>CM065710.1:9998772-10025768 GCA_017654935.2 Phymorhynchus buccinoides
AAAATCGCTGATTCTCTGCTTGTGGCACAGGCTTAACCCTCTCAAGGCGGGGCCCGTGCAGAAACCGAAAATCCGCCCAATTTTTTTTTCCCTGGGGCCCGATGACGCCGATTGCGCACCATGAACGCCAGGTCTAGTAGTTTCACTTTCACCCTACCCACAATGCAATATACTAAAGTTAGTGTTCCTTTTCCTGCACTTCAGTGGTCCGTTTTGGTGTTACGCAAGGGAAAGCACCCATAGTCTTTTTGAACGGATTTTCGAAAGGACCCAATATCTTTTTCTTCTTTCATGTGACGTGTGCAGTATTGACTCGGCGCGATGCTCGGAGCGCCATTACGGATTTTTTAAAAATCCAATCATGGTTATTGTTGTGGACAGGTGTTAGCTTGAATAATAATATCATCATTGCTATTCAATTTGCATACTTTAATAAATGAAATGTGAGTGAGACTTTATTCTGGGTGATTTTTTATAATGAAAAGATTTGTGGACGTTCGGAGTTAATGCCTTGTCTCGGGACTGGGATCGATTCTCTGTTCGACTATGGTCGGGAGTCATGGGGTTAGGCCAAGGGACAGTCCTTCAGTTTGATCTTGGCTTCATTGGTAAAGGCCTGACTGAAAATATTAATAACATATGACATTAAAGGACAACACTATAGACAATTACATCAAGAAAAAAGAACGAAAAAAGAGAGACGGAGAGAGAGAGAGAGAGATGGGTGGGACACCTCCCTCTCCTCTCTCTGTATCCCCACTAAGAATATAGAGGATTAGCTCCACAGAGCATCATGCTTGGCGTGACAAAAATCCCCACTAAGTTATCATGGGTCTGCACAGCCTTAAGCCAGAGGCAGTCTTCAGTTTGAACTTGCTCATTGTGTAAAGCCTGCACTTAAAACATTACTAACATATTGACAGTAAAGACAAACACTATAGACAAATACTCAAGAAAAGAAAAAGGAAAAAACAGAGACGAGAGAGAGAGAGAGAGAGAGAGAGAGAGAGAGAGAGAGAGAGAGAGAAAGAAAAAAGAAGAAACACGATAAGATTTGTTCCCTTAAAAAACTATTCTAAATTTTTACATAGAAGTCGTACATAAAACAAAAAAGCCAAAATAGATTATATAAGCAAAGTCTGAACACAATTTGCATCCATAGGAACTAACCAAAACAAAAAAAATAATCGCAAGCGATAAGACTTTCACAAAGATGTTAAACAACCGTAAGATTATATTCGCCGTCTGAGGGAGGAAGACAGTTCCAATGTCAAAGGGTCATGATGAGGGGTGCTACGAAGGATGACGATGAGTTCGATGCGGCCTTGAAAGGTGTAGGACAGTGGGAACAGGGAAGAGAGTTGAGGGATCGTTGGGAGTCGGAGAATTGTGCTGTCGTGCATTTTTTTCGTGCTCTCAACGTGCCTGGCCTGTCTTGGTTCGGGGAGCCACGAACTTGGCAGCTCCCTCGGTGACTGCACCCACGCCATATGATGATCGTTTTGGGCGATAGGTTTCCAGGAGAAACTGTTGATCGTCAAAGTCCGTCAGGGACACTTCAGGGTGTTCTGAAGCGGTTCTTTTGCCCTCATGGTACGTGCACCAAACTGGAGTTCTCCATAGAGGATGCATTTGGGAGGAGCTCATTCAGAAATTCTAAAACAGCCCAGCCAGCGGAGCTGAGACCTACCTGCGAAGAAACGTAAAGAGCGCTGGGCATGGCTGTCCGCTGGAGGATCTGTGTCAGGGATCTTGTCCTGCCATTTCACTTTTTGAGTCGCTTGAGCAGGCAGTGAAAGGAAACGGTTAGTTCTTTAGCATGCCTTTGGTATACAGTCACATTTCACAATACCGCATAGAAAATAGCAAACGAGGCATTTCACAAGTAGATCACATACAACACACTACGCACAACTCTGACCGGGGTACGAATTCACAAGAAATCACTCACAAAATTCAAAACAATAACAGTGAACTAAATAACACCTTTCACAAAAAGATCACACACAAACAATTAGAAAATGTAAAGCCGTACAGTACCGCAACCCAAAAAATACACATTTGTTTTTACACAAATCACACACGCACGAAATAACACACAATCAAACGCACGCACAAAAAAGATGAACAAAACTGGAAATGTGTTTGGACTGCACTGGCTTATTCGTTTTTTTTCCCTTCTTTCTCCCCCCCCCCCCTCATTTCTTTTTTCCTCCATGATCAGTCAGTCGCATGAGGGGAAACTCTTTTGGCTGTCGCCGTCTGCCTTTGGAGTGTTCTCCCCGGGCACGTCAGGCCGCCATTGTTGCTGTTGGCGGTTTGGGTGTTCGGAGGCTTGCCTTGCTCTATGACTTGCATTTTGAGATGTCGTGAACGCAAAACATGTGTTAAAAATGTTTAAGTTAAGCTTGTGAATGTCTCATAAGGAATTAATGTTGAGGGGGTTTTCACACACATAACACAAGTTACACACACCACACCACAAACTTCTACACAACATGGCCAACACAAACAACACATAAAAATAAAACCACACACACACACAAAAACACACACACACACCGCTGCCACACTACCTACACATACGTAACACACACACACACAATGCATAAGATGAAGAAACAAACAAAAACATATGTAAACGAGCAATCTAAACTGATACGACCACAAATCCCACACACAAAAAACACGTCAAAAAGCCTGTCACCAACAAAGGTTGTATGTACGGTAGATGAGGTGTCGGTATTTGTGAGAAGGTTTATTATCAGCCCCCCCCCATGGGGATACTGGGGGGTCTTTCGCACAAAGAGTTCCCCCACCTTTGCGGAAGTTCTGTGCTTGCAACTTCCCCTAATATGTCACTCTCTTGATTCCTCTTTTCCTTGCTTACTCAGTTACTGTCATACGCTATTTCGATCTTACCGGCCCATTCTCCTAGCCTTTTTATACAAAGTCTTACAAAGATCTCTGAGCCGAAGTCGGACATGCTGGGCCTAAACTATCTCCTTTTTAAGTTTAGGCGGCATAGCAGCAGCATGACGCATCTACGCTCATATGACAGGAAAACTGTCTGAGCGAACGAGAAGAAGAAATTATCAGCCTTCATATTCTTTTTGTGAAGGTACTTCGGTCAAGTACGGTACCCCTTGCACATGCTCCCACACACACACACATCATCTTTCTTCCACTGATCATCCCAAACAGCCGAAAGCAGTTGACACTATGGTACAAATGCACCAGCTAGGATGAGAAAAGTACGTGTGTGGACCCATTTTTTTTTATACCCGCCAACGTGGGCAGCCACTCGACTTTGGAGGATATTTTCTTACATATACTAGTCATAGATATAAGGCACAGGGGGACAGTCGTCTTGAGAAAAAATATCAACTTATAGTGTGAAAAAATACGTATTCTTTGTTAGTAGCATAATGGCAGCATTGACGCGTCAGCGCTCTTATGACAGGAAACTGAGCGATCGACACCCCCCCCAAAAAAAATTAATATTCACTTAAAAAAAGGGATAGCGTGTAGTATGGAGACGTCAGAAAGGGAATATGGCAGGAAAACTGTGAGCGATTGAAAAAAAACACACACAACATTTTCCAGTAATTTCACCACTTTAAAAAAAAAATAGCTGCTAGAAAGGAAAGATAGACCAGAAAGGGAATATGACGGAACTGTCTGAGCGATTGACCAAAGACAAAAAAAAACAATTTTTGGTTTTCACACTTAACATTTCGCTGCAGCCATTTTTCATCAAAAAAAAATACCATTAACCTAATGGGCAGAGAAAAAAAAAATCTGCAAACATTGTGAATTCCTCGTGAGATGAAACAGTAGACCTATCCTTACCTCCCAAAATGAAGGAAAATCAGGTCTTCACCGAGAAGGTGCTAGAATTTCACTTTAGGCCATCTGGCCTAACAGCCACAAACCTTAGGCCAATTTCAACAATTTTAGGCCTCTCACTCGGTCACAAGTGCTGTCGATCTCTGCTTGTTGTTAACGATCCCCAAACTGAAAGTGCGACTTGCCCGCTATAAGTTTTGTCTTCTTTTGGGAGCATTTCAATCAAAAACCAGGGAAACAATGACGCTAAAGGAGGGAAAGATCAAGGGGGGGGGGACTTTTTTCCCCACCCACTACAGTGTGGAAACGTCCACAATAAGCAGCAAGGGAAGCAACTATCACGAGGCAATGCCTTGTGCTAGCAAAATCATGACGCGACAAAAGTTAGCTTTTTGATCTCTGTCACATGCGGTGCAAGCAAAACTTTGTTCACTCGTTGTATAAAAAAACGGATACACTTCGTTGTTCATAAAGAAACCAGACTACTCGTGCCGATTTGGTAATCAACCTTCGAGCCACTGGGCCGACAGGATGTGACTTTTAGGAATTTTGTAATTTTCGGCCGACGGCAAAACAACAACCTGCTTCAGATAACAGCCCTGATGATGCTTTTAGTGACATGGGTGTATAAAACTCATTGCGGTGCATTAAATGTCGACATTGGCGGTGAAAGGGTTAAAAAGGATAGCGGTGCTAGTATGGAGAGCAGATAAGCAAGGAATGACTCACCCCTAACAGTTGTTGAAAGCCTCGACCATACGGTTGGTGGAATCCAGAGCTGAGGTCCTCGATGAAGGAAAAGTTCTGTCTTCTCTGGTAAAAACGAAACAAAAAAAAAAAAAAAAAAAAAAGGTAACATTCAAAATAAATACACCTACAACGAATAATGAAGTGAAGACTGAAACATAATCGACCGTAAAAAAAATTCGTTACACTGTTACAACAACGAGTACTATGAGTAAATGTTCACGTAATTTTGTTCCTGTACACACACTATACACACAGACAGACGAGCATTCTCTGTCTCATACCAAACAGACACATAGACAATGCACACACAGACTGTGACACACTAGACGACACTACACGAAAGAGATACGTACAGATACACAGAGACAGGACGGTATACATTCTCGTGTGTCTTTCATATACGGAGACAACTAGAACAAAGTACATGCAAGCTGATACGCACACAGAGAACAAAGGAAAGATATTGTGGGCGCAACAAAAAGTCCGAGGACTGTGAACTACACGGTAGACTAGACACACCACAACGTACTAACGACATACAAAATACACAAGAGACAGACTACATTCTCTGTCTCATATCCTGTATGATACAGTACACAAAGACATATGGGCACCGTAGGTGAACAGTTACACAAACTGTGGACACGAACCAAGAAAAGAACACGAGTACGAACGTTGTGACAGCGCGAGGCATGATGAAAAAGTTTAACGGCAAACGAACTTACATAACAGACTACAAACACGGACATCGGCAATCAACAACGATAATACAGTATTTACTACATGGAACACGGTAAATCGTGGGGCACTAAAAAAAAAATCATATCTGATCAAAAAAAAAAAAAAAATCAAATATTGCCGAACAGGTTGGCATGAGGCTGTGTCAGACTGTGATGGGGGAGGTCAGTTGACATAAGCTAGAAAGCCAAGGCTACATCAAAATGTTGTTATTCTCTGAATGGTTGTGCGGGGATTGTCTTAAGCCATGACGAGTTCCTAGCATAACATCCTCAGTCTAAAATCCCCCGAAGACGGAGTGTGGCTGCCCACATGGCGGGGTAATCAAAAAGTCACACACGTAATGTTCTCATTCCCTAGCTAGGTGCATTTGTACCATAATGTTCAATTACTTTGGCTGCTGGGATGATCCTTGGAGTCTTTAAGCCAAGGAACAACAACAAACAAACAAATCAATAGAGGCATACACAAACATTTACATTCGTACTTCATTCAAACAAAAAACAAAAGAAGGAAACTAACATACACAAGCATTTGACATCAACAGTGCAGGGCTCCCAGGGATCCCCCATTTGGGGGTCTATGAATCATTAAAATTCCCAAAGAACCTCTACAAGAATGTGCAGGGGGTCCCGGGGATGCACTAGACCAAATCGTTTTAACCATTCACAATGCCACTGGGACCCTCTATCCCGTCTTCTAGGACCCTCTATACTGGTAAGTGAAAGAGTCCCTGGGATCCCTTGTTTTGCAGGACGATTGGGAGCCCTGCATTGTGCCGGCAGCTTATAGATCTAACTAGTAAAAACAAGAGAGAAAGGAAAGCAAGAGAAAGTGAGCTTCAACAACGGGGCAACAAGTGGGCTTTGAGGTTTAATTTGAACTGAAGGCAGAGAGGGTAGGTCGCTGACGGAGGGAGAGAGCGAGTTTGTTCTTAGGAGGTCCGTCATGAAACAGCAAAACAGCGCCGACCAACAGTTGAAAGCTTACCAACTTCAACTTCATTATATTTTGTCCTCAAACAAGGATACTTTTCTTGCGGACACGTAAAACATGTACACAAGAAACTAAGACAAATTTATAAATAACAAGAACCTAGGGATCTGGAGAGAATGAGGATCAGAAACTGAAAACACAGACAGACACACACAGTCTTTAGGATGAGACGATAAACCAAGTTCCCATGTGCCCATGCACTTAGCACAAGTTAAACCCAGTGGCAACAAAGTTGTTGTCATTTGGTTCAAACCTACCCCCTCCCTTCCTTCCTCATCAGTCACACACAAAAATCGCGTATGCTCTAAAACAACCCAAACAACAAAACAAATTGAGGTGGCTGTCAACGCGCTCATCCAGGTGGGAGCAACCCAAAAATCACAGAGACGCCTCTGTGACTATAAAAATACCTAATAATACACACACACACAGACAGAAGCATACCTGCCAAGCTTCTTCCCTCGTCCATAGTGACAGCTCTCAAATGCCTGAGGTCAGTTTTATTGCCCACCAGCATGATTCTGGCTGAGTTCTCCGCATGCTCTTTCAGTTCGTCCAACCATTTGTCCAGATTCTGGAATGACTGCGGCTTGGTCAGATCGTAGACGACCAGCGCCCCCACAGCACCGCGGTAATATCTGAAACCGCGCAACAAATACGAATATAGCGAAATAGGAAATTCTGCATCAACTATGAGATCATATATCAGCACAGTCTTCATTGTACCATGGAGATATCTGACACCTTAACGTTAACCCCTTCACTGCCTAGCCCGAGTCTACTACGGTGTGCGTGCGTCGTTGATGATGTCATATCTTTTGATGTCATAGTCCTGGAATGGTGGTTTTTGGCTTAGACAAGTCAGGACAGATATATCTCTAGACCATTTTTTTTCTCAGATTGAGTCTAACAGAGTGTCTTTTAAATTTTATAATGAGAAAATCAATAGTTTCTCAATTTTCTTTTTATGGCGGTGAAGGGGTTAAACATTTGTTTTCTTAATGAACATACATGTGCAAGAGTTTCAGTTCCTCTAAGAGTTGGCTGGTTTTAGTCAGTTAAGAGTACATAATACTAATAGGACTTGTAGATGGCACTAACACAGACAGCACCAAATCACAGAAAATGAAACCCCCCAAACACAGGTAGTATACTCACACATTGGTGATAGCTCTGTGTCTTTCCTGTCCCGCCGTGTCCCAAATTAAAAATCACACACACACACAGATACTTACACACTGGTAATGGCTCTGTGTCTTTCCTATCCCACAGTGTCCCAAATCACACACACACACACACAGATACTCACACACTGGTAATGGCTCTGTATCTTTCCTGTCCCGCTGTGTCCCAAATCACACACACACACACACAGATACTTACACACTGGTGATAACTCTGTGTCTTTCCTGTCCCGCCGTGTCCCAAATCACACACACACACAGATACTCACACACTGGTAATGGCTCTGTATCTTTCCTATCCCACTGTGTCCCAAATCACACACACACACACACAGATACTCACACACTGGTAATGGCTCTGTATCTTTCCTGTCCCGCTGTGTCCCAAATCACACACACACACACACAGATACTCACACACTGGTGATAACTCTGTGTCTTTCCTATCCCACAGTGTCCCAAATCACACACACACACAGATACTCACACACTGGTAATGGCTCTGTATCTTTCCTGTCCCGCTGTGTCCCAGATCTGAGCCCTCACCATCTTCCCCTTGATGGTCATGTTTCTGATCGACACAAATAATAAAGGCTAGTCAATCTTGAATCAGTTGAAGAAAGAAGGCACAATTGAACACTGAAAAAATCAGAGCAACACTAAGACCAAAACTGCGTCAAAAGCCACTGCAAAAACAAAAATAATACAAGAGACTGAAAACTGATTATCCACAAAAATCACAATCTCCAATTTCGACCTATGCACCTCATAAACGAGGGGTGTCCTATTAGAGAACAAAATCGTGAGAAGAGAGGCAACAATTGCTGTGTTCAGTCAGTACAGTCTACTGTCGAGTCAAAACATCGAAAGTGTTAACGAGTCGCCGATGTTGCGTAACGTTTTTCACAGTTATAAAATGGCTGTCAAATCCCCTATTATCGTCCGAGATACCGTCCACTCATGCCATAACCTATTTATGATGTAAAAAGCATCGTTGTAGAGCTTAAAGTGTCATAATTCTATCAGGTTTTCGCTGGAATAATTGTCCAGTACAGCGAAGCGCTCAAGCGGAAGTTTGATGATGTGAAAGGGGGAGCCAACTCTCGTTTATGACAGCAGTAATGGCGGTCGGTAAGCATTTACAGGACGCGTACAGGCTTCAAAGTTTGACTTTCTTTTTTCTTTATAAACGAGGGCGCATTTGATTGCTATAATATTTTTCAGATTTTTCTTGAAAATTACCCTTTTCGCCTTATGCACCACAGCAGCGCCTAATCGGCTAATGATCCGAAAAAATATGGTACAGTGGAACCTCTCTTATAAGACCTCCTATTATTAGACTCCCTCCCATATAAGACCTACTTTTCTGAGACATTGCCCTCTCTTTGTAAGTATTAAAATTACCTCCCTTATAAGACCCCTCCCTTATAAGACCTCATTTTTGAGGAGTTTTGAAGTCGTATTAGGGAGGTTCCACTGTACTCAAATCAAGTGAATGTGTTCTATATGACAACAGACATACCGTGTAGCAAACTCCACTCCAATGGTGCTTTTGCTCTCAGATATACTCAATCAAGTGAATGTGTTCTATATGACAACAGCATACCGTGTAGCAAACTCCACTCCAATGGTGCTTTTACTCTCAGTGATATACTCAATCAAGTGAATGTGTTCTATATATATGACAACAGCATACCGTGTAGCAAACTCCACTCCAATGGTGCTTTTGCTCTCAGTGATATACTCAATCAAGTGAATGTGTTCTATATATATGACAACAGCATACCGTGTAGCAAACTCCACTCCAATGGTGCTTTTGCTCTCAGCGTTGAACTCGTTACGGGTGAACCTCGAAAGGAGGTTGGTCTTCCCTACACCGGAATCTCCCACCAACACCACTGAAAATCATAGCACAGCGCATTCAACTTGAAGGTCATCAAAATATGATCAACATGTTCATTAATGCTATAATTAGCAAACAAACCCCCCGTGGGGATATCGAGGGGTCTTTGTAAAAATAGTTCCCCCCACCTTCTGGAAGTTCTCTGCTTGTAACTTCCTCTAATCTGTCACTCTCTTTGACTCCGCCTTTTCCCTTTGCTTACTGTCATCTACTATCTTTCTGCCGATTACCGGTCCATTCTCCTGCCTTTTTTTCACGAAACACTTTCAAAAACATTTCCTCCAGCCGAAGTCCGACTTGCTGGGCCTAAATTAGGAAATTGTAAGTGTGTGTGTGTGTGCGTGTGTTGTATGGATCTTTAATATTAATAGTCGCACTGGAGTCGTCTGTGAAATTCAGGTTGCTCCCAACTGGAGAGTGTGTTGAAGCTAGTGCTGCACCACCCTTTTTTGTGAGGTATACCCACATGTATGCACTCATGATGAAGTCGTTGTCAGATACTGAAGTTTAGAGAGAGAGAGAGAGAGCGTGCATGCTATACACACACAAAACACACACTCACTCTCTTCTCTCTCTCTCAAAAAAAGCAAGAAAAGGTCTCTCTCTCTCTCTCGCACGCGCACACACAACACTGTGCTCATAAGAACTCAATAACTCACCTTTCCAGATATAGTCATACTGATCATCGACGCTGGAGGCCATGGCGCTTGCTTGCTTTCTCTATTTTTCTCCGCTTTCCTCCCTCAACTTGAGCACTAGCTCACCACACCACCACACACACCTTTCCAACAAAACGCCCACTTCAACAAATCAGCAGACCCCCGTCAAGTCAAATAAATCAAACCAGCAAAACAGCCCTTAGTCGTGTCAGATGGCTTTCATTCAAGGAAGCGGAGAATTTTACAAAGTTCTGACTTCAGCATCAGCAGAACAGCTCGGGGCGCGCAGGGAGATTATTATTTTCTCTTGTTGATCGACGCTGGATATCCGTTGCGATGTTCTGAAATTACAGAAGAGGAAGAAGAAGAAAAAAAAGGTTGCAACTATGCATACATGTACTTTTGCATGCTCAGTCATATTTGTTTTATATGCTACACATATATTGCATGTATATACACTGGTCTATGTTTGCACACCCATGTGCATGGATATGTTCTTCTTCTACTTCTTCTTTCCTTTAGTGCCCACAATCAACAGGCTGATGTTTTGGCACTTTTGGTCAATGACAAACAATGAAACATACACACAATTTCATAATGCAAAAATATATGCTCACACAACAGTGGTAACACACACACATACATACACACTCTAACACACACACAGTTATACACACACATCCTTCCCCCATCACACACACACACGCAGTATGATACACAAAGGCGTGCACATACTGATACACATGCGTGTAAGCATGCACACACATGTCTACAGGTATGTCTATGCATGTGTATGCACCACACAAACACACGCACATACACACAAGCACACACACAACATGCCTATTCTCCCCTGGCTTTGACAGACAACTTATATGTGTTGCTTGAAATGTGTGTTTTTTAAAGGATTTGATGTATTTGTGTCTCGATCAGGCACACAACGGTCTACGATCCAGAATGCTATCATTGACCTAGCCGTTAGCCCCCACACCGCGGCCACAAATAAAAAGATCATAAGTCTTAACACATTGAATGGTGAACAGGCATCAATTGATGCATCAATCAAGTCTCAAGTATACAACTTCATACAAACTTCAACTTAAATTAATTTTATCTAAAAAAAATGACAGAGATCTGCATTTTGTAAATTAAAAAGGAAAAATAATGTTGTTTTAATTCTTTTCGAATCTACAAACATTAACAACTATTTGTGTTCGATCAATGCCTAAAGCTTTTACACAATTTCTATACTACCATCAGTATGACTCACTGACACATAAGTGACAGTTCAATCTTCCTACCACTGAAAATGACAACCTGAACCACACAGTTGAGTTGTTGAACTTGGAGCTCTTCAATTTCAAGCTGGCAGCAGACGAACGCAATCAACAAGTTTTCTGGACGTTAAAGCTGAAGGTTTTGAATCTACATAATTACAGGAGAGAACAGAAGATATAAAGTATCTTATATACCTTGCATTAGTCAACCAAATTCACTTACTACAATTACTATAATTGTCGATTGTAGTCAGGCAGCCAAGCTGTCAGTCACTGCAAACCGGAAGTCCTTGATCATAACATTGACACTTCCTGTTTTTTAATCGACTCGGAATGCACAATCATTTGTAATGTTTTTGCACATCTTTTAACATTAAAAACCATATGTGTTGCTTGAAATGTATGTGTTTTAAAGGATTTGATGTATTTGTGTCTGGATCAGGCACACAACACGACAAAACCTTTCAAATAAAACATTCCTAAGTGACGACATCAATTTGTGTGTATTTCTTCTGCATTGCCCAAAGTCTGTGTACACGTCACGAAAAAGTATGGCGCCAGTTTACAAGTTTGTGGAAACCCGATAAACAAAAATTATTCAAGTGGTGGAAAGTTTAGATTTTACACGCTAGAGCTCAACGCAGACGCTTTATTAGCATCTGGACAACAACCCGATTTTCTCTCAACAATTTTAGTGGCCAGGATTTTCCATATTCGGGTATGTTTTCCAACATTCGGCCTCTATGTTTAGCAACTGTGCATGCTCCAACTTGCAGGCTTTCAGTTTCACTCACTGTTTTAAACGTCACTTTTTTGTTCTTCAACTTCTATGAGAACGGGAGTACAATGGAGGAGGGCCCGTGCGCGTTTTTTTTTTTGTGTGTGTGTGTGTACATGTGTGTATATATATATGAGACAACTTTTCGCATTCTATCAGTCTATGCAAAAGTGTCCCTAACCTGTTTCATTGGTTACCGGAGAAAACGGCCCTTGACGAAAACGGCCTCCATACAAAAACGGGGCCCTTGTCCTATACGAAAACGGCCCTACTCGAAACAAAACGAAAACGGCCCTACTGTTATTATTAATAACGAAAACGGCCTTACTCAAAATACGAAAACGGCCCTTCAACAAGTGAACAACCAAAATGGCCCTACAAGTACAACAACCAAAACGGCCTTACAACAACCAAAATGGCCCTACGACAACCAAAACGGCCCCGGCTAGTGTCAATAATGAAAACGGCCCTACAACAACCAAAACGGCCATACAACAACCAAAACGGCCTTACAACACAAAAATAATATAATAACATTACATTTGTATAGCGCTTTACCTCAGATGATCCCAAAGCGCTTTACAATCATTATTCATCAACAGATACCAAAAAACAACATTCAAGAGTGACACCAACCACCAACAGTGCCTATGCAAAGCAACTCTCTCTCTCTCTCTCCTAAACACACGCACACACACAAAACACGCACACACACACACACACACAAACACACACACACATAAACACACAATTATTGATGCCAACTCGTTCATACCCCATTCGGTAAGCAACAGCAACTGAGCCGCATGGACTGACTACATACACCAACACACACACACAAACGCACCCTCACACACAACGTACGCACAGCAGACGAGACACGCAGCACAAACCACACTGCGTAGCACACACAACCCACCTTGGACCAAAATACCACAAGGCACACATTCATGCGGTCCCACGCACGCGCGCGCACAAACACACCACACACACTCACACACACACACACACACACCACACAAACACGCACACACCACACACACACACACACGCACACAAAACACAGACACAAACCGCTTAATTCAATCTTCCCTCACGTGCACACAACGATAGACAATTGATCAAATATTTAGGGTGCAGCAGGTAAAAGATGGGTTTTAAGAGAGGTTTTTTGAATGAGGGGACTGAGTTGGAGTGGTCGGAGAGGAGGAGGCAGAGAATTCCAAAGGGATGGTGTTTGACAAGAAAGAACGTTGGCCAGCAGATTTGAGACGGATGGAGGGAATGGAAAGAGACGAGAATCAGAAGACGAACTAGTTGGCGAGCTGGTACATAGAGATGAAGAAGATCAGAGAGATACTGGAGCTTGATCATTCAGTGGACTTGAAGGGTAAGAGTAGAATTTTGTAGTCAATCATACGTGATTGAACTGGAGCCAATGTCGGGAACGAGAACGGAGTGATGTGATCGTACCTAGGGACGAGAAATGAACAAGCAGCATTATTCTGGACCCGTTGGGCTTAGGAGATGGAATGTGAATGGACAGCCAGCAGAAGTGAGTACGTAGTCAAGCGGACAGGACAAAGCACATACTAGAGTCCTTCAGGGCATCCGAGAGAGAACGACGGATGGGAACTAATTCTTCGAAGTTCTCGATCGCAATCCTTGCAACATGGAAACATGCTGTTTGAAGAAAGGGTTTGTCCAAAGTACACCTAGATTTGCGGAACGGATGCCATCGCTTGATCTCAGTGCCATCAATGTCTACCGAACCTGGAAGACCTGATTTTATTGGTGTGTTAGAGGCTACAAGAATCATCTCTGTCTTCAAACAACAAAAAAAAAATTCCAGCATTCATTGCAGTTTGTTGTAAAACATCCATGTTTAACAGCAAGATGCACACCTTAAAGAAGAAATCATTTGATCTAATTGACTCAGGGTGTGCAAAATGTGCAGTTGATTGTCATCAGAAAAGCTATGATGTAAATAGAATGGCTGGGTTGCATGAATGGGCGGAGAGAGGTTGGGTATAAATAACAAAAGGATAGGGCCTGAATACTGAACCCTGGGGCACATACCGAACCTGTAAGACCTTTTGGGAGAGATTGAGAACATTGACACAACTATCTGTGTGCGATTCAGAGAGGTAGGAAGAAACCAGTTAAGACAGCCCCATATAACCAAGGAGGTGTGAAGTCTAGAAATGAGGATGATGGTCGAAGATAGTGCAAACGCTGCAAGTAAAGATCAAGGAGAGAGAGAAAGAAACCTTGTTTTTCATCCAAGGCAGTGAGCATGTCGTTCGTTATCTTTTAGAGTGCTGTCTCAGTACTGTGACCTTCTCGATAATCAGACTGGTTGGGTAGTAGGAGATCATTTACCGAAGATGGTCAGACAGCTGTTTAAGAACCACCTTTCCGGAACTTAGAAAGGATGAAAGATTAGAGACCTACGGACAACCAAAGCAACGGCCCCGGCTGTGTCAATTAGATGAAAACGTCCCTACAACAACCAGGCCCGCTGTTTATTATACCCGGGCTGCTTTCCTGGTAGAGGGTAGGGGTATCTCTGGGGATAACTTTGTTCTGTCGGTTTTTGTCTGTTGGTCGCTATGTCATTTCAGTTCAGGTGGTGAAAGGTCAAAGCTTCCTGCTTTTTCGAACTTCTGTTGCGCTTTTTAATCCGCCACTGATGGGACAGGCTTAATAATAATATAATAATAAATACATTTATAGAGCGCCCTTTCTCTCTTGAGCTCACGGCGCTTCACAATTGTTTTAAGATAAATACATAAATCAAAATAAGAGCTACTACAATATCACTATCACAAACATTCACACAGCCACAACACCAGCGACGCACACGCCCACACCCTCACAACACGTGCACACCCACCCACACCCACATGTGGGGACATCTTTTAAGGCAGGAAACAGGACAGGGAAAAAATCTGAGGTATTGCTGGCAGGAGTGAGTTTTTTAAGAGCGGTTTTGAAGACTGGAAAGATTTAGGCAGATCTTGTGACGGGTCTGTCTGTGTACTGTCTGTCGTTTCGCGATTTTCATAACAACTATGTCGGATTTTCCATCATTTAGCAGAGGGGTAGACATCTTCAAAAAGGAAGTTCCTTCATATTCATGAATTGTTGCTGACCTGCGCTTGAAGGTTGCCCAGGATAACCGTCTATATTTCCTTCTTTGGACTATATTATATATATAATATTTCATTCTCGATCTGAAATCTCTGAACGCGGTAACAGAATGCTTCAAATTTTGTGTGGTGGTGCAACACGGCGATGGAGGGAGTTTTGTATTGTCCAGAATCCATTTCTAATTAGTTTTGGTTCCTTTCCTTTTTGTAACAGTAACACTACAGTTTTACATCAATTGTCAAGAATTGGCATGTATTGAGATTTTGACCTTTGAGTCCAGCCGGGCCGTTTCGTAACTCGTAACGGCCGTTTTGTCTCGAGACTGGGGCCAGGGGCCATTTCGTAACTAGTAGTAGGCTGTTTTTGTCTCGGTACCGGGCCGTTTTCGTAACTAGGGCCGTTTTCGTCTCAAGTACTGGGGCCGTTTTCGTAACTAGTGGGCCGTTTTGTCCGAGACAAAAACGACCCTACTATTACTAATTCAAAAACGGCCCCAGTACTCGAGACAAAAACGGCCCTACTAGTTACGAAAACGCCAGTACTTGATACGAAAACTTCCCTAGTTACGAAACGCCCCGGTACTCCAGACAAAACAGCCCTACTACTAGTTACGAAATGGCCTCCATACTCGAGACAAAAACGCCGTACTAGTTACGAAAACGGCCCGGCCTGGACTCAAAGTCAAAGCTCATACATCCTAATTCTTGACAATTGATGTAAACTGTAGTGTTACTGTTACAAAAAAGAAAAGGAACCAAAACTAAATTAGAAATGGATTCTGACAATCCAAACTCCTCATCGCCGTGCTGCACCACCACACAAATTTGAACAATTCTGTTCCCTGGTTCATGAGATTCAGATCGAGAATGAATAGATATATATATATCAGTCCAAAGAAGGAAATATATATCGGTTTTATCTATGGTCAAATACTCAAGCTCATGCAGCACATCATGAATAGATAGGAACCTTCCTTTTGACGATCTCCTACCCCTCTGCTAAATTTGAATGGAAATCCGACCCAGTAAGTTGTTATGAACATCGTAACACGACAGACAGTACACAGACAGACCCGCACAGTCTGCTAAATCTTTCCAGTCTTTCAAACCGCTCTTAAAACTCACCTCTTCCAGCAATACTCAGTTTTTCCCTGTCCTGTTCCTGCCTTAAACTGATGTCCCCCCTTGTGGGTGGGTGGTGTGCAGTGTGTGTGTTGTGTTCGTGTGCGTGCTGCGTGTTTGTGGCTTGTGTGAAAATGTTTGTATAGTTGATTTGTAGTAGCTATTTATATTTATGTATTATTTAAACAATCGTGAGCGCTTGAGCTCAAGAGAGAAAGGGCGCTCTATAATGTTTTTAATTATTTTATTATTAGTAAGACCGTCCCATCAGTGGCTGGGTTTACAAAGCCGCAACAGAAGTTAGAAAAGCATGAAGCCTTGACCTTTAACACCTACACTTGAAATGACATAGAGACAAACAGACAAACGGACAGACAAAGGTTATTCCAGAATACCGCCTACCCCCTACCCAGGAAACAGCCCGGGTTAAAAAACAGCGGGGCCCTTGGTTGTTGTAGGGCCCGTTTTCATTATTGACACTAGCCGGGGCCTTTTTGGTTGTCGTAGGGTCTCTACTCTCTTCATTCCTTTCTAGCTTACGGAAAAGGTGCGTTCTTAAAACACCATCTGGTCTGACCTCGTCAGGTAATGATCTCTACTATCCAAACCAGTCGCTTAATCGAGCAGGTCCAGTACTGAGACAGCCTCTTAAAGATAACGAACGACCTGCTCACATGCCTTGGATTAAAACAAGGTTTTCTCTTCTCTCTCTCCCTTGATCTTTCTGCGCGTTTTGACCACTATCGACCACTCCATCCTCATTTCAAGACCTTCACACCTGCCTTTGGTCTATCTTGGGCTGTCGCTTCCTGGTTTTCTTCCTACCTCTCTGATCGCACACAGATAATGGTGTCAATGTTTCTCGCATCTCTCCAAAGGTCTTCATTTCGTGTGCCGCCAAGGTTCAGTCTTAGCCCTATCCTTTTGTTCTTATACCCACCTCTCTCCGCCATCATCCAGCATTCTATTCTACATCATACTTTTTATGATGACATCAACTGTACATTTTCTGCCCACCTGAGTCAATTAGATCAAATGATTTCTTCTTCTAAGTTGTGCATCTCTGGCTGTTAAAACCATGGATTGTTTTACACAAACGTGCAACTGATGCTGATCAAACAGAGATGTTCTTGTAGCCTCTAACCACACAATTAAAACTCAGGTTCTCCCATGGGAGACGGGGGGGGTTTTTTTCTGTAACATTGATGGCACTGGGGGGGAGATCGAAAGCTATCGGCATCCGTCCGCAATCTAGTTGTTACTTTGGAGCCAAAACCCTTTCTTTCCAAACACATGTTTCCAATGTTTGCAAGGTTCTATTATAACTTCGAAGAATTAGTTTCGCATCCGTCGTTTCCTCTCTCAGTATCCGGAAGACTCTAGTATGGGCGTTTGTCCTGTCTCGCCTTGACTACTGTGGACTCACTTCTTGCGGCTGGCCATCAATTCCTCATCTCTAAGCTCCCGGGTCCAGAATAATGCTGCTTGTCTCATTTCTCGCTCCCTATACGATCACATCACTCCGGTTTCTTCGTTTCCCTACATTGGCTCCCATTCAATCACGTATTGACTACAAAATTCTCCTCCTTACCTTCATGCCCTGATGATCAAGCTCACCAGTATCTCTCTGATCTTCTTCATCTCTATGTCCCAGCTCGCCAACTACGTTCGTCTTCTATTCATCGTCTCCTTTCCAGTTCCTCATCCGTCTCAAATCTGCTGGCCACTTTCTTTTTCTTGTCAGAGCACCATCTCTGTGGAATTCTCTGCCTTCCTCCTCTCCGACCTCCACTCAGTCTCCCTCATGCAAACTCTCTTAAAACCCATCTTTTTCCTGCGTGCGTCCCTAAATATTGATTCAGTTTGTCTATCGTTGTGTGCACGTGAGGGAAGATTGATTTAAGAGGTTTAGTGCTGTGTTTTGTGGTGCGTGTGTGTGCGTGTGTGTGTGTGCCGTGTGTGTGTGTGTGTTGTGTGTGTGTGTTTGAGTGTGTGTGTGTGTTTTGTGTGGTGTTGTGTGTGAGCATGAAATGTGTGCTTGTGGTATTTGGTTTTGTGGGTTGTGTGTGCACGCAGGTGTGTGTTTTGTGTGCGTGTCTGTCTGCGTGCGCGTTTTGTGAGGGTGTTTGTGTATGCGTGTTGTGTATGTGGTCAGTCCATGCGGCTCAGTTTTGCTGTTGCTTACCGAATGGGGTATGAACGAGTTGGCATCAATAATTGTGTGTTTATGTGTGTGTGTGTTTGTGTGTGTGTGTGTGTGTGCGTGTTTTGTGTGTGTGCGTGTGTTTAGGAGAGAGAGAGAGAGAGTTGCTTTGCATAGGCACTGTTGGTGGTTGGTGTCACTCTTGAATGTTGTTTTTTGGTATCTGTTGATGAATAATGATTGTAAAGCGCTTTGGGATCATCTGAGGTAAAGCGCTATACAAATGTAATGTTATTATATTATTTTTGTTGTTGTAAGGCCGTTTTGGTTGTTGTATGGCCGTTTTGGTTGTTGTAGGGCCGTTTTGGTTGTTGTAGGGCCGTTTTCATTATTGACAGTAGGGTATAATAAACCGGGTATAATAAACAGCGGGGCCTTTGGTTGTTGTAGGGCCGTTTTCATTATTGACACTAGCCGGGGCCGTTTTGGTTGTCGTAGGGCCATTTTGGTTGTTGTAAGGCCGTTTTGGTTGTTGTACTTGTAGGGCCATTTTGGTTGTTGTTGAAGGGCCGTTTTCGTATTTTGAGTAAGGCCGTTTTCGTTATTAATAATAACAGTAGGGCCGTTTTCGTTTTTCGAGTAGGGCCGTTTTCGTAGGACAAGGGCCGTTTTCGTAGGGGCCGTTTTCGTCAAGGGCCGTTTTCTCCGGTAACCAATGAAACAGGTTAGGGACACTTTTGCATAGACTGATAGAATGCGAAAAGTTGTCTCATAGTAATATACACACATGCACACACACACACAAAAAAAAAACATCGCACGGGCCCTCCTCCATTGTACTCCCGTTCTCATAGAAGTTGAAGAACAAAAAAGTGACGTTTAAAACAGTGAGTGAAACTGAAAGCCTGCAAGTTGGAGCATGCACAGTTGCTAAACATAGAGGCCGAATGTTGGAAAACATACCCGAATATGGAAAATCCTGGCCACTAAAATTGTTGAGAGAAAATCGGGTTGTTGTCCAGATGCTAATAAAGCGTCTGCGTTGAGCTCTAGCGTGTAAAATCTAAACTTTCCACCACTTGAATAATTTTTGTTTATCGGGTTTCCACAAACTTGTAAACTGGCGCCATACTTTTTCGTGACGTGTACACAGACTTTGGGCAATGCAGAAGAAATACACACAAATTGATGTCGTCACTTAGGAATGTTTTATTTGAAAGGTTTTGTCGTGTTGTGTGCCTGATCCAGACACAAATACATCAAATCCTTTAAAACACATACATTTCAAGCAACACATATGGTTTTTAATGTTAAAAGATGTGCAAAAACATTACAAATGATTGTGCATTCCGAGTCGATTAAAAAACAGGAAGTGTCAATGTTATGATCAAGGACTTCCGGTTTGCAGTGACTGACAGCTTGGCTGCCTGACTACAATCGACAATTATAGTAATTGTAGTAAGTGAATTTGGTTGACTAATGCAAGGTATATAAGATACTTTATATCTTCTGTTCTCTCCTGTAATTATGTAGATTCAAAACCTTCAGCTTTAACGTCCAGAAAACTTGTTGATTGCGTTCGTCTGCTGCCAGCTTGAAATTGAAGAGCTCCAAGTTCAACAACTCAACTGTGTGGTTCAGGTTGTCATTTTCAGTGGTAGGAAGATTGAACTGTCACTTATGTGTCACTGTCAGTGAGTCATACTGATGGTAGTATAGAAATTGTGTAAAAGCTTTAGGCATTGATCGAACACAAATAGGTGTTAATGGGTGTAGAATTGAAAGAAGAAAACAACATTATTTTCTTTTTAAGTTACAAAATGCAGAGCTCTGTCATTTTTTTTAGATAAAATTTAAGTTGAAGTTGTTGAAGTTGAACTTGAGACGTGATTGAGGCATCAATTGATGCCTGTTCACCATTCAAGGTGGTAGACTTAGACGTTATGCGCGCGTGGTGGTGCGAACGACTAAGTCAATAATAGCATTCTGGATCGTAGACCGTTGTGTGCCTGATCGAGACACAAATACATCAAATCCTTTAAAACACACACATTTCAAGCAACACATATAAGTTGTCTGTCAAAGCCAGGGGAGAATAGGCATGTTGTGTGTGTGCTTGTGTGTATGTGCGTGTGTTTGTGTGTGCATACACATGCATAGACATACCTGTAGACATGTGTGTGCATGCTTACACGCATGTGTATCAGTATGTGCACGCCTTTGTGTATCATACTGCGTGTGTGTGTGTGATGGGGGAAGGATGTTGTGTGTATAACTGTATGTGTAGAGTGTGTATGTATGTGTGTGTGTTACCACTGTTGTGTGAGCATATATTTTTGCATTATGAAATTGTGTGTATGTTTCATTGTTTGTCATTGACCAAAAGTGCCAAAACATCAGCCTGTTGATTGTGGGCACTAAAGGGAAGAAGAAGTAGAAGAAGAACATATCCATGCACATGGGTGTGCAAACATAGACCAGTGTATATACATGCAATATATGTGTAGCATATAAAACAAATATGACTGAGCATGCAAAAGTACATGTATGCATAGTTGCAACCTTTTTTTTCTTCTTCTTCCTCTTCTGTAATTTCAGAACATCGCAACGGATATCCAGCGTCGATCAACAAGAGAAAATAATAATCTCCCTGCGCGCCCCGAGCTGTTCTGCTGATGCTGAAGTCAGAACTTTGTAAAATTCTCCGCTTCCTTGAATGAAAGCCATCTGACACGACTAAGGGCTGTTTTGCTGGTTTGATTTATTTGACTTGACGGGGGTCTGCTGATTTGCGTGATAGTGGGAGTTTTGTTGGAAAGGTGTGTGTGGTGGTGTGGTGAGCTAGTGCTCAAGTTGAGGGAGGAAAATCCGGAGAACCAAAGTAGAGAAAAGCAAGCAACATGGCCTCCAGCGTCGATGATCACTAGTTGACTATATCTGGAAAGGTGAGTTCTCACTGAGCACAAGTTGGTGGTGTACACGCGTGCTGAGAGATCTTCGCATGAGAGAGAGAGAGAGAAGCTCCGACGCTGAGTGTTTTTGTTCCGATGTGTAATGCATTGCACTCTCTCTCTCTCTCTCTCTAAACTTCAGTATCCTGAACAACAACTTCATCATGAGTGCGTACATGTGGGTATACCTCACAAAAAAGGGTGGTGCAGCAACTAGCTTCAAACAAAAAAACACTCTCTCCTGTTGGGAGCAACCTGAATTTTTCCACAGGACGAAGGGCTTCTGCGGACTATTTTAATTATTAAAGATCCATACACACCCACACACACACTTTACAATTTCCTACTTAGGGGGGCCAGGCAAGTTCTGACTTTCGGTGGCTGGAGGAAAATGTTTTTGGAAAGTTTTTCATGAAAAAAAGGGGGCAGGAAAAAGGGGGACGGGTTAAAAGGCAGGAAAGGATTTTAGCTGGGTGAACAGTAAAAGAAAAGGAAAAAGGCCAGAGTCAAAGAAGAGTGACATACTAAAAGAAGTTACAAGCACAGAATTTTCAGAAGGTGGGCGAACTATTTATATATAAGACCCCTCGGTATCCCCACAGGGTGGTTTGTTTTGCTAATTAAAGCATTAATGAAAAACATGTTGATCATATTTTGAT
This sequence comes from Phymorhynchus buccinoides, assembly GCA_017654935.2. NCBI lineage: Eukaryota > Metazoa > Mollusca > Gastropoda > Neogastropoda > Raphitomidae > Phymorhynchus > Phymorhynchus buccinoides. The sequence goes on from CM065710.1 coordinate 10,020,934, forward strand.
GACCTTCAAGTTGAATGCGCTGTGCTATGATTTTCAGTGGTGTTGGTGGGAGATTCCGGTGTAGGGAAGACCAACCTCCTTTCGAGGTTCACCCGTAACGAGTTCAACGCTGAGAGCAAAAGCACCATTGGAGTGGAGTTTGCTACACGGTATGCTGTTGTCATATATATAGAACACATTCACTTGATTGAGTATATCCACTGAGAGTAAAAGCACCAAAGGCACCATTGGGAGTGGAGTTTTTGGGCTACAACCGGGTTTATGCTTGTTTGTCATTATATATAGAACCAACATTTCCACGTGATTGGAGTTACAAGGGTGGAACCCTCCCTAATACGGGGGGACCTTCAAAAAACATCCAAAAACGAGGTCTTATAAGGGGAGGGGGTCCCCCCCCCCCCCTTTATAAGGGAGGTAAATTTAATACTTTACAGAAGGGAAGGGCAATGCCTCAGAAAAAGTAGGTCTTATATGGGAGGGGAGTCTTATATAATAGGGAGGCCTTATAAGGGTGAGGTTCCGCTGTACCATAAAATATTTTTCGGATCCATTTAGCCGATTAGGCTCGCTGCCTCTGTTGTAAATAGGGGCGAATTAAGGGTTTTTTGGTTAATTTTTCAAAGAAAAATCTGAAAATATTATAGATTAAAAAAGGCCCGCCCTCCCGTTTTTATAAAAAAAAGAAAGTCAAACTTTGAAGGCCTGTTACGCGTCCTGTAATGTTTTTACCGAACGCCATTACTGCTGTCCATAAACGAGAGTTGGCTCCCCTTTTTTCACATTCATCAAAACCTTTTCCGCTTGAGAGAGCGGCCTGTTATCCTGGGTTTTTTTTTTTGGTTGGGAACCAAAAAAAATTATTCGGCGAAAAACTGATTAGAAATTCATGACACTTTAAGCCCTCTAACAAACGATGCTTTTTACATCCAATGTAGGGGTATGGCATATCTGTTGGGGCCGGTTATTTCTCGGGGGATGATAGTAGAGGATTTTGAAGGATTTTAGGCGTGAAAAAAAACGTTTTTAAGCGGCATTTCCGGGGCAATCATGACCACTTTCGGATTGTGTGGACTCACAGTAGATCGGTACTGACCCACCGCAATTCATTGCCTCTTTTCTCACGATTTTGTTCACAAATAGGGCACCCTCGTTTTAATGCGGTTTGCCTAAGGTTCGAAATTGAGATTTGTGATTTTTTGTGGATTAATCATTTTCAGTCTCTTGTATTATTTTTGTTTTTGCAGTGGCTTTTGACGCAGTTTTGGTCTTAGTGTTGCTCTGATTTTTTCAGTGTTCAATTGTGCCTTCTTTCTTCAACTGATTCAAGATTGACTAGCCTTTATTATTTGTGTCGATCAGAAACATGACCATCAAGGGGAAGATGGTGAGGGCTCAGATCTGGGACACAGCGGGACAGGAAAGATACAGAGCCATTACCAGTGTGTGAGTATCTGTGTGTGTGTGTGATTTGGGACACTGTGGGATAGGAAAGACACAGAGTTATCACCAGTGTGTGAGTATCTGTGTGTGTGTGTGTGTGTGATTTGGGACACAGCGGGACAGGAAAGATACAGAGCCATTACCAGTGTGTGAGTATCTGTGTGTGTGTGTGTGTGTGATTTGGGACACGGCGGGACAGGAAAGACACAGAGTTTTATTCCACCAGTGTGTGAGTATCTCTGGTGTGTGTGTGTGTGTGTGTGATTTGGGACACGGCGGGACAGGAAAGACACAGAGTTATCACCAGTGTGTGAGTATCTGTGTGTGTGTGTGTGTGATTTGGGACACGGCGGGACAGGAAAGACACAGAGTTATCACCAGTGTGTAAGTATCTGTGTGTGTGTGTGTGTGCATTTGGGGACACGGCGGGACAGGAAAGAAAGGGACCAGAGTTATCACCAGGTGTGTGAGTATCTGTGTGTGTGTGTGATTTGGGACACGGCGGGACAGGAAAGACACAGAGCTATCACCAATGTGTGAGTATACTACCTGTGTTTGGGGGGTTTAATTTTCTGTGATTTGGTGCTGTCTGTGTTAGTGCCATCTACAAGTCCTATTAGTATTATGTACTCTTAACTGACTAAAACCAGCCAACTCTTAGAGGAACTGAAACTCTTGCACATGTATGTTCATTAAGAAAACAAATGTTTAACCCCTTCACTCCCGCCATAAAAAAGAAAATTGAGAAACTATATGATTTTCTCATTATGAAATTTAAAAGAGACCTATTAGACTCAATCTAAGAAAATGGTCTAGAGCTATATCTTTAGGGGGGGGGGCTCCTGACTTGTCTAAACCAAAACCACCACCATTCCAGGACTATGACATTCAAAAGTTATGATATCATCAACGACGCACGCACAACCGTAGTAGACTCCGGGATTAGGCAGTGAAGGGGTTAACGGTAAGGTGTCAGATATCTCCATGGTACAATGAAGACTGTGCTGATATATGATCTCATAGTTGATGCAGAATTTCCTATTTCGCTATATTCGTATTTGTTGCGCGGTTTCAGATATTACCGCGGTGCTGTGGGGGCGCTGGTCGTCTACGATCTGACCAAGCCGCAGTCGTTCCAGAATCTGGACAAATGGTTGGACGAACTGAAAGAGCATGCGGAGAGCTCAGCCAGAATCATGCTGGTGGGCAATAAAACTGACCTCAGGCATTTGAGAGCTGTCACTATGGACGAGGGAAGAAGCTTGGCAGGTATGCTTCTGTCTGTGTGTGTGCGTATTATTAGGTATTAGGTATTTTTTATAGTCACAGAGGCGTCTCTGTGAAATTCGGGTTGCTCCCACCTGGATGAGCGCGGTGCGCAGCCACCCAATGTGTTTTTTTTTTTTTTGGGTTTTTTTGCATACGATTTTTGTGTGACTGATGAAGGAAAGGGGGGAGGGGTAAAATTTTTGACCAAATGACAACTTTTTTTTTCGTTGCCACTGGGTTTTTAACGTGTGCTAAGTGCATGGGCACACGGGACCTCGGTTTATCGTCTCATCCTTAAAGACTGTGTGTGTCCCCCTGGTGTCTGTACTGTGTGTGTGTGTGTGTTTCAGTTTCTGATCCTCTTTCTCTCCAGATCCCTAGGTTCTTGTTATTTATAAATTTGTCTTAGTTTCTTGTGTACATGTTTTACGTGTCCGCAAGAAAAGTATCCTTGTTTGAGGACAAAATAAAATTAAGTTGAAGTTGAAGTTGGTAAGCTTTCAACTGTTTGTTGGCCCGCTCTTTTTTTTTTGCTGAGTTTCAGGAACGGACCCCTTCCCTAAGAACACATCGCTCCTCTCCCTCCCGTCCAGCGACCTACCTCTCTTTGCCCTTCAGTTCAATATTAAAAACCTCAACGCCCCACTTTTTGTTTTGCCCCGTTGTTTGAAGCTTCACTTTCTCTTGCTTTTTCCTTTTCCTCTTTGGTTTTTTACTAGTTTGATCTATTCTCTGCCGCACACTGGGGGCAGGGTTTCCCAATCGTCCCGCAAAACAAGGGTTTCCCATGGACCCCTTCGCTTACAGTTTAGAGGGTCCTAGAGGAGGGATGGAGGGTCCTAGTGGGCTTGCGAATGTTAAAAAGTATTTTTCTAGTGCATCCACTGGGACCCCCTGCACATTATGTAAGAGGGTTTGCTAAAATAGAATTGTAGTGCTTCATAGACCCACAAATGGGAGTCCCTGGGAGCCCTGCACTGTTTTATGTCAAATGCTTGGGTATGTTTTATTTTTCCTTTTTTGTTTTGGTTTGAATGGCGTTTAACGAAATGTAAATGTTTTGTGTATGCCTCTATTTTGGTAAATTTTTGTTGTTGTTTTTGTTGTTTGTTTTCCCCCGGGCCCGTTACGACTCCCAGGGATCATCCCAACAGCCGGAGCACTTGAACACTTTGGTACAAAATGCACCAGCTAGGGATGGGAACAATTACGTGTGTGACCGTTTTTGATTACCCCCGCCATGTGGGCAGCCACACCCGTCTTCGGGGGATTTTAGACTGACAATGTTATGCCAGGAGCTTTTTTATGGCTTAAGACAATCCACGCCACAACCATTCAGAGCATAACAACATTTTTGATGTAGCCTTGGGCGTTCTAGCTTATGTCAACTGTCTGACACAGCCTCATGCCAAGGCAATATTTGATTTTGATCAAGATGATTTAGTGCCGTGTAAATACTGTATATCGTTGTTGCGTGTGTGTCTGTATGTGTGTCGTCTGTGTGTCACAGTGTGTGTGCATGTCTTTGTCTGTGTCTGTATGAGACAGAGAATGTGTCTGTCTCTGTGTATGTGTGTGTACAGGAACAAAATTGTGAACATTTTACGTCTGTGTTGTAACAGTGTAACGATATTAGGTCGATTATTTTGTCTTCACTTCATTATTCGTTTGTTGTTTTTTTGTTTCGTTTACAGAGAAGAAGAACTTTTCCTTCATCGAGACCTCAGCTCTGGATTCCACCAACGTGGTCGAGGCTTTCAACAACTTGTTAGTGGGTGAGTCATTCCCTTGCTTATCTGTCTCCTCCCATAACTAGCACGCTATCTTTTTTTTAAAACCCTTTCACCGCCAATGTCGCATTTATGCATCACAATGATTTAACACCCATGTCATTTAAAGGCATCAAATCAGGGTCTGTTTTATCTGAAGACCCTATTTTCTTAATATTAGGAGGTAAGGATAGGCCCTAACTGTTATGCATGTCACAGAGGAATTCGCTATATTGCAGATTTTTTTTTTTTCTCTACCCAGTTAAGGTTAATGGTATTTTTTTGATGAAAAATGGCTGGCCGCGAAATGGTTTAAGTGTGAAAAAAAAAAAAAAAAAAATGTCTTTTGGTTTTTTT
>CM065710.1:10026268-10133768 GCA_017654935.2 Phymorhynchus buccinoides
AAAATCATCCCAAATGAGGTCTTACAAGGGAGGGGTCTTATAAGGGAGGTAATTTTAATGCTTAGAAAGAAGGGCAATGTCTCAGAGAAGTAGGTCTTATGTGGGAGGGAGTTTTATAATGCTTAGGTGCTACTCTTTCAGTTTTACACTGATTTCAGTATTTTTAATTTTACCAGAAACTGAACTTCATGACCACAAGCGATTTGGGGTGTTTTGAATTTGGTTGTTCTATCTTGGAAGTTTACAAAGGCAATGTCATAATTTTACAAGGCTTATCAGACTCAAACTGTCTATCATTCTAACTGTGTCTGTCTCGTTATCTCTCTCTCTTAAGTTGCCCCCCCCCCCCCCCCCCCCCCCCCTGAATCGTCCGACAGGGCTCTGCCCCTATGCCCTGCCGGGGCCATGGGTCCCTGAATCCCTGCCTTTGAGTGTTTTCATTTTTGGGAGTTGCTATACCCATGATAATGGGATGTCTTATAATGGAGGTTCCACTGTATTACAGTGGTGATTGACAGTACTGTGTGTGTCATTTCAGGAAGTACATCCAGTGCTCGATGTGCCGGTTTGCCACTAGCTGCAGCTTTGCCTACGCCTCTCACATGATGGGCTTCCACTCGGGACAAGTGTCGGCTCTGGCTCACAGCGTTCCCTCAGACAGGTCCCTCCCCGCACCCCTGTACTGTCTGTGTGGGTTTGTCAGCAAGCTGGGAAACAAAACTGGTATGTACTGCCATCATTTGACATTATAATCAATAGTAGTAGTAGTGGTAGTTATTGTATGATTGGTTTTGTTAGGGACAAGTGTCGGCTCTGGCTCATAGCGTTCCCTCAGACAGGGCCCTGCCCGCACCTTTGTACTGTTTGTGTGGGTTTGTCAGCAAGCTGGGAAACAAAACTGGTATGTACTGCCATCATTTGACATTATAATCAATATTAGTAGTAGTGGTAGTTATAGTATGATGGGGTTTTGTTAGGGACAAGTGTCGGCTCTGGCTCATAGCGTTCCCTCAGACAGGGCCCTGCCCGCACCTTTGTACTGTTTGTGTGGGTTTGTCAGCAAGCTGGGAAACAAAACTGGTATGTACTGCCATCATTTGACATTATAATCAATATTAGTAGTAGTGGCAGTTATAGTATGATGGGTTTTGTTAGGGACAAGTGTCGGCTCTGGCTCACAGCGTTCCCTCAGACAGGGCCCTCCCCGCACCCCTGTACTGTCTGTGTGGGTTTGTCAGCAAGCTGGGAAACAAAACTGGTATGTACTGCCATCATTATGACATTATAATCAATATTAGTAGTAGTGGTAGTTATAGTATGATGGGGTTTTGTTAGGGACAAGTGTCGGCTCTGGCTCTCCCCGCACCGCTGTACTGTCTGTGTGGGTTTGTCAGCAAGCTGGGAAACACAACTTAACCAAAGTTTTGTTTCCTAAAGGTCTCAGTACAAGTTGACATTTTTCACTCTTTCCCCATGGCAACACAGTCATAGGATTACTTGCATATCACTGTGTTGCCCTGGGGAAAGAGTGACAAAATGTCCACGTGCGCCTTGATTAACCTGTGTTGTTGATGCATTGTGTGCGTTCACAGCCAACCACCTGGTGTTCTGCTCCAAGAGAACTGGCTACCTCACCAAGCCGGAACTACCCCCCCCTGAGAAACCATCCGGAGCAGGTAATGTGTGTGTGTGTGCGTGTCCTTTGTTATGTGTGTGTGAGACAGATCTGGTTACTCTATTCGAGTAGTATTCTACTCATTTTGGACCTCTACTACTAATCAAAACTGAAAATAATGCTGATTGCTACTCATTTTCAGTGAACAGTGTTTGATGGTTTTAATGAATAGGACTACTCATTTCACAACAAAACTACTCATTTCAGCTATCAAAACTACTCAAGAGTTGTGTATGGAATAACCAGGTCTGGAGAGAGAGAGTGTCTGTGTGTGTCTTTGTTATGTGTGTGTGTGAGAGAGAGAGAGAGAGAGAGTGTGTGTGTGTGTGTGTGTTGTTTGTGTTATGTGTGTGTGTGTGTGAAAGTGTGTGTGTCTTTGGTATGTGTGTGTGTGTGTGCATGTCTTTATTCTTTGTGTGTGTGTGTGCATGTCTTTATTCTTTGTGTGTGCGTGTGCGTGATGGCTTTCTCACTAAACCTGATCTGCCACTGAGTGTGTATGTGTGTGTGCATTTTCTGTGTCATGGTGTGTGTGTGTGTGTGTGCCAGAGTGTGTGCATATTATTTTCATTGATGTATCTTTATGGAAAAAGAGTCTCTGGCAAACTTGTAGTTTAGAGACAACCCCAGGTTTACAACTCTCAATCTCAAAAGTCTGCTTTGAGTTTCATAGCAATAATCCTAGGCTGGTCCTAACCCTATCCCTTTCCAGAGCACAGCAGAGTGTCGCTTCTCAGTCAAAATGTTCGCTTAGAAAATGTGATGGAGGTGTCTAAACTAAAGCTTAGCGCACTCTCTGATATTGTTGGTTCTTCTTTTTCTTTTTCTTCTGCGTTCCCAGGCCATATGACCATAATGGGTAAGGTACGTATGTTTTCACTGGTCTCCCCGCTGCGTACAGCCGACACTTTCCGATTTTGGAGGACCTCAAAAGATAAATTATTTGCAAGATTTTTTTGGGGAAAAGGCAGGAGAATGGGGCCAAAAAGTCTGAAAGATAGTCGATGACAGAAAGCAAAGGGAAAAGGCAGAGTCCAAGAGAGTGGCAGTTAGAGGAAGTTACAATCACAGAACTTCCAGAAGGTGGGGGAACTATTTTTGCGGAAGACCACCCCCCCGGTATTCCCACAGGGAGAGACTCGTGGAGGGGGCAGGGTTGTCCAGCTCCCCGTATGGAGGCACAAGGCATCCACCCACTGCCCCAGTTGGTTATTCTGAAGTGGGAAGTGTGTGTGTACTTTTCAGACGAGATTGACCCCCGCCGCAAACCAGACGCCTCCATACTGGACGTCCTGGGTTTAGTCAAGAAACCCTCTGTTCCCAGCACAAGTACGTTTGTGCTCTTTGTTCCTTTGTCTGTCTCAGTGTCTGTCTGTCTCAGTGTCTGTCTACCTGTCAGTCTCAGTGTCTGTCTGTCCGTCTCAAGTCGGACGCATCAATATTAGATTTGCTGGGATTGGTAAAAAAACACCCCACAAAAAACCACTCTTGTTTCCAGTTCAGCGGAACCTCCCTTATAAGACCTTCAAAAATTATCCAAAATGAGGTATTATAAGGGAGGGGTATTATAAGGGAGGTAATTTTAACACTTACAAAGAAGGGCAATGTCTCGGAGAAGGAGGTTCTATATGGAAGGGAGTCTTATAATGGGAGGTCTTATAAGGGAGGTTCCACTGTATAGCGACCTCTAATTGCGGACAGTTGTAGGGTGGTCACATACTGAGGTTCCACTGTACACTTGCACATTTTGCAACCCATCTTTTAACCCTTTCGCTGTGTATAATATTAAGCCTATCCTGACAAATTCTCCCAAAAATTATGAGAACTAGCAATCGCCCCGTGGCAGTTAATTCACTTTCACCGTGGCAGTTTTAACGTTTTTGGTTCTTACAGCCATGGCAGTATTGAACAATTCTGGAGGCAATGACTCCGGAGGCAGTGCTAAACCAGTAAAGTCCCGATTTTTTAAATAATACAGATACGTGTAGTAGTCATCCCCTTGTAATCTCCACTGAAAATATTTGGTGTGACGTTCGGAGTTAATTCCCATCCATCCCGATTCCCGTTCCCATCCACCCACCCCCTACCCCACCCATAAACCAGCTGGCTGACCTACTCGTCACCCCAGCACGTGTGAACCATGGTCTCATGCCCACTACAGATTTAAAGTTCAAGATAAATACAGAACTGTTTATTTTTGTGACTTGGAAACACACTAGCTTGGCAGATTTCACAAACAGAATGGGCCTCAAGCAGGAATGGTACCCAGATCGGGGAAACCCAGTTTGTTCGACAATCAACCCAACTGGTTGCATTCACAACACTGCTTTTGTTACAGCCAAATACTATATCGTCGCTGTCCAATGCTAACTGTATATCTGCAAAATCAGTGATTTTACAGAAGCATCAAAAAACATCATCTGCTACAATGTCATTCCCCATTTGATATACGCTTGACTCTTCTTTACCGATGAGTAAACATGTGACGCAATAAAAGTTGCATAACACCTAAGGTTTTCGTGATAATTCAGTTACACGCTTCGCGCCGTAGTTGTCAAACAATGGGAGATCGACAGCTGCAATCTCTGTACCGGCAGCTACACGGTTAGCGTGTCAAGACTGTAGGATTTCCAGTGAATGCGTGTAGATCATGTGACAAATTTGAACATTTCCATTGGTCGCAGACACAAGATATTTATAGAAGACCTGTGTGAGGTCATTAGAAGGGGTTTCAGTGGGAAATCTATTTTTGTCAAATTTTGCAGATACACGGTTAGCGCCGGACAGCGACAATATATATCTATGTGCTGCTTTCTGTTTCTTTAACCCCTTGATTGCCAGACAAAATTAAAGAATCATTGGGCAAACCATGCCATGAAAAAGACAACTGATAGAGACAATCTGGAAAAAAATGGTGTGGGGATATAGATCTCTTGATTGTGCAAGAGCAAAAGTCAGCATGTCAGGGTTATTCCTCTTCATCTGATGACATCATCAGTGATGTCATCAGGTACGTACGTAATACGTTGGTGGCAGTCAAGGGGCTAAAGGCTCACCACATTCACAGTGGTTGGTTTGCTAAAGAATACATGCGCGTTGTGAAAAATGCTTGTAATACGTTGGTGTCAGTCAAGGGGCTAAAGGCTCACCACATTCACAGTGGTTGGTTTGCTAAAGAATGCATGCGCGTTGTGAAAAATGTGCTTGTAATACGTTGGTGGCAGTCAAGGGGCTAAAGGCTCACCACATTCACAGTGGTTGGTTTGCTAAAGAATGCATGCGCGTTGTGAAAAATGTGCTGTTTAACTGATGTGTGTTGTTGTGTTTTAGGTGTGGAAGAGGGGGAGGCTTGGTCTGCAGACAACATTACAGGTATGTTGTTCTAAACAAGTAGGCCGTCTCTGTCTCTGTCTCTGATTCTGTCTGTCTGATTCTGTCTCTGATTCTGTCTGTGATTCTGTCTCTGTCTATGATTCTGTCTCTGTCTCTGTCTCTGTCTCTCTTGTCTTTTTTTTGCATGGCTCTTTTTAGCAGCTAGAACTCTGTCGTATAATGTATATTTTTGGTTAAAAAGAAGTTAAGTGTACATTTTAGTTTTGTGTTGATTTTTTAAGTAATAGTTACACTGCGGTGCTTTAATTTCCCCTTAAACAGGAATGAAGGTGTGGACAATTGTACGAATTTGCATATGCACACACACACTCACGCACATGCACATGCACACACACACACACGCACGCACACGCCCACACACACACTCAAAGGTACCGGCAGCTAATTACAGATAACCGGTCTGTTTTCAGATACACACATGCACTTTGCATGCTCACACATTTCGAAATGTCCAGATTTCTCTCTTGTCTCTTTCAGACGAGGACAAACGCCACGTAACTTCCTTCACCGACGATTACAAAACTCAGCATCGGCAGGAAGAGGAGGAAGAAGAGGAAGACTTACCCCCCTTGTCTCCGCTAGACGCGCCCTCCTCCGACGATGAGAGGGCGCCGCTAACATTGGACGATTCCGCCACCACCCTGGACAACTCCGTCGAGGAAGGGAAGGAGGAGGAGAAGAAGAAGGACGAAAATGTATCGGAAAGTGTGGAGCAACAAGAGTCGAAGATAGAGGAGGGAGAGGAGAGAGAGCAGAATGCAGCAGACACAGTCGCTTCGGAAACGGAGACTCCCGCCGCTCAGGAAGAAAAGGAATCGGAGAAGAAAGAGGAGGAAGTCGGGGAAGAACAACGAGCGAAAAATGTGGACGATGTCGAAGACAAAGAAACGGCAGAGAACGACGAAGCGTCGAAGAAAACAGAAGACCCGGCTTTGAGCCAAGAAGAAGCGGAAAGTTCTCAAAACTTGCTCGACAGTTCGCCTCGAGAGGAAGAAGGAAGCATGGATGTGGGCGATGAGAATTCTGTGAAAAATAATGACAATGCAGAACCCTCCTACAAAGACGCCGATTTGGAAGAAAACGCTGCAGAGAGAGATGTTGAGAATGCTGAAGACAAAGCTCTAGAATCTCAGCCTGAGTTGACTGGTGGAGAGAGAGCGGAAGAGAGAGAGGGAGACATGATGGAAACGGAAGAAGAAGAGGCTTTGCTGAGAGACGATGACCAAGTCGAAACGGAGAGAGACGACAAACTGCAAGCAGAAGAATTAGGCGAGAGAGAGGAGAAAGAAGAATCGGAAGAGATGGTAGAAGCTACAGAGAAAGAAAGGGAGGAAGGGGAGGATTTGCCTCGTGCCCAAGAATCTGAGCTTCACGCGGAGGAGGGTACCGAGTCGTATCCTGCCGGGGATGGTGGAGATCATGTTGAAGACAATGGAGATAAAGGTGGCGATGACGTTGGAGAGGAGAACGACGATTTAGCCACGGGCAGAGATCAGGTTCTCACCCTGGAAGACTTTGTAGAAAAAGAAACGACAGAAAACCTAAGCAAAGAAGCGTCTCAAGTAAACCGAGAACTTGTGCCAGAAGACGAGGAAGTGCTTGGAGAGGGCAAAGAAGAAGAAGAAGAAACGCCGCCAGAAAACCGGGAAGAAAACAACCCGCCGGAAGATGAAGCAGCTCTGGAAGAAAAAGAGGGAGATAGGCAAGAACCCGCCACGCGAGAGGAACAAGGGGAAACGAACGAAGAAATAGAGGAGTCTTCTACATCTAGAGAGGTTGTTGAGCAAGAAGCTGAAAAATCTGAAACCCCAGTAGAAGAATCGGATGCAGGAGAGAGAGTAGCGGTTGAAGAATCTACGCCTCCGGAAGAGGAGAGGGGAGAAGATCCCGAAACGGAAAATAACGCGGAAAATCCAGAACACATCCAAGAAAGCGCGCGCAAGGACGACGAAGATTCCACGACGAAACCCGAAGACGAAAACGAAAGCGACTCGAACAGAAATCCGGAGGAGTCCAAAGAAGAAAAACCACTCTCGCCACCTCCTTCTGCCCCTGAAGAGAAGGAAGTCGACCCTACTTCTTACGGTTCGGTTCCTGAAGACTCTACTTCTGCGGAAGCAGCGGGGGCCAAGTGGTCGGGCGAAACTGGAAGAGGGCAGGAGAGGGAGGGAGAGGGTGGTTCGTTTCCGTCGTCGTCGTCTTCGTCTTCGCAGCTTCCGTCTCAGAGCGGTGGACCAGAGGAGGGGAGTGGAAAGACGGAGGAGCCAGAATCCTCCAGTGAGAAGGTTAGAGAGAAAGATAGGTTGGGAGGGTGAGGGTGTGTGAATTGTGCTTGTAGTGGAGTATGCTTTGTGGATATGTTACTAGTTTGAAAGAATCTGACATACTTTTTTTTTAAGCCTATGCCTTTTTTTTTTCCTGCCTTGTGTCAAGTAAACCTGAGTTCGAACCTGGGTACAAGGGGATTTTTCCTCTCACTCTGCACTTAGGCATTACAGGTCTGAACGTGGAGTCTTTCGGATGAGACGATAAACCGAGGTCCTGTGTGCCCATGTACTTTAGCACACGTTAAACCCAGTGGCAATGAAAAAGTTGTCATTTGGTACGACCACCCCTTTCCTTCCTCATCAGTCGCACAAAAAGTGCATGCGTCTGGCTGTGACGCGCTCTCCAGGTGGGAGCAACCCGAATTTCACAGAGACGCCTCTGTGACTATAAAGTACCTAATACCTAATAATACATGCGCTTGTTTGCCTAGAGTAGAATCAGTTTTGGTACAGACAGAGCACCCAATTTGAATTCTAAAGAATCAGAACCGGCGGCAAAGAATAAGTTTCAGGGAGTGATTTTTTTCCTTCTAAGAAAAGGAACGCATTTGTTAATTTTCTTTGCTCGATTGATGTTTCTCAAGGTTATCGGCTTTGGTCCATTTTGTTGATGAAATTCTGCTTAACATCTGGAACAGACACATATGGGACATTAGTAAATACTGTATAAAGATGGTGGGAACGATCGTGGAGGCAATGCCCGGAAGCAGTGCAACACCTGGGAAGTCCTGAATTTTTAACAATACGGTCCATTTTTCTGAATGAAATGCAGAGTGCTGGGAATACCTGATTAATTAACAGGCAAGCCTTAGTCGACTCGAAATATGAAGACCTTTTTTTAATTTTTATCACGACTACCTAGCTCAGACTTTGACAGAGCTTGACATTAATTTTAAAGATGCTAATCTTCTTCTTATTTAACTGCTCAGACAGTTTCCTGTCAGTTATGAACACAGATGCGTCATGCTGCCGTTATGCTCCTAACTAACAAATAGGCCCAGCGTGTCTTGTCTTTGGCTGGAGAAAATCTTTGTAGAATTGTTTAGATCAAAGGCAGGAAGGAGAATGGACCAGTAAGGCAGAAAGATGTTAGACGATAGAAAGCAAAGGGAAAAGGCAGAGTCAAAGAGAGGTGACAGTTTAGAGGAAGTTACAAGCACATGGATGCTCCTGCTTTCAGGATGTTCTAAAGTTCAGGATTTTTTTTTAATGCTTTGATCCGGTGTCGCCGGATTATGAGAATTTGAGAAGATGAATTTTGCTGGTTAGAAAGGTCATGAAGTTTAACCAGAAGTGAAAGTGCAACGAGAGCCTGTCAGTTACATTGAAAACTATTGTTTCCCTTCAGCTTCCAGGGGGCTTTGCTCCCCGGAACCCCAAGGAGGGGCGCTGTCCCTGCACTCTGGGGCTTGCAGGATCTTTGAAATTTCCCAGGAGCACCCATGCAAGCACAGTACTTCCAGAAGGTGGGGGAACTATAGGTACAAAAGACCCCCCAGTATCCCCCTGGGGGGTGGGGGGGTGAGACGTACATAATCAAAACTACCTTTTTTTCCAGAGAGGTGGATTCATGGACAAGCCGTCAGACAGAGGGTGGGGAAGCGCCCCGGACAGTGGTCAGTACCCATCCAACCCCTACTCTTCCTCTTCGTCCGGTGACAGAGGTCGACAACATTCTTCGTCCTCTTCTTCGAGTGATAGAGATAGGCAGCACTCCAGAGAATCTGATAACAGGTTGGTGCTGTGTCTGTGTCTGTGCGTGTATTTGTGTGTGTGTGCAGGGCTCCAAGGGACCCTCATTTGGGGGTCTATGAAGCACTAAAATTCTAAAGGACGCTCTAAAAGAATGTGCAGAGGGTCCCAGGGATGCACTAGAAAAATTCTTTTTAGCATTCGCAATGCCACGGGGACCTCCTATTCCGCCTCTAGGACCCTCTATACTGTAAGTGAAGGAGTCCCTGGGACCCCTTGTTTTGCGGGACGATTGGGAGCCCTGGTGTGTGTGTGTGTGTGTGCGCTTATGCTTATTCAGAGTTTGACTGTAGGTTGTTGCACTTGCAGATGACTTGTTGGTTTTGTCATGTGTGTGTGTATCTTTTCCTTTTTGTTTGTCTGTGTGTGAAAATGTGTGTGAGTGTATGTCTTGTACATGTCTGACAGTGACAGTCTGTCATGGCCAAATATGACTTCCAGATTTGCAAAGACATTTTATGGATTCATTTTGAAAGCAATCCCATCTAACATCTTGTAATGTGCATCAGCCAGGTCTTGTATCTTGACACTTCTAAATGTGGCTGCCCACTTGGCGGGGTAATCAAAGACGGTCGCACACGTAATGTTCTCATCCCTAGCTGATGCATTTGTACCATAGTGTTCAAGTGCTTCGGCTGTTGGGATGATCCCTGGAGTCTTTTAGCCAGGGTACATCAACAACAACATCAACAGTTCTAATAATTTTCTCCTTTGAGCTCCTCCGAAATTGGAATGTGTCAGTTGAATGCAGTGGGGAGACCAGTGAAAATTAAGGCCGAACACTTTACTACCCATTATGGCATGGGTGCTACTACCTTCCGTATAAACGGAAATCCGTAAATTAAGTTTTCTGCTGAGACGGAAATTCCGTATTTTTAAAATTTTGTCCACAAAAAAAAAGTTGATCTGTTAACTGTGGTTGGGGGCATTTTGAATCTGGGTCTTCCAACCACCGGAAGTGAAAATACAACAACAAAAATAGCGGCCGAGTCATATTCACACATACTTATTTGAATTAAATTCAACATTATCAGCATGAATTTTGTGTCATGAAAGCTACAAACTTCACAGAAAGGTAAGCTACCACTATATTTCAATTCACCAAATGATATTTATGATGTTAAATGTATGAATATGTTAAAAATGTTATTAGAAAAACTCAATTGAGAGTCATGTTTGGATCCACTGACATCGTATTTCACTTATGATCTAATTATTATCTTCTATTTGAACGGCTTTATAACTTTAAAGTTGTGTATGAAATGTCAGTAAAAATCTTAGTCATGAAAATATTTTAACCATAGATCTTTTGTATTTCTTGTAAAAAGGTAATGTGACTTGTCATGTTTCAGCAACTTAGACAGTCACTTTACAAAGTGTCAACTGTCGTCTGCCAACAGAACTATGATGTCAAATCGTAATCTGTTCCTCACCCATTCCCAGATTGCAGGAGAGCTATGGAAACGATCTCTGCAATTGCATTTTTGCAATTCTGTCAACCCCCCAACGGGGTGCTGCCCCTGTACCCCGCAAGGGGCCTCGGCCCCCTGGACCCCGGCCTTTCAGTATTTTTCATTTTTGGGAGTAGCACCCATGTTATGGCCATATGACCTACATGGAACCCAGAAGAAGAAGACGCTATTATAACCGTGGACTGGTATATTTGCCGGTTTCAGGTCACATGATCGCGGCAGCAGCAGCAGTAGTCACTCGTCGCACCATCAGGATTACCGACGGGATCGGGATTACAACCACGACCGCAACAGAGATTACGGGAGTCACGGCAACCGTCAGAACCAGTACGACAGGCATCGCGATCAGAGGTGGGTTCGAGGGCCTCAGTCTGGTGGGGGCTCAGTCTCTTCTTTTTGTTGTTGCTGTCTCTTCCGGTGTGTGCTGTGTGGGTATGTGTGCTTGCATGTGTGTGATTGTATGTGTGCGCAGGGGAGATTGAGTTCAGATAGAATGAGAGAGAGAGAGTGTGTGTGTGAGCGCGCGCGTGTTTGTAAGTGTATGTTTGTGTAAGTGTGTGTGCGTTTCAGTGTTTCTGTGTGTTTGATGAAATGTGTGTGGGTCTGTGTGTGTATGTCTGTGTGCAAGAACGCGTTCACTCGCGTGCGTGCATGTATGTGTGTGTCAGTGTGCGTGTATGTCTGTTTTCAATGCTGGTTGTTAAGCGCTTTGTGCTCGATAAAAAGCATTCTGAAAGTGCATATCAGACAATATTGACGGATTTAACCTTTAGCACCCTGCATTTTTTCTGACGTTCCGTTCTCTGCCACTGCATTCTTTTTGAGGCGGTGAAAAATGCTTACACCCACTTGATTAAAAATGCTCTAATTTTCTCTGTGTGTTGTGTGCAGACTTGATTATTGGAATAATAATAAAGAGATGATTGAGGAAAGTTTTGATATGATGTATTTTGCTGTCCGTGTATGTTTTGTTGTTGAAAAAAAAAGAAGAAGCGAAATCAACAAAGCGAAAGTGTTGACTTACTGTTTCGGCACGGTCGGAATGAGTGCCGTCTGCTTCAAAGTTCGCCCACTGACTAACTAACTCATGTCTAAGATCCCTTTAATGAAATAACTCACGGAAATATTAAGAATATTATGAAAGGCATCATTTTCTTTGAATTCAACCTAGTAGTCAAAATCGGTACCGAATCACAATCGCGGCTCGAATCGATATTGGATCGTCTTCATCGAGTCACACTGACATCGGCTACCCCCCCTTCTACTGCATAACGATCTTCTATCACCCTTTCACTGTCGATATCCGACCTAACAAAGCCTAAGAATTCATGATTTAAACAAATATCGACGCTAATTTCCAGTAGGAAGCTTCGCCAACACGGAAATCCGCCATATTTGATAGTGAACTTTACTTTCTGACCGATTGAAACTTTGAAAAATTCATACAACTACTAGAAAAACAAATGGCGGCTTGCCGGAAGAGAAGCAAGGAGCTGAGCCTCATTCTGAAGCTATAGTGAGGTAGTTTCTATTATTAGTAACAGAAATAAGGTCCGCGAAGCATTGGTTTGGGATAACCCTCTCTGGGCGACACAGTGCGCCTGCAGTTACAGGGGAGATTATCGGCTCGGCGACACAGTGCGCCTGCAGTTACAGGGGAGATTATCGGCTCGGCGACACAGTGCGCCTGCAGTTACAGGGGAGATTATCGGCTCGGCGACACAGTGCGCCTGCAGGGTGCTAAAGGTTAAATAACATATGCTTCAATCAAAATAAACAATATTACAAAAAAAGACATTGTCCTTTGAATCCGCCCTCTGTTCTGAACAGGTACGACAGTTCTCAAAACCGCTACGGCCACAGCGGGGGCTACACCCAGGGGGGCAGCAGCGGGTATCACCAACAGCAGAACTACCGCCAGGGCGGGGGATACCAGCAAGGGGGCTACGGGAGCCAGAATCGTCACGGCAACCGAGGAGGAGGAGGTGGAGGAGGGGGGCAGAATCGCCAAGGTTACAACAATAGAAACTATCATCATCGCGGATATTATTGATTGGTGCTTTGACGAAAAGAAGGAGGGCAAAAACGTTGTAGAAATGCTTTGTTGTGGTGGTTTTTTAACACCCCCCCCCCCATCGTGGGTAATTCAAAGGTTTGACAGGAGGCATTGCCCTCAGCTGAAAGTCAGAAGGTACTATAGAACTATCAGCATTCTTTATTCCTCGTCTTGGCTTAAGGCCAAACCAAAAAATATGTGTTTCCGGGAACATGGCCCCCCAAAATAGGGTAGGTAGGTAGGCTTTCAATTTTTTTTTTTTTTTTTTTTTTCTTCGCGGTGCAAGATTTTTGCCGTATTTGCTGAAACATGTCGCAGTCAAAATCGTCGCTCGTTCAAATCGGTCGCCCGCTACTATGAGAGTGTGTATTTGCGACATTGAGCATGAACGACAAATTTCACTCTTTCTTAACCATTTTTCCGTACTCCAATCGTTCATATTTCATAGTTTTACGGAAAAAAGTGAAATTTGTGGTTCATGCTCAATGTCGCAAAATACACACTCTCATACATAGTCATAGTAGCGGGCGACAGATTTGAACGAGCGACGATTTTGACTGCGTCCGCATGATCGCATTTAGAAATGTATAGAAATGGCAATCGCGTGCCTTGCGCCCGCCATTGTGTTGGCGGATGTTGATCACAAAAGTCTGTGTGAGTAACGGTCCTTGACTACGCCGAGTGAGAGTGCAATGGTTGTTTCCCTTGCATCGTCTGCTCAAATTGCTTCTTTTTTTTTAAAACTCGTCAACAACAAAAATTAGGGTCGGCAGCAAAAACTAGGCTCGGTCGGGTTACCGGAAACAGACATATTTTTGTTGTTGGCCTAACCCTTTCATCGCCTCTTGGCACCACAATGATTTAACACCCATGTCACCAAAAGGCATCAAATGAGGGTCTGGTATCCAGTGACCTTATGCTCTTTATTTTGGGAGTTAAGGAGAGGCCTTATGTTGTGCGTGTCACAGAGGAATCCCCAATATTGCAGACAGAATACTTTCTCTGGCCAAGTAAGTTTCATGGAAAGTTTTGGCTGAAAAATGGCTAGCGTTGAAAGGGTTAAGACTGTGTCAGACCAATTGACATATAGGCTAGAACACCACGGCTACATCCAAATGTTGATACGCTCTGCATAGTTATGCGGGGATTGTCTTTAGCCATGACAAGCTCCTACCATAACATCGTCAGTCTCCCAAATCCCCCGAAAACGGAGTTTTGGCTGGGGTAATCGAAAACGGTCACACAAACACCGTAATGTTCTCATCCCTAGCTGGTGCATTTGTACCACAGTGTTCAAGTCCTTCGCCTGTTGGGGTGATCCCTGGAGTCTTTTAGCCAGGGTGCGTCACCCAATCAACAACCTTTATTCCTTATGTGACGGAACTTTTCGGCATGTATTTTTCAGATTATTATTCCTGCTTTTTCTCTGTGGCTGGCTATGCTCTGTCCCAGTCTCTCTCCAATTCTCTGTCTCTGGTTTATTTTTTTTTAGACCTGTTTCAGATTCTGTTTGTTTGGACAGTTTTCCTTAACCCTTTCACAGCCAATGTCGCATTTCTGCATCACAATGATTTAACACCTATTTCATTAAAACTCTTGAAATCAGGGTCTGTTATTCAATGATATTGTGTTCCTAAATTTGGGCAGTAAGGATTGACACTATTCTAAGTGTGTCACAGAGAAATCTCACAATATTGCAGACGCAATCTTTTTTGTAGCCAAGTAAACTTAATTGAGAGTTTTGGCTCTAAGATGGCTGGCGATGAAAGGGTTAACCCCTTCGCTGCCAAGTCCGTTATCGGTTCTGAGGTAACTATTTGACAAGCCGTTTAAGTTTGCGAAGTCTTATCGCAAAAACTGCTGAATAAAAATTGCAAGTTATAACCTATACTTTTTCTGAAAGGGAATTGAATATACTATCTTTTGAGAACACTGTCACATGCATTCAAACATACTGCGAAAAGCATATGGATAGAAAAAAAGAGAAACTCTTGACGTTTCATTCAACTTCTGGTTACCTATAAACTGCCCCATCACAGAAATATCCGTCATAGGGTTATTCTAAGAGTTACCGGAAGTTGAATGAAATGTCAAGAGGGCAGGATGTCTTTTTTGATGGACGTTGCCCCCCTTGAACCTCCCAATGGGGCTGTGCCCCTGGACCCCTAGGGGCCTTTCATGTGTTTTTTTATTTTGTGGAATTGCATCCATATTGTTTCCTATGAAATCTGAACTGCCCTGTATGTGCTTGCTCAGAAAATGAGCTGCTTGAGTTCACTTTCAACGTAACCTTAATGGCAGCAAGAAAGTTGGTGGGAAAAACCCCCCACATGAAAATTGAAAAAAAATATGCAGCCTTCTTTGTATCGCACCCTACCATTATCATCATTTTGTGTTCATTTTGATCATCGATTGATCATAAAACCGCCCTCAGTACAGAATTATGTGTACATATTTTGCCTGCGTAGTTTTCCCGTTTCTTACGTTGATGGTTTGCTTTGCGTAGATTGTACAAAATTTGTTAAGAGTTTTTACTTAGTTTTGGTGTCCAGAATTGACGTAATTTTGGTTGCGAAAACATCCAGGAATGTTCGTTGTTGTGAATAGGACAAGTAGCAGAATCAGAAAGAGTGATATAGGGGAGGGGGGAGGGTGTGGTGGGATGGAGAGGGGTGCGATTCTTTTTATTTTGTGATATTTTACGGAACAGCGCTTCTTTTCCCGAACCGCTATGCTTAAAAAGGTGGGAACAATTGTATTGGTTTTAAAATCAATCTTCTTAAGGTGCACCTCCATTTTTTGCTTTTCCTTTTAAACAATAAACCACAACCTACTTCTGACACCGAAAAGCAGAAATTGTTGGCCGTTTCGACAAAAAAGTTTTTGGTCGGCCCTGATTGTTTTTTTTGTTGACCAATGTTGGGTAAAGGTCAAGATGTGCCACCCCCCCTACATTTCTCGGTTAATTGTATTTTTCCGTTTTTGCCTTTCTTACCATACATAAAGCTGTATTTTAGGAACCTTTTTAGCTAATAACCTTTTTGGAATACTAACCCTACCCCCCACCCTATAAGACGGAAAAACGCAACGAACCACAACTGTGACAAATCGCGGTGTAGTGCAGTACATAGTGGGGGATAGGGTTAGGTTTAGGGCTAGGGATAGGGTTAGTAATCCAAAAAGAGAATTAGCTGAAACTGTTCCTAAAATACAGCAAAACAAGCGCAAAATCGCAATAGTTTGTGGCACGCGGTCTATTTTTACCACTCCAATCATGAGTTACCTCCCCTGGCTTTTCAATAATTTTAATCTGTAAACCAGAATGTTATCTCTGCACCATTTCGTAACTTTTTATATCTTTTGGAAAACATTTAAAACTATGTATCCTACTTATACTCATCAAAAGAAGCACCGCATACTCGTCGTGTCTGTTGTAGTGTCTGTATTACATATGTTTATTATTTTGTACGCTTTTAAAATACATCATTTTAAAGAGCGGCCAGAAGTGTAGCCTCGACAATTTTGAATGTGCGACAATTTTGGACAGACCGACCGACCGACAAAGTAAGTTATAGGTTTGTGGCTTGAGCCACAAACAATAAAATTAACCGAGAAATGCAGGGGGGGTGGCACATCTTTACCTTTACCCAATGTTGATTAGCTTTTTAGTATTTTAGAGAACAAAATTCAACAGGTTTGGATGAAATCTGATAGAGTGGCACCCATGAAATTGAGGAACCAATCTGAAATTGTTCTTGGGTTTTAAGAATTTTACTTTTGACTTTCTTTCTCTTTTTTCTTCTTCTTGGTATCTCGTTTAAAAACAGATCTGTTCTGGTGCGTATATTTTTTTTATTAACTCTCAATGTTTCGTGCAAACGTTCAACACTAGGCAGGTTTGCATCATTACATAAAGATTATTTTAAAAATAATGCTTAACCGCAGTTTTGAAAATTTGCGGTCTTGTTTATAATAATAAAAGCTAGCATATGTTATAATTCCAAAGTAAATTTTTTATTATCAGATTTTTAAAAAAGCATACGAAGCATTCATAAAAGCATTCATAAGCATTCATAAAAGCATTCATTGCCGTCCTAAAAAAATAGACTAGAACTGTAGAAGTGATTTCATTGGTTGAAAACTATTAAGGGACCGTAGAGGAACACTTTTATACCAGTTTGGGTTGCATGGCTTCGCTGAGTTGTGAAGTGTGAATGTTTAAACACTATGTACGCTATAGCGTACATTCGTGTTGAACGGTTGTAAAGGGAAGCAATCGGCCAGTGTTGAACGAGTTAAAGAATTACGTCAGAGATCTGTGCATTATTATTTCATGCATTTGGTCGAAGATAGTTGTGTTTTTATCATTTTAGGACTAGCATTAATCAAAGGTTTTAAGACGGATCATACTTTTCCGGTTGTTTGTTAGTTAGGCTCGGGGGGGTACATTTTGTGTCAGATATTTTAAGTTTTTAAGTTTGATGGGCGGAAACGACATTAAATACCCCCCACGTCATGTGTCACATTCCCTCTTATGCTTGGAACGTTTCTTAAGATTCCTTACCAGCTATGAGGGAAAACACGTGAAAAACCATGATTTTGACACGTGATGTGGTGGGTCTTTAAACCATATGTTCTGAAGTGTCTAGTAACGCCCACAAGGACTTGGTGGAGCGTCTGTTATTTGGGTTACATATATGCACGTTTCTTTTAATCTTTTACTTAGTCATTTTGAAATCTGAGACTGCTACGTTCTAAGGAGAATGTGTGACTGAACTCTCAGCAGCCTAGTTTTAACTTCTGATAATTTAGCTGGCGTATTAACTATTATCCAGGGACGGTATTCATGTCGAGATAGCATGAGACTTAGCATGATGCTAACTTAGAAGCTCTTCCAAAAGTCCTATTAAATCCTATAGGACATTGGAAGAGCTTCTAAGTTAGCATCATGCTAAGTCTCATGCTATCTCGACATGAATACCGTCCCAGTACGTGTTTCTCCTCTTCTTCTGTGTTCCCAGGTCGTATGGCCATAATGGGTGAGGTACGTATGAGTCAGGTTTTCAGTTTTCACTGGTCTCCCCACAGCATTCAACCGACACATTCCGATTTCGGAGGAGCTCAAAGGAGAAAAATGATTGCAAGATTTTTTTGGGGGAATAAAAAGGCAGAATAGGCCTACGAGTCAGAAAAATAGTAGATGATGGCGAACAGAGGAAAAGGCAGTCAAAGAGCGATAGATTAGAGGAATTTGCAAGTACGGAACTTCCAGAAGGTGGGGAAACTACAAAAGACCCCCTTAAGTGATGAATGTACTTTTTCCACTGTTCAGTAGGAGTAGGTCGTGTTGTGCCGGTGGGATGGACGACACAAATTCACATAGCATACACCCCTTGCGCCAATGATAATCCTCTTCTTTTTCTGCGTTCCCAGGTCATATGGCCATAATGGGTAAGGTACGTATGTGTCCAGTTTTCAGTTTTCACTGGTCTCCCCGCTGTGTACAGCCGACACATTTCGATTTCGGAGGAGCTTAAGGGAGAAAAATTATTTGGAAGATTTTTTTGATCAAAGGCAGGATAATGGGGCCAATAAGTCGGAAAGATAGTAGATGATAGAAAGCAAAGGGAAAAGGCAGAGTCAAAGAGAGTGGCAGATTAGAGGAAGTTACAAGCACAGAACTTCAAGAAGGTGGGGGAACTATTTATACGAAAGACCCCCCAGTATCCCCATGGGGAGTAATGATAATCTATATTTGATGAAGAGTTTGGGTGTGGGGCAGGATAAACATCCCCATTGGGAAGAGGAAAACAAACCCAACACACTCTAGTTCAGCTTAGGTCACAACCTTCAAAAAGGCTTTGTATCATCAGCTGGAGTTTATTTTATTTTAATTCTTGAAAAACACCCACCCACAACGCTGTACATAAAAGAAATAATACTTTGATTGTATTCTTCTTCGGATAAAAATCAACCACGGACATTTTATTTTAAGAAGTTTCCATGTGGTGCATACGGTTTGGAAAGCATGTCTTGGAGATAAGATAGGTTTCAGTCTTGGTGCGTTATTAAATTTGTAGATTTCCCGTGGGGACCCCGGTGGGGGGGGGGGGTCTTTTGTATAAATAGTTCCCCCACCTTCTAGAAGTTCTGTGCTTGTAACTTCCTCTCATCTGTCACTCTCTTTGACTCTGCCTTTTCCCTTTGCTTACTGTCAATCTACTATCTTTCTGCCTAACCGGTCCATTCACCTACCTTTTTTTCTTCTTCAAGAAACGCTTTCAAAAAGATTTCCTCCTCCAGCCGAAGTCGGACATGCTGGGCCTAATTATTTCTTACTTAGGCGGCAGCATGACGCATCTGCAGTCATAAATGACAGGAAACTGTCTGAGCGATCGAAGAAGAAGAAAAATGTAGAAAATTTGAAGCTCAAAAGGAAGGATAAATATGTTGATACTGTACAAAGGAGGTGC
Organism: Phymorhynchus buccinoides; assembly: GCA_017654935.2. Lineage (NCBI taxonomy): Eukaryota > Metazoa > Mollusca > Gastropoda > Neogastropoda > Raphitomidae > Phymorhynchus > Phymorhynchus buccinoides. The sequence continues at coordinate 10,045,417 of CM065710.1, forward strand.
TTTAGTTGTGATCGTTTTTTTGTATGTAGATCATGACAGCAAAATGACTGCAATATGTAACATTCTCTCTCTGTGTATCTCTCTTCATCTGTGTGCGTATGTCTTTCTCTCATGCTTTCCTCTAATCTGTTTATTTCCATTGACGTGTTTCCTCAATATTTGAGGAGTTTGTAAAAAAAAGTTTTTGTTTAAAATACTACACGGAAAAACAATATAAAAAAAACCCAACGCATTTGCATGCTTGTTTAGTTAAATTGGTTGTTTTATGAAAGATTATCGATGCATGCATATGAAAACTTGATTGTTGTATTGTTCTGCAGTTTGAGCGTTATTTGCCGAAAGGTAGTATCGGTCGTCTCTGTGAAGTGCCAGGAAATCCTATGGGTCTCCTTTGATTCCTTTAGCCGTAGTATCGTTTGGCGTTTGATTCAGGCGACTGTTGGTATTTTTTGCCATTTAACATTCAATTCTTCTTGACAGCATTGGTATATATGTATGTATATATGTGTGTTCTTTGGACTAGGTAATGTTGAAATATGTCTTAGGGATTTCATTCAGTCAATGAAAATCTGTTTAATGTCCTCCGGTCTGAAACAGACACATATGGGACATTAGTAGATATAAAGATGGTGGGAACGATCCTGGAGGCAATGCCCGAAGGCAGTGCAACACCAGTAAAGTCCCGATTTTTTTATAACAATACAGATACTGATTTCATTCATTCATCTCATCTGCATGCATTTACACTTACAAAATTAACCATTTGAGGGGGGGGGGCATGAATGGTTAGAAATGGAAAGGAACTGTATGTCAATGCAAACTATAAAAAAAAATATACCAGCAGCAACCATTCTTGACAATTTATTCTTTTGGATTCGTTTTGAGGAAATTCCGGGATAAGAAAAACATTTCAATGTTTTTGAGAAACAAAATTAAAACATATGCATATTATTATTTCCCTTTGTTTGATTAAGATTCAGTTGATTACGTGCATTTGATGAACTTCATTCAGATTTTGTTTTTAAAATTCATTATCTTTGTAATAAAAATGGAATGAAATTGAGAAAACTTAAAGTCGGCGCGAGTTGTTTTTCTGCGGGAAAGAATGTGTGTGTCTGTCTGTCTGCATACCAATCAATGAAAGTGTGGTGTGTGTGTGTGTTAGTGTAGGCATACATTATGTCTGCATACCAATCAATGAAAGTGTGGTGTGTGTGTTAGTGTAGGCATACATTATGTCTGCATACCAATCAATGAAAGTGTGGTGTGTGTTAGTGTAGGCATACATATCCTCAAGCTGGCTGCATGCTACTCAGTCGTTTGACTCGGAAACAAGCATACAATCTACACTATAAATTATAGTGTAGATTGTATGCTTGTTTCCGAGTATAGTATAATATGGTTTTTTTCCATCTTCATTTCATTTTCTTTCAAACGAACGCGAACCAGAAAGCCGCGGCTTTTAATTTGAACGGCGGATGGACATATCAATTCATTCACGGACAATTTAGGTGTTAGGCCGTGTTCACATTAGACATGTAAGTTCCGTACGGAAAACCCTAAATACGTGGAAGAAAGGATACAAGTTTACGCACACAGCGGAAATTCGGACACGTGCGTATATCTTTTCCCTTCTTTGTTTCACTTATTTATGGATTGCACACGGGTTTCCGCATGGAATATCCGCTATTGGAAATTCAGACAAGTGCGTAAATCTTTTCCCTTCTTTGCTTCACTTATTTATGGATTGCACACGGGTTTCCGCATGGAATATCCGCTAGGGGAAATTCAGACACGTGCGCAAATCTTTTCCCTTCTTTGTTTCACTTATTTATGGATTGCACACGGGTTTCCGCATGGAATATCCGCTTATGTGTGTGTACAGCCTTAGGAGTAAAGATACACTCAAAAGTATATTGAGTCATCAATTTTTTTAGTTATCTGATTCAATACTACACACCCAACCCACACACACTAAAATGCTCCAAAAAAGTTCAAGATCGGATTTCAAGATAATACAGATAAAATCCTTTATTTTCTTCGCATTAGAAAACGGTACACATTTCAGTAATCGGAAGAATCTTCCTGGTAATGTCGCCCATTGGGCGAAAGGAAAGCAAAAGCATTCAGTTCAAGAGTTACACACATAGTTCGATTTTTAACTGCTGCCAAAAGTATTACGACACCGTAGAGTCAAAACTATCTCCAGATAGTTCGACTTTTTTTTTTTAAGGAACTTATCCCGAAAACTAATGACTATTTAAAAAAGAAAGAAAAAAGGATGAAATATAAACAGCATAACCCCCTTTTTTAAATATTATTTTCAGTCTTTTTTTTAACACAAGTCAGTTTTCGCAATAAGTTTCAATAATTTGTCAATGGACCATCTGGAGAGATAGTCTGTTTTGACTCCAAGGTATCGATTAGAAATGTCATTAGATTTTTCCCAACACGGTATTTGTCACTGCGACATTCTCATACAACATTCATTCATATCTAAACAACACTTCGATGGCTTAGAGTCAAAACGGACTATCTTTAGATAGTCCATTGACTTATTATTGATGCTATTGCAGAAATGAAGAACTTGGATTAAAAAAGACTGCAAATAATGTAAAATAGAGATTATGCTGTTTATATTTCTGCAGTCTTTTTTAAAAACAAGTTATTAGTTTTCACAATATGTTCAATAATATGTCAATGGACTATCTAAAGATAGTCCGTTTTGACTCCAAGCCATCGACTTGCTTTCAGTCGTGTTCTTGCACATCAGGCATACACACAGAAACATGCGCTCGCACACACACACACACTTTACTGTAATTAGTTTACAAATCAAAAGGGTGAAAACGCAACAAAACCCACTAAAAATACACGCATGCTTTTGACATTTCAACACACAAGAGATCAGTTCGTTTTGACGATTATTTATCTTCGTTGAAATTAACCCCTTGACTGCCCGGAGAAATCTAAAGACAAAAATCATGCCATGAAAAAGACAACTGATAGAGCCAATCTGGCAAAATGGTCTGGGGATATAACTCTCAGAGCAAAACCCAACACATCAGAGTTATTCCTCTTCATATGATGACATCATCGGTGATGTTATCAAATCAGAACGTGATAGTTATACAGCAGTCAAGGGGTTAACATAGTAAAACGGAGAAAAGCATGACATAATAAACACCACACGCGCCTACATATACTCTACTGAAATGAAAGTTTCTTGCGTTAATTCATGTATTAGGAGAATATAAATGAATTTTGCCTAGGAGCTTTTCATTTCGTACAAATAGGTGTAGAGTGGCACAGAGGTAGCGCGTTCGCCTCGTATACAATAAACCCGAGTTCGAACCTGGGTACAGGGGATTTTTCCTCTCACTCTGCACTAGGCCTTGCGGTCCATATCATCCATACAAAATCCACAAGCACGCTTCACTGTGCTCACACACCTGGCCGAAAGAAAATAATTAAAATCCATAATTCTTTTCAACAAACACATAGCTGCCAAATAGTAAGAACAATTAAGAAATGCAGAAACTTAGATAAAAAAACCCGCAGAAACTTAGACAAAAAGAAACAGAAACTCAAACAAAAAAGAAACACAGAAACTTAGACAACAAGAAACATAGACACAAAGAAACGCAGAAACTCAGACAAAAAGAAATGCAGAAACTTAGACAAAAAGAAACGTAGACACAAAGAAATGCAGAAACATAGAAACAAAAAAACCGCAGAAATATAGACAAAAAGAAACGCAGAAACTCAGACAAAAAGATGCAGAAACTTAGAAAAAAAGAAATGCAAAAACTTAGACAAAAAGAAACGCAGAAACTTAGACAAAAAGAAACGTAGACACAAAGAAACCAGACACAAAGAAACGCAAAAACTACCGAATATTTTACCGACTACAAGCCATCCCGAATTTTTTTTTTTAACCTAAAAATCAGATTTTGTTGTTATAGTATCACCTTATAGTCCGTAAAATACGGCATAAACAAAACAAAAAACAAAAATAATGTAGAATTAGAAACCTTCTTCACAGGCCAGGCCAACAATGACCACACTAGCATTGTCCCTATCTTTTAAGCTCATGTCAAGAAGGCAGATGAAATATTTTACGCCCAATCAGTGAAATTGCCTATTTCATGAAACAGGCAAAATGGTTTGCCCAATGTATGAAATGGACAATGTACATCACATTTTTGAATCCCCATTCACACAGCTACTGATTCAATGGTATCACACTTTTCTGCATTGTATTTGCACCCCTATCCTGTTCCCCCCCCCCCCCCCCAACTCCACCAGATGCTAAGCTGGGGCATGCCTGAGCCACATGTTGAATCAAACGTTTTATCAAATCAAGTCTGAATAAAATCATTTTAACTTATCTACAGATACTATTTCTCATTCGTTTGAACCAATTCTTGATCTATGTGTGCTAATGAACAAAAACTATTTTTCATTCATAATATTGCTTTTCTCAACTGCAAGTTATAAATTGGCTATTTCATGAACTGGGCAAACCATTTTGCCCAGTTCATGAAATGAGCAATTTCATGGATTGGGTGTAACATATATTCAATCACACCATGCATATCATAAACACACACATTTAAAAATAAAGAAATCAGTAAGTTGGATCATCAACACTTGAACCAGCTCCAAATTTCAAGCAACATATTCACAACGCCCAAAAGTAAAATCCACAATGACACACACAGCGCAAGAATTGAACTTATGGTAACATCCATGCTCATTCAATATTATTACGTGCGTGCACACACACACGTATACCAAGAATGGAACTAATCTCACTCAACATTCATACCTCTTCAACAACACAAGCTCACGCCAAGAATGGAATTTATTGCAACATTCATGCCCATTTAACATCGCAAACACACACGCACCAAATCCAATACTCTCCCACGGAATAACAAAACCATTCTCCAACTCAGTCTGTTACCGCTCTCATAACCCGCAACAAAACACGCAAACTCTTATAAATCTCACACACACACACTATAAAGTACCTAATACTAATACTAATACAACTCGCTTCCATCAAATTGTTCACAAATCATTCTTCCACTCAACTACTACCAGTCACCACGAACCACAGACACTCTCCCTTTCTTGTTCACACACACACACACCTCATTTGTATACATTTTCCACCAAATTGTTCACAAACCATTCTTCCACTCAACTACCAGTCATCACGAACACAAACACTCTCACTTTTGTATTGATCTTCCTTTCTTGCTCATACACACACACACCTCATTTGTAAATTGTATACATTTTCCATCAAATTGTTCACAAATCATTCTTCCACTCAACTACCAGTCACCAGTCACCACAGACACTCTCCCTTTCGTATCCATCTCCCTTTCTCACACACACCTCAGTTGTATACATTTTTCATCAGTCATCACGTACCATAGACACTCCCTTTTGTATCTATCTCAATTTCTTGCTTACACACACACACACACCTCAGTTGTATACATTTTCCATCAGTCATCACGTACCATAGACACTCCCTTTTGAATCTATCTCAATTTCTTGCTTACACACCCACACACACCTCAGTTGTATACATTTTCCATCAGTCATCACGTACCATAGACACTCCCTTTTGTATCTATCTCAATTTCTTGCTTACACACACACACCTCAGTTGTATACATTTTTCATCAGTCATCACGTACCATAGACACTCCCTTTTGTATCTATCTCAATTTCTTGCTTACACACACACACCTCAGTTGTATACATTTTTCATCAGTCATCACGTACCATAGACACTCCCTTTTGTATCTATCTCAATTTCTTGCTTACACACACACACACACCTCAGTTGTATACATTTTCCATCAGTCATCACGTACCATAGACACTCCCTTTTGTATCTATCTCAATTTCTTGCTTACACACACACACCTCAGTTGTATACATTTTTCATCAGTCATCACGTACCATAGACACTCCCTTTTGTATCTATCTCAATTTCTTGCTTACACACACACACCTCAGTTGTATACATTTTTCATCAGTCATCACGTACCATAGACACTCCCTTTTGTATCTATCTCAATTTCTTGCTTACACACACACACCTCAGTTGTATACATTTTTCATCAGTCATCACGTACCATAGACACTCCCTTTTGTATCTATCTCAATTTCTTGCTTACACACACACACCTCAGTTGTATACATTTTTCATCAGTCATCACGTACCATAGACACTCCCTTTTGTATCTATCTCAATTTCTTGCTTACACACACACATCTCATTTCTATGCATTTTCCATCACATTTTTCACAAATCCATCAAATTGTTCACAAATCATTCTTCCACTCAACTACTACCAGTCATCACGAAGCACAGACATCGATCTCCCTTTCTTGCTTACACACACATCTCATTTAGAACTATACATTTTCCATCAAATTGTTCACAAATCATTCTTCCACTCAACTACTACCAGTCACCATGGACCACAGATACTCTCCCTTTTGTATTGATCTCCCTTTCTTGCTTACACACACACACACACATCTCCTTTCTATACATTTTGCATCAAGTTTTCCACATCCACCCAATCAACTACTAGTCGTAACCACTTCCGTCTCCTCGACCGCAGTCACTACCACCCCTTCCTCCAAACTCGCCAGCTGATCACGCAGGTCGTTCGCCTCCTCTTCCGTCACCAGCACGCCCTCCACCTCCTGAGACACCTCCACCTCCGAGGTCACGGCGACCTCCTCCTCCAGAGGGTCACCCTCCACCTCCGCGGCGGGGACCACCGTTTCGATTTCTGAAAGCCGCTGGCTGAGCTTGGCGGCTTCCTCGGCTTTGGCTCGCAGCTGCTCCTTGTATTCCTCCTGCTGTCGCTGCACTCGCTCCAGCTGCCTGCGAAGCTGCAGGGTCTCCCCTCCCTGCAACAGGTTTAGAATTGCTGTGTACGAGTCAGGCAGCAGGGGAGAGTGTCAGATAGATCCTTTTCTTTTCAGGCCCCAGCTACTTGGAACTAACTACCACCATCTCTCAGACATTCCAACTCTCTGTCAATCTTTAAGGCCAATCTGAAAACACACTTCTTCTCTCAGCAATAATGTTCGCAATCTCAGCATCACTTATTGAAATGCTATGGGTCTGCGTGAATGATGTGTGTGCGGATGGGGAGGAGAGGATTGGGGAGCGCGCGCGCGCGTGTATGTGTGTGTGTGTGTGCGCGTGTGCTTGCGCGCGCGCGTACGTGTGTGTGTGTGTGTGTAGACCCGTTTGTGTGTTATGCGAAGATGCATGTTTTTATGTCTATGAATATGTCACAGCGTGAGGGTGAGGGTGGGTATGCGAGCGCATCTGAGTATGTTTGATATGTCTGTAATTTTGTATGTGGGGCGATTCTTAGTTTGTGTAAAGCGCTATGAGTAGTACACCTAGAATGCGCGCTATATAAATATTCTTTATTATTATTATTATTATAGATGATCACTAAAGATGTGCAAATCTTTTTGCAAAACAAGAACACATACCATACTTTTTTGACTAATAATAAGGGCTTGTATATGTTACGCCCAATCCGTGAAATTGCTCATTTCATGAAATGGAAAAGGTCTGCTTCTTTCAGTTTTATGAAAACAACCTGAGGCTGATCCTATCCCAATCCCTTTCAAATAAAACAAATCTTATACTCTAGTCAACCACCCCCTTCATGTTTACGACCCTCAATATCAAGGTATGCTTCTTTCAGTTTTATGAAAACCCGAGGCTGATCCTATCCCTATCCCTCAATGTCATGGTCTGCTTCGTTCAGTTTTATGAAAACAACCCGAGGCTGATCCTATCCCAATCCCTCAATGTCAAGGTCTGCTTCTTTCAGTTTTATGAAAACAATCCTAGGCTGATCCTATCCCTACCCCTCAATGTCAAGGTCTGCTTCTTTCAGCTTTATTAAAATAACCTGAGGCTGATCCTAACCCAATCTCTTTCAAATAAAACAATATTGTATTTTAGTCACATACACCCCCCCCCCCCCCCCCCCCCCCCCCCCCCCCACGTTTACGGCCCTCAATCTCAAAATCAGCTTTCAGTTTTATGAAGATAATGCTAGGCTGATCCTAACCCTATCCCTTAAAAAAAAAAGAAAGACAGGACGTTGCTTCTCAATCTCTGTGAACATTTCAACGTCAGAATTTGAGTGTGTGTGTGTGTGTGTGTGTGTATGTGTGTGTGTGTGTGTGTGTGTGTGTGTGTGTGTGTGTGTGTGAGTGTGTGTGTGAGTGTGTGTGTGTGTGTGTGTGTGTGTGTGTGTGTGTGTGTGTGTGTGTGTGTGTGTATGTGTATGTGTATGTGTGTGTGTGAGTGTGTGTGTATGTGTGTGTGAGACTTAAGTACAAGGCAGCCACAAACAGTACAAACCACAAAGAATCAAATTGAAAAGTTTCATCACCAACACTTGACCCAACCCAAGGATTTGGGATAGGATCAGCCTCAGGTTGTTTTGATAAAACTGAAAGAAGCAGACCTTGACATTGAGGGATAGGGATAGGATCAGCCTAAGGTTGTTTTCATAAAACTGAAAGAAGCAGACCTTGACATTGAGGGATTGGGATAGGATCAGCCTGAGGTTGTTTTGATAAAACTGAAAGAAGCAGACCTTGACATTGAGGGATTGGGATAGGATCAGCCTGAGGTTGTTTTGATAAAACTGAAAGAAGCAGACCATGACATTGATGGATTGGTATTTCAGGGCTCCCAATCGTCCCGCAAAACAATGGGTCCCAGGGACTCCTTCACTTACGGCAATAGAGGGTCCGGACAAAGGGTCCCAGTGGCACTACGAGTGCTAAAACATAATTTTTCTAGTGCATCCCAGGGACCCCCTGCACGTTCTTTTAGAGGGTCCTTTAGAATTATTAGTGCTTCATAGACCCCCAAATGGGGGTCCCTGGGAGCCCCGGTACTTTCTTCACCTGTTCGTCGTCGTTGCTCTGGGTGACGGTGATGGTGGTGCCGTCCCCCTCCTCAATGATCAGGGTTCCGGAACCCTCCATGGCCTGGTGGAGGTCGGCGTCCTCCTCCTCCTCCACCTCCGTGGTCACCACTGGAACAACACAGGACGGTGAAAACAATCCACTTTTCCAAAACAAAACTTTCAGGGTTAACTCTTTGGTTTCTGTATTTAGAGAAGTTTCAACTACTGTTTTATTCCTGAGAACCTCTTTAGCTGCTGAGAAATGTCATCCCGTTGATTCCTACGGGCCTCTTTTGCGCGTAATATCATGCAACATGATGCAACTGTTTTTACTTTGCTCTTCTATAATTGCAATGCAATGAGGGTGTTTTCCCTTTTCTTACTGGGGCAAGTATTGTTTATGACAGAGAAACAGGCTGCTGAAAACATGCCGCATATTCACAATAACATAACACCCCTTTATACAGTTTGACTCTCTCTGGAAACCCAGGAATAGGGAGATAGAGAGCTCTATAAAGCTAGGAATCTGCAGTTGCTCCCATTCAACCTCAAAAGCGGGTCTCAGGAACGAAAGAGTTAAGGTCAGCATGGCTCTAATTTATCCACGGGTGTCTTCTACTCAAGGTAGTACACCACATAATATTTGAAAAGATTCCGTAGTTTGCAACAAACTATTTACCCATTGAGCCCCAGTTATTTGATCCACGGGTTGCACTCTCAGCCTGCAGGTTCTGAGAGAGAGGTAATAGTTTTATTACAACAACAAGAAACGCCTATAGAATGCTTGCAGCACAGGTTCAGTGAGTAATTCTGACGCATACAGCTTCAGAATAAGATTCCTTTATTCATTAATAGCTTCTAGACTGATAGGAAAAGTAAATGGAGGTTTGTGCCTGACAGGGCAGAATGAGTTGAAGTGCATGTATCATCACAGTGAATGTCAATCAATCAATCAAATTATAGTATGTCCTCACAGAAAGGATAATTGTTTTGCGACACGTTGAACATATAACGAACAAGCAACTAAACTTAAAACTTCAAATAAACACATGCATTTAAAGATTTTTTTTATATATACAATACAGTGTACAACTGGAAGCCAGAAGTTTTAGCACTAAAAAAAAGAAGATGGAAGCCAGACGTTTTGGCACTCCAAAAACCGGAAGCCAGACGTTTTGGCCATAAAAAAACCGGAAGCCACAAGTTTCAGCACTAAAAAAACCGGAAGCCACAAGTTTTAGCACTCCATAAACCGAAAGCCACAAGTTTCGGCACTCCAAACACCAGAAGCCACAAGTTTTAGCACTCCATAAACCGGAAGCCACAAGTTTTAGCACTCCAAACACCAGAAGCCACAAGTTTTAGCACACACAAAAACACGGAAGCCACAAGTTTTAGCACTCCATAAACCGAAAGCCACAAGTTTCGGCACTCCAAACACCAGAAGCCACAAGTTTTAGCACACACAAAAACACGGAAGCCACAAGTTTTAGCACTCCAAACAACAGAACCCACAAGTTTTAGCATTAAAAACAACAATCGGAAGCCACAAGTGTTGGCACTCCAAAAACTGGCAGCCACAAGTTTTAGCACAAAAACAGAACCCACAAGTTTTGTCACTCCAAAAACCGGAAGCCATAAGTTTTGGCACTCCAAAAACCGGAAGCCACAAGTTTTGGCACTCCAAAAACTGGAAGCCACAAGTTTAGACAATTTCTGTGACACTGGAAAATTAGCGCCCCTGTTAATATTATTCATAGTTTACCTTCCCCCTCAGTCTCCTCCACGATCTGCGTCTCCCTGTTAATATTATTCATAGTTTACCTTTACCTTGCGTCCCCTCAGTTTCTCCTCCACGATCTGCGTCTCCCTGTTAATATTATTCATAGTTTACCTTCCCCTGTTAATATTATTCAGTCAGTCTCCTCCACGATCTGCGTCTCCCTGTTAATATTATTCATAGTTTACCTTCCCCCTCAGTCTCCTCCACGATCTGCGTCTCCCTGTTAATATTATTCACAGTTTACCTTCCTCCACGATCTGAGTCTCCCTGTTAATATTATTCATAGTTTACCTTCCCCCTCAGTCTCCTCCACGATCTGCGTCTCCCTGTTAATATTATTCATAGTTTACCTTCCCCCTCAGTCTCCTCCACGATCTGCGTCTCCCTGTTAATATTATTCATAGTTTACCTTCCCCCTCAGTCTCCTCCACGATCTGCGTCTCCCTGTTAATATTATTCATAGTTTACCTTCCCCCTCAGTCTCCTCCACGATCTGCGTCTCCCTGTTAATATTATTCATAGTTTACCTTCCCCCTCAGTCTCCTCCACGATCTGCGTCTCCCTGTTAATATTATTCGTAGTTTACCTTCCCCCTCAGTCTCCTCCACGATCTGCGTCTCCCTGTTAATATTATTCGTAGTTTACCTTCCCCCTCAGTCTCCTCCACGATCTGCGTCTCCCTGTTAATATTATTCTAGTTTACCTTCCCCCTCAGTCTCCTCCGTCTCCCTGTTAATATTATTCATAGTTTACCTTCCCCCTCAGTCTCCTCCACGATCTGCGTCTCCCTGTTAATATTATTCATAGTTTACCTTCCCCCTCAGTCTCCTCCACGATCTGCGTCTCCCTGTTAATATTATTCATAGTTTACCTTCCCCCTCAGTCTCCTCCACGATCTGCGTCTCCCTGTTAATATTATTCATAGTTTACCTTCCCCCTCAGTCTCCTCCACGATCTGCGTCTCCCTGTTAATATTATTCGTAGTTTACCTTCCCCCTCAGTCTCCTTAAGTCTCCTAGTCTCCCTGTTAATATTATTCATAGTTTACCTTCCCCCTCAGTCTCCCTCCGCTCCACGATCTGCGTCTCCCTGTTAATATTATTGGTAGTTTACCTTCCCCCTCAGTCTCCTCCACGATCTGCGTCTCCCTGTTAATATTATTCATAGTTTACCTTCCCCCTCAGTCTCCTCCACGATCTGCGTCTCCCTGTTAATATTTGGACACGATGGTGATCATAGTTTACCTTCCCCCTCAGTCTCCTCCACGATCTGCGTCTCCCTGTTAATATTATAGTTTACATTATAATCTGCGTCTCCCTGTTAATATTATTCATAGATTACCTTCCCCCTCAGTCTCCTCCACGATCTGCGTCTCCCTGTTAATATTATTCGTAGTTTACCTTCCCCCTCAGTCTCCTCCACGATCTGCGTCTCCCTGTTAATATTATTCATAGTTTACCTTCCCCCTCAGTCTCCTCCACGATCTGCGTCTCCCTGTTAATATTATTCGTAGTTTACCTTCCCCCTCAGTCTCCTCCACGATCTGCGTCTCCCTGTTAATATTATTCGTAGTTTACCTCCCCCCTCAGTCTCCTCCACGATCTGCGTCTCCCTGTTAATATTATTCGTAGTTTACCTTCCTCCACGATCTGCGTCTCCCTGTTAATATTATTCATAGATTACCTTCCCCCTCAGTCTCCTCCACGATCTGCGTCTCCCTGTTAATATTATTCGTAGTTTACCTTCCTCCACGATCTGCGCTCCCTGTTAATATTATTCATAGATTACCTCCCTCAGTCTCCTCCACGATCTGCGTCTCCCTGTTAATATTATTCGTAGTTTACCTTCCCCCTCAGTCTCCTCCACAATCTGCGTCTCCACGGGCAGCTCTGTCCTATCTTCAGCCACCGCCACCAACACTGAGCCTTCCTCCGTCAGCTCTTCTCCGCCCTGGTTGGACACGATGGTGATCACCTTCTGCAACACGCGTGGTGATTGGTCGTTATTTATAGACATTACAACACTGAGCCTTTCCTCCGTCAGCTCTTCTCCGCCCTGGTTGGACACGATGGTGATCACCTTCTGCAACACGCGTGGTGATTGGTCGTTATTTATAGACATTACAACACTGAGCCTTTCCTCCGTCAGCTCTTCTCCGCCCTGGTTGGACACGATGGTGATCACCTTCTGCAACACGCGTGGTGATTGGTCGTTATTAATAGACATTATAACACTGAGCCTTCCTCCGTCAGCTCTTCTCCGCCCTGGTTGGACACGATGGTGATCACCTTCTGCAACACGCGTGGTGATTGGTCGTTATTTATAGACATTACAACACTGAGCCTTTCCTCCGTCAGCTCTTCTCCGCCCTGGTTGGACACGATGGTGATCACCTTCTGCAACACGCGTGGTGATTGGTCGTTATTTATAGACATTATAACACTGACCCTTCCTCCGTCAGCTCTTCTCCGCCCTGGTTGGACACAATGGTGATCACCTTCTGCAACACGCGTGGTGATTGGTCGTTATTTATAGACATTACAACACTGAGCCTTTCCTCCGTCAGCTCTTCTCCGCCCTGGTTGGACACAATGGTGATCACCTTCTGCAAAACACGTGATGATTGGTCCTTATTTATAGATATAAATTATAACACATGGTGATTGGTCGTTATTTATAGACATTATAACACTGAGCCCTCCTCCGTCAGCTCTTCTCCTCCCTGGTTGGACACGATGGTGATCACCTTCTGCAAAATGCGTGGTGATTGGTCGTTATTTATAGAAATTCGTTGTCATTGATTGGTCGTTCTATATAGACATTATAACACATTGTGATTGGTCATTATTTATAGACATTATAACACATGGTGATTGGTCGTTATTTATAGATATTACTTGCCTAATTCAATCAGTCAAACAGGGGAAGTTACTTTACCATCAGGTAGATCCCCAGCTCTCGCCTCGTGTGTTTGAGCAGACATACAGCACTTAGAACACCGTGCATCAATCTAAAAATTTATATTTGTAGTTTTTTGTACGTCATAATTTGCAAGTTTTATCAGTTTGTGGCAACTGGCCGCCACTAATTAAAAAAGAAAAGAAAAAAGTTTGCAAGTCGCTGACTCGCATCCTGCGGTTTCAAGCTTCGACGCCATTGTTGCTATGGTATTTGACCGAGTAATGGAGGTTAACAACTCTAATTTTCACGAAGTGCTCCCCCCTAGTTTTTTTTTCCGAAAATCGTCTATTCTCATACCTGCCAAGTCTCCCCCACCCCCCCCCCCTCATCATCACTCCTGCAGAAGAAGAAGAAGAAGAAGACGTAGAAGTTAACGTCACCTGCCCGTCTTAGTTAACCCGCAGAAGAAGAAGAAGAAGACGTAGTCACTCTCACCTGCCCGTCTTCCCCGACCACAGTCTCCCCCCCCAGTCCCGCCTCTATCATCACTCCTGCAGAAGAAGAAGAAGAAGAAGACGTAGTAGTTAACTCTCACCTGCCCGTCTTCCCCGACCACAGTCTCCCCCCCCCCCCCCCCTCTATCATCACTCCCGCAGAAGAAGAAGAAGAAGAAGACGTAGTAGTTAACTCTCACCTGCCCGTCTTCCCCGACCACAGTCTCCAGTCCCGCAGAAGAAGAAGAAGAAGAAGACGTAGTAGTTAACTCTACCTGCCCGTCTTCCCCGACCACAGTCTCCCCCCCCCCCCCCTCTATCATCACTCCCGCAGAAGAAGAAGAAGAAGAAGACGTAGTAGTTAACTCTCACCTGCCCGTCTTCCCCGACCACAGTCTCCAGTCCCGCCTCTTCGTGATTTCCGTCGGCTAAACCGTCCTGCCGGATGTAGTTCAGCGCTATCTTCCCTGCCTCTGGAAAACAGTCACAATAAATGTGTGTGTGAGAAGTCGGAAGGTTAAGGTATAGAGTGGCACAGAGGTAACGCGTTCGCCTTGTGTCAAGGCAACCCGAGTTCGAACCGGGGGGGGGGGGGTACAGGTGATTTTCCCTCTCACTTTGCACTAGGTCTTACGGTCTGAGCATGGAGTCTTTCGGATGAGACAACAAAACAAGGTCCTATGTGCCCATGCACTTAGCACATGTTAAACCCAGTGGCAACAGAAAAGTTGTCATTTGGTCAAAATTTACCCCCCTCTCCCCCCCCCCCTTTCCTTCCTCATAACACACAAATTGCATGCACACAAAAATTGGGAGACGCGCCTCTGGTTGTGACGTGCTCTCCAGGTGGGAGCAACCCGAATTTCACAGAGACGCCTCTGTGACTATAAAGTACCTAAGTATATATTGACCATGGACCACAATACAACATTCTGGGAGAAGGGGAGATGGGACATGCCAACCGAGACCAAAAAAGCGTGTGTGTGTGTGTGTGAGAAAGAGAGAGAGAGAGAGAGAGAGAGAGAGAGAGAGAGAGAGAGAGAGAGAGAGAGAGGGAGAGAGAGAGAGAGACAGATAGACAGAGGGAGACGGAAAGAGAGAGGGAGAGGGAAAGAGAGAGTTTGTGTGTGTGTGATAGAGACTGTAGGGGTGAGAGAAAGAAAGAGAAACAGAGTTTGTACGCGAATGTTTGTAAGAGAGAGAGAGAGAGACTCACTGAGTGGGTAAGAAAAAGACAAATAGAGAAGGGAGTGTGTGTGTCTAATCTTCTTCTTCGTCGTCGATGTTGATCGCTCAGACAGTTTCCTGTTATTATGAGCGCAGATGCGTCATGCTGCCATTACGCGCCTAACTAAGAAATAGTTAGGCCCAGCATGTCCGTTTTCAGCTGGAGGAAATCTTTGCATGTTTCTTGAAAAAAGGCAGGAGAATGGACCAGTAAAGGCAGAAAGATAGAAGACAGTATGCAAAGGGAAAAGGCAGAATCAAAGAGTGACAGATTAGAGGAAGTAACTTACAAACACAGAACTTTCCAGAATGTGGGGGAACTACTTGTACCTAATAATGTGACTAGAAAATTAGTAAGAAACTCACTGTGTCTATGTATGTGTCTGTCTGTCTGCACACTGCATAACTGAATAGCTTACCGGTGAGTGTGATGGTCTGTCCGCTCTCCACAGCCGACGTGATCAACCCTCCATCAGCCGAAGAAATCATGGTGATGCCCTGACTCTCCAGCCAGTTCACTGCTGCTTCTGACGCCGCCACATCTGATGGAGAGAAAAAAAAAATCACACACATTAACCCTTTCATTGCCACTGTCCCCTCTTGGCACCACAATGATTTGACACCCATGTCACTAAAAGGCATCAAATGAGGGTCTGGTATCCAGTGACCGTATGTTCTTAATTTTGGGAGGTATGGGCAGACCCTATTTTATGCATGTCACAGAGGAATCCTCAATATTGCAGACAGAATCTCTTCTCTACCCAGGTAAGTTTTATGAAAAGTTCTGGCTGAAAAATGGCTGGCGTTGAAAGGGTTAATGAGTGAGCTATGAACGCACATGGTTCACATCTTGAAAGACAGAAACATTTCTCATCAACCGAATGCACAAAATCAACGCAAACAAGGTTACTCAAGAATCAATAAATCATTCAAATTCTTTTTATCGTCTTTAACCCTTTCATGGTCAATGTCGCATTTATGCACCACAATGGTTTAACACCCATGTCACCAAAAGGCATCAAATTAGAGCCTGTTATCTGAAGACCCTATTTTCTGAATTTTGGGAGGTAAGCATAGGCCTTACTTTATTCATGTTACTGAGGAATTCCCAATATTGCAGATAATAAATTTTATCAGCTAAATTTAAGGGTATTCTTTGGTTGAGAAATGGCTAGCGGCGAAAGGGCTACGAGGCATCCAACCCACTGCCCCGATATCTGCTTCAAAATTAACACTTTTCACACACATTTTTGAAACAACAATTGGTAAAGGTAAAGATGTGCCACCCCCCCTACCTATCTCGGTTAATTGTATTTTTCCGTTATTGCCTTTCTTACCATACATAAAGCTGTATTTTAGGAACATTTTTAGCTAATTACCTTTTTGGAATACTAACCCTAACCCTAACCCTACCCCTAAACCTAACCCTACCCCCCACTATGTACTGCAGTACACCGCGATTTGTCACAGTTGTGGTTCGTTGCGTTTTTCCGTCTTATACGGTGGGGGGTAGGGTTAGGTTTAGGGGTAGGGTTAGGGTTAGGGTTAGTATTCCAAAAAGGTTATTAGCTAAAAATGTTCCTAAAATACAGCTTTATGTATGGTAAGAAAGGCAATAACGGAAAAATACAATTAACCGAGATAGGTAGGGGGGGTGGCACATCTTGACCTTTACCAAAAAAATTTATCAGCTAAATTTAAGGGTATTTTTGGGTTGAGAAATGGCTAGCGGCGAAAGGGCTATGAGGCATCCAACCCACTGCCCCGATATCTGCTTCAAAATTAACACTTTTCACACACATTTTTGAAACAACAATTAACTGGCAGCATTCATACTACTACCACTACCCAGACCTGCCTACTTGGAATTTTCCCAATCAGTAACCCAGACATCAATTTTCAGAAGCATGGCAAATTTTTTCGTAGCATCCACAAACGACGGCAATCGATTTGTTCTCTTCCTGAGCCGAAACGTACTGCTTATGTTTCGCCGATTGCACGTGTTGACGGCAATCGTCTCTACCGCCATGATTCACAGAGAGTCCGCATGGCAGAGGTTGCAGTGAGCATGGTTCACACCGAGTCGACTTCTGACGATGCAAGGCCACTCCTCCGTGTAAGCTATTTTCAAAACTTGTGCGGCAGGACGATGGGTTTTTTTAGAACAAGATGGTGTGCCAGATGATTTTCGTTTTCAGGTTTGGGTTCGTTTTTCTTTGTTTGAAACATCTCCCGAATCGCGACTGCTGCTGGAGTCCGCCATTTTGTTCAGAGAAAGCCATAAGAACACATGCACAGTCACTTTGATAAAACGGAAGTGACTAGGTTATCGCGCGTGACACGGCGTCTGCTCTTAGAAACAGACAAAACCGGGAACGGCATAAGCAAAAATAAAATGCGGCGGCCATTTTTTTTCTTTCCGTAGCAACGTTAAGGTTGCCGTAGCTCCGTAGCAAAGCTTTATTTTTCGTAGCTGCTACGGCCAAATCGTAGCAGTAGGCAGGTCTGACTACTACTAATACAACTACCATTACTACAGTGGAATCTCCCTTATAAGACCTCCAAAAATCATCCAAAATGAGGTCTTATAAGGGAGGGGTCTTATAAGGGAGGTAATTTTAATACTAACAAGGGCAATGTCTCAAGAGAAGTAGGTCTTATGTGGGAGTGAGTCTTATAAGGGAGGTTCCACTGTACTGCTATCACCACTCACTGGCAGCATTCATAGGCGTGGCCGTGGCTTCAGCTAAGGCAGCCAGTTGAGCCAACACTGAGGTACTGCTCTGTTCCGAGTCACTGGAGATCTCCGTTTTCACTGAAATGACATTATCATCATCGTCATCATCATCATCGCCATCATCATCATCATCATCGTTGTCATCATCAACACTGAGGTACAGCTCTGTTCCGAGTCACTGGAGATCTCCGTTTTCACTGAAATGACATCGTCATCATTGCCATCATCATCATCGTCGTTGTCATCAACACTGAGGCACTGCTCTGCTCTGAGTCACTGGAGATCTCCGTTTTCACTGAAATGACATCGTCATCATCATCGTCATCACCATCACCATCATCATCATTATCACCACAGAGGTACTGCTCTGCTCTTAGTCGCTAGAGATCTCCGTTTTCACTGAAATGACATCGTCATCATCATCGTCATCACCACCATCATCATCATCATCAACACAGAGGTACTGCTCTGCTCTAAGTCGCTAGAGATCTCCGTTTTCACTGAAATGACATTATCATCATCATCATCATCATCGTCACCATCATCATCATCGTCATCATCATTATCAACAGAGGTACTGCTCTGCTCTAAGTCGCTAGAGATCTCCGTTTTCACTGAAATGACATTATCATCATCATCGTCATCACCATCATCATCAACACAGAGGTACTGCTCGGTTCTAAGTCGCTAGAGATCTCCGTTTTCACTGAAATGACATTATCATCATTATCGTCACCATCATCATCAACGTCGTCATCATCATCATTATCAACAGAGGTACTGCTCTGCTCTAAGTCACTAGAGATCTCCGTTTTCACTGAAATGACATTATCATCATCATCATCATCATCAACACTGAGGTATTGTTCTGTTCTCAATTTCTCTTATGAACCCTTCTCCCCACCCCCCACCCCCTCTCTCTCTAAATGTTCACGAGATTTCTCAGCAAAGGTTTCTTCTTACCACCGGAGGTGGTGACGGTCTCGGTGGTCTCCACGGTGATGGTGTCGCCCTCTGTCATGTCACCGATGTTGGTGTGCTGTGCCAGCTGCAGCATCTGAGCGATGTCCGTCCGCCCGTTGGAACACGCAATGTCCAGAGGAGTGCGGTCAAACTGGAATCACATAATAGCATGGATGCAAGTGGAGAAAATCAAAAAACAGGCAAGGTAGGGGTCCAGGGGCCACCTGAAGCTGAAGAAAAAGCAAAATCATACTCAATTTGAAGCTTATTCCAGGCTTGTAAAGTGAGAATTCAACACTTTTTTCCCCTTGAACCAAATTTTTTTGGGGTGGTCAAAATTTGGAAAAACAGGCGCCGCCTTGTATCCGAGGCAAGGTTGCATCCATGAAATAATAAAATAAATAGGTCTTATATGGGAGGGAGTCTTATAAAGGAGGTTCCACTGTAAAATAATTACCAGCTTTTTTGGACTATAAAGGCGCCCCCCCCCCCTCCCCCCCCGCAAGATTGACCCAAAAAATTCATATTATTTTTTTTTAATTTTTTTTACTATATTATCAGTCACACGCTCATAATTATGACAGGAAAGTAACTGAGTGAACAAAGAAGAAGAATCAGTCATACTACAGTGGGACCTCCCTATGAAGACCTTGAAAAATCATCCCCCAAAAAGGTCTTAATAGGGAGGTTGGCACTCAGTAGTCCAGACATGAAAGGGGAAAAAATTGGTGAAAAATGTTTGGGTCACATCTTAAAGTAGGTAGGACTTGACATTTATTTCTAATTAAGCTATCAAGTTGAAACTTTGCAGGCATATAGCTATTGCTAAGATATGGAACCATGCAAAATTTCAGGTCTGTATCTATAATAATTTCTGAGTTATGGGTCTGTAATTTTTGGCTAAAATAACGTTTTTAGCCAAATCGCGATATTTACAAATTTCAAAACACCATTGTACAAAAACTAAAGAGCCCAGAGAACTAAGATTTGACAGACTCACTCTCTGCAATATGTACTTAATGCTAATTTATTTTTAACCCATTTACTTTACATACTTTTGAGATACATGATCTCAAAAATGCCAAATTTTCAGATTTTTGCAACGGCAAAAAAAGCCAAAAATCAGTGAAAAAGTAAGAGCCCACCATTTCCTTCAGATTCAAGCTATTTCATAGAAACTTTGCAGACACCCAAACACTGATAATATGTTAAATCTTGCAAAATATTTAGACTATGTAAGTGATACTTCTGTAGATATTGACCTTTAAAGTTTGCAATAAAAGACGTTTTTCTAGCAAAACGCATAATTCGCCATTTTTAAAACATCAGAAAATGCAAACTATTAGAACTACAGACCTAAAATTTGGAGGGCATAGTCTTTACAACACATACTTCAAAATTGCATATCGTTAAATCCATTGGTTTGTGTATGTTCAACTTTCACATTTTCAGATTTTCGCAACACAATAGAAGATGGGGTAGGGTTGGCGGAAAAAAAAAATCAATGACTTGTCATTTTTTAAACCACTACATTAATGAGAAGACAGTTTATATCAATAAACAACACTCATAATATCACACTGGATAAGCACTTTGAAAGCATGATTTTTAAATAACTGCGTTAATGCATTTTGTGGTATTCATTAGTTGAATTTTACATACCATAAAAGTGTACTGGATTTATGTGTTGAATCAACAGTGCATATTTAGCAGAAATATTGCAGGTATGCAGACCATCTTGCCTGCAAGCGCTTCCAGTGACTGTCGTCCACATGCCACACTCTGTTCTTGGGACAAATTTCAAAGTTTGAATCAAACACAAATTTTGCCTCAACTCTGTCAATTTCGTCACTCGCAGGCCACTTGAAAATGTTTGAGTTTTCCTTTGTTGATGCCATGAACTTGACATCTGCCAAGTTATTACTGATGCGGTTGAGGACCTGCCCAATGTAAAAATCATTGTCATAGAAGACAGCAACAGTCTCAGCCTGTTTAGAAAAGGCATAAGCAAAGTCAGCTTTCTGGATGTCATACACATCGTCATGCTGTTCTGTCATGTCAGTGTCATCAATGTCACAGTCTTCTTCTGGTATGATCTCTTCATCATCGCTGTCACTTACAGAAGCTTGTCTTCTCCTTTTCCTGGTTGTGACACATGCAGCTTCAATTTGCTGGATGTAGTTGTTTATGTCACAGGCAAATTTGAAGGAAATGAAATTCTGAATGAGATCTGCGAGAGGGACCTTGGTTGTTTTCAGTTTGGGTGATGAATGGCCCAATACAATTTTCTGATAGTCTATTTCTAGCTTGGTGGTTTTTAGCTTTTGTGTTTTTGTTGGCTGAGACATTAGACGGTCAAGTATTTCTTCTGGTGTTGAGCTGGGGCCTCCAGCTGCAGTGATGTTTCTAACAATGTCATCTTTTTGCTTCCGGAGTCTTGCTCTCCTCCTTTCCTCAGCTTCTTCTGCCTCTCTTTGCTTTCTTTCCATGGCTTCTTTCATTTCTTCAAGGACAAGTAGTTCTTGCTGGCGGTGAGCTTTTCTTATTTCCGGACCTAACTTCCGAGCTCTGTTCATGAGGGAGGTTTGCTCTTCTGGCGTTTTCTTCTCCAGCCATTTGGACACTGTCTTGTTTCTCTTCAGCATGTTGAGTGTCGAGTGGTGATGAAGAGTGGCCCTCCTGTTTTTGAACATGCTGTAGTCCAGGTCAGCAAACATTGCCTCCCCCAGCAAGTTGGTCAACTGACAGTGGGCCATCCTGGCTCGATGTTCATCACTTGGAGCAGCACCATATTTCCCACCAGGAAGAAAGTCTTGAAGCTGGCGTTCGCAGGCCAAAACGAATTCAATTCCCAAGGCCTTAAGAGCACTAGCAAGAAGTCGACGATCCTCCACAGATAATGCTGATTTTGCTTGAAGGACGCCATCAGCTACATCTCCACGCAGACGAAAGCTCTCTATCTCATGGGGAATGAGCTCATCAACAAGCAACATATCCGGATTCTCTTTCAGCTCCTTGAGGCTTTCGTACATTGGTTGGATAAATCTATATTGATCCAGGTAGTGAATGTTACTTCTGATCAGATTCCAGAAAGGTCCTGTAAAATACACATACATGAGACCCAGGCCAAGCAGCAAAGGTGACATCAAGCTACACACAGTGTCAGCTTGCACACTCTGTTGTTTGAGGTTAGTGGGTGTCCTCAACTGGAAGAAAGCCACAATGTCCTGTCGATGGTAGATCAGGCCAGCAGCAGCAGCAAACAGATTATTAAATCTGTTGGAGCGAAAGCTGGAGAGTTGGCTGGTCTTTTCGATGGAAGAACAGTATGCCAACCAGTCTGCTTGGCACCCATTCTTCTCGTCACCTCGGGGTCCCAATGTGTCGCAGGCCATCCTGACATATCTGAAACATGTCCATCAATGAATATGATTCAAGCTTTGAAATAAGGAAAGAAAAAGTTGGAACAAAAAGAAACAGAAAGATTAAACCATTTACTTTTTACAAGCAAGATTTACAAAACAGCTAGAAAACTTTTGAGATCATGATTCATGATATTTACACAATATTCAAAATATTTTCATTAAATCTAAATGCCTGAATTGGAGAAAACCCCCCACACAATTCTTTAGAAAAAAAAGGACCATTTGTTTCTGAGCTTTTTTCTTTGAGAGAGAGAAAGAGAGAGAGAGAGAGAGAGAGAGAGAGAGAGAGAGTATTAATACCTGCATACAGCTGATTCAGTCTGACGAGAAGAGAAGCACTGGAATTGAGGCAGACAGTCACGACCGATGCGCCCATTCAGTTCTCTTTCCTTGGCAACTTCTACCAGGGCTTTTTCGGCTCCACCTGACAGTGCCAGCAAGAAATGGGCATTGCAGTGGAGAAATTCAATGCGCACATCTGTCTGGAGCGTTTCAGTCTTATGCCGGTCTAGCATCTTGCCAACACACTTCATGGTGTTGGCTCGATCTGACATAAGACCCACCATGTTCTCGAGGAACTTTTTCTTTTCATTTTCTTTCCTTTCTTCTACTGTTTCATTTTGTGCTGCAGCAGGTTCTGTGCAATTTAAAATGGCAAATTCTTCAAACTTGTCCAATGCCAAATCTAACACAGTTTGAGCTGTTTCATTGGCCACAGGGTCATATCCTAAGGAGAAACAGCTTTTGTCTGCCATGGTGACTTGAAATCCTACATATTTTTTATGTTTTTTTGATGTGCCATCAACGTGCAAATCAAAATTCTGCTTGGTTAGTTCTTCAGCCACTTGGATTTTTGCTAGGCTGTGGCTCTGGTCGGCAAACCTTAAACTTGATGTCTTTGAGGGAAGATCTTCATCTTCAAAGTGAACATCAAATATGTGTTTGGCAACACACTGTATAACTTGTCGGATTCGTTTTGTTGGGACTTCACATTCTCCGACAAGTTCATACACACATTTAACAACAAAATCATTGAAATAACCCTGCTCTGTTCTTGTACTTGGTTTTGTCATTTCAGACTTTCTTTCATGGAGCAAGGTCATTATTGTCTCTTCTGCAGACGCCAGTTCCTTAGCTAATTTTTGTCTTTCTTTTTCCAGATAGCTGGCATGTTTTTGATAGGTTCTTTTTTTGGTATTTTCCTCCTCCAGTTCATCCACCTGGAATTCTAGTGTCTCTGCATGTTCTTTCAGATTCGTATAATTGTCCTGCAGTCGCTGGTGACGTCTATTTAGGTTGTCATGTTTTAATTCTGTACATTGTTTTTTGAAGCTGTTAGATTTGTCCTGCAGGTCCCTGAACTCATGTTTTGCCTTTATTAGCTTAGTTTCAAGCATGTCTATTGTCTTTTGTTTCTTTGTCATGTCACTCTGAAACTGAGAGATAACAGTCTTGTTGTCTGTGACAATCTCTTTCAAAGTATCAACTTCAGCCTTCCTTGCTTCTTCTATTATCACTTGAGACACTGTCTTGTTACTACTTTCTCCTTCAGCACTCAGTGTGGAAGTGGAAGGCAGATTTGAAACGGTCTGAGGTGAGGATGTTAGAGTTGTGGGTGAACAAAGCAAAGACACTGGAAGGTCGGGTAGAAGACCAGTAGAAGCTGCAGGATTATCGGCTGGATGGTCTAAAACTGGTAGACAGGAAAATGGTGTGCCAGCAGTAGCCTCTGGTGCTGTTTCAAGTCTTGAGGCTGAGCTTTCTGGTTCGGATGTTTCTTCAGGAAGAACAAAAGAGTCTTGGTAGCCTTTCAGCAGAGTGGCACCGGCCGCGTAATGTTTCTTTTTTTGTTTACCCTTCAATTTTGATGTGACTTTCTTTATCAGCTGGTTTACCTTATTGCAGTCAATTGAATCAAACTTTGGACAAATGAACTGGAGCCACTTGAGCAATGTGTTCACAGTAAAATGCTTTTGGTTTCTATAGTTATTAAGTTCAGCAAAAAGGCCCACTGCAACATTATTTGATGGTGTGATATTTGGAAATACATCATCACTGCTAATGTTGGATAGCAATTCTTTGGAAATTTGAGAAGCCTGTGAGTACTCTCCCAGCCACTGAAGTTCACATTTTTGTGAGAGAAAGGTGTCCACCTCACTAGCATCCGTCGCTGCAAGCCGCCGCTCAGCAGTCTTTATCAGTGGGTATACCTGCACAGCACATAGTCCTGCATTAAGTGTATTGTTTGTGTGGTGTCGGTACAAATAAATATTAATCTTAATAAATGTCAATCATAAATTTCATGGTACTTAAAGTGATTAAGATGGATGAGTATCTCGGATTCTGTGGCCTGAACCAGCTGGGGTGTGGCTGCGAATGGGGATTCGGAATGAGCGCTGTGGGAGCAACGCCACTGTACAGCACAGAAGATGGGACAGCAAAAAAAAAAAAAAAAAAGGATCGACGAGTAAATAAAATAAAATAAATGTAGTAAATTAATCTGTCAGACTCAGAGTGTGTGTGGTTGTGTGTGTGCTTAAGGACATGTAAAAATATTGTCCTAAAAGTAAATACCACGTTTCATATCCCCACCATGTTATCACTGGTGATAAACTCCAATGTGTGTGTGTGTGTGTGTGTGTGAGTGTGTGTGTGTACGTGTGTGTGCATGCGCATGTATGTCTCCCTGTCTGTGTGCTTGCGTGTGTGCATGCGCCATATAAATGTTATTAATTATTAATATTATTACTGCACAGCCTGTACTTTCGCACACACACACACACGCGCGCACACACACACACAAAGTTTATACATAAGTACATTATATTATTTATACATACCGGAGCCACTGGAACCTTGCTCTTGTGACAAAGATCATCAAACGCAGCCTGGATGTCATTCCAAGTCACCCGGACCCCCAATTCCTCTTTGAGAAGGCTCAATTGCAGGAACCGCCGATTATTTATAACAGGACATCTGTTTGTAACTGCATTTGGAGGGCGGCCCCTGCCTTTCGGTCTGAGCATCAGTTCCAAAAATTCAAAGTCAGAATCCCCTGTAAATCACAAATAAATTCAAATTAACTTCAGATAAAGTATTTTAAATGTTTTTGTTTTCAAAAATAAGTCTAAGAAAGTTAGTATGAGATCTGAATGACTAATTTCTCTTTGAGTGACTGGACAATTTACACTATTAGTATAAATGTATTTGCACATTGAAATTGATTACATCAATACATGCACTACTAAAAAATTTTTTTTTTATTAATGTGCAGTTTCAGTTTGTTATAAATATTATGACTGTGTATGAATCTGGGCTTAATTATTTCTAATCAATCCATTTATTCGAGTCAGCGATTAAAAAATAACATTATTAGCTTAATAACCAGATACAAAGCTGAATTTATCAAAATTAATGCGACACACTGCCTAAATCTTGAAAACGTAAGTTCAAGTCAGTCTCCATGCGGCCATGAGTTATCTTTTCTTGACTTCAGAAAACGAAATTTTAACGTCGATTTTGCACTGAAATGGCCTTCTCAGATACTAAAAGAAATCTATATCGCAAGGAAAATCATGTATGTAGCGATGGCTTGCTATATATGTTGTAATACTACATAAGAATTTGATATAAAAGTTAAAATAGTGGCGTTATGCTGAACTTCCGGTTACGACTAAGATCGCTGCCTGATACCCCCCAGGTTTTACTATTTTGCTTCTTTGAGAAAGACCTAGGACATAATATTAGAAACAAGATCGTAAAATTATACATTCATTAATTGATTCTGGTAGTTTAAGTGTCAAACTTACGCAGCGATTCCGAGATCGACTCCAAATGATTAGCATCATGATCGCATGTTGATTTACTCGTGGGCGCCGCCATTGCTATTGACTGAGAATCTGTGGGGCTCTCTCTTTCAACTACCAATGACTGGCATGGGCTATGATTTCCGGTTCGAAACTTGCATCATTAAAAGAGTAAAGATTAAGCTTTCTTTTCATATGCGACACGATATAGTACGTTGAAAATTGTAGAAATGGTAGAATCCCGAAAAATTTGATACTTTTCAACTGAATATTTCTACTCTCAAACGATCGATGGCGAGTTCGAGACTACGACTACGTCATTCCTCAGTCTTCTAGCTTTTCATTGGTTGGTCTTCGCTGTGTGTGCGTGGTGTCAATGACAGTCACTTCGCGAGTTTCGATGGTGGGTGATTCAAGCTGCCCGCAGGCTTGATGGAAAAATGGCGCCGCCGGCTATCACGGCCTCTGACCCAGGCTTGTTTCAGTGTTTGTAGTGAATTACATTCATCATTCACACAGAAAAAAACATCACACAGGTGTAGTTGAAGGCTTTATTTATTCATTCAATGGGTTTTTCATCATCAGCAAGCATCACAGTGAATACATTTTTATTGCAAACTTCAATGAAATTGGGTCACTGCAGCCTTGTCTTCTACCGACAAAGAAGGTGTGGACACACCTACTTAAAGGGAGTCTTAATCCCTTCGGGACTTCACTGCCTGAGGTAAACTCCATTACTGGCCTGGGGATGGCTAGAATTTTAAAAAAAATAAGCGCAACAAAACTGTCAATGATTCAGTTTTGACAACATTACTGGGTATTTAGGTATTAAGTCAGAGGTTCCGCTAGCCTACCAAAAGTTTCGGTGGACAGTACCGGCAACAGGAAAATATTCCGGGACTGGCCATCACACAGCCGGTGCAATCAAACTTCGCTGTGCAGAAAATTTCTGTACACAGATCTATGCGATCGTAATGCGTCATTGTATGTTGCCTTTTAAAACCAATTTACGTCACTTTTGTGATGTTGTCGTCATCATCAGACAAACAGAACCACAGAAAGACGTCAGAGGGGGGTATACAGATAAGAAACTGGACAGCAGAGAGCGGGAAGCCCACAAGCGGGAACACAACCTTGCTATTTACGTAAGCATGACGCAAAACTTTTATCGCATATCTGCCTGACGTAGGTGTGTGACGCAGGGTCTTTCCTTACCAGCTCGAAAGAAAGTCTCAGGTACCGGTACGCGGTACCGATGACATTAATTTTTATCGGTACTAGACAAAAAAATATCGGTAAAGACCGGCATATGCCGGTCTAACGGAACCTCTGCAAGTACTTTATAGTCACAGAGGTGTCTCTGTGAAATCGGGTTGCTCCCACCTGGAGAGCGCGTCGCAACCAGAGGCCAATTAAAAAAAAAAATGTGCATGCAATTTTTGTGTGACTGATGAGGAAGGAAAGGAAGGGGGTAAATTTTGACCAAATGACAACTTTTTCGTTGCCACAGGGTTTACGTGTGCTAAGTGCATGGGCACACTGGACCTCGGTTTATCGTCTCATCGTTCAGACCGTAAGGCCTAGTGTAAAGTGAGAGGAAAAATCCCCTGTACCCAGGTTCGAAGTCGGGTTTATTTGACACGAGACGAACGCGATACCTCTGTGTGCCACTCTACACTGGTTGATCCAAGTTTATTTATCGCTTTGAAATCGTGGTCACTTGCATTAAAATCGGAATCATTAGTCTCCTTATTACTATCACTGTTAATGAAAACATGTTTGGGGTATTTTCTGAGGCTCATGTAGGGACGATTTGGGGGGCATTTTTAACGTCAACAATTGAGACAGAAGTGTCAAACATGTGAAACGAAAGCTGGAGCAGTGATGAAGAGAAGTAACTCGAAAAACGTGATTTGGATTGAAAATAACATGGATTAAGTTTTAGACTCAAAAATTGCTGTTCCGAGAATACTCAGAATTAGGCCCTGACTGGCGTTCTCCTGTTCTTAGAGTATACTCGGAATTCGTCCGGAATGAGTTAATAGGGAAGGTCTTATAGGGAGGTTCCACTGTATGATTATTATCATACTATAAATCTGGGAGAGAAAAAAAAGTGTCGTATTGTAGTCCGTAAAAGATGGTACAATTTATCACACGCACAGTACATGACAAAATCAGCTTGATATTTTTCACACATGATCGCACTCTGTAATATTTTTGTGATGTCTGTTCGCCAGTTCGAACACACACACAAAAACACACATCAACGCACACAAACACACATTATGCGCGCGTGCACACACACACACACACACACACAAAAACTACCCTGCCATATGTTCGACTATTTTGTTAGTTTATGTTGAATTGATTTTTCCATTTAAAGCAAGTGCATGCGCACTTGGAAAAAATGACTAAAACTGTTCAAAATAAGAAAGAAAAAAGAATGCTGGGAAAAAAGTGCTCACCTTGTCTTCGCAGGTCATGTCTGCTCCATGCCGAACCAGTAAGTCAATGATGGTCAGGTGCCCTTTGTCGGTGGCCCAGTGGAGGGGAGTCATCTTCAACTGAAACACAACAATAATACAATACAGTGCAGTGTCTTCCTCGGTTGGTTGCCTCCTGACGGCCTAACATAGATTAGCTCCCCTTGGACTACTGGTCTCGGATTCTGCGACCTGAACGTGCGGAGGTGTGGCTGCGAGTTGGGACTCGGAATGATCGGTGTGGGAGCAACGCCACATACGGCCCAGAAGATGGGACAGCAAAAAAAATTAAAATAATACAATACAACCATCAATCATATCAACAATCAATAATGGTCAGGTGTCCTTTGTCGGTGGCCCAGTGGAGGGGGGTCATCTTCAACTGAAACAATTAATATAAACCATACAATTACAAATACAATCAAACAATATAAAACTGCTATAATAAACCAGGAGTCATCTTTAACAGTAAACACAATGATGAATACAAACCAGAAGAAGTAATTTTAAGTTTAACCCTTTCCAGGTTGTCCAAGCTATATTCGTAATGCCCCAGACCGCCCAATGTCTGTTACCATGGGTGAAACTGAAAGTAAAACATTCTCTCAATCCTGAATGAGCCAGAACTCGCAATATCGAACCCCAAGGCATTAGTTCGCTCTAAGATCTCACATGTCTTTGACCTCAATGTCGGCAGAGTTTGCCAGCAGCAGCTCCACAATGTATATGTGGCCCTCCTGTGCAATGAAACAAACTAATCCCTCAGGCTGCAGCACTCACCATGTCCTTGGCCTCAATGTCGGCAGAGTTTGCCAGCAGCAGCTCAATGATGTCCACGTGGCCCTCCTGTGTAGTGAAACAAACTAATCCCTCAGGCTGCAGCACTCACCATGTCCTTGGCCTCAATGTCGGCAGAGTGTTCCACAATGTCTACATGTCCCTCCTGCGTAGCGAAACAAACTAATCCCTCAGGCTGCAGCACTCACCATGTCCTTGGCCTCAATGTCGGCAGAGTTTGCCAGCAGCAGCTCGACGATGTCCACGTGGCCCTCCTGTGCGGCCACATGCAGCGGAGTCCGGTCCACCTTGGTTCTGGCGTCGCGGCTGATCCCTGACCGCAGCAGCACCTCGGCGGTCTGCTGGTGACCAAACTGGGCGGCGAAATGCAGCGGGGAGGTGCCCAGCTGAGAGAAACAAAAACCACCAAGGGCAGACCTGTTTACCCCCTACACAAGTCTTGAGTAGTCCAGATAGCTGAATTGAGTAGTTTTATTCATTAAACCATCAAACAATGTTCACTGAAAATGAGTAGCAATCAAGAATTAAAGAGCATTGTTTTCTATTTTGAAGAGTATTAGACATCCAGATTCAGTAGAATACTACTCAAAAAGAGTAGAGTAAACAGGTCTGCAAGGGCCAAGTCGTAATAACACTCGGATTAATGACTTTAATATTGGATAGTGCAAATCTTTCACAACCTCGGGTTATAACGCTTCTCTTCTTCTTCTTCCGCGTTCCCAGGCCATAGGGCCATAATGGGTAAGGTACATAAGTATGTGTCCGTTTTTCAGTTTTCACTGGTCTCCCCGCTGCGTACAGCCGACACATTCCGACTTCGGATGAGCTCAAAGGAGAAAAAACATTTCAAAGATTTTTTGATGCCTTTTAGTGATATAGGTGTTGAACCATTGTGGTGCTTAAATGCGACATGAAAGGGTGGTGAAAGGGTTAGTGCACAATAAAGCCAGAACGATAGCTCACCCATTCACTGATTCATTCAGTAGTAAATGGCGCCCCATTAGAAATGAGAGCTCTCACTGTATCCGTGTCTCCTTGTTTAGCTGCACCCAGCAATGATAACAGTAACTACATGGGTACTCCTGGGAAATTAACAAAATCTTGCAAGTCCCGGAGGAGTGCAGGAACAGCGCCCCTCCTGGGGGTTGCGGGGGGGAGGCAATGCCCCATGGAAACTGAAGCGAAACAACAGTTTCCAATGTAACTCACTAACTGACAGGCTCTCGTTGCACTTTCACTTCCGGTTAAACTTCATGACCTCTAGTATAACCAGCAAAATGCATCTTCTCAAATTCTCATAATCCGGCGATGCCGGCTCCAAGCAATAAAAAATGTCCTGAATTTCAGGACATCCTGAAAGCAGGAGCATCCATGTAACTATACAGAGGAAGAACGAAAGAGGTAGATCTGACCTGATGGAGCAGACATTTGAAGCTTCTTCAGTGGGTGACAGATAGGCGAGCGACAGGCATGGGGACCAAAAGAGATAAGGCTAGGGGAAGGAGGGGAGAACGCTAGCTCACCCAGTCAGTAGTAAAAGGAGCCCCGTTAGACATGAGAGCCCTCACAGCGTCCGTGTCTCCCCGCTTGGCGGCATCCAGCAGCCGTTTGCCCAGATCCACCAAAGACATCCCCCCTGCCGGCGCCAAGACTTGAACGCTGGCGATCTTCGGAGCGGGGGCCGTCACAGTTATCCTGTACATACAAAGGTCACAGTTATATTGTACAAAGGATTCAGTCAATGAGCTTCTTTTTTTTTTTATAACTTTAAATTAGTGTAGAAAAAAAAAAAGTATGTCGCCACCTGTGTCGCATTTCTGCACTGCTTCGATTTCACCCTGTGCACCAAACAAAAATCACAAAAAATAAACAAATGGAGTAAAGTTTATAAAATTAAATACATTTTACAGTACTCACTCCCTGATTAGACCACCTATTCTGTATTCAGTGACAACCTCCAATTTCCGACCTGATTTTCCATGACTGATCGGTTTTGCTATACGAGTGTCTTCTCATCAGCGACCACCTCCACTTTCCGACCTGATTTTCAATGACCGATCGGTTTTACTATATGAGTGATTATGACTCTTTTATGAGTGTCTTCTCATCTGCGACCACCTCCAATACCCGATTAACGACCTCTTGTTTTCCGATTTTTACGACCATGTCACAAAAATCAAACCCACAAAAATCGTGAAAAACAACATAAAATGAAGCAAGCCGGTCAGATTTGTCACTGAACCTTCGCTCAACCAGCACAGTTGCGCAGTTTCCATCATTCTGCATCAGTGCATGGTTAGTTATCTCCCCTAGTGAAATGTAGCTCAATGTGCATGCATGTAGCAGACAGCTTCCTATCTCACGATCAGAATGTCGGTAAGGGAAAGGAAAATTCTAACTCTTGAAGTTGAAGAAAGAATCAAAGTTATTGAAAGAAGTGACAAAGGGGGAAAACTGCCGATCCATTACAACTTCAATACAAGTGCAATCCTTGGGTGTTGGAAAAAACCCAATCCAAACAATAGTTCTCGAGCGAGAATCGCTGACTGCTCAATGGGAAGATGGCCTGAACGAAAATATGCCAATGCGAGAAAATGTCCTTACTCGGACCTGAACGACCTAGTTAGGGACTGGGAGTGGTTTTGTGATGCGAGAAGCATTCCTGTTAGAGGTCTATTGGAATTTCAAATTGATGCACCTGGATGTATCTGCAGTTACTGATGTCAGTAACTGAGTAAGATCTTGCTTTAAAATGTACTCATTGTGGCATTGAGTTCTTTGATTTATGTTGAGCGCCAATGTGTTTGCATATTTGTGCGTGTGCGCGCGCTGTTCTTCTTCTTCTTCGCCTTAGGCAGCCAACTTCATCACGTTTTGTTTGTAAACACGTCGATATGATGCGGTATGACGTGAATTCTATTCTAGTGTGTGGGATAACCGAAGTACGGAAATGTGTCAACGGGGCCGTGTTAATCACTTTGCAGTTTGTTAAATTAGGCAATTTCACTTTCTATTGTAAATTTTTTGGGGGGTTTCTGTAGAATATTTTCATAATTCAGTCCTACCATTCAGTGTTTTGATCATTCCGCCTTCACCATTCAGCATTTTTCGGTATGTTTTGACCATTCTGCATTAATTTTCCGGCATATAGACATACCGCTCTTTCCCATCAAGTTTGCTCAAGGCCATTGTTCACATATATATATATGATATTCCATGTGTTTATACATCCATTTTCAATTTCATTCATGAAATGTATCTGAATGTCAATAGCACTGGTGTGGATTGTTTATTCTGTTTGCCCACTTTTTTTTCCAAATTAAAATAAGTTTTGCACTTGTAATTCCACCATTCTGATTCTCTTTCTAAATAATTTACACCAGAATCATCAAATGATCAACGTGCCACGTGATGAAATGGTGGGTGAATGGATGTTTCGTTGCCGTTGGTAAAACAGAAATTAGCTGGAAATTAAAGCAAGAGGATTACACACAAGGCTTTGGACAGTTCAGATGAACAATATTTGAGAAAGCGAAAGAACTCATCAACTTACACGTTTCCAAATTTCATATCTACAGCCAAATATTCGACCAAACACTGTTGCTTAATGTAATGTAGTGTCCGTGATTCAAACACATGTGGGTTCCGCCATTTATTGACGAAGGACAAACGGAAGTTAATGATGCCTAAAACGGAAAATGACAAAATTCTCACTTCCGCTAACAATAAATCGAAAATACAATAGAACAAACCCACGAAGAGCTATACTTACGTGTTATGAGCCATCTTTAACGTGAAAACACCCTCAACAAATCGTAACAAACGCAAATTTATATGTCGATTCCCTCTCTGAACCCTTTACACGCGTGAAAATGTGCCAACGGAAGTCAGTCGACTCAAAATGATGACGTACAGAAAATAGTTCTATTACAAAAATGTTTTTTATTATTCCTTCGTGAATTAGATATGATCAAATTAACTTGTATAATTTTAATTATTTATTTTCAAAAGAAAATAAAGAATGTTTATGCACATTTATCTTCTCTATTCTATGCGGAAGAATTCGTGGTGCTTGTGTTAATTTCTGCCTCCGCCACCTCTCCAAGATCTATGTGTGTGTGTGTGTGCGTGTGACAGAGCAGAGAGCAGAGAACTTGTAAGGTTGGCTTACAGTAGCGTACCTCGCTTGTCAATACAGCCGTTTTGTAGGCTAACTAAGGTCACACATTATCATGGGCGTGGTCACCATCAAGAAACTGGGATTTGCTTCTAGTAAGGTAACTGTAAGTTTTATAATCGTTTTAGTGCTGTAATTTGTAAGCTGTTGTGAGTTGACTTGATGTGAGCCTAAAAAACCCTGGCTAAAGGCCGTAAAGCTGCTTTTCAGTTCTGAATCTGAACGTATACGTTGTTGGGGCCTATGAAGGCTATATACACAACGGAAATAGTTTGCAGTGTTGTACGCCTACTACCTTATAATATATACTAACAAAATGATGATGCATCAAGCAATAGTCTAGTACTAAGTAGTTTTAGATAACATATGAAGAAGCATTCTCCCTTCTTCTTCTTCTTCTCCTTAGGCAGCCAACTTTATCACATTGAAGATTCTGCTGTACTTTAAAGAGTAGTACGAAAAATAAAGAAAATAACAGCAAAGATAGACTCAATGATACTTTAATAGAGTATACACTAATAAAGTGAAATAAGATATTATGGGGAGAAGATAGAACTGGCCCTCAATGACTTAGTATCCTGGGAGAACAAATTGACTATGTCCTTCCACCCGGACAAATGTGAGAAACTCCATGTGACCAGAAAAAGGAATCACCTGATGGAACTGGAAGGAGGTGCCGTGGCCGGTTGGTTAAGACTCATAAGAGTGGCCGCTCGTAATCCAACGGGTTTGCGAGTGCGCTGGTTCGAACCCAGCTGGTCACGGTGTTGTGTCCTTGGGAAAGATACTTTACTCCTATTTCCTGGTCCTTTGGATGAGACCTAAAACCGAGGTCCCGTGTGTGAACTTACGCACGCACAAGATCGTGCGCGCACATTAAAGCCCATTCCACTATTCGGTATGAGTAGGCCGTGTGTGCCGGTGGAATGGGATGACGCGAACTCACAAAGCATGCATCCTGTGCGCCAATAGCAGTCTAAACGAAGACTTTGGGCGTGGGGCAGGATAAGCATCCCCAATCGGAAGAAGAAGAAGAAAAGCTACCAACTCTATGGGCAGGACCTGAAACGGGTAGAGGAGACCAAGTATCTGGGTGTTACTATCTTGCAAGACCTTAGACGGGACACCCGCATCTCAAATTTTGACCTGCAAAGCCAGTAACACCCTCCGGCGCAACTTAAAAAACTGGGGTCAATCAACATCAACTATGGAGAAGGCATACAAATCACTGGTCAGGCCCACCCTAGAATATGCCTCGCCGATATGGGACCCCGAAACCGCGAAAGATGTCGGCAGAGTGGAGAAGGTACAGCGACGGGCTGCCCGCTGGGTGGTGAATAAGCATCGCCAGACATACAGCGTGGAAAATATCTACACCCAGCTACACTGGACTCCACTCGCCGACATGAGACGGGCATCTAGACTGTCCACCTTTTTCAAGTTTCACCCCCTACAGCCCGTCTCTCAACCCGCCAACTCATCAAACAAGACAGTCACATGAGTCAACTTACCTTCTTCCCTCCTGCAAGACAAGTTATAGAAACTGAGAAAGTTCTCCTTTCCCCCCCGGACCATTGGAGATTGGAACACCCCCAGTATCACACAACTTAGATACTAGAGTAGACGAAGAAATAGTTTCCAAACACTTAACGGACGCTCAATTAAAAGCTTTTTTTTGCTTTTTTTTCACATTTTCAGGCCGTCTGCCCCTGCTGGAGTAGCTCCTCTTGATGGTGGCGGTGCTGCTGCGTGTTGGTCGCGGCGGTGGGATGAGTCGGCACGATGGCGGGCGGGAGCTGGTGCTTCTCTGCGAGGAATGCCACTCCAAGATGCTGGCCATGGGCGAGCTACTCCTGCTGGCCTGTGAGGCCAGGCCTGTGTTTACCTCCCCTGCCGACCTTCGCCTCTCCAAGGTCAACTTCGAGGCGTACCGCGACAAGGTCGTGGACAAGCTCAACCGCATCCTCATCGCGTCGAGAGACGTCTCGTCGCACGTCCACGGCGGAAGCGCCCTCCAGTGGAAGTCGCTGTCCTCCCGCGTGCAAGAGCTGGGAGCGTTGGTGACGGCACTTACGGAGTTGAGCGCCCATATCGGTTACCTCGTCGCCGTGAATTTCCCAGACTCTCGGGCCTCGCGGCTGGGCGTGGTCAACAAGTATAAACTCCACCGCGCCAAGCTGGAGCTGAAGTTCTGCTGCTCCAGGCTGAAGCGGTCGTGCGTGGACGACCTCGACCCTCACCTTTTGGTCGACCTGTGCTCGACGATGTCGAAAGCGCTGTCTTCCATGACGGAGGTGTGTCGAGGCGGAGGGGAGAGGGCGAGGGAGGTGGAAGACCAGAGTCAGTTCAAGCTCTGCGTGAAGTCGCTCACCTCGACGACGAGTTGCCTGATCGCCAGCGTCAAGCGGTTCAAGTCTTCGCCCAGCATGCACTACCTTCGCCGTGTCATGGCGTTTTGCGATCCCGTCGTGGCGGCCAGCGGAGCGGTGGTGACCTTCGCTTCGGAGGAGGAGTTCATAGGTCAAGCGGCCGAGTTGTCGGAGAAGGCGACTGAGGTGCACAAGTCGGTTCTTGGTGAGTGCTTTTTGTTGTGCCTAATGCTGGAACTGATGTTGGGTCAACCGTCAAGTTGTCACTCATGTTACGACTATTGTTTGTTTCCTTCTTGCTGTTCTTCTTCTTCTGCGTTCCCAGGCCATATGGCCATAATGGGTAAGGTACGTATGTGTCCGGTTTTCAGTTTTCACTGGTCTCCTCGCTGTGTACAGCCGACACATTCCGATTTGGGAGGAGCTCAAAGAACAAAAATTATTTGGAGGATGTTTTGGAAAAAAGGCAGGAGAATGGGCCAATAAGTCAGAAAGATAGTACCGGTAGATGATAGAAAGCAACAAGGAAAAGGCAGTCACAGAGAGTCAGATTAGGGGAAGCTTCAAGCACAGAACTTCCAGAAGGTTGGGGAACTATTTTTATGAACCCCCCCCCCCCCCCCCCCCTGGTATCCCCATGGGGAGACTATTGTTTGGAATGTTGGGTGTTACGTCTCCCAAAAGAATGGGTTTTTGGGGGCAATGTTCACAATTTATCCATAACTTCATATATATGGGAAGATAGAGAAATCATTTTTTGTACTCAGGTTACAGTTATACTAACTAGTTTTACACTATATTTCCATGAGGATGGGACTACCGTATTTTACGGACTATAAAACTAGAAAGCGATACTTTTTTTCCCATCCCAGACTGAGACCCCTGCGCCTTATAATGTGATTAACCCTTTCATCGCCACTGTCACCTCTTGGCACCACAATGATTTAACACCCAATGTCACTGAAAGGCATCAAATGAGAGTTTGTTAACCAATGACCTTATGTTCTCTATTCTGGGAGGTATAAGGATAGGCCCTATTTTATGCATCATTTCAGAGAAGAATCCCCAATATTGCAGATGAAATCTTTTTCTCTACCCAGGTAAGTTTAATGGAAAGTTTTGGCTAAAAAAATGGCTGGCGTTGAAAAGGGTTAAAATATAGTAAGAAACTATCAGAATTCTGTGTAAAATCTGGGGAGTGCGCTTTATATTAATTATTATCAATCAGGTGTGGCTTTAAGTTTATGTGTGTGTGTGTTCTTTCTCTCTGTCTCTCCCTCTCTCTTTCTCCATCTCTCTCTCTTTCTCCCCCCCCCCCCCCCCCCTATGCCCTTTCACCCCCCCCCCCCCTCTGTCCTCCTCCCCCCCCTCTCCTTCACTCTCTCTGCCTTTCTCGTAATATTGTTTTACATTCACATATTGTTTGGGAATTTGTGAGCTCATATGACACCCCCTCCCTCCCCGAGAATTTGTGAGTGCATAAATGGCGTGCGTGTTGAAAGCGTGAGGTGGGTGGGGGGTGGGGGTCTGTTTGTCCATGCCTTGATTTTATTTTTTTATTTTTTTTCCCTTTGAAATGGTGTCAATAATCATAATGTGTATGTGAAAGGGATGAGCGGCGTGAGCATTTTTTTTTTCCCCTTGATGGTTTTCTCTTGTAATATTTGTAAAGCGCTCTGAGGATGATTTTTTATCATCGAAGAGCGCTATACCTATAGAAGCTTTATTTATTATTATTATTATTATTATTATTATATAGTCCGTAAAGTATGATACTTTGCACTGGGAATAGGGGCCATTTGTGTATATTTACAAGTGTGTGTGTTAGTGTTTAATGTGTGAGTGTGTGTCACTGTCAGGCATCAGAATTGTCAGTCCTGATTAAGAATTTCTGACAGAGGATTGGCTTCTACTGTCAGAGGTTTTGCCTTTTTATTGAGTGTTATCCTGTGTGTTAAGTAGCATTTAAAAGTGATTTATCACTGTATTAAGCCTTTTTGGTGGTGTTGGGAACTGATTTCAGTGTTGTCCCTCTTTAGTCTGGGGCCTTGATGGCCCTTGTACAGTGTAGTTGTACCGCAGCTTTCAGAGGATTGGACTTCAGACTATTCCGATGCCTGGTGTATGTGTGTGTGTGTGTGTGTGTGCAACTGCGAAGTGTACAATGTGTCACACTCACAGTGTGTGTTTTACTAGGGTAGAGAACCTTCTGAAAGAAACACTATTTGCATTATATATGTATGCATATTTTCCGACTGTTGATTTAAAAAGAATAAGAACACTCCCCAACTTAGATTAAGCTAAAGTACAGTGGAACCTCCCTTATAAGACCTCCCGTTATAAGACTCCCTCCCATATAAGACCTACTTCTCTGAGACATTGCCCTTTGTTAGTATTAAAATGACCTCTCTTATAAGACCCCTCCATTATACCCTCCCTTATAGTTATAAGACCTGATTTTGGACGATTTTTGAAGGTCTTTTAAGGGAGGTTCCACTGTATTGCCATTTTTCTTAGACCCAGTGTCAAATGTTTCATGCATTTCTTTAACTGTTTTACAGGCATGAGCATGAGCATAGTCTCATCCAGCATACAGATGTGCAAAGCCGTCAGGGATCTCGTCTACGACCAATCCAGTGTGCGACATCGAGAACGAATCCGACTGTGCGTCGACTCGACCGACAAAGCGTCCGCCAAGCTCAGGGACCTCCTGCTGTCATGTGACTTTGAACCCAAGGGAGGCGACTCCGCATCGCAGCCGAATTCCGCTTCAGGGATTGCTGGTCCTGAATCGGGCGACACAAAACCGGGCGTTGCAAAGAACGAGTCCAATGAGGATTCAAATAATTCTGCAAATGTTGAAACTCATTCGAGGGTTATAGAATTAGAGACTGCTTCGGCCGGTGCCAAAAATAGTGTGAGCGATGTAAATTGTCATGCGGCTGACGCAAATGTCAGCAACGACGAGAGAAAATCCGGTTCAGATTTAGCGTTGGAGAATGTAGAATCGGAGAAAGGTTCCACTGAGGTGAGACTGTCGAAACAAGATTGCGACACGTCCCAAGTTTATCTTGAAGACAGCTCAAGTTCGACGCACAACGCTACAAACTTCCCATCATCCCCTTCTGTGGACGCCGCCTCCTCCTTAGACTCGGTGTCTTGCAGCTCATTGGACAGTTTTTTAGCGGAGGGCGACGCCCACAACAACAGAAGTCGACTGGATCTGAAAGTGGAGCCGGAGAGCGGGGAGAAAGGGGTCATGTCCCCTGGGTTGGCTACGTCGCCCGCGATGAGTCTGTCGACGTTTTCCGTTAGCAGTATGTCCGACGTTGACCCTTTATGGGCGTCCCAGACGGAAAAAAGTAGTCCCAGTTAATGTACGGAGATTTGTCGTTATACTATAACTAGCTGGGTGAAGTGATGGAGATTTATTATTAAGTACCTTATTACTTGGGTGGAGTGATTTCTAGTCTGATATCAAATCATCGCAGGGACTATTTACTTGTCGTGCACTCACAGGGTATGATAACTCAGCCTAGGGCTTTGAAAAGAAATGTTATTTTTCTTGAATTTGAAGCTTGACTTTTTAAGACTCGTTGCACTTGCAGTGTTTTGTTCCAGCAATCTATGTGTTGTACAGGGTTTAGAAAGCTGTGATACTGATACTGATAGACACAAAATATGATTCAATATTTTCACAGCATAAAGTTGGAAGTCCTTGGTTTTGTTATGATTGTTATAGTTAATGAGGTTAGCCGTTTTCAAAGCTACATTGGACTCATGGAGATGAAACCGAAACGCAATGACTGAATTATTGCAAGATGCTATATTAAAAATGTGATGTGTACTGATTTTGTTTTCTAAATTAGTCCACTGACGATGCAATGGTTTAGTATTTTTTAATTTTTAATTCTGATTTTACCGCACTAGTCAGACCGTAGTAATTGACTGACTCGTAATGCTAAGTCATGAACTTTTGGGTTTCCAGGGTGCTGTTAATTTTATCCTTGATTTAATATTTTTTTTATTATCCACGTTCCGTTTTAATTCATGGCCAGTATACATTTATTTGATGTCTAGTCATCGAGAGGGTGAGATTGTTTTGTTGCATGTATTTTATCAGTTCTCCCCGTTGGGATACCGGGGGATCTTTCATACAAATAGTTCCCCCACTTTCTGGAAGTTCTGTGCTTGTAACTTCCTCTAATCTGTCACTCTCTTTGACTCTGCCTTTTCCCTTTGCTTACTGTCGTCTGCTATCTTTCTATCGCACTGGTCCATTCTCACCTGCCTTTTTTCTATAAATTCTTACAAAGATTTCTTCAGCCGAAGTCGGACATGCATGGGCCTAACTATTTCTGAGGCGCATAACAGCAGCATGACGCATCTACGCTCATATGACAGGAAACTGAGTGATCGAAGAAGAAGAAGATTAGTTGTTAACCCCTTCACTGCCTGCTCCATGTCTACTACTACGGGTGTGTGATGTCATTGATGATGTCAATTGTCATAACTTTTGATGTTATTGTCCCGGAATGCTCCAGATTTGGGTTATAATTAGACTAGTTGGGAAAGATCTACCAATTAA
Organism: Phymorhynchus buccinoides; assembly: GCA_017654935.2. Lineage (NCBI taxonomy): Eukaryota > Metazoa > Mollusca > Gastropoda > Neogastropoda > Raphitomidae > Phymorhynchus > Phymorhynchus buccinoides. Next base: position 10,086,164 of record CM065710.1, read on the forward strand.
TATCTCAAGACCATTTTTCTCAGATTGAGTCGGCCAGGTCTCTTTTAAATTTTATAACAAAAAAACCGATTTTGGAGGAGCTCAGAGTCGGAAGAGAAAATTGGGAAGATTTTTCTTTTGTTAAAAAGGCAGGAGAATGGGGCCAATAAGGCAGAAAGATAGTAGATGACGGAAAGCAAAGGGAAAAGGCAAGAGTCAAAGAGAGTGACAGATTAGTGGAAGTTACAAGCACATAACGTCCAGAAGGTGGGATAACTATTTGTACGAAAGACCCCCCCGGTATCCCCACGGGGAGTTCAGGCCCATTTGAAATAATGTTTTATATCTCGCTGTGTGAAAAACATTGAGAGACATTGAACTCGAAATTGGTCAACTTCGATGTGTTGGACTTATCAGTTGGTCAAGACAAGCTTCATCTGTAAAAGTCTAAAACAATTTGGAAAGATGACTGGTGACACTAAACGAACAAAACATGACGTCATTTGACCTGAAATGACCGAAATATTGAGTTTTCCGGCAAATATTAAGATCACACCCTGCCTCTGCCCCTTCCATTCATTTCAGACGGTTAGGGTTAGGAGTAGGGTTAGGGATAGGCCTAAGGTCAGTTAAGTGTCAATCTCATAACATACCATCAATTTTGTGTGTGTGTGTGGATTAAACGGTTTCAGGTTAGGGTTAGGGATAGGTTTAGGGTCCGTTTAGTGTCAAATACACAAAAAATGAAAGTTGATGACTAAACCTATCCCTAACCCTATCCCAAACCCTATTCCTAACCCTAACCCTTGCCTGAAAGTAGGGTTAGGGATAGGTTTAGGGTCCGTTTAGGGTCAAATACACAAAAAATGAAAGTTGATGACTAAACCTATCCCTAACCCTATCCCAAACCCTATTCCTAACCCTAACCCTTGCCTGAAAGTAGGGTTAGGGATAGGTTTAGGGTCCGTTTAGGGTCAAATACACAAAAAATGAAAGTTGATGACTAAACCTATCCCTAACCCTATCCCAAACCCTATTCCTAACCCTAACCCTTGCCTGAAAGTAGGGTTAGGGATAGGTTTAGGGTCCGTTTAGGGTCAAATACACAAAACATGAAAGTTGATGACTAAACCTATCCCTAACCCTATCCCAAACCCTATTCCTAACCCTAACCCTTGCCTGAAAGTAGGGTTAGGGATAGGTTTAGGGTCCGTTTAGTGTCAAATACACAAAAAAATGAAAGTTGATGACTAAGCCTATCCCTAACCCTATTCCTAACCCTAACCCTTGCCTGAAACCATCTGAAATGAATGGAAGGGGCAGAGGAGGGGGCTGATCTTAACATTTGCCGGTTTTTCCATTCCTCTTGTTGTGTCTGTGTACGCCATGGTAAAAAGAAAAAAGGGGCAGTACACGTATTGTAAAACAGAATTTTTGTATTTGTCAAAAATCCACTCATGTTAACATTTTCTTCACTGCTTGTTTAAAGGGCTGGCTAATCTGTATATTTCACATAACAGATCATTTGTGTTTGTCGTAATCTTGTTATATTTAATATATATTATATAACAGATAATTTGTGTTTGTTATAGTCTTCTTATGTTTTATATATATATTATATAAAATACATAATTCGTGTTTGTTGTAATCTTGTTTTTTGCACGGCGTGGCCCTCCATTTCTTTGGTCTGGACACTTAATAATTTTGGACTTGTTTTCTCTTCAAATTTGTCACCTTTTTGGGGGAGGTACGTCTGTTTTTAGTGATTTTTTTTCACTACAGTGGAAGCTCCCTTTAACCCAATGACTCCCAACCATTCGAACCGGTAATCGATCCCAGTTCCTGAGAGATGGGAATTAACTCAGAACGTCACACCAAATCTTTTCATTAAAAAAATCACCCAGAATAAAGTCTAACTCGCATTTCATTTCTGAAAGATGCATATTGAATAGCAATGATATTATTATTATTCCAAAGCTAACACACTGTCACACAACAAACCATGAATTGGAATAAAAAATCCGTAATGGCACTCCAAGCATCGCGCTGAGTCAATACTCATACTGCGTCACGTCACGTGGAAAGAAGAAAACAATTTGGAGTCACTTCGAAAAATCCGTTCAAAAAGACTAGTGGCTGCTTTCCCTTGCTGTAAGAACCAAAAACGGACCAGCGAGAGTCAGGAACAGGAAGAACTAACTTAGTATATTGCATTGTGGGTAGGGAAAGTGAAAGTGAACGTACTAGACCTGGCGTTCAGCGGGCGCAATCAGCGTTTACGCGAGCCAGGGAAGGAAACAAATTTGGGCGGATTTGGCGTCTGCAATTATGAGAGGGTTAAAGAGCCATCACGTCACTTGTCAAAATCATGGTTTTTCCACATGTTTTCCCTCTTATAGCTGGTAAGAAATCTTAAGAAACCTTCCAAGCATAAGAGGGAATATTGCACGTGATGTGGGGGGTCTTTAATTAAGACCCCTCCCTTATAAGACTCCCTCCCACTTATTGGTTAGGTAAGGTTAGGTTACTAGGGACTGAAAACATAGCCATTAGGCTTTCAAGCGTCCCATCCTTAATAATATGATTTTTAACGTACAAGGTTTATCGTGCACTCAGGTTTTAGATAATCATTCATCATATTAATCATATGTCAAATTTTTATAATATTCCCAGTCGTCTAATAGATTTTTGAAAGTGTTAGTATTAGGTGCTTGTTTAATCATAGTTGGTAACTTGTTCCACAAAGGTGCAGTTCTGTTAGTAAAACAGTATTTTCTAATGTTAGTCTTACTATATTCAATAAATATTTTGTCAACACTGTTTCTAGTTTTGCTAGGAAGATTTCTTAAGATTTCTTACCAGCTATTATAGAGGGAAAACAAGTGAAAACTGTGATTTTGACACTGTGACGTGGTGGTTCTTTAATCCCTACCATACTTATTCGTATGCTTAAATCTAGTCTTGTTAAGGCTATAACTTTTTGGTCTTTGGTAAATTGGCATTTGCTCCAAATTGGAAGGAATAACTCATTCGTAGTGAAACGGTAAGTATATAGATAGAATAGATAGTTATATTAAATAAAATCATTCATTCATTTATATATTACAAAATTAGGAGACTGAAAAGTCAAGTAAAGGTGCCAAAAGTATTTCAGGGTTCGCACGGTCTTTGAGAAATGGAGTGCCATTTTCAAGTCTTTGAAAATTGGCTTTAGTCTGTGAAAATCATGAAATGGTTTGTGAAAAAGTCATTGATGCCTTAAAAAGTCATTGACGCCATACATGTTTTTTGTTTGCTTCCAGAATTGATAAAGAAGCAATTTAATTTAATTAATTTTCCACATAGCAGGCGTCCTCGATTTGTCGAGTTACTTCCCTTCACTATATCCAGTTGTTGTTTGTTGCAACACCGGTGCAACTTGAACGATCATGATCGAAGCAGTCGTCATCATTGCATGTCATGAGAGGTCTTTGAAAATGGGATAAAGGGTCTTTGAAAAGGTTTCGAAAGTTTGTGAATTTTGATGTGAAAAATCTGTACGAACCCTGTATTTATTTGTTAAGTGATGTCACTGACAGTAAGACTAAGAGTTTTTCTTGTTGCGAAAACATTGTCGATATTACAACTGAACTATGAGATTATTTATTACCTCCAGTAATAGGACCCCCCCCCCCCCCCTATGTATTTCGGCGCCATTTGTCACATTCCCGTAGGGGGGGGGGGGGGGGGGGGGGGGTAGGGATAGGGGTAGTATTCCAACAAGGTTATTAGCTAAAAAGCAGCTTTATGTTTGGTAAGAAAGGTGCGAGAAATGCAGGGGGGTGGCACATCTCAACTTTACAGATTATTTATTACCTCCAGTAATTATTTCAAATTGTGTGCATAGAGAGCATTCAACAACAACAAAACTGCCTGTATGATATCCTACTTTCAGTTTATATCGAAAGCTTTACAAAAATAATAATATATCCATGTTAATGCGGTAATTTCAAAGATTCTAAAAGGGTAAGATGGACTACTTAAGAGTTACAGCGAACCGGGCTGATAGAGTTATCGTTAGTGGGGTAGTTATACACCAGTCACAGCAGAGGCTATCCAAAAACTCAGACTGGAATTTGAACGGAGAATTCAACTGGCCTATCGACGTGTAAGTGTGTCACGTTTAAAAGGGACATAACCAGTGTTTCTGTCCTCACTACTCATATAGGGAAAAGAGACCGGATGCTTGTCTTCCCCTGTACAGTCTTTGGTAATATAGAGTTTGATAAGTTGTAAATGGAAGAGTGAGTTGCCGTCAATTCAAACTTTCAAAGATGAAATTCTGCTCAACGTCCTCCGGTCTGAAACAGACACATATGGGGCATTAGTAGATATAAAGATGGTGGGAAGGATCCTGGAGGCAATGCCCGGAAGCAGTGCAACACCAGAAAAGTCCCAAATTTTTAACAATACAGATTTGTATGAATATGTATGAATAACTTTCGAAAACGATAACAACAACTGAATTATGAAGTGCGCTGTGCATTAACTAAGGTGTACCCTGCTTTTTTCTATTTTTGATGATGAAGTTTAAAGACATAATTCTAATAGTAGAATTTCTATAGCCCTTTCCCGAAACTCGATCAATTAGCGTTATCTGCCCCTGCTCTGGTGACCGTGTGTTGCAGGTGATTTCCGGCAAAGTACTTGTTAAAGTGCACAAACTACCCACGGAAAACTCGCAAACCATGACGGATTACGAGCTAGCGACTCGGACTTACCAACTGAGCTACAGCGGCTCCTCTTTCTCTTTACTGTCACAGTGTGTGCGTGTGTGTGTCACTGTGTGTGTGCAGTGCATGTGTGTGTGTGTGTGAACGGAACTCACCAGGGCACGCAAGGGACATCACTCGTCCAAACTTTCTTACTTGGTTGTAGGATAGGGCTATAGTATTTTGTTTTTCCCATTGATTGTAATGGTGTGTGTGTGTGTAGCATTATGAATATGATATATAACTATCAAACTGTTGTCTGCGTGTGTGTGTGTGTGTGTATAATAATATTAATATATTTTTGACGTTTATTTATTTATATTGCTTGCTGGTTTATTCATTTATTATTGTATGCGCTTAGGGCTTTTTTTAAGATTAGGCGCTATAAATGCTAATTATTATAATAGTGAAGTAAGGGAAAGTAACTTCTCTGTAATTAACTCCCTTCACCAAAGTTATTTTCGGCACCAATTCGCCTAGCAAAGCATAGGCAACAGCCATGTTGAGACAGACCCAGGTTCATCCTCTCAATTGGATAGTTGTATGGTGAAATATCGTCAGTGAAAGTCAGAAACCTCGTAACTCGATTTTTGGGTTTTTTTAGTTAGATACATAGTCAGCTCTCTAATTTTTCCCGCCACCTTCCACCAAAAGCTCGTATCTCTAACGACTTTCTATCTGGGGTAAATGAGGTTGGGTAAATTGAAGAAAAACTCGCAAGTCCCAAATTCAGATCTACTTAAGGACAAAAAACCTTGTATCTTCGTTCTTTTCAGGTATTATAAAAAAAAAGAAGTAATTTTAACAAAATGCGGGACTGAACTCGCAATGTCTTGAACAACATAAAATTATTCATCATTGTTAATAACTTGTGGTAAACGCGGTTAATTTTTTTTTTTCATTTTTTCTCAAAAGTACCAAAATTGAGTTACGAGGTTTCTGACTTTCACAGACGATATTTTAGTTGCTGAAAGAACTGTAACTCTTTCTCTGTGTGTGTGATTGCGCGCGCACGCATGCCCATGTGCGTATGTATGCACAGTTTGTTTCGGACAGACTTGATTATCTTTTGAGTGTATATTTGGTACTCTGTCGTACATAATTTTGCCTTGTTTATAAAGAAATGCACAAGGTCTGATCAAGTGATACAAAGAATAATATGAATGCAATACGCGCTTCCCTTCCACAGACACAAAAAAGTTTACTCACTTGAATATTTCAACCGTATTCACACGGTTTTCTTCAGCAATCTGAGGAGGCTTGAATGTTGTTGGCAGTCAGACTTGATTGTGGTGAGTTGAATTCAGGTAACTTTGTGGGGTCAAAGGTTGGGTGGGTTGACAGTGGTACCTGTCTGTGAAGATGTCCAATTATAGACTGGTAGATGGGTGGTAAATCAAACCCAAGGTCTCTGTTTAGACTTGGTTTTCTGAGTCTGATGTTGATGGCCTCTTTTACTTTCCTTCTGAGTGGGTGTAGTTCTGTGTCAAGGATCCTGGTATTGGTCACAGACTCAGATCCAGTGATACGAGGATCCTTGACACAGAACTACACCCTGCTGAAGAAAACCGTGTGAGTAATCAAGTGAGTAAACTTCTTTGTCCCTGTGGAAGGGAACCATGTATTGCAATTAAATGCCAGAGACTGAGAATTTACATTCAAGAATAATGTGAATGATATCCATAATGGTTCTGATATCCATTAAAAAAATATATATATATTAGTCAAACTTTTCTCTTCATATGTGTACTGATTTTGTTTTGTGTTGTAGTATTTTCCCCACTCATTGTTATGCCCTCTACTGCAGTATGGCAGTTAACATTTCTCGACTCTCGCAATGGTTAGTACAACTTGCAATTTGTTTTTTTGTGATTTCCTTCAGATTTGGGGTCCCGAGTTCGAATCCTATGTAGTGTTCTCATATTTACCGTATTTTACGGACTACTAATATTAACCCTTTCATCGCCAGCCATATTTCAGCCAAAAATGTCCATTACATTTACCTGGGTAGAGAACAAAATCCATCTGCAGTATTGGGGATTCTTCTGTGACATATATAAAATAAGGTCTATCCTTACTTCTCAAAACTAAGACAATAGGGTCTTTGGATAATAGACCCCAATTTGATGCCTTTTAGTGACATAGGTGTTAAATCACTGTGGTGCTAAGATGCGACTTTGGCGGTGAAAGGGTTAAAGGCCCACCTGGTTATAACACAATTTCACACAAAATTCAGATTTTTATTTTGGTTTTACTATTTTATTAGTAATAAACAAAAATAACAAAATCTGAATTTTGTTAGTCATACTATGAGGCACAGAAATGGGAAAATAAGTATCGCCTTAGATAATATATATCTGCGCAGGTTTTTTTTTTTAATGCAAAATGTTAGTTTTCGCAATGGACTATCTAAAGATAGTCCGTTTTGACTCCAAGCCATTGTCATAGTCCATGAAATGTGGTAATGTTTCTTTAAATTTTTTTTATTATTGTTTACATATTGTGTGACTTTTTTGTGTGGATATTTGGATGATGAAAATCCGTTAAAACCCTTTCCCCCCCCCCCCCCCCCCCCCCCCCAAAAAAAAAAAAAATCCTTGAAATCCGAATAATATGCCTTTGAAATGGTTCGTGAACATTGTTTGTAACCAAGTTAGGGAACTAGTACTGTAGTAGTATGGAACTAAAGAACTAAGTAAAGCCTGTGGCAAATGTTCAAAATAGCCCCTCCTCTGCCCTTTCCATTCATTTCAGACCGTTTCAGCTTAGGGTAACCATAGCTGTTGACAGGACTATAATAGACTAACTAACTAGGAATAGGGGTAAGTATAGGGTTAGCGATATGTCTAGGGTCAGCTTAGTCATCAACTTTTATTTTATTTTTGTTTGACACTAAACTGACCCTAAACCTATCCCCAACCCTTACCAAAACCCTATTCCTAACCCTAATTTGAAACCGTCTCATCCACAAAATAAAGTAAAAATTGATGGTATGTTATGAGATTGACACTTAACTGACCCTAAGCCTATCCCTATTCCTAACCCTAACTTGAAACCTTCTCATCCACAAAATAAAGTGAAAATTGATGGTATGTTATGAGATTGACACTTAACTGACCCTAACCCTATTCCTAACCCTAACTGACACCGTCTGAACTGAAATGGAAGGGGCAGAGAGAGGAGGGGGCTATTCTTAACATTTGCCAAGTCTGTAGACTAAAAGTTAAAATACACTGTTTAGTTTTCACTCTGTCTCCATGGCGTTACACAGCGATACTATCGGGTAATGATATTACTAGGCTAGCACTGTTGCCGTGGGAAAAGAGTGACAACTATCAATGTGTGTTTCAACTTTAACCTCCTTGACTGCCAGAGAAAATTTAAAAAAAAACTAATTGGGCAAATCATGCCATAAAAAAGACAACTGATAGAGCCAATCTGGCAAAATGGTTTGGGGATATAACTCTCTTGACTGTGTTAGAGCAAAAGCCAGCATATCAGGGTTATTCCTCTTCATCTGATGACATCATCAGGGATGTCATCAGGTCAGTATGTGATACGTTGGTGGCAGTCAAGGGGTTAAGCTAAAGTTTTCTGCATTAAAAAGAAAATCAACATCAAAAGATTCTGCTTCCCACATTGATTTGTTGTTTCTTTATTATTTTCTACAAAGTCTGGCCAATTTGTATGCTAATTTCCCTATCCTGTGAACTGTGTTAAATCCTTTATATTATTTACAGTATTTTCATACAATTTAAGTTGGTTTTTTTGGTGGTTTCTGTATATCATTATAGTATTTTCGTATAATGTAAGGTGGGTTTTTTGTCGTTTTCTTCCCGTTCTGTATATCATTATAGTATTTTCGTATAATTAAAGTTGGGTTTTTTGGTTGCCTTTTTCTTCCCAGCTCTCACTTCATTGATCGATGATAATAAAGAGTTACGGCACTTTACGGATCTTTATGAGCGACGCTGATTGTGTGTTGAAGGATCGTGCGTTTGTAGCGTGTGTCTGGGGATTTGTTGTTGGGCGCCATTTTCCTTTTCCAAGCAGTGCACATAATAATAATAATAATAATAATAGTGAATCATTTATATAGCGCACTCCTCCACCAAATGTGGAGCTCCATGCGCTTAACAACAAAAAAATTAAAAAGCAAGAAATTCAACAACAAAACAAATAATCAGGCATACACATACACACACCACCCCCACCCACGCAGGCACGCACGTACGCACATATACACACACACACACTCACTCGCGCACGCACGCACGCACGCACACACACACACACACACCATTACCATCACCACCACTCACCCCACCAAATAACACCATACAAAATACAATCGGTTCAATGAAGCATCAACTCTCTCTCTCTCTCTTGCTGTCTGGCTCTCGCAACAAAGCTGACGTAGACATTGCAGTCAACACACAGTGAAACTAATCTAATGGGGGGGGGGGGGGGGGGGGGGGGGGGGGGGGGGGGGGGGGGGAATAGAGTCGAGAAGTAATGTGGCCTAAAGGTTGTGATGTAGCTTGAATAGGTGGGTCTTGGGGATACCTGGGGTGGGGGTTTCTATCGTACAAATAGTTCCCCCACCTTCTGGAAGTTCTGTGCTTCCTCTTGTCACTCTCTTTGACTCTGCCTTTTCCCTTTGCTCACTGTCATCTGCTATCTGTCTGCCTTAACCTTTTCACCGCCAAAAATGTCCATTAAATTTACCTGGGTAGAGAACGAAATCCATCTGCAGTATTGGGGATTCTTCTGCGACAGATATAAAATAAGGTCTTTCCTTACTTCCCAAAACTAAGACAATAGGGTCTTTGGATAATAGACTCCAATTTGATGCCGTTTAGTGACATAGGTGTTAAATCACTGTGGTGCTAAAATGCGACTGTGGTGGTGAAAGGGTTAATGGTCCATTGGCCTTTATTCTAGAAATTCTTTTTTTTTTAAATCTCAGCCAAAGGCTGGGCCTAACTATTTCTTAGTTTGGCGCATAACAGCAGCATGACGGCATCTGTGCTCATAATTGACAGGAAACTGAGCGAACGACGAAGACGAAGACGCAGCAATGACGTAAGAGTGTGGTCCAGCTGCCATCTTGTGGGAGAAACGCGACTTATATTTGTCCCCCAAGATGGGGCTATGAATACAGCTGCTGCTGCTTCTTCTTCTTCGATCGCTTAGACATAACATACTTGTGGCGGTACCATAGCCGATGAGGTTTAACCGAGGCGTGGTCACCGCTACAGCTATCTGTATTAATTTTTAAAATCAGGACTTTACTGGTTTCGTACTGACTCCGGGCATTGCCTCCAGTATTGTTCCCACCATATTTGTATTTACAAATGTCCCATATGTGTCTGATTCAGACCAAGAGGACGTAAAACTCCATTTTCTCTCTTGATCGCTTAGACAGTTTCCTGTCAATTATGAGCCAGGGGTGTATGTGGGTGTGCCTGAAGCCTGAATTCAGGCAGTTTGATGCTGGTTCATGCAGTGGTCTGCCTGAAGACAGGGCTCTTCTCATGCTATTTTTCCTCTTAAATTGACCATTATAGCAAGGGTTATGATGGGAGATGCAGGCAAACTCTTTGGTCACCGCATGCACCCACGAGGAGCGTAGATGCGTCATGCTGCCGTTATGCGCCTAACTAAGAAATAGTTAGGCCCAGCAAGTCCAGCTTCGGCTGGACGAAATGTTTTTGAAAGTGTTTCTTGAAAAAAGGCAGGAGAATGGACCAGTAAGAATACCAAGATAGGATAGCAGATGACAGTAATAAGCAAAGGGAAAAGGCAGAGTCAAAGAGTGACAGATTAGAGGAAGCTACAAGCACAGAACTTCCAGAAGGTGGGGGAACTATTTATACAAAAGACCCCCCCCCCCGGTATCCCCCCGGGGGAATGATGACAGCTGATACCCAGCAATAGAGTGCTGTTTAAAAAAAAAATCCTTTTCTTCTTCTGCATTCCCAGGCCATAATGGGCAATGTACGTATGTGTTCGGTTTTCAGTTTTCACTGGTCTCCCCGCTGCGTACAGCCGACACATTCCCGATTTCAGAGGAGCTCAAAGGAGAACAATTATTTGGAAGATTTGTTTTTAAAAAGGCAGGAAGAATATGGGGTCAATAAGTCAGAGAGAGAGTAGATTATAGTTCTAAAGGGAAAAGAATGAGTAAAGGAGAGTGGCAGATTAGAGGAAGTTACAAGCACAGAACTTCCAGAAGGTGGGGGAACTATTTTTTTTAACAAAAGACCTCCGGTATCCCCACGGGGAAATGGGATTCATTTGTTTGGCCTTTGGGGACCTTCCTCAACGCCAGCTGTCCCCAAATCCTCTTGGCTGAGAGGGTGGGGGTGTACTTTTGGCGAGGTATCTTTGCTATAATATATAAATTCAATTTCAGCTTCCCAGAATATAATAGCAAGACGCTTAGTTCTGCTGTGTGGAGGTAATAGGTCTTGATTGACTAGCATGCACACGCACGCGCACACAATAACACACAGGTGAGCGTGTGCATACGCATATGCATGCACACACATACACACATGCAAGTACAATGCAAATACAAGCGTGTATATACACACACATACACAAGCACACATATACACACACACACGCACACATACTCACACACACATTCCAACACGCATACACAAGTGCACTCACACACACACACACACACGCACACATACTCTCTCTTTCACTCATTCCAACACACATACACAAGCACGCACACAAGCACACACACACACAAGCATGCACACACGCACACATACTCTCACTCATTCCAACACACATACACACACACACAAGCACGCACTCGCACACAAGCACACACTCACACACACAAGCATGCACACACGCACACATACTCTCTCTCACTCATTCCAACACACACACACACAAGCACGCACTCGCACACAAGCACACACAAGCATGCACACACGCACACATACTCTCTCTTTCACTCATTCCAACAAACATACACAATTAAAAAATAAACACAGGACCAAGACAATCGCAAAATAAAACCGCTTTGATGTAATCTACAGCGAAAAAGATGAGTACATGATATTGTAGAATAAGATTCCAGAGAGAAAACAAAAATTTAAAATTGACATTAATAAAATATACACACACACATACAACTGACATAGAAAAAAGCAAACGAAAAATAGGAAAATCAAAACCTCAAATTAAAAAAAGTTATAAAACAAGTGGGGGGGAGGGAGGAATAATGGGTTCATGAAATTGAGGGGTAATTGCCTAAACGTGTTACAGTGAAACCTCCCTTATAAGACCTTCAAAAATCATCCAAAATGAGGTCTTATAAGGGAGGGGTCTTGAAAGGGAGGTAATTTTAATACTTACAAAGAAGGGCAATGTCTCAGAAAAGGTCTCAATTCCTAAAGGTCTCAATGCACGCGAGCATTTTTCAATCTTTCCCCATGGCAACACAGTGGTACCTCCCTTATAAGACCTTAAAAAATCATCCAAAATGAGGTCTTATATGGGAGGGAGTCTTATAATGGGAGGTCTTATAAGGGAGGTTCCACTGTACCAGTCATAAGATTAATTGCATATCAATGTGTTGCCATGGGGAAAGAGCGGAAAATGATAAAGCGTATCTCGACCATAAATGTTTTAAAAATCCCAAAGTTTTATTCCATATATATATTATTTTTTTGCGCTTCTTTCTTAATTCTTCTAGTACTACTGGGCGAATAATACATTCACCCAGTACATCACTCTACACTCCCACCAAATGCAAAGACATTCACCACCAAACACCCTTACTGCCATATGTTTGTCTATCTTTACAGCTTACGTCAATATTTCTTCTGTTAAAGCAACGCGTGCGCACTCGAAAAAATAGTTACTCCCTTCTTGTCGGTTGAGATGCAACGGACAACCAAAAGGACGTCCAAAAAATACATAACATTTGACCAACAAAATTAAAACAAAGATCTGAGTAGGGTAAAAAAAAAATGGACGGTGTCCAAGGCATCAAAAATATCTAAAATTCTTCTTCTTCGATCGCTGGATTGGCGCAGATGCGTCATAAAGATATCACACTAACTTCGAAGTTTATTAATTTCTTGAATAACCTAACCTTCATAGAAGTCTGTTTAATTTAATTTTCTAAACACAGTCGATCGTACCTGTTAAGAAAAATATCTAAAAAAACCTAACATGGAGATAGAGATATCACACTAACTTCGAAGTTTAGATTTCTTGAATAACCTAACCTGAGTCTGTTTAATTAATTTTCTAAACACAGTCGAGACATGGAGAGAGAGAGAGAGAGAGAGAGAGAGAGAGAAACTTAAAAAAATGTTCTTGATGGCGAAACTATTACAGAATTTGTATTTAAGTCTGCGTTCTCTCTCTCTCTCTCTCTCTCTCTCTCTCTGTGTTTTGTCAGCAATGAACAAGCCTGCAAAAACTGACAATAAAATAACGTTTACAAAATCACTCATACATTTGCATCTTAATTCTTATAAAGGAAATGCCCATGCGCTAGAAAATATATTGACAGAATAAGCCAAACTACAGCTGAAATTAGACAAAAAACCTGGGACGGTATTCACGTTGAGATAGCATGAGACTTAGCATGATGCTAACTTAGAAGCTCTTCCAATGTCCTATAGGATTTAATAGGACTTTTGGAAGAGCTTCTAAGTTAGCATCATGCTAAGTCTCATGCTATCTCGACATGAATACCGTCCCAGATTCACAACCGTTCACATCTTCATTGATAAAGAAACAAACAATTTTGGCAACAAAAAAGCATGCACTAAAAAAAGACCAAAACCATCCAAAATGACATAATAAATAAAACCAGAATAACTAGAGCGGGAAAACCAATCTTGTAAATTATATAATATATGTACACCTATCCCCAAAAAGTGGAAATAATTACAAAAAGATGAAAGCAAAAACGTAACTTAAGTACTGTGTGCAAAATGCAACGCAAAAGATTACACAATAATTCTAAATGAAAAGATCACAACCAGGTCATGGGTCTTGAATAATATCGTCGGGTGAAATTCAAAAACCTCTAATCTCGATTTTTTGGGGGGGATTTTGAGTTAGATACATAGTCAGCTTTCTAACTTTTCCCGCCACCTTCCACCAAAAGCTCGTATCTCTAACGACTTTCTATCTGGGGTAAATGAGGTTGTGAAAATAGATGAAAAACTCGTAAGTCCCAAATTCAGATCTACTTTAAGGACAAAAACCTTGTATCTTCATTCTTTTCAAATCTAAAATTTTAAAAAAATAAGTAATTGAAACAAAATGCTGGACTAAACTCACAATGTTTTGAACAACATATTCATCATAGTTAATCAATTGTGGTCAAGGCGGTTAATTTTTAAAAGGTTTTTTTTTTCTTCATTTTTCTCAAAACTACCAAAATTGAATTGATACAAAGTTTTTGAATTTCACCAACGATATTCGTCCGCTCTCAGTATTCCATAGGTGCAAATCCCTAAAATGAAAAAAAACCAAAAACTGAGTAGGGGTACAGGGACAGAGCCATGTTAGAAGGTTCAGGGGGCAACGCTTGCAATAAGTTTGGTAAAATTAGTCTACACAATGCCACGTTTGAAAACAATCTGCTGTTTTCTAGGCACTTTTTCCACATATCCCCGTGTTTTAAGTCACAGAATCGTCAAGTGTGACTGTGGTCACTCAATGGAAGGAAGACAGAAAGGAAGGAATACCACTTTCAAAACACCCCTTGCCGTTGACGTTTTTTCCTTCGACGACTTTAACCCTCTTGCAATTCGCATTTGTTACAGAAAATAATTCTTCTAGTGTTCAGTTTCTTTCACACGTTTTCAGGAAAATCTGTCTTTTGAAGCACACAGAGCGCCACACAGTTACTGTCACATCATTGAGAGTGAGAAGCTTCTTCATAGTGCGTGTATAAAAAAAACAGAACTTCCATCAGAGGGGGCCTCAGAGTGGGGGGCAAGCTACGGGCGGTTTGGGGCGGCTTGAATACACAGAGGCAACTTCCGGCTGGGCGGTTTTGGGCGGCTTGAATACACAGAGGCAACTTCCGGCTGGGCGGTTTTGGGCGGCTTGAATACACAGAGGCAACTTCCGGCTGGGCGGTTTTGGGCGGCTTGAATACACAGAGGCAACTTCCAGCTGGGCGGTTTTGGGTGGCTTGAATACACAGAGGCAACTTCCGGCTGGGCGGTTTTGGGTGGCTTGAATACACAGAGGCAACTTCCGGCTGGGCGGTTTTGGGCGGCTTGAATACACAGAGGCAACTTCCGGCTGGGCGGTTTTGGGCGGCTTGAATACACAGAGGCAACTTCCGGCTGGGCGGTTTTGGGCGGCTTGAATACACAGAGGCAACTTCTGGCTGGGCGGTTTTGGGCGGCTTGAATACACAGAGGCAACTTCCGGCTGGGCGGTGTGAGGCGGAATAAACGCAAGAGGGTTAAAGATCCACCAGATCACGTGTCAAAATCACGGGTTTCACATGTTCTTCCTCTTATAGCTGGAAAGAAATCTTGTTTTGACCAGGTCTCACTCCCATACAAATGCCCCCAAATTCAAACCAAAACATTTTAAAGAGCAGCCTCAGTTTGAAGTTGGGTCACAGCTACCCAGAAAAAAACCAAGGGACTTAATCGTGGTGCGTCAGTGTATCTTTAAAGAAGAAAGGAACTTCATTTTCAGGTAACCTTAACCCTTTCACCGCCAGCCATCTTTGAGCCAAAAATGTTCATTAAAGCTACTTGGTTACAGAAAAGATTTTTGTCTGCAATATTGTTGGATTTCTGAGGTTTTTTTCTCTGTGACACATTTAAAATGGGGTTAATCTTTACTGCCCAAATTTAGGACACAATGAATTGAATAACAGACCCTGATTTCAAGAGTTTTTATGACATTGTGGTGCAAAAATGCGACATTGGCGGTGAAAGGGTTAAAAAAAAAAGGAAACCCTTGTGAAAAGGGAAAAGTTGCACCCATGGTATTTTATTTTGTTTGCTATTTACTTTTAACCCTTTCGCAGCCAGCCATTTTTCGGCAAAATTTTCCCATTAAACTTAACTGGGTAGAGACAAAAAATAATCTGCAATATTGGGGATTCCTCTGTGACATGCATAACGTAAGGCCTATCCTTACCTCCCCAAATTACGAAAATGGGCTCTTTGGATAACAGACCCTGGCTGAGGCCTTTTCGCAACATTGGCGTTAAATGACTGTGGTGCTAAAATGCGACATTGGCGGTGAAAGGGTTAATAATAATAATAATAATAAACAACTCTGAAAGCTCCGAGGTGAGCCTATACGTTTGCTGAGTGAAACTGCTATAAAATTTGTTTTGTCTACTACTACTACTACTACTACTACTAATTATAATAGCACATTTATATAGCGCTTTACCTCAAATGATCCCAAAGCGCTTTACAATCAATTATTCATCAGTTTTTTTTGCTTTTACTGATGTAATAGTAATAGTAAAGAGCTAAAACAACACGAACATTCAGAGCCACTCACACTCACACGTATGAAATGTACAATGCATTGCATACAATGTGTGTATTTCAACATGCTGTATGTCTGTCCGCTTACACGAAGACCGCGAGTATAAATATATGCCAGCATATACACTAAAGCTTCCCTATTCACACATGCAGAAGCACACGCACACACATGCACATGTGCGCACGCACGCAGACAACAAACTCTCTCTCTTTTTCAGGTAAACCACCGACTATTTCTCACCCTGTCTCTCCTTCTTTCAAGCCATTCATATTGCCCTTTAATAAACTTCTTCATCTTCTGCGTTCCCAGGCCATATGGCCATAATGGGTAAGGTACATATGTGTCCGGTTTTCAGTTTTCACTGGTCTCCCCGCTGCGTACAGCCGACACATTCCGATTTCGGAGGAGCTCAAAGGAGAAAAATTATTTGGAAGGTTTCTTTGAAAAAAGGCAGGAGAATGGGTCGGCCAATAAGTTAGAAAGATATTAGATGACAGAAAGCAAAGGAAAAAGGCAGAGTCAAAGAGAGTGACAGTTTAGAGGAAGTTACAAGCACAGAACTTCCAGAAGGTGGGGGAACTATTTTATGAAAGACCCCCCCGGTATCCCCACGGGGAGCCCTTTAATTTAATAAACAAGCTTTGATACACAATAAACATTGCTTTCAACCCGTTCACAGTGCCCAGCATACAAAATAAAAAAGATAGGTGAAAATTGAAGAATCTTACCTGTATTTTGTGTTCATTTTTTTGTGCATTAATTTTTTTTTTAAATTTGATTTCTATATTAATTTTTGTCTTTGTGATTATTCTACAATGTCAAACATTTTTTTTTCCATTTTGAAGTTAAATACAACTGTACCTGTAAGTAGCTTCTTTTTTCCCCCCATTTTGTAGTTAAAGACAAATTATATCTTTTTTTAAAAACCAACACAAGTCAGCTTGCACCAGATCTTTTGTTGTATACATGTTTATATATTTAAAGGATCTCCCAATCACATAAAACCACAATTCAAAACCACAAACACGCACAAAACTCAATCCACAACCCAGCTGTATGCATATGGTTTCCAAATCATTGAAAGCCTCGCGCAGATGCGACAACAGATAAGCTACTACAGTGGAACCTCCCTTATAAGACCTTCAAAAATCATCCAAAATGAGGTCTTAAATGGGAGGGAGTTGCATAAGGGAGGTAATTTTAACACTTACAAAGAAGGGCAATGTCTCAGAGAAGTGGGTCTTAAAAGGGAGGGAGTCTTATAAGGGAGGTTCCACTGTAATAATAAAAACCAAACTTACAAAAAGGTGAATACTTGTATATAAACTTAAAAGTCTTCACACAACAAAAGATACAAGAAACAAGATCTCACCAAAAAATGTGAACCACCACAAGCATAAAACACAGACACTAAAATAGTTTCTTTGAAAGTTTCAAAAACTATACACGTTAAAAAATAAAATCAAAAAAACTCCAGAATATGTACAGTACAGGTAAGCCACCCTCTCTCCTTCACCCACGAATGATATGTCATCAATAAATTTTAGTTTTAACACAAATCATCAGTATAAACATCAAAAAGGTATTAGCACAACCACAACATTAAATCAACCACCGTACCAAACTTGAAGCTAAAAAAAATAGACCCAAACCAAGCGCACATACCCAAAGTAACAACCCAAGTCGAATACACACTTCCCATTTTCTTTTGAATTGAAATTAAATCACCTATAACGCTCCAAAAACGTTCAATCACCGAGAGCTCTACAATATTGGGGGGAAAAAACAACAAACAAACTTCAGTCAAATAATAATAAAAAGTCATCAATGACTCAAATATTTTAAATTACCAAACTCTGATTTAAAAAAATGTATATACAGTGGAACCTCCCTTAAAAGACCTTCAAAAATAATCCAAAATGAGGTCTTATAAGGGAGGGGTCTTATAAGGGAGGGGTCTTATAAGGGAGGGGTCTTATAAGGGAGGGGTCTTATAAGGGAGGGGTCTTATAAGGGAGGGGTCTTATAAGGGAGGGGTCTTATAAGGGAGGGGTCTTATAAGGGAGGGGTCTTATAAGGGAGGGGTCTTATAAGGGAGGGGTCTTATAAGGGAGGGGTCTTATAAGGGAGGGGTCTTATAAGGGAGGGGTCTTATAAGGGAGGGGTCTTATAAGGGAGGGTCTTATAAGGGAGGGGTCTTATAAGGGAGGGGTCTTATAAGGGAGGGGTCTTATAAGGGAGGGGTCTTATAAGGGAGGTAATTGTAATATTTACAAAGAAGAGCAAAGTCTCAGAGAAGTAGGTCTTATGTGGGAGGGAGTCTTATAATGGGAGGTCTTATAAGGGAGGGTCCATTGTATATATTCTAGTCCATCATTAACACTATATTCTAGTCCATCAATAACACTATATTCTAGTCCATCATTAACACTACATAACAAAAAGTCATCCACCAAGCGTCAGTATATAGAAAAACAACCGCATAATACAATAGTCAACACACAGTATAATGAGATAATATCGAAAATGCACATGCCTATCAATATAAAACAGACAATAGAATTTACAGCCAAAGTTTGTGGAGGGAGGAGGATATATTTAAACACCAAAATTTGAGGAGTAATAATAATTGCCTAAATGTATTATCACAAAAGAAATAAGGAAGAGTGATAGTACATTTAAGCAATTACCCCTCGAAATAATAATGTGACCCAGTCCCACAAAAGGGACATTAAGACGCTGGGCTAGTTTCTCACAACAGGCTTGGAAAGTCAAAAATCTCATTTTTTGTCAATTTTGAGTTATGTATATTTTCGTGATCTCTAACACTTTATCTTTCATTCTGATAAAGGACAATCTTTATGTGGTCTCTAAATGGTCTTAGAAGTGCTTTAAAACGGGTAGGTCGATGCATTTTCTTCAGCTAGGCTAGACTTTTGACTGTGTTTTGTCAAAATGGCCGACGCTCGCCCTACTAACTTTAAAATGCTCATAACTCTGGAACGGAAAAATATACAAAAATGGTTCTTGTATCATTAGAAAGACAATTGACTGAAGTTTTCAAATGTATAATTTTCTTAGAGAGAAAAATAGTGTTTTACGTCCTCTCGACCCGGCAGGGTACATATATGGGACATTAATAATTTTCTTAGAATGGTCGGTTTGACACTTAATGTCCCTTTTGTGGTGCCGGGTCACGTATTATACATAGAGAAAACTTTATGATATGATCAAGTCAACAATGGACAAATACAGTGGAACCTCCCTTATAAGACCTCCCATTATAAGACTCCATCCCACATAAGACCTACTTCTCTGAGACATACCCTTTTTTGCAAGTATTAAAATTACCTCCCTTATATGACCCCTCCCTTATAAGACCTCATTTTGGATTATTTTTGAAGGTCTTATAAGGGAGGTTCCACTGTATCGTTAGAAAGAGAATTGACTGACGTTTTCAAATGTATAATTTTCTCAGAATGGTCACACTTAATGTCCCTTTCGTGGTGCAGGGGTCACGTATTATATCTCTGATATGATATGATCAAGTCAACAATGGACGAACTGTGAGGTACTAGAACATCGTCGGGGTGAAAGCTAGAAGGTAGTACCATCATAAAGGACAAAGAAAGGCTGATAGTTCGTTCCTTCTGGCTTCCACCGACAAAATAAGCTGTCACAAAATGTGAAATCACAAAGTGATAGTAGTAGTGGAGGGCGGATTGTATATTTTCATTCAACAGCACCAGTGTTACTCACTGCCAACAACGCAACGGACCCGGAATTGGAATAATCTTCTTTGTATGTTTTTTTTGCCACAGAAAGAATTAAAAGTGTAATCCAATTTCTTACAACTGAAATGGTCAAAAGCTGTTAACTATATAAATCTTCTTAAATAAATAATCCCTTGACTGCCACCAACGTATCACGCACTGACCTGATGATGTCATCAGATGAAGAGGAATAACCCTGACATGCTGGCTTTTGCTCTTAACACAGTCAAGAGAGTTGTATCCCCAGACCATTATGCCAGAGTAGCTCTATCAGTTGTCTTTTTCATGGCACGATTTGCCCAAAGATTTTTTCTTTAATTTTCTCAGTCAAGGAGTTAAAAGTTTGATTGATATCTACAGTCATAAGGCCAGTGTTTCAGTCATTCGCTTTGTCAAGGGCTCAGGCTTAGAAGGCAGATTCCCCCATGGGGATACCGGAGGGGGTGTGTGTGCCTTTCATACAAACAGTTCCCCCACCTTCTGGAAGTTCTGTGCTTGCAACTTCCTCTAATCTGCCACTCTCTTTGACTCTGCCTTTTCCCTTTGCTTACTCAGTTACTGTCATCCACTATCTTTCTGCCTTAACTGGTCCATTCTCCAGCCTTTGTTCTACAAATTCTCACAAAGTTTTTCTCCAGCCAAAGACGGACATGCTGGGCCTAACTATTTCTAAGTTAGGTGCGTAACGGCAGCATGACGCATCAGCGCACTCGTATGACAGGAAACCGTCTGGGTGATCGACAAAGGGGGAACAAAAGAAGAAGGAATTCACTTTGTTAAGGGCTCAGACTTAGAAGCAGATTCCTTTCCTCTCCTTTACGTAGTTGGAAAAATAGGAGTAGAAGTCTTTTTCCCCCAAGGACATAACAGACACCAATGTCAATTGAAATGTTAGTGATTCTCAAAAAATCATTACAAAAACTGGTCACTACCACCACCGCTTTCAAACACACGTCGATGTAGATTTAACCCTTTCGCCGCCAATGTCACATTTATGCACCACAATGGTTTAATACCCATGTCACTAAAACTTAAAAAAGGCATCAAATCATGACCTGTTATCTGAAGACCATATTCTCTTAATTTTGGGAGGTAAGGGTAGTAGGTCTAATGTTGTATGTCACAGAGGAATTCCCTCTATTGCAAATACGTTTTTCTCTCTACCCAGTTAAGCTTAACCCCTTGACTGCCACCAACGTATTACGTACTGACCTGATGACATCACTGATGATGTCATCAAATGAAGAGGAAGAACCCCGATATGCTGGTGTTTGCTCTAACACAGTCAAGAGAGTTATATCCCCAGACCATTTTCTCAGATTGGCTCTATCAGTTGTCTCTTTCATGTCATGATTTGCCCAACGATTTTTTCTTTAATTTTCTCTGTCAGTCAAGGGGTTAATGGTATTTTTTGGCTGAAGAATGGATGGCGGTGAAAGGGTTAAAATGCGGATATAGAAAAAGGTTTGATAATATGTACAAAGCAATAACGATAAAAAAAAATGTAAGCTTAAATATTTCCCTCCACCAAACTCTAATCCCATCAAAAAACAACACACAAGGACTCAAGGCACATTGGAAAGAGTAAAATTCCCATCACAAATAGTAGGTAAATAAAGAACACGTGTGCACGCAACAGCAAAAACGCTCTCACATTCATGAAGATTTTGACTCCATTCTCCTCCCCAGGGCCTGTATTCACGTTGAGATAGCATGAGACTTAGCATGATGCTAACTTAGAAGCTCTTCCAAAAGTCCTATTAAATCCTATAGGACATTGGAAGAGCTTCTAAGTTAGCATCATGCTAAGTCTCATGCTATCTCGACATGAATACCATCCCAGGTCAGGTAGTTTAGGACATTAGGCCTCGCGGCCTCTTCACTGTCCTGTCATTTTTGTTTGAACTTTTGCACAGCTGAGAGGTTTTTATATTTTGTTTTCGGCAAATCTGCCTTTTAGTCATGCTCATATTGTAGTTTTGATATGTTGGTGTATTTATCAAGGAGGTTTTTGAATTGTGTTAGATTCTGTGCTCGTTTAGTATGTGCAGGAAGAGTATTCCAAAACTTTGTTACTCTGTTAATAAAAAATATTTTTTTTATAATATTAGTTCAGCTATATTGGGCTAGTATTTTTAAATCACTGTTACAGGTTCTTGAGTCAGTTGTTAGCTGGAACAAAGATTTATTAGTATTATCACTGTGAAAAATTTTGTATGTGCTTATCAGATCCCTCACAAATTCTTCTATATTTCAGAAATGGTAATTTCAACTTCTTAGTCTGTGTTCGTAATCAAGGTGACTAACGCCTTTAATTAATTTGTTCTCTCAGTTCCCCAGTTCTCTCATTCTCCTCTGCACATCAGGGTCGAGTTTCTCTAGATAACGGTCGCCGCATGAATAACGCTTACGCCAAACGGGGCCTAAGAAACACCCTAAACGTTTGCTAAGGTCAGATAACTCTTTAAGCTTACTCTTCATTTTTGGGAGAGAGAAAAGGGTTGCTATCATAAGGGAGATAAATCATACCTCTCTGTCATTTTGTACAAAGTTTTCGATTTCACCCAATTCTATTTGTGTGCAGAAAATTAAATTTGCACTATATTATGCCATCCAACATGATGAAAATTAAGAAAGAGCACCCCAAAACACTTGCGTTTTTTTAATTTGCTAAAATCATCCCGTATTTTTTTCACGATAGACTAAAGAATATTTGCTGTGGCAAGCTTGTTGTTTTGGTCTTCCAGTTTTAAAGTTCAAGTCCCGTCACACGAGATATTAAAAAAAAAGCCGGATGTATTGATATTTCCCATGATCCTTCAAATAGTTTGTCGCTTACTACCTCGATCACAGCCACAAAACGTTTTCGACAAACGTCGGCAAAAAGAGGTGTTTTTTAGTACTGTTTTTACCGATTTGTGCTCACGCCCTTGTGAAACGGACCCCAGATTTCCACAACTTCTTCTTCTTCGATCGCTCAGACAGTTTCCTGTCAATTATGAGTGCAGATGCGTCATGCTGCCATTACGCGCCTAACTAAGAAATAGTTAGGCCCAGCAAGT
The DNA here is from genome assembly GCA_017654935.2 of Phymorhynchus buccinoides. NCBI lineage: Eukaryota > Metazoa > Mollusca > Gastropoda > Neogastropoda > Raphitomidae > Phymorhynchus > Phymorhynchus buccinoides. The sequence continues at coordinate 10,109,258 of CM065710.1, forward strand.
CCGACTTCGGCTGGAGGAAATCTTTTCGAAAGTGTTTCACGAAAGAAGGCAGGAGAATGGACCGGTAAGGCAGAAAGATAGTAGATGACAGCAAGCAAAGGGAAAAGGCAGAGTCAAAGAGCGTGACAGATTAGAGGAAGCTACAAGCACAGAACTTCCAGAAGATGGGGGAACTATTTATACAAAAGACCCCCCGGTATCCCCACATAACAAAGACACGCTTTTACGTTAATTCTTTCACGTTCACAATTTTCTTTGTTTCTTTTTTTTCACATCACATTAGCATTACCTTCTTCTTCTTCTTCCGCGTTCCATGGCCATAATGGGTAAGGTATGCATGCGTCCGATTTCCAGTTTTCACTGGTACTCTCCCTGCTGCGTACAGCCGACACATTCCAATTTCAGAGGAGAGCATTAGCAAGCAACAAGGTAATACTATACCACCCGACAAGCAAAAAAACACTATTTGTTTTTGGACTACGTACACATTTTGCTAATAAGCAATTTCTCTTTTGAACTACGCCAACAATCGCTAAAAAGCAGCAACAACAATGAGAGAAGAATGGTTGTTCGTCACTTTCATTCTGCTATACATGGGCAGTGTTTGCATTCAGACACACGGAGTTAACAAAAAACAAAAGACAATATTCAAACTGAAAATTTATACTTTCAAGGTCAAACTTCAAGGCCATGGTCACCAAATGAAAATTTTACGGAAACCCCCCCCAAAAAAACCCCCAGGGTATTGTTGACCCCTCTAACAAATTTGACAGAAATTTGTACACCAGTGAATGGGTACCTGATTCGTCCAGGGAAGGTTAAAAGGCGGTGGAAGGAGAGGGATGGGCTCCGCCTTCCATGATGCCGTGCCCATGACACGGTGAACCTCTAACAGTTCACTGCCCCTACGGCCGATAGGGACACCAGTGGTCAACAATGGTTAACTGACTTTAACTTTGGATCTATGCAAGGAACAGATACGAATGTTGCAAGCTAAGCAAGAGCTCCAAAGGTTTTGACTGCTGCTATCTCACGATACATGTTCTTACGTGTTCCTGGTTATTCCGCTCCAAGTCCGAGCTTCAAAATTAGGTAGGTATTAGGTACTTTATAGTCACAGAAGCGTCTCTGTGAAATTCGGGTTGCTTCCACCTGGAGAGTGCGTAGCAGCCACAGGCGCGCCACCCAATTTTTTTTATATGCATGCAATTTTTGTGCGACTGATGAGGAAGGAAAGGGGGGGGGGAGTAAATTTTGACCAAATGACAACTTTTTCGTTGCCACTGGGTTTAACGTGTGCTAAGTGCATGGGCACACAGGACCTCGGTTTATAGTCTCATCCGAAAGACTCCACGTTCAGACCATAAGGCCTAGTGCAAAGTGAGAGGAAAAATCCCCTGTACCCAGGTTCGAACTCGGGTTTACTTGACACAAGGCGAACGCGTTGCCTCTGTGCCACTCTACACCTTGAGCACGATTATGTAAATTCAAACATATAAACTACTCAAACGGCTTTCTATCGAATGAGCATGCTTGTATAAACTCAAGCACACAAGCCACTCAAATGTCTTCCTGTTTCAACGCAACAAGTGATTCTACATCGAAAGGAGGAAAAATAATAAAAAGAGAAAATTTCACAACCTCAGCTTTCTCATGTTACATGTTCCTACTACAAGAAACAGGGTCGAGTTTCTCTAGACGATGTTCGCCGCGCGCATAACTGTTACGCCAAAAGGGGTCTAAGAAACACTTTAGAAAACGTTTGCGGAAGAATATTACAAGCTCTTGTCTGATTGGTAAAAAAATATATTATTTTAACCAAACTTTAACGGACCAATCAACAAGAAGAAATATATTCACCCCATGCAAGTCACGTGATAGTTCGCCAAGACTTTGGGAGTAGCCACAAAACGTTTTTGGTAAACGTCGGCAAAAGAGGTGTTTCTTAGTACTGTTTTGCGCTCACGCTACGTAACGCTAGCCCTTGTGAAACGGCCCCCTGGGTAGTCCGCTCTAAACTTCAGAATGGGCATGATTGTATAAATTCAAATACAAAAATGCCCCACATGTCTTTCTGTTAAATAAGCATGATTGTGTAAACTCATAACACACAAACACACTCAAATGTCTTTTTGTTTCATCCCAACAAGTGGTTCTATATCAAAAGGGGAATTTTTTTTTTTTAAAGAGAAAACTTCACAACCTCAGGCTTTTCACCATTTAAACAACAACAATTAAGTTAACATTCATAGAAGATTGGTTGTCACCTAAGTCTTGAAAACCTTAAACGAGCGTCCAATCAAATTCACTGATACATCATACGTGAAAAGAGATTCTGGCCAATCAAAAACAGCGTTGTAAAAAAAATAGCTTTCTTTTTCTTCCAAGCCCGTGATCAGCCTCGTAAAGCAAATTCTAGAAATAAGAAAAGGAAACAAAACCCCCCCAATAAACCAAGAAAGAAAAATCTCCAAAGTAATATAACAAAACATCTTCGTCATCTGTAATTAAATATTTGAAAAAAAGGAAAAGTCAATGTTTCAAAATGGATATGCCCATGATGTCTCAAGATGGAGTTTAAAAAAGGAACAAGAAAAACAGGAGCAAGGAAATGCCATCAAGGCATCAACATTAATGGTGGACCCTGATGGATGATGCTTTGCAAGAAACACGTCGAGATCACCAGAAAGACAGCCTTTTCAAGGATCGGAACACTGACTTTGCTCTGGTTTCCTAGAAATCAAACCATCAAAACGGTGATTCCTCCTTGGTGGAGATGCCGGAGAGAGTAACCATTTTGGATAGGGTGGGTGGAGACAAATCCCATTGTGGTTTAATCTTTTTTTTGTTTTTGTAGTGCAGTAAAAAAAACGGAGCCCTTTCCTTTGTTATGAGCGAAACTCCTTTAGATAAACTGTATAAAAATAAATAAAAAGGCTTGTACTGCGAAAATTTCGTGCAAACGATTTGATCTAAACTCAGGCGGCCATTAGAAAAGAGACGACACACGCCTTCTCTTTGGGTGAAAGAATTTGTCTTCCAGCACCTCCGCCAAGGAGGAATCGCAGATTTGACAGTTTGATTTCTAGAAAACCAGAGCAAAGTGAGCGTTGCAATCTCTGCAAAGGGTGTTTTCCTGTTGATCTGGACGTGTTTCTTACAAAAACCCATCCGTCAGGGTGCCCCTGTAATACATCAGAAAACCATGGCAAGATACATTTTCTGAATGATGAACAAACAAATAATGCTTCAAAATCAAAATTGTATAAAATAGAATCGAGGGGGAAAAAAACTTCACATCACTACTATAACTTGGAAATACATCTGCTAAAATATGCAACATGCGCTGAGCCAATCGGAATTCAACACATCTATAATTCTGAGCCAATCAGAATTCAACAAGTTTATAATTCTGAACCAATCAGAATTCAACAGGTCTATAATCCTGAGCCAATCAGGAATCAACACATCTACAATATATCTGAGCCAATCAGAATTTAACACATCTACAAGTTTGAGCCAATCAGAATTTAACAGGTCTATAATTCCGAGCCAATCAAAATTCAATACATCATGCATACTTCCAATCACGGTAAATTAGAAGGCAGATCTTGTGTGACTGTAATGTGCAAATACATCATGATTTAAATCACCACGCCTAATTATTCTTCCAAATCTCAATAAACCCACATTCCTTCAAAACGAAGAGAAAACAATCACCTACATTCCAGGAAGATGAATATGATGATACAGTTAGTCTGTTACGAAACAAAACGCATGCAGAAAAAGCACACAATATATTAGGTATTAGGTATTAGGTACTTTATAGTCACAGAGGCGTCTCTGTGAAATTCGGGTTGCTCCCACCTGGAGAGCGCGTCGCAGCCAGAGGCGCGCCACCCATTTAAAAAAAAAAAAATTTGGGCATGCGATTTTTGTCATTGATGAGGGAGGGGGGGGGGGGGGGGGGGGTAAATTTTGACCAAATGACAACTTTTTCGTTGCCACTGGGTTTAACGTATGCTAAGTGCATGGGCACACGGGACCTCGGTTTATCGTCTCATCCGAAAGACTCCACGTTCAGACCGTTAAGGCCTAGTGTAGAATGAGAGGAAAAAATCCCCTGTACCCATGCATAGACAAAACCTACCGTAATCCAGCACACATTAATTTTTTTCAGAATAGACATAGACAGTAAGAGTCAACAATTACACCCCCACCCCCCGATCCCCACCCTGTATCCTTTACTATAAAAAAAAAGCGAACAAACAAAACGGGCAAAAAGAAACTAACCCCCCCCCCCCCAATTTCTTCAATGTCAAATCATATAAATGTTAGACAATTCAAAACAGTCCTTCAGTTTGTTCTTGTTGGCTTACCCTGGCTAAAAGACTCCAGGGATCATCCCAACAGCCAAAGCACTTGAACACTATGGTATAAGCGCATCAGCTACGGATGAGAACATTACGCGTCTGGACATTTTTTATTACCCCGCGCCACATGGGCAGCCACACTCCGACTTCGGGGGGATTTTTTGGGAGACTGATGATGTAATGCTAGGATCTTGTCATGGCTGAAGACAATCCACGCAATAACTATGCAGAGCATAATAACATTTTGACGTAGCCTCGGTGTTCTAGCCTATGTCAACGGTCGACTTATGGCGATTTTTTTTCACGCCAGAGGGCAGTCAATGCACTAGGGGCTTATCACGCAATTTTCTTAGTTGGGCGTAGTGAGAGAGAGAGAGATGGTGGGACACCTCCCTCTCTCTCTCTCTTTATCCCCAACTAATAATATAGAGAGGATTAGCCCCACACGAGCGTCATGCCCTCTGGCGTGAAAAAAATCCCGCTGAGTCTCTGATTGGTCTGGCACAGCCTTAACCCTCTCAAGGCTGCAGAACCGAAATCCGCCCAATTTTTTTTCTTCCCTGGTGCCCGATGACGCCGATTGCGCCCACTGAACGCCAGGTCTAGTAGTTTCACTTTCACCCTACCCACAATGCAATATACTAAGTTAGTGCTTCCTTTTCCTGACTCTCAGTGGTCCGTTTTTGGTTCTTACAGCAAGGGAAAGCACCCACTAGTCTTTTTGAACGGATTTTTCGAAGTGACCCCAATATCTTTTTTCTTCTTTCCACGTGACGTGTGCAGTATTGACTCGGCGCGATGCTCGGAGCGCCATTACGGATTTTTTAAAATTCCAATTCATGGTTTGTTGTGTGACAGTGTGTTAGCTTTGGAATAATAATATCATCATTGCTATTCAATTTGCATCTTTCATAAATGAAATGTGAGTGAGACTTTATTCTGGGTGATTTTTTTAATGAAAAGATTTGGTGTGACGTTCGGAGTTAATGCCCTTGTCTCGGGGACTGGGATCGATTCTCGGTTCGAATGGTCGGGAGTCATTGGGTTAGGCCAAGGGACAGTCCTTCAGTTTGATCTTGGCTTCATTGTGTAAAGGCCTGCACTGAAAATATTACTAACATATTGACATTAAAGACAACACTATAGACAAATACATCAAGAAAAAAAGAAAGAAAAAAGAGAGACGGAGAGAGAGAGAGAGAGATGGTGGGACACCTCCCTCTCTCTCTCTCTTTATCCCCAACTAAGAATATAGAGGATTAGCTCCACACGAGCATCATGCCCTCTGGCGTGACAAAAATCCCACTAAGTCTCTCATTGGTCTGGCACAGCCTTAAGCCAAGAGGCAGTCCTTCAGTTTGAACTTGGCTTCATTGTGTAAAGGCCTGCACTGAAAATATTACTAACATATTGACATTAAAGACAACACTATAGACAAATACATCAAGAAAAAGAAAAGGAAAAACAGAGACCGAGAGAGAGAGAGAGAGAGAGAGAGAGAGAGAGAGAGAGAGAGAGAGAGAGAGAGAGAAAAAAGAAGAAACACGATAAAGATTTGTTCCCTTAAAAACTATTCTAAATTTTACATAAGAAGTCTACATAAAACAAACAAGCAAAATAGATTATATAAGCAAATTCTGAACACAATTTGCATCCATAAGAACTAACCAAAACAAAAAAAATAATCGCAAGCGATAGACTTTCACAAGATGTTAAACAACCGTAAGATTATATTCGTCCGTCCTGAGGGATGAAGACAGTTCCAATGTCAAAGGGTTCAGGATGTGGGGTGGGTACGAAGATGACTGATGAGTCCGATGCGGGCCTTGAAGGTTTTGTGACAGTGGGGACAGGAAAGAGAGTTGAGGGGATCTGTTTGGAGTTGGAGAATTGCTGCTGCTCGTGCAATTTTTTTCGTGCTTCTCAACGTGCCTGGGCTGTCTTGGTTCGGTGAGCCACGAACTTGGCAGCTCCCTCGGTGACTGCACCACGCCATGCTGATCGGTTTTGGGCCGAGGTTTCCCAGGAGAAAATGTTGATGTCAAAGTCCTTCAGGGACACTTTGAGGGTGTCCTTGAAGCGTTTCTTTTGCCCTCCATGGTTACGTGCACCAAACTGGAGTTCTCCATAGAGGATGCATTTTGGGAGGCGCTCATCAGACATTCTAACAACATGCCCAGCCCAGCGGAGCTGAGACCTGCGAAGCAACGTAAAGATGCTGGGCATGGCTGTCCGCTGGAGGATCTCAGTGTCAGGGATCTTGTCCTGCCATTTCACTTTGAGTCGCTTGCGCAGGCAGTTGAAATGGAAACGGTTTAGTTTCTTTGCATGCCTTTGGTATACAGTCCACATTTCACATACGCATAGAAACATAGCAAACGAGGCATTTTCACAATAGATCACATACAACACACTACGCACAACTCGACTGGGTACGAATTCACAAGAAATCACTCACAAAATTAAAGCAATAACAGTGAATTAAATAACACACTTTCACAAAAAAGATCACACACAAACAATTATAAAATAGTAAAGCACGTACAGTACCTCCACCAAAAAAATACACATTTTTGTACACAAAATCACACACGCACGAAATCAACACACAATCAAACGCACGCACAAAAAGATTGAACAAAACTGGAAATGTGTTTGACTGCACTGGCTTATTCGTTTTTTTCCCTTCTTTCTCCCCCCCCCCCTCATTTCTTTTTTTCCCTTCCCATGATTCAGCAGGCGCATGAGGACTCTTGGCTGTCGCCGTCTGCCTTTGGAGTGTTCTCCCCTGGCACGTTCAGGCCGCCATTGTTGCTGTTGGCGGTTTGGGTGTTCGGAGGCTTGCCTTGCTCTTCGACTTGCATTTTGAAGATGTCTGTGAACGCAAACATGTGTTAAAAATGTTTTAAAGTTATAGCTTGCTGAATGTATCATAAGGAATTAAAATGTTGAGGGGGTTTTCACACACATAAACACAAGTGTACACACACACACACACCACTTCTACACACATGCCACACACACTACAACACATAAAAATAAAACCACACACACACACAAAACACACACACACACCGCTGCCACACTACCTACACATACGCCACACACACACACACCATGCATAAGACTGAATGAAAAAAACAACAACATATGTAAACGAGCCAATCTAAACTGATTACGACCACAAATCCTCACACACAAAAAACACCTTCAAATAAGGCTGTCAACCAACTAAAAGGTTGTATGTACGGTATGATGAGGGTCGGTATTTGTGAGAAGGTATTATTATCAGCCCCCCCCCATGGGGATACTGGGGGGTCTTTCGCACAAATAGTTCCCCCACCTTCTGGAAGTTCTGTGCTTGTAACTTCCTCTAATCTGTCACTCTCTTTGACTCTGCCTTTTTCCCTTTGCTTACTGTCATCTGCTATCTTTCTATCTTACTGGCCCATTCTCCTGCCTTTCTTCTACAAATTCTTACAAAGATCTCTTGAGCCGAAGTCGGACATGCTGGGCCTAACTATCTCTTAGTTAGGCGCATAGCAGCAGCATGACGCATCTACGCTCATATGACAGGAAACTGTCTGAGCGAACGAAGAAGAAGAAATTATCAGCCTTCATTATTCTTTTTGTGAAGGTACTTTCTGTCAAGTACCGGTACCCCTTGCAACATGCTCCTCACACACACACACATCATCTTTTTCTTCCACTGATCATCCCAACAGCCGAAGCAGTTGAACACTATGGTACAAATGCACCAGCTAGGGATGAGAACATTACGTGTGTGACCATTTTTTTTTATTACCCCGCCACGTGGGCAGCCACACTTCCGACTTTGGAGGATATTTTCTTACTATATTACTAGTCATATTATAAGGCACAGGGGTGACAGTCGGTCTGAGAAAAAATATCACCTTATAGTTCGAAAAATACGGTATTTCTTTGTTAGGCGCATAATGGCAGCATGACGCGTCAGCGCTCATATGACAGGAAACTGAGCGATCGACACCCCCCCCCAAAAAAAATTAAATAATTCACACTTAAAAAAAGGATAGCGTGCTAGTATGGAGACCGATCAGAAAGGGAATATGACAGGAAACTGAGCGATTGAAAAAAAAAAATATATATATATTTTTCACACTTTAAAAAAAATAGCGTGCTAGAAAGGGAAAGATAGACCAGAAAGGGAATATGACAGGAAACTGTCTGAGCGATTGACCAAAAGACAAAAAAAAACAATTTTTTGTTTTCACACTTAACCATTTCGCTGCCAGCCATTTTTCATCAAAAAAATACCATTAACCTTAACTGGGCAGAGAAAAAAAAATCTGCAACATTGTGAATTCCTCTGTGAGATGAATAACAGTAGGCCTATCCTTACCTCCCAAAATCAAGAAAATAGGGTCTTCACAGAGATGGTGCTAGAAATTTTCACTTTAGGCCATTTGGCCTAAACAGCCACAAAACCTTAGGCCAATTTCAACAATTTTAGGCCCTCTCACTCGGTCACAAGTGCTGTCGATCTCTGCTTGCTTGTTAACTGATCCCCAAAATGAAAGTAGCGACTGCCCGCTTATAAGTTTTGTCTTCTTTTTGGGAGGCATTTCAATCAAAAACCAGTGAAACACTGACGCTAAAGGACGACAAGATCAGACTCACACTACAGTGTGGAAAACGTCCACCATAAGCAGCAAGGGAAGCAACTATCACGAGGCAATTGGCCTTGTGCTAGCAAAATCATGACGCGACAAAGTTAGCTTTTTGATCTCGGTCACATGCGGTGCAAGCAAACTTTGTTTCACTTCGTTGTTCATAAAAAAACCGGATACACTTCGTTGTTCATAAAGAAACAGACATACTCGTGCCGATTTGGTAATCAAACCTTCGGCCCACTGGGCCGACAGGATGGTCGACTTTTAGGACATTTTTTGTAATTTTCGGCCGACGGCAAACAACAACCCTGCTTCAGATAACAGGCCCTGATTTGATGCTTTTTAGTGACATGGGTGTTATAAACCATTGTGGTGCATAAATGCGACATTGGCGGTGAAAGGGTTAAAAAAGGATAGCGTGCTAGTATGGAGACAGATAAGCAAGGGAATGACTCACCCACTAACAAGTTGTTGAAAGCCTCGACCACGTTGGTGGAATCCAGAGCTGAGGTCTCGATGAAGGAAAAGTTCTTCTTCTCTGTAAACGAAACAAAAAAACAACAAACGAATAATGAAGTGAAGACAAAATAATCGACCTAATATCGTTACACTGTTACAACACAGACGTAAAATGTTCACAATTTTGTTCCTGTACACACACATACACACAGACAGACACATTCTCTGTCTCATACAGACACAGACATGCACACACACTGTGACACACAGACGACACACACACACACATACACAGAGACAGACACATTCTCTGTCTCATACAGACACAGACAAAGACATGCACACACACTGTGACACACAGACGACACACACACACACATACACAGAGACAGACACATTCTCTGTCTCATACACTGTATGATACAGACACAAAGACATGCACACACACTGTGACACACAGACGACACACACACACACATACAGACACACACACAACAACGATATACAGTATTTACACGGCACTAAATCATCTTGATCAAAATCAAATATTGCCTTGGCATGAGGCTGTGTCAGACCAGTTGACATAAGCTAGAACGCCAAGGCTACATCAAAATGTTGTTATGCTCTGAATGGTTGTGCGGGGATTGTCTTAAGCCATGACAAGCTCCCAGCATAACATCATCAGTCTAAAATCCCCCGAAGACGGAGTGTGGCTGCCCACATGGCGGGGTAATCAAAAACGGTCACACACGTAATGTTCTCATCCCTAGCTGGTGCATTTGTACTGAATTGTTCAAGTGCTCTGGCTGTTGGGATGATCCCTGGAGTCGTTAAGCCAGGGAACAACAACAACAACAAAATCAAATAGAGGCATACACAAACATTTACATTCGTAACGCATTCAAACAAAAACAAAAGAAGGAAAATAACATACACGCATTTGACATAAACAGTGCAGGGCTCCCAGGGACCCCCATTTGGGGGTCTATGAAGCACTACAATTCTCAAGGACCCTCTAAAAGAATGTGCAGGGGGTCCCAGGGATGCACTAGAAAAAGTCTTTTTAGCATTCACAATGCCACTGGGACCCTCTATCCCGCCTCTAGGACCCTCTATACTGTAAGTGAAGGAGTCCCTGGGACCCCTTGTTTTGCAGGACGATTGGGAGCCCTGCAGTGTGCGGCAGATATAGATCTAACTAGTAAAAACAAGAGAGAAAGGAAAGCAAGAGAAAGTGAGCTTCAACAACGGGGCAACAAGTGGGCTTTGAGGTTTAATATTTGAACTGAAGGCAGAGAGGGTAGGTCGCTGACGGAGGGAGAGAGCGAGTTTGTTCTTAGGAGGTCCGTCCTGAAACAGCAAAACAGCGCCGACCAACAGTTGAAAGCTTACCAACTTCAACTTCATTATATTTTGTCCTCAAACAAGGATACTTTTCTTGCGGACACGTAAAACATGTACACAAGAAACTAAGACAAATTTATAAATAACAAGAACCTAGGGATCTGGAGAGAAAGAGGATCAGAAACTGAAAACACACACACAGTCTTTAGGATGAGACGATAAACCGAGGTCCCGTGTGCCCATGCACTTAGCACACGTTAAACCCAGTGGCAACGAAAAAGTTGTCATTTGGTCAAAATTTACCCCCCCTCCTTTCCTTCCTCATCAGTCACACAAAAATCGTATGCCAAAAAACCCAAAAAAACAAAAACAAATTGGGTGGCTGCAACGCGCTCTCCAGGTGGGAGCAACCCGAATTTCACAGAGACGCCTCTGTGACTATAAAAATACCTAATAATACACACACACACAGACAGAAGCATACCTGCCAAGCTTCTTCCCTCGTCCATAGTGACAGCTCTCAAATGCCTGAGGTCAGTTTTATTGCCCACCAGCATGATTCTGGCTGAGTTCTCCGCATGCTCTTTCAGTTCGTCCAACCATTTGTCCAGATTCTGGAACGACTGCGGCTTGGTCAGATCGTAGACGACCAGCGCCCCCACAGCACCGCGGTAATATCTGAAACCGCGCAACAAATACGAATATAGCGAAATAGGAAATTCTGCATCAACTATGAGATCATATATCAGCACAGTCTTCATTGTACCATGGAGATATCTGACACCTTAACGTTAACCCCTTCACTGCCTAGCCCGAGTCTACTACGGTGTGCGTGCGTCGTTGATGATATCATAACTTTTGATGTCATAGTCCTGGAATGGTGGTGTTTGGTTTAGACAAGTCAGAAAGATATAGCTCTAGACCATTTTCTTAGATTGAGTCTAATAGGTCTCTTTTAAATTTTATAATGAGAAAATCAATAGTTTCTCAATTTTCTTTTTATGGCGGTGAAGGGGTTAAACATTTGTTTTCTTAATGAACATACATGTGCAAGAGTTTCAGTTCCTCTAAGAGTTGGCTGGTTTTAGTCAGTTAAGAGTACATAATACTAATAGGACTTGTAGATGGCACTAACACAGACAGCACCAAATCACAGAAAATGAAACCCCCCAAACACAGGTAGTATACTCACACATTGGTGATAGCTCTGTGTCTTTCCTGTCCCGCCGTGTCCCAAATCACACACACACACAGATACTCACACACTGGTGATAACTCTGTGTCTTTCCTGTCCCGCCGTGTCCCAAATCACACACACACACACACAGATACTTACACACTGGTGATAACTCTGTGTCTTTCCTGTCCCGCCGTGTCCCAAATCACACACACACACAGATACTCACACACTGGTGATAACTCTGTGTCTTTCCTGTCCCGCCGTGTCCCAAATCACACACACACACACAGATACTCACACACTGGTGATAACTCTGTGTCTTTCCTGTCCCGCCGTGTCCCAAATCACACACACACACACACAGATACTCACACACTGGTAATGGCTCTGTATCTTTCCTGTCCCGCTGTGTCCCAAATCACACACACACACACACAGATACTCACACACTGGTGATAACTCTGTGTCTTTCCTATCCCACAGTGTCCCAAATCACACACACACACAGATACTCACACACTGGTAATGGCTCTGTATCTTTCCTGTCCCGCTGTGTCCCAGATCTGAGCCCTCACCATCTTCCCCTTGATGGTCATGTTTCTGATCGACACAAATAATAAAGGCTAGTCAATCTTGAATCAGTTGAAGAAAGAAGGCACAATTGAACACTGAAAAAATCAGAGCAACACTAAGACCAAAACTGCGTCAAAAGCCACTGCAAAAACAAAAATAATACAAGAGACTGAAAACTGATTATCCACAAAAATCACAATCTCCAATTTCAACCTATGCACCTCATAAACGAGGGGTGTCCTATTAGAGAACAAAATCGTGAGAAGAGAGGCAACAATTGCTGTGTTCAGTACCGTCTACTGTGAGTCACAACATCGAAAGTGGTCATGAGTCGCCGATGTTGCTTAACGTTTTTCACGTTAAAATGCTTCAAAATCCCTATTATCGTCCGAGATACCGTCCAACAGATGCCATAACCCTTTATTGGATGTAAAAAGCATCGTTGTAGAGCTTAAAGTGTCATAATTCTATCAGTTTTCGCGAATAATTGTCCAAACAGGAAGCAGCTCAAGCGGAAGTTTGATGATGTGAAAGGGGAGCCAACTCTCGTTTATGACAGCAGTAATGGCGGTCGGTAAGCATTTACAGGACGCGTACAGGCTTCAAAGTTTGACTTTCTTTTTTCTTATAAACGAGGGCGCATTTTGCTATAATATTTTCAGATTTTTCTTGAAAATTGCCCTTTTCGCCTTATGCACAGCAGCGCCTAATCGGCTAATGATCCGAAAAATATGGTACAGTGGAACCTCTCTTATAAGACCTCCTATTATAAGACTCCCTCCCATATAAGACCTACTTTTCTGAGACATTGCCCTTCTCTGTAAGTATTAAAATTACCTCCCTTATAAGACCCCTCCCTTAAGACCTCATTTTGGAGGATTTTTGAAGGTCGTATTAGGGAGGTTCCACTGTACTCAATCAAGTGAATGTGTTCTATATGACAACAGCATACCGTGTAGCAAACTCCACTCCAATGGTGCTTTTGCTCTCAGATATACTCAATCAAGTGAATGTGTTCTATATGACAACAGCATACCGTGTAGCAAACTCCACTCCAATGGTGCTTTTACTCTCAGTGATATACTCAATCAAGTGAATGTGTTCTATATATATGACAACAGCATACCGTGTAGCAAACTCCACTCCAATGGTGCTTTTGCTCTCAGTGATATACTCAATCAAGTGAATGTGTTCTATATGACAACAGCATACCGTGTAGCAAACTCCACTCCAATGGTGCTTTTGCTCTCAGCGTTGAACTCGTTACGGGTGAACCTCGAAAGGAGGTTGGTCTTCCCTACACCGGAATCTCCCACCAACACCACTGAAAATCATAGCACAGCGCATTCAACTTGAAGGTCATCAAAATATGATCAACATGTTCATTAATGCTATAATTAGCAAACAAACCCCCCGTGGGGATACCGAGGGGTCTTTTGTATAAATAGTTCCCCCCACCTTCTTGAAGTTCTCTGCTTGTAACTTCCTCTAATCTGTCACTCTCTTTGACTCCGCCTTTTCCCTTTGCTTACTGTCATCTACTATCTTTCTGCCTTACCGGTCCATTTTCCTGCCTTTTTTCACGAAAAACTTTCAAAAACATTTCCTCCAGCCGAAGTCGGACTTGCTGGGTCTAATTAGGAAATGTAAGTGTGTGTGTGTGTGCGTGTGTGTATGGATCTTTAATATTAATAGTCGCACTTCGTCTGTGAAATTCAGGTTGCTCCCAACTGGAGAGTGTGTTGAAGCTAGTGCTGCACCACCCTTTTTTGTGAGGTATACCCACATGTATGCACTCATGATGAAGTCGTTGTCAGATACTGAAGTTTAGAGAGAGAGAGAGAGAGCGTGCATGCATACACACACAAACACACACTCACTCGCTCTCTCTCTCTCTCTCTCTCTCTCTCGCACGCGCACACACACACTGTGCTCATAACTCAATAACTCACCTTTCCAGATATAGTCATACTGATCATCGACGCTGGAGGCCATGGCGCTTGCTTGCTTTCTCTATTTTTCTCCGCTTTCCTCCCTCAACTTGAGCACTAGCTCACCACACCACCACACACACCTTTCCAACAAAACGCCCACTTCAACAAATCAGCAGACCCCCGTCAAGTCAAATAAATCAAACCAGCAAAACAGCCCTTAGTCGTGTCAGATGGCTTTCATTCAAGGAAGCGGAGAATTTTACAAAGTTCTGACTTCAGCATCAGCAGAACAGCTCGGGGCGCGCAGGGAGATTATTATTTTCTCTTGTTGATCGACGCTGGATATCCGTTGCGATGTTCTGAAATTACAGAAGAGGAAGAAGAAGAAAAAAAAGGTTGCAACTATGCATACATGTACTTTTGCATGCTCAGTCATATTTGTTTTATATGCTACACATATATTGCATGTATATACACTGGTCTATGTTTGCACACCCATGTGCATGGATATGTTCTTCTTCTACTTCTTCTTCCCTTTAGTGCCCACAATCAACAGGCTGATGTTTTGGCACTTTTGGTCAATGACAAACAATGAAACATACACACAATTTCATAATGCAAAAATATATGCTCACACAACAGTGGTAACACACACACATACATACACACTCTACACATACAGTTATACACACACATCCTTCCCCCATCACACACACACACGCAGTATGATACACAAAGGCGTGCACATACTGATACACATGCGTGTAAGCATGCACACACATGTCTACAGGTATGTCTATGCATGTGTATGCACACACAAACACACGCACATACACACAAGCACACACACAACATGCCTATTCTCCCCTGGCTTTGACAGACAACTTACATGTGTTGCTTGAAATGTGTGTTTTTTAAAGGATTTGATGTATTTGTGTCTCGATCAGGCACACAACGGTCTACGATCCAGAATGCTATTATTGACTTAGTCGTTCGCACCACCACGCGCGCATAACGTCTAAGTCTACCACCTTGAATGGTGAACAGGCATCAATTGATGCCTCAATCACGTCTCAAGTTCAACTTCAACAACTTCAACTTAAATTTTATCTAAAAAAAATGACAGAGCTCTGCATTTTGTAACTTAAAAAGAAAATAATGTTGTTTTCTTCTTTCAATTCTACACCCATTAACACCTATTTGTGTTCGATCAATGCCTAAAGCTTTTACACAATTTCTATACTACCATCAGTATGACTCACTGACACATAAGTGACAGTTCAATCTTCCTACCACTGAAAATGACAACCTGAACCACACAGTTGAGTTGTTGAACTTGGAGCTCTTCAATTTCAAGCTGGCAGCAGACGAACGCAATCAACAAGTTTTCTGGACGTTAAAGCTGAAGGTTTTGAATCTACATAATTACAGGAGAGAACAGAAGATATAAAGTATCTTATATACCTTGCATTAGTCAACCAAATTCACTTACTACAATTACTATAATTGTCGATTGTAGTCAGGCAGCCAAGCTGTCAGTCACTGCAAACCGGAAGTCCTTGATCATAACATTGACACTTCCTGTTTTTTAATCGACTCGGAATGCACAATCATTTGTAATGTTTTTGCACATCTTTTAACATTAAAAACCATATGTGTTGCTTGAAATGTATGTGTTTTAAAGGATTTGATGTATTTGTGTCTGGATCAGGCACACAACACGACAAAACCTTTCAAATAAAACATTCCTAAGTGACGACATCAATTTGTGTGTATTTCTTCTGCATTGCCCAAAGTCTGTGTACACGTCACGAAAAAGTATGGCGCCAGTTTACAAGTTTGTGGAAACCCGATAAACAAAAATTATTCAAGTGGTGGAAAGTTTAGATTTTACACGCTAGAGCTCAACGCAGACGCTTTATTAGCATCTGGACAACAACCCGATTTTCTCTCAACAATTTTAGTGGCCAGGATTTTCCATATTCGGGTATGTTTTCCAACATTCGGCCTCTATGTTTAGCAACTGTGCATGCTCCAACTTGCAGGCTTTCAGTTTCACTCACTGTTTTAAACGTCACTTTTTTGTTCTTCAACTTCTATGAGAACGGGAGTACAATGGAGGAGGGCCCGTGCGATGTTTTTTTTTTGTGTGTGTGTGTGCATGTGTGTATATTACTATGAGACAACTTTTCGCATTCTATCAGTCTATGCAAAAGTGTCCCTAACCTGTTTCATTGGTTACCGGAGAAAACGGCCCTTGACGAAAACGGCCCCTACGAAAACGGCCCTTGTCCTACGAAAACGGCCCTACTCGAAAAACGAAAACGGCCCTACTGTTATTATTAATAACGAAAACGGCCTTACTCAAAATACGAAAACGGCCCTCAACAAGTGAACAACCAAAATGGCCCTACAAGTACAACAACAAAACGGCCTTACAACAACCAAAATGGCCCTACGACAACCAAAACGGCCCTTACTAGTGTCAATAATGAAAACGGCCCTACAACAACCAAATGGCCCCGCTGTTTATTATACCCGGTTTATTAACCCTAGGCCCTACGAGCTACAACAACATTCAGGGACCCTTCAAAACGGCCTTACAAATGGCCCTACGACAACCAAAACGCCCTAGTGTCAATAATGAAAACGGCCCTACAACAACCAAAGGCCCCGCTGCTTTTATTATACCCGGTTTATTATACCCTAGTGTCAGAAACGGCCTTACAACAACCAAAATGGCCCTACAACACCAAAAAACGGCCCTAGTGAAAACAGGAAAGAACCAAAGACCATACAACAACCAAAACGGCCTTACAACAACCAAAATGGCCCTACGACAACCAAAACGGCCCCGGCTAGTGTCAATAATGAAAACGGCTCTACAACAACCAAAGGCCCCGCTGTTTATTATACCCAGGCTGCTTTCCTGGGTAGGGGGTAGGGGTATTCTGGAATAACTTTGTTTGTCTGTTGGTCTCTATGTCATTTTCAAGTTCAGGTGGTAAAGGTCAAAGGCTTCCTGCTTTTCTAACTTCTGTTGCACTTTATAATCCAGCCACTGAGGGGACGGGTCTTGTGACGGGTCTGTCTGTGTACTGTCTGTCGGTGTATCGATTTTCATAACAACTACTGGTCGGATTTCCATCAAATTTAGCAGAGGGGTAGACATCTTCAAAAGGAAGGTTCCTGTCATATTCATGATTGTGCTGACCTTGAGCTTGAAGTTTGACCATGATAACCGATATATATTTCCTTCTTTGGACTATATTATATATATTTCATTCCCGATCTGAATCTCATGAACCAGGGAACAGAATTGCTTCAAATTTTGTGTGGTGGTGCATCACGGCGATGGAGGGAGTTTGTATTGTCAGAATCCATTTCTAATTTAGTTTTGGTTCCTTTTTCTTTTTTGTAACAGTAACACTACAGTTTAGTACTGTTTACATCAATGGTCAAGAATTAGGCATGTATGAGATTTTGACTTTGACTAGTTTGAGTCCAGGCCGGGGCCGTTTTCGTAACTAGTAGGGCCGTTTTTGTCTCGAGTACCGGGGCCATTTTCGTTACTAGTAGTAGTAGGGCCGTTTTTGTCTCGAGTACTGGGGCCGTTTTCGTAACTAGGGCCGTTTTCGTCTCAAGTACTGGGGCCGTTTTCGTAACTAGTAAGGCCGTTTTCGTTTCGAGTACCGGGGCCGTTTTTGTAATTAGTACTAGTAGGGCCATTTTTGTCTCGAGTACCGGGGCCGTTTTCATAACTAGTAGGGCCGTTTTCGTAACTAGTAGGGCCGTTTTCGTCTCGAGTACTGGGGCCATTTTCGTAACTGTTCTAGTACTAGTAGTAGGGCTGTTTTCGTAGGGACCATTTTCGTCAACCAGGGGCCGTTTTCGTAGGGTACGTTTTAGTTAGGGGCCGTTTCTCCGGTCACTTGTCACTTGTTACTTTTGTATTGTATGTCTCTAGTCCTCCCATTGGCAGTAGCCTACTTGCCTCTTTCACTCAATGCAAAATGCACCCCCACAAACGTAGACTATGTCAATGTGTGTGTGTGTGTGACTTCGGACCTCAACCGAAATAGTGCCATAAAAATCAAATTGTTGATTGTGGGCACTTAACTGGAAGCAGAAGTGTGTGTGTGTGTGTGTGTGTGTGTGTGTGTGTGTGTGTGTGTGTGTGAATGTACTCTGTGCAGTGTGCACATGTGTATATATTTATGTGTATGTCTGTACACTGTGTTTTGTGTGTACTGTGTATGTCTCAGTATTTGCAGTGCTCTCTGTGTGTGTGTGGAATGCAGTTTTAGACAAGTGCTTCTAGTTCTACTTCTACTTGTACTAGAGTTCTAAAATGCATGTGCCCTGTCATTGCGTGTACATCACTACATCAGTACATGGGTGCAACTTTTCCTGGTTTACAAGGATTTCCTGTTTTTGAATTTACCAGAAAAGGAAGTTCCTTTTTTAAAAAACAAGATCTTCGTGTGTTTACTGTAATTTTCAAACACTTTAAAATAAGCAATTTGTATTTAATTGTTGAAAAAGCAAACTAAAATACCTTCATAAGTAGTAGTAGTGATAAGGGCTTGATATGAGCCTCGCGGCCCTTGTAATTTGTATGCCCTATCCTTCTTATATCTTTTTTTATTTTTATTTGAGTATTTGTATTGGTGGTATGCTACAAATAAAATATGGGTAAAGGTAAAGATGTGCCACCCCCCCTGCATTTCTCGGTTAATTCAATTTTTCCGTTTTTGCCTTTCTTACCATACATAAAGCAGTATTTTAGGAACATTTTTAGCTAATAACCTTTTTGGAATACTAACCCTATCCCTAACCCTAGCCCTAAACCTAACCCTACCCCCCACTATGTACTGCAGTACACCGCGATTTGTCACAGTTGTGGTTCGTTGCGTTTTTCCGTCTTATAGGGTGGGGGGTAGGGTTAGGTTTAGGGCTAGGGTTAGGGATAGGGTTAGTATTCCAAAAAGGTTATTAGCTAAAAATGTTCCTAAAATACAGCTTTATGTATGGTAAGAAAGGCAATAACGGAAAAATAGAATTAACCGAGATAGGTAGGGGGGGTGGCACATCTTGACCTTTACCAAAATATGTTTGCTTCAGCTGCAGGGGGACATTACCCCTGGACCCCGGACTCTCAGTTTTTTTGTGTGTAGTTGCACCCATGCATGTGTATTACTGTACGAGCACGTGCGTGTTTACGTGCGCACGTACATTTGTGTATCCACATGCAAGCAAACATTTTGGCTGTTTTCACCCACTCCTGTGTCACAGACTAATTATGCGTGCAGCGTCGTGCAAGCGCCGATCTTCATTGGCCGAGTGCCGCCCGAAACAGCGAGTCCACGTCACCATGATCGAGAGCGTTCAGGCGCGACAGCGGGGGGCCTACGACTTTGAGAGTCACTATGACAACCTGTGTGCCCTGCAGGACTCTGTCCCTTTGCCCGCCGTCAAGGCCAACCTGTCGTCGGGAATTTTGGACATTAACGCTGATAGAGTGAGGTGAGTGATCATTTGGAGAGTGTGTTTGTGCAGGGATCCCAGGGACCCCCATTTGGGGGTCTATGAAGTACTAAAATTCTAAGGGACCCTCTAATTTAGAGTCTAAAAGAATGTGCAGGGGGTCCCAAGGATGCGCTAGACAAATTCTTTTTAGCATTCGCAATGCCACTGGGACCCTCTATCCCGCCTCTAGGATCCTCTATACTGTAAGTGAAGGAGTCCCTGGGACCCCTTGTTTTGCGGGACGATTGGGAGCCCTGGTGTGAGTGTGCACACTTGTGAAGCTAACCTCAAAACCCACCTGTTCCCCGTCATTAAAGCTCCGTTCTCTTTCTCTTCTCTCTCTTGCCATTAGGTCTGTTTCTGCTATATTCCGTTTATGTTATGCGTGTGTGTTCGCTTTGTATTGCGTTTTTGTTTGAATGTGCTTTGAATGCTAACGTGTGTGCGCTTTGATTTGATTTCTATCAAGATTCAGCGCCGTATAAATACTGTATATTGTTGTTGTTGTGTGTGTGTGTGCGTGTGCGTGCATACGCTAAGGCCAGTCTGTCGTCAGGGAATTTGGACATTAATGCTGATACAGTGATAGTGAGGTGAGTGATCATGAATTTGGAAAACTGTGTGTGTGTGTGTGTGTGTACACGTGTGTGTGTGTGTGTGTGTGTGTGTGTACTGTGTGTGTGTGTGTGTACAGTGTGTGTTGTGTGTGCGTGCGTGCGTTAAGGCCAATCTGTCGTCAGGGATTTTGGACATTAACCATGGAAGAGTGAGGTGAGACAGAGTGATCATTTGGAGAGTGTGTGTGTGCACACTTGCGAATTTGTGTGTGTGAGTGTGTGTGCGTGCGTGCGTGCGTGCGTTAAGGCCAATCTGTCGTCAGGGATTTTGAACATTAACGCTGGAAGAGTGAGGTGAGACAGAGTGATCATTTGGAGAGTGTGTGTGTGCACACTTGCGAAGTTGTGTGTATGTGTGTGTTAGTGTGTGTGTGTGTGTGTGTGAGTGTGTGTGTGTGCAGTGTGTGTGTGTGTGTATGTGTGTGAAGTCAAGTCAAAATGATCTTTATTCGTTCTTTAATTTAATGTCTATCCACCTTACAGTGCACAAACACACATGTACGGATGCGTGCGCACACACACAATCGCTCACACACACACACACAATCACTCACACACACCACACACACGCACGCACACACACACAAACATACATACACATGACACACACACACACAATTCGCTCCAAACAGATGGACATGCGTTTGGAATATTTGGTCATTTTATGTGTTATTACTGTCAAAGTATTATGTTTTTCTTCTAGTTTTTGGTGAGACTGTTTCATTTCCAAAGCTCACAATGCCCCCCCCCCCCTCCCCCATCCCCCCCAACCCTCCTACAGCAAAACATTTCTTGTTGTAGGCTTAAACAGTTTTTTATTAGATCCACAGTACATGAACAGACATACCAGTTTATCAGCAACAACAAGCTAGAAGCTTATATTGGTGTTGAACTGTTCTCAATTAGATACTGGTAGTGGCAGTTATAATAAAGATATGTTTGTTTTTGTTTCCAGAGCCCCTGGCCTGCCCCCCCCCCCCATCATCCACACCCTACAGATCAACAATATGTTTGTTTTTGTTTCCAGAGCCCCTGACTGCCCCCCCCCCCCCCCCCCCCATCATCCACACCCTACAGATCAACAATATGTTTGTTTTTGTTTCCAGAGCCCCTGACTGCCCCCCCCCCCCCCCCCCATCATCCACACCCTACAGATCAACAATATGTTTGTTTTTGTTTCCAGAGCCCCTGACTGGCCCCCCATCATTCACACCCTACAGATCAACAATATGTTTGTTTTTGTTTCCAGAGCCCCTGACTGGCCTCCCCCATCATCCACACCCTACAGATCAACAATATGTTTGTTTTTGTTTCCAGAGCCCCTGACTGGCCCCCCATCATTCACACCCTACAGATCAACAATATGTTTGTTTTTGTTTCCAGAGCCCCTGACTGGCCCCCCATCATTCACACCCTACAGATCAACAATATGTTTGTTTTTGTTTCCAGAGCCCCTGACTGGCCTCCCCCATCATCCACACCCTACAGATCAACAATATGTTTGTTTTTGTTTCCAGAGCCCCTGACTGGCCCCCCATCATTCACACCCTACAGATCAACAAGAGTTTGGAATATGTCGCCATCCGCAGTCATTTCACCCCGCCCTCTGATGCTGATGGTACGTTAATTTAAATCTGATTGATAAGTTTAACCCCTTCGCTGCCCACGACATATTATATATGTCCTCTATCAAAAAGTACAGCGCTTCAGTACTTGCCACCAACGTATATATACGTCGCCGCTAAGTAGCGATATTGCCGTGTTCAAAAATCGCGTGACAAACCGGCAGCAAATGCGCAAGTAGTAGGCGGCAGCAAAGGGATTAATCTTCTTCTTTGTTCACTCAGACAGTTTCCTGTCATAATATGAGCGTAGATGTATCATGCTGCTGTTATGCGCCTAACTAAGAAATAGTTAGGCCTAGCATGTCCGACTTCGGCTGAAGAAATCTTTGTAAGAATTTACTAGTTAGAAAAGGCAGGAGTTAGAATGGACCAGTGAGTATAGAAAGATAGCTTAGATTTTCGTACAGTAAGCACAAGGGAAAAGGCAGAGTCAAAGAGAATGACAGTAATTAGAGGAAGTTACAAGCACAGAATTTTTCCAGAAGGTGGGGGAACTATTTGTACAAAAGACCCCCCGGTACCCCCCACGGGGGTGGGGTGGGGTGAATTATATATCGTATTTTACGGACTACAAGGCGCACCCCCCAAATTTTACGCAAAATTTAGATTTTGTGCTTACATTTTCGTACTAGTTTTTGAGTCATGTTATAAGGCTCAGGGGTCTTGATCTGGGGAAAAAAAAGTATCACCTTATAATCCGTAAAATACGGTATGTATCTGTGCCGTGATGCACCGAGGATCGAAAAGTGATTATATGACAAACTGTCCTGAGACAAGAGAAATCGACAGGACAATGTTCTGGCTCTTGCAGAAATCAATAGGACAATGTTCTGGCTCTTGCAGAAATCAATAGAACAATGTTCTGGCTCTTGCAGAAATCAATAGGACAATGTTCTGGCTCTTGCAGAAATCAATAGGACAATGTTCTGGCTCTTGCAGAAATCAATAGGACAATGTTCTGGCTCTTGCAGAAATCAATAGGACAAAGAAGAAGAAAATGGACAGCAGCCTACTGAGTGTCCACCTCCCTATTAAGACCCCTCCCTATTAAGACTGAAAAATCAGCCAAAAAAGGGTCTTAGCCCCTTCCCTGCCCAGTCCCATGCCTACTATGTGGTGTGTGATGTCATTGATGATGTCATCACTTTCAGGCATGGTAGACCTCCGTGAATTGCGAAAAACCCGCGAAAGTGAAAATTTCATCTCCCCCCCAAAAAAAAAAGCCGGGGTAAAAATTCGCTTGGGTGCCTAAGAATTACGTGCGTTAAAAACTATGCAATCGCTTGGTGGAACTGGATGTGAATGACTGAACAAGCAACTTCCCGCTGAAGTTAGCAGTCGTGCGCGGCCTAGCTCACGCCACACGTTTCCAGATTTGTGATCCTAGTGCTTCTTTTTCTTCATTTTGACGCCCAACTTCATCGTTTTAGTTTGAGTCGACATCTTTCAAATGAAATGCAGAATTGGTTGGATATTCTTCCGCGAAACTCACTTTGCCCCCCACTCCCATGCCTGCACTTTTGATGTCATAGCCCTGGAATGATGGTTTTTGGTTTAGACACGACAGGAAAGATAAGTACCTCTCTAGACCATTTTCTCAGATTGAGTCTAACAGGTCTCTTTTAACTATGTGTGTGTGTGTGTGTGCGTGCACACGCACGTGCACATTCGTGCATAACATTTAATGACAAAATGAGCATGTGGTTATTTCATTGTTTTTTGTTGGCTTGGGACTGGTTCTGACACAGGTCGTTGGGGGGTAGTCGCTGATGGGACTGGTTTTTAAAATTCCTAGCGCGATCAGTTTTAAATTTTTATAAAAACGAAAATTGATAATTTCTTTGTTTTCCTCTGGCATATGATAGGGAGGTTCCATTGTAGTACTTCTACTAATACTATGCTACCACAAAGTCATCTCTTGTGACTTTTTTGTAACTATTTTGTAACAACTCTTGTCGCGATGAACAGAGAAGCGGGCCATGGTGATCCGGCGAAAGACGCCGTCCATTCGGTCGAAGGAGATCACGTTCCGGCTGTGCAAGGCCCTGCAGAGTTGTCTGTCCGTTACGCCGACGTTGATGTTCATCGAGCTGACGGGGGTGCCGCTTAGAGAGAGAGACATCAGTGCGCTGATGAAGGTATGTGTGTGTGTGTGTGCGTGTGTGTGCGTGCGTGTGTGGGTGCATTGAGCTTTAACCCTTTCACCGCCAGCCATTTTTCAGCAT
>CM065710.1:10143768-10148768 GCA_017654935.2 Phymorhynchus buccinoides
CTCTCTCTCTCTCTCTCTCTCTCTCTCTCCTCTCTCTCTCTCTCTCTCTCCCTCCCCCCCTCTCTCTCTCTCTCTCTCTCTCTCTCTCTCTTTTCTCTCTCTCTCTCCCCCCCTCCCCCTCTCTCTGTCTCTCTCTCTCTCTCTCTCTCTCTCTCCCCCTCCCCCTCTCTCTCTCTCTCTCTCTCTCTCTCTCTCTCTCTCTCTCTCTCTCTCTCTCTCTCTCTCTCTCCCCCCCCCCCCTACTGCAATAGACGATTTTCCGAAAAAATTTTGAATGTGTCTTTTTAACCACAAAATCGGATTGTTACCCCCCCCCCCCCCCCCCCCCTGAATTATACTAATTATTGAAAGGTCACTCGCGCAAGCCGCACAGTTATGTCCCTTGGCTATTTGGGAACATTTCCTATTGAATGAAGGTTCATGCTGTTGCTACTTCGTAAATCAGCCTAAAGAGCTTGGCCGGCTCCTTTCAATCCAGATTTATTATTTTTAGATGAAAAAGTGCCTTTTTTAAGATAAAAGGAAGTCCCCCCGTGAGGATACCGGGGGGTCTTTTGTAAAAATAGTTCCCCACCTTCTGGAAGTTCTGTGCTTGTAGCTTCCTTTAATCTGCCACTCTCTTTCACTCTGCCTTTTCCCTTTGCTTACTGTCATCTACTATCTTTCTGACTTATTGGCCCCATTCTCCTGCCTTTTTTCAACAAAATCTTCCAGATAATTTTTCTCTTTTGAGCTCCTCCAAAATCGGAATGTGTCGGCTGTGCGCAGCGGGGAGACGAGTGAAACCTGAAAACCGGACACATACGTACCTGACCCATTATGGCCATATGGCCTGGGAACGCAGAAGAAGAAGAAGAAGAAGGATTTAAAAAAAAGAATAATAATAATAAAAGAATTATATCGCTCTAGCCGACGTCTTGGTAAGTGCTTCCGTAAATCAGCCTAAAAGAATGGGGCAGCTTCTAGTTTGATTAAATAATTATTACCCAGAAGTGATTTTTTTTCCAAAAATGATAAAAAGAGCGAAAGTTTTATATTGTTATTTCAAGATGGAAAAGAGTACTAAGCATTGCCTGGCTACGTTATTGTATTTGTATAATGCTTCGCGAATCAGACCCCCCCAAAAAAAAAGAAAAAAAAGAAGAGAATTTATGATTTTTAAAAGATAAAAAGTGCTCTTCTCAATCTTAGAATGAAAAAAAAAGAAAAAAGTTTCGTGTTGTTTTAGGTTACAAATAGAATTGCTTTTAGCTCCTGTTATTGTGAACATTTTGTAAATTATCTCTTTTTTTTGGTTAAACTCAAAGATAAAAAGAAGCTTAAGTTTCTTGTTATTTTTAAAAAAGAAAAAAGAGGAATCGCTTTTGCTGCTGTTACTATTAAACGCTTTGTAAATCAGTTGTTGTTGTTGTACCCTGGCTAAAAGACTCCAGGGATCGTTCCAACAGCCGAAGAAGCACTTGAACACTATGGTACAAATGCACCAGCCAGGGATGAGAACATTACGTGTGTGACCGTTTTTGATTATTACCCCCCGCCACGTCGACAGCCACACTCCGACTTGGGAAGATTTTGGAGACTGATAATGTTATGCTAGGCTCCTGAGGGGTCTTTCGTAAAAATAGTCCCCCCCACCTTCTGGAAGTTCTGTGCTTGAAACTTCCTCTAATCTGCCACTCTCTTTGACTCTGCCTTTTCCCTTTGCTTTCTGTCATCTACTATCTTTCTGACTTATTGGCCCATTCTCCTGCCCTTTTTTTCCTCCAAATATTTTTTCCTCCTTTGAGCTCCTCCGAAATCGGAATGTGTCGGCTGTGCGCAGCGGGGAGACCAGTGAAAACTGAAAACTGGACACATACGTACCTTACCCATTATGGCCGTATGGCCTGGGAACGCAGAAGAAGAAGAAGAAGCTTGTCATGGCTAAAGACAATCCCCTCATAACTAAGCTAGCATTTGATGTAGCCTTGGTGTTCTAGCCTATGTCAGCTGGTCTGACACAGCCTTAATCATAATGATAATAGTACATTTATATAGCGCTTTGCCTCAAATGAGCCGAAAGCGCTTTACAATCAATTATTCATCAACAAGTAGATAACAAAAATAGTAAATTAAGCCAAGAAATCAGTGAAAAGATTGAAAGGCATAGCTTTAAATTTTTAAAGATAAGAAAAAGTGCTTTTTTTCCCCCAAAATGCAGAGAACCAATTTTTTTTTTTTAATATATAAAATGAGAAGAATTGCCTTTGCTGCTGCTATGTAAACGCCTTAGTAAATCAAGAGAAAAGTCCAAATGGCGTAGCTTTAATTTTTTAAAAGATAAAGTGCTTTTCAGGGCTCCCAATCGTCACGCAAAACAAGGGGTCTCAGGGACTCCTTCACTTACAATACAGAGGGTCCTAGAGGCGGGATAGAGGGTCCCAGTGGCATTGCGAATGCTAAAAATAATGTTTCTAGTGCATCCCTGGGACCCCCTGCACATTCTTTTAGAGGGTCCTTTAGAATTTTAGCACTTCATAGACCCCCAAACGGGGGGGGGGGGGGGGGGGGGGGGGGGGGGGGGGGGGGGGTCCCTGGGAGCCCTGGCTTTTTCTTCTTCAGGTAAAATAAAGTAAAAGTGTTTTTTTAGTCCCTGAGCCGAAGGTTCGGGGAACTGTCTGGTCCGTCCGGCGTGCCTCCGTCCGTCCGTCCGTGCCTCCGTCCGTCCGGCTATTCGTCCGTTTTTCTCAAAAACTATTCAGTCTATCATCATCAAATTTGGTGTACTAGTTTGCCAAGATGCCAGCTATCCACTGATGTATTTAGTTTTACATTAAGGTCAAGGTCGCGCCAGTTATGGGGTTCAAACCTCAAAACACATAATCGCTAATATCTCGCGAAGTTTTGCATGTATTTTAATGCAGTTTTTTTCACAACATTTCTTGATGAATGGTCTATAACACAGTTGTCATGAATTTTTGTGTGCGCATGATCGCGTGCGCTCAAATCACGGGTCCGAACCCCAAGGCTATATATAAAAAAACTATTCAGTTACGTTTTTATGTAGTTACGTGCTGTTTTGATGCGTTTTTATGTATGTGTACCTCCGACACATTCCGATTTCGGAGTAGCTCGGCGATGCTGCGAGGGGACTTTGCAGCCGCCCGGCGTTGCATTTGTCTTCGTTATTTTCAGATAAAAAGGGGGGCGATGTATGAAAAAATCTGGGACGGTTTTCACTTTCATAATAATAAACTTTTTTTTTAAAGTGCTATTTATAAAAAGATCAAAGAAAACGAAAAAGAAGTGCGTTTCTTTTGGCTGCTGGTAGTAGTAGTAGTACGGGGTAAGCGCTTCAGCGTAAATCAGCAACAAAACAAGAACGGGTCAGCTTCCACTTTGTAAAGATAAGACCGGGGCGCTGTGGGTGGATGGATGCCTCGTGCCTCCATACAGGGAGCTGGACGACCCCCGCCCCCTCCATGAGTCTCTCTCTCTGTGGGGATACCAGGGTGGGGGTGGGGGGTGGGGGTCTTTCGTAAAAATAGTTCCCCCACCTTCTTGAAGTTCTGTGCTTGTAACTTCCTCTAATCTGCCACTCTCTTTGACTCTGCCTTTTCCCTTTGTTTTCTATCATCTACTATGTTTCTGACTTATTGTTGGCCCATTCTCTTGCCTTTTTACCAACACATTTTTTTTCTCCAAATAATTTGTCTCCTTTGAGCTCCTCCAAAATCGGAATGTGTCAGCTGTACGCAGCACGGAGACCAGTGAAAACTGAAAACCTTACCCATTATGGCCATATGGCCTGGGAACGCAGAAGAAGAAGAAGAAAGATAAGAACTACTTTTTTTTCAGGTGTATAAAAAAATGGAGCCTTTTTTTTTTTTAAAGATAAAAGGAGAAAGAAAGCTTTGGTGAAGTATATGTAGGAGGTGTGTGATGGGTGGGTGGGTCGGTGGGGGTGGGGGTGAATGAGTGGTAGGATGTAAAAAAAAACCAACTTTCACGCTAAAGTATGCGTGTGCTGATCAATATTCGTGCAGGGGGCCGTTTCACAAGGGCTAACGTTACGTTGCGCTCGCTCAAATCGGCAAAAACGGTCTAAGAAACACCCTTCGTTTGCCGATATTTCGCGTAGCGTTTCGTTCTTGCCAAACACACCGAGCAAGCGACGAACTATCCGGAACTAGTAGGGGGTGAATACGTTTCTTGTTGTTGATTGGTCCATTAAATTGTTGTTGTTGTTTTTGTTTTTTTACCAATCAGACAAGAGCTTGTAATATTCTTCCGCAAACGTTTTCTAAAGTGTTTCTTAGGCCGCGTTTGGCGTAAGCGTTATTCGTGCGGCGACCGTTATCTAGAAAAACTCCACCCTGGTAGGGGAAAGAGATGGGGATGGGAGGGGAGGGGATGGGTGGGGGGCTGTTTTATTGATGTGCAGTAAATAGGTTTCGTTATTTTCCTTCTAGGTCTCAGGGTGTTTTTAACCAAGGTTTTAATTTGAAGGGGGAAAAAAGAACAAGAGAAAAGATTTGTGTGTGTGTGCGTGCACGTGCATGCGCAGGTGTGTGTATGTGTGTGTGTGTGTGTGTGTGTGTGTAGGTGTGCGTGCGTGTTTGTGTATATGTGTGTGTGTGTGTGTGTGTGCATGCGTACGTATGCGTGTGTGTATGCACGTCTTTTTCTGTCTCTTTTGTATCAGTCTGTCTCTGGTCTCTCTCACCTATCTCTCTCTCTCTCTCCTCCCCCCCATTCTCTCTCTCTCTCTCTCCCCTCCCCCCTTCTCTCTCTCTCTCTCTCTCTCTCTCTCTGCTCTCTCTCTCTCTCGCTCTCTCTCTTTTATGCTTGTCGTTTTTACCCGGCCAGAGGCCGAGGTATTGCGATCGGTTTGTGTGTCTGTCTGTGTGTCTGTCTGTGTGTCTGTCTGTGTGTCTGTGTGTCTGTCTGTGTATCGATCATTTAAAAAAACTACTGTTTGGATTTTGATTAAAATTGGCAGAGGGGTAGACAGCTTGAAA
>CM065710.1:10156268-10171268 GCA_017654935.2 Phymorhynchus buccinoides
TTTTGCAATTTTACGTTTCAGTGGTCCTCCGTCTGTAACGGTCTTTGCGGATGACAGGAAATATGGATTAACGCCACGCACACACAACAACCAACCCTGTACAAACTGCATGGTAGACCTCCGCGAATCGCGGAAAATCCGCGAAAGTGAAATTGACCACCCCCCCCCCCAAAAAAAAAAAGTCGGGGTAAAAATTCGCTCGGGTGCCTAGAAATTACGTTCGTTAAAACCTATGCAATCGCTTCGCGGAACCGGATGTGAATGACTGAACAAGCAACTTCCCGACGAAGTTAGCAGTCTGAGTCGTGCGCAGCCTAGTTCATGCCACATGTTTCCAGATTTGTGATCCTAGTGCTTTTTCTTCTTCTTCTTCTTCATTTTGACGCCCAACTTCATCATTTTAGTTTGAGTCGTCGATGGCTCTCAAATGAAATGCAGAATCGGTTGGATATTCTTCCGCGAAAACCACTTTGCCCCCACTACCATGCAAACAGACCACCCTGAAAGCGTTAACCAGCATCGAATTTCCAAAACAAAATCGTCTCTAGTTGATGTCAAGTTCTGGGTGTTTTCAGCTTCTCCCCCTCCCCCCCTACCCGTCCTTCCCCTCTCTCTTTCCCTTATTTCTGTTTTCATCCCCACCTTTCTATCACCACCACCTCTTTTCTTTCCTCCCTCCCTTTCCTCACCACCACCACCCCCGTCCTCCCCCCCCTCCCCCCCCCCCCCCCCCCCCCACACACACACACCCACTGTGAGATATAATTTAGTTTTGAACGGTGTTAGCATTCTATTTTCTTGCTGAAAGCTGATCACATCAATTGAGATTGAATTTAAATCGCCCGTCTCTTTCCTTTTCTGGTTAGCGTTTCTTTCTTGGTCTCTTTCTCTGTCTGTCTGTCTGTCTCTGTCCCCGGAAACAATAGGTCTCTGTCCCTGGTTTTGAAGTAGTTTGTCCCTGGAAACTATAGGTATTTGTCCCTGGTTTTTAAGTAGTTTGTCCCTGGAAATAGTAGGCCTCTGTCCCTGGTTTTTAAGTAGTTTGTCCCTGGAAACAATAGGTCTCTGTCCTTGGTTTTGAAGTAGTTTATCCCTGGAAATAATAGGTCTCTGTCCTTGGTTTTGAAGTAGTTTGTCCCTGGAAACAATAGGTCTCTGTCCCTGGTTTTTAAGTAGT
Source organism: Phymorhynchus buccinoides (assembly GCA_017654935.2). NCBI lineage: Eukaryota > Metazoa > Mollusca > Gastropoda > Neogastropoda > Raphitomidae > Phymorhynchus > Phymorhynchus buccinoides. The sequence goes on from CM065710.1 coordinate 10,157,446, forward strand.
TTGTCCCTCACCCTGGAAATAATAGGTATTTGTCCCTGGTATTTAAGTAGTTTGTTCCTGGGAATAGTAGGTCTGTGTCCCTGGTTTTTAAGTAGTTTGTCCCCGGAAACAATAGGTGTCTGCCCCTGGTTTTTAAGTAGTTTATCCCTGGAAACAATAGGTCTCTGTCCCTGGTTTTGAAGTAGTTTGTTTCTCACCCTGGAAATAATAGGTCTCTGTCCCTGGTATTTAAGTAGTTTGTTCCTGGGAATAGTAGGTCTCTGTCCCTGGTTTTTAAGTAGTTTGTCCTCGGAAATAATAGGTCTCTGTCCCTGGTTTGGAAGTAGTTTGTCCCCGGAAACTGTGACGGAGGGTGGTAGGCAGTCCTGTCTGATACCTGTATCTGTCTGTGTGATTCGTTTTCCCTCAGCACCTGCCTGTCTGTCTGTATGCTCTTATTTTGTTTCTTCACGTTTAATTTATTACCCCCCCCCCTCCCACTTCTTATTTCCAATTGTGGCTGGCGTACCCTGGCTTAAAGACTCCAGGGATCATCCCAACAGCCGAAGCACTTGAACACTATGGTACGTACACAATGCACCAACTAGGGAGGAGAACACTTCGTGTGTGACCGTTTTTGATTACCCCGCCACGTAGGCAGCCACACTCCGACTTCGGAGGATTTGGGAGACTGGTGATGTTGTGCTAGGAGCTTGTCATGGCTAAAGAATACCCCCGCATAGCTATGCTCTATAGCTATGCATAGCATAGCGACATTTTGATGTAGCCTTGGTGTTCTAGCTTATGCCAAATAATGGTCTGACGCAGCCGTATATGCCATGGCGATCTTATTATTATTTCCATGATGTCATCTATTGTTTTAGCAAGGCGGTGCCGTAATAATCAATGTGAACACCATTGGTGATTCTTTGCATGGCCGCACCATGCAATAGAAACATAATGTTGCAAACTAATTTGATACGTGATATCTACAATTATTTGCTTCCCTCGTCTGTTCCTCCAACTCGTCTTTTTCATCATCTTCCTCTCTCTCCTCTCCCTTTCCTCCTTCTTTTCCTCATCTTCCTATTCTCCTCCATCTCCTTCTCTCTCTCTCTCTCTCTCTCTCTCTCTCTCTCTCTCTCTCTCTCTCTCTCTCTCTCTCTCTCTCTCTCTCGTACCATGCATAGATCACATATTTACCCTATATTCTCTCTCTCTCTCTTTCTCTCTCTCTCTCTCTCTCTCTCTCGATGCCACAGGGCTGGGTGTAAAAAAGTATGTATGCTTATCTCATTACCCTGTTTAAATAAACATTTCCTTCGTTCGTTCTCTCTCTCTCTCTCTCTCTCTCTCTCTCTCTCTCTCTCTTTCTCTCTCTCTCTCTCCCCCCCCTCTCTCTCTCTCTCTATCCCCCCCCCCCCTCTCTCTCTGTGTCTCTCCCTCCCTCCCACCCTCCCCCTTCTCCTTCGCTTCCTCTTTTTTTCTCCTCCCTTTCTCCTCTTCCTCCTCGTCTCTTTGTCCCCCTCCTCTTTCTCGATCTCCTTCATCACCTCATTCCCGTGACATTCTTGTATTTTCAAGACAAAGCTTCCGAACAAGATGGAAACCAGGTGGAACCTCCCTTTTAAGACCTTGAGAAAAGGTATCAAAAATTAGGTTAAAGTGAGAGGGAGTTGTATAAGGGAGTTAATTGTAATACTTACAAAGAAGGGCAATGTCTCAGAGAAGTAGGTCTTAAGTGGAGGGGGTCTTATAAGGGGGGGGGGGGGCGGATCTTGGCCACTACAACTAGGGTTATTAACGCCCTTGACGGTAAGAGTTAAGCCCTTGTTGGTCAGTATCCAAAAGGGCATTAACTCTTGCAAAAGGAAGCCATTCAGTGGCTTCAAATAATGGTTATTGGCGAGAGTTATTCCCTTGTTTGGTCAGTACTCAAGCATCTTCCTCCACCCACCAAGGGAATTCGCTCTTGCAAAAGGTGGTCGTTGCAGTGGCCAATAGAGAGGTTCCATTGTATTATATACGCAAGAGGAGACCGGACAAACGACGCAGGAAGAATTGTATCCACAGCAATATCCGACAATACCCTCGACTCTCAAGCGTCTTACCTTTCTAAAGAAAATAAAACTTCTTTTCTTCTTCTTCTTCTTCTTCTTCTTCTTCTGTGTTCCCGGCCATAAGGCCATAATGGGTGAGGTTACGTAACTATATGTGTCTGGTTTTCATTTTTCACTGGTCTTCCCGCTGCATACAACCAACACATTCCGATTTCGGAGGAGCTCAAAGCCGAAAAAGTCACGAGAATGGGCCAATAAGTCAGAATAGCAGTAGATGACAACAAGGAAAGGAAAAGGCAGGGTCGTAGAGAGTGACAGATCAGAGGAAGCCGCTGGCACCCAACTTCCAGAAGGTGCGGGAACTATTTGTACAAAGGCCCTCCCGGTATCCCCAAGGGGAGAAAAATAATACGTTTATTGTTATATATATATACCAGACAAACGTGTTTTTCTTCAGGAATCCATGCATAGGAATGACGGACATCCTCTCTCGCACTCTTATAAACGACGACTTTGTTGTTTATTTACTCGCTTGTTGTCGAACACAAATGCGTGATTTTGGGGGTGCACATGCGCGAGTCTTTCATTGACAAAGTCATAAACTTTCAGCAAGATTCAATGAACGGTTTTGAAAATATGAAGCAAAAAGTAAAAGTATGGGTGCAAACACACCCACGGGGTACGGGGAGGGTTAAACCTGCGACTGGAGTATAAAAGGCGCGCGCCACGTTTGAAGCACAGCATTTTACACACCTGTAGTGTTAAAAATTCGGGACTTTCCTGGTGTTGCACTGCCTCCGGGCATTGTCTCCAGGATCTCCCCGTGGGGATATCGTACCGGGGGGGTCTTTCATAAAAATAGTTCCCCCACCTTCTGGAAGTTCTGTGCTTGTAGCTTCCTCTTATCTTTGACTCTCTTTGACTCTGCCTTTTCCCTTTGCTTTCTATCATCTACTATCTTTCTGACTTATTGGCCCATTCTGCCTTTTTTTCTCCAAAAAACATCTTCCAATCTTTGAGCTCCTCCGAAATCGGAATGTGTCGGCTGTACGCAGCGGGAAGACCAGTGAAAACTGAAAACCGGACACATACGTACCTTACCCATTATGGCCTTATGGCCTGGGAAGGCAGAAGAAGAAGAAGAAGAAGCCTCCAGGATCGTTCCCACCATCTTGATATCTACTCATGTCCCATAATTGTATGTGTCTGTTCCAACATCTTGAAGCTTAGCTCGCGAGAAAGACGGTCCACCCTTCTCTGTTCCCTGTTGCGCGAGCCACCCGCGAGCTAGCAGAGCTGTTCTGACGAGCAAGACCCGATCCCTGGGATCGGTTGTTTTCCCCTTTAACTTTAATCATTGTTTCTTTGCCTTCTATATTCATGCATGCCCTACGAGCTAGCAGAGCTGTTCTGACGAGCAAGACCCGATCCCTGGGATCGGTTGTTTTCCCTTTAACTTTAATCAGTGTTTCTTTGCCTTCTATATTCATGCATGCCCTATCTATCCATACTTTACCAATACTAATAATAGTAGGAACCAATGCTGAATCACCTTCTCTGCTTGCAAAATATGATATCTTAGTCCATACTTCAACGAGAGAGACTCAAGAAAGGGCCGGATACACTGCATACGATGCGATGCGATTGTGACGATGTCTGTGAGTCATGATTCACGTGAAACACTTCCGTCTAAAACATATTCCTGGTACAGTCATACCGCTCTTATAAGACCTTCAAAAATAACCCAAACTGAGGTCTTATAAGGGAGGGGTCTTATAACGGAGGTAATTTTAGTACTTACAGAGAAGGGCAATGTCTCAGAGAAGTAGGTCTTATGTGGGAGGGAGTCTTGTAATGGAAGGTCTTATAAGGGAGGTTCCACTGTATTTCCGATCGATATATGTACTCCTGTAGACCCCAATAGTATAATTTAGACCCGTTTCCTCTACTCTTTTTGAGTTAGCATTCTACTCAATTTGGACCTCTACTACTCTTCAAAACTGAAAATAATGCTATTTAACCCTTTCACCGCCAGCCATATTTCAGCCAAACATTTCCATTAAATTGACCTGGGTAGAGAACAAAATACGTCTGCAGTATTGGGGATTCTTCTGTGACATATATAAAATAAGGTCTATCCTTACTTCCCCAAAGCTAAGACAATAGGGTATTTGGATAATAGACCCCAATTTGATGCCTTTTAGTGACATAGATGTTAAATCACTGTGGTGCTAAAATGCGACTTTGGCGGTGAAAGGGTTAATTCTTGATTACTACTCATTTTCAGTGAACATTATTCGATGGTTTAATGAATGAAACTACACATTTTGAGCCCAAAACTACTCATTTTAGCTATCCAGACTGACTCAAGACTGTCTTGTGTAGGGGGTGAACAGGTCTGGTACTTTCACGAATCGAATACAATGTCTGATACTTCTTCTTCTTCTGCGTTCCCAGACTATATGGCCACAATGGGTAAGGTACGTATGTGTCCGGTTTTCAGTTTTCACTGGTCTCCCCGCTTGCGTACAGCCGACACATTCCGATTTCAGAGGAGCTCAAGGGAGAAATATTATTTGGAAGATTTCTTGTTGAAAAAAAGGCAGGAGAATGGGACCAAAAAGTCAGAAAGATGGTAGATGATAGAAAGCAAAAGGGAAAAGACAGAGTCAAAGAGAGTGGCAGATTAGAGGAAGTTACAAGCACAGAACTTCCAGAAGGTGGGGGAACTATTTTTTACGAAAGACCCCCCCCCCCCCCCCCCCCCCGGTATCCCCACGGGGAGATGTCTGATACAAGAAATACTGATATTTCATCAGATTCCTGTACAAGGGGGACTACAAATACATAGTGAACATAACTGGTAGGATTTTCATCAGAGCTATTTACTCAATGGAATTTCACGAGAATCATGCCTCAAAATCCCCCTGTGGGGATACCGGGGGGATCTTTTGCATAAATAGTTCCCCCACCTTCTGGAAGTTCTGTGCTTGTAACTTCCTCTAATCCGTCCAGGGTTCATAGGGGCCTTACCAGTCCTTATTAGTCTTGACAAATTGAAATATCCAAGTAAGGCCTTACAAGTGCTTACATTCACTTCAAGGTCCTTACAAGTCCTGACAGCTGCAAAAAACTGCCCTGAGCAGCAAAACCATACTCAAAATAGATTGCAGAAGCAGCGATTTTACAATTGAGAAACATCGCTCAGCACCTACTCCACCTTACCCCCCTCCCCCACCTTCCCGTTTCAACTGACCGCTTAGCAGACGAATGATGCACCGCGAGTTGTCAAGAGAAATTGGACTGAAATATCGTTCTTTATCCTTGTGTCGTTTTGCAAGAAAACTTGTATATCTGCGTCAGCCATAGTTTTTGTATCTGCTTAGACATTGTTCACAATGCTGGGAAAGTGTTCCTTTCAAGATCGTTGGCTAAAGTAAAAGATGGAGACTATCCTTAGGCCTACAGGTCCTTACAAGGTCCTTACTTGGGGATAGCTGAAAGCCCTGGGAACCCTGTCCGTCACTCTCTTTCACTCTGCCTTTTCCCCTTTGCTTACTGTCATCTATCTTTCTGCCTTAACCAGGTCCATCCATTCTCCTGCCTTTTTTCACGAAACGCTTTCAAAAACATTTCCTCCTCCAGCCAAAGTCGGACTTGCTGGGGCCTAACTATTTCTTTAGTTAGGCGCATAACGGCAGCATGACGCATCTACGCTCATAATTGACAGGGAACTGTCTGAGCGATCGAAGAAGAAGAAGAAGAAGAAGATGCCTCGAGATGTCAAACTCCGATCGCATTGAGGGTCGAATCGAATGCAGTGTGGCTGACCCAAGCTAACGCTAAATCATCTCCGGTCCAAGTGATATGGAAATCTAGAAGCGTCTGCATGAGAGAGCAAGGCGACATATTGTCTGACTTATAATGTCAGGAGGAGAAGTTGCTTTTTTTTTCTTTCTTTTCTTTAGTGTGATATTTTCTATAAGACGATGATATTCATGGGAAAACTTTTCTTTTTCCCTTTACCTCATACCCCTCCTTTATCAGTCATATCAGTTGAACTGGGGCAGTGGGTGGATGCCTCGTGCCTCCACGCGGGGAGCTGGACGACCCCGACCCCATCCATGCGACCCCTCAATGCGATCGGAGTTTGACATCTTGAGGCATCTTCTTCTTCTTCTTCTTCTTCGATCGCTCAGACAGTTTCCTGTCAATTATGAGCGTAGATGCGTCATGCTGCCGTTATGCGCCTAAGTAAGAATGGGGATGCCGGGGGGGTCTTTCAGTACAAATAGTTCCCTCACCTTCTGGAAGTTCTGTGCTTGTGGCTTCCTCTCATCTGTCACTCTCTTAGACTCTGTCCATTCTCCTGCCTTTGTTCAAGAAACTCTTACAAAGATTTCCCCCCCCAGCCGAAGACGGACATGCTGGGGGGGGGGGCCTAACTGTTCCTTATTTAGGTGCATAACGGCAGCATGACGCATCCGTACTCATAAATTATTGACAGGAAACTGTCTGAGTGATCGAGGACTGACATAAGAAGAAAGTAGTTTTTGATACTTATTGGTGGCCTACGTCTTTGTTGTGTGTATGAACCCCCGAACTATGGTAATTCATAAGAAGATTGTTTGGTATTGGTAGACTAATTCTTTTTCTTGCTTCCCCCCCCAAAAAAAGCTATGATATTCATAAAAAGATTGTTGCAAGATTGTTTGGTATTGGTAGGCGAATTCTTCCTCCTGCTTTCCCACCAAAAAAACTATAGTATTCGTTAAGAAGTTTGTTTGGTATGGCTTGTACCCACGTGTCGTCATATCCGGCCACAAGGAGCGTGCCATATTATGGGAGACCGCCATCTTAGTCAGTAACTTTGTTTAAAAAATGCCAGATCGATGCTGTTTACTCACAAATCTGACTAAGATGGCGACACTTCCGTTGGAAGGGTCGAGATGCGCACGCAGGTGGGGGGGGGGGGGAGCCATTGGTAGGCTAATTAGTCCCCGAGCCGAAGGTTCGGGGAGTATTGTTTCTGTCTGATCCGTCCGTGCCTCCGGCGTGCCTCCGTCCGTCCGTCCGTCCGGCTATTCGTCCGTTTTTCTCAAAAACTATTCAGTCTATCATCATCACATTTGGTATACTAGTTTGCCAAGATGCAAGCTATCCACTGATGTATTTAGTTTTACATTAAGGTCAAGGTCGCGCCAGTTACGGGGTTCAAACCCCAAAACACATAATCGCTAATATCTCGCGAAGTTTTGCATGTATTTCAATGCAGTTTTTTTTCACAACATTTCTTGATGAATGGTCTATAACACAGTTGTCACGAATTTTTCTGTGCGCTCGTGTGCGCATGATCGCGCGCGCTCAAATCACGGGTCCGAACCCCAAGGCTATATATATAAAAAAAACTATTCAGTTACGTGCTGTTGTGATGCGTTTTTATGTAGTTACGTGCTGTTTTGATGCGTTTTTATGTATGTGTACAACCGACACATTCCGATTTCGGAGTAGCTCGGCGATGCTGCGAGGGGACTTTGCAGCCGCACGGCGTTGCACTTGTTCTTTTTTCTTACTTCCCCCAAAAAACTATGATATTCGTAAAAAAAGATTATTTGGTATTGGTAGGCTAATTCTTTTTCTTGCTTTCCCCCCAAAAAACTATGATATTCATAAAAAGATTGGTATTGATTGGCTAATTCTTTCTCTTGCTCCCCCCTCTCCCCCCGAAAAAAAAGAAAAAGATATTCATAAGAAGATTGTTTGATATTGGTTGGCTAATTCTTTCTCTTGCTTTCCTCCAAAAAAACTGTGATATTCATAAGAAGATTGTTTGATATTGGTTGGCTAATTCTTTTTCTTGCTTTCCCCCCAAAAACAACTATGATATTCATAAGAAGATTGTTTGATATTGGTTGGCTAATTCTTTCTCTTGCTTTCCCCCCAAACAACTATGATATTCATAAGAAGATTGTTTGATATTGGTTGGCTAATTCTTGTTCTTGCTCTCCCCCCAAAAAAACTATGATATTCATAAGAAGATTGTTTGATATTGGTTGGCTAATTCTTTCTCTTGCTTTTCCCCCAAAAAAACTGTGATATTCATAAGAAGATTGTTTGATATTGGTTGGCTAATTCTTGTTCTTGCTTCTCCCCCCAAAACTATGATATTCATAAGAAGATTGTTTGATTTTGTTGCAAGATTGTTTGGTATTGGTTAACTAATTCTTTTTCTTGCTCCCCCCCCCCCCCCGCCCCCCCTCCCCCCCCCCCCCCCCCCCCCCCTAACAACTACGATATTCATAAGAAAATTGTTTGGTATTAGCAGGCTAATTCTTTCTCTTGCTTCCCCCAAAACAACTATCATATTCATAAAAAGATTGTGTGGTATTGATTGGCTTATTCTTTTTCTTACTTCCCCCCAAAACCCCCCTATGATATTCGTAAAAAGATTGTTTCGTATTGGTAGACTAATTCTTTTTCTTGCTTCCCCCCCCAAACAATCCTTTGATATTCATAAAAAGATTGTTGCAAGATTGTTTGGTATTGGTAGGCTAATTCTTTTTCTTGCTTCCCCCCAAAACAACTATGATATTCATAAGAAGGTTGTTTGGTATTGGCAGGCTAATTCTTTTTCTTGCTTTTCCCGCAAACCTATGATATTCATAAGAAGATTGTTTGGTATTGGCAGGCTAATTCTTTTTCTTGCTCTCCCCAAAACAACTATGATATTAATAAGAAGATTGTTTGGTATTGGCAGGCTAATTCTTTTTCTTGCTTTCCCCCAAAACAACTATGATATTCATAAGAAGATTGTTTGGTATTGGTAGGCTAATTCTTTTTCTTGCTTTCCCCCAAAACAACTATGATATTAATAAGAAGATTGTTTGGTATTGGCAGGCTAATTCTTTTTCTTGCTCCCCCAAAAAAACTATATTCGTAAGAAAACTGTTGCAAGATTGTTTGGTTTTGATTGGTAGGCTCATTTTTTTTCTTGCTTTCCCCCAAAAAAACTTTGATATTCATAAGAATATTGTTTGGTATTGGCAGGCTAATTCTTTCTCTTGCTTTCCCCCCAAAAAACCCTATGATATTCATAAGAATATTGTTTGGTATTGGTAGGCTAATTCGTTTTCTTGCTTTCCCCCCAAAACAACTATGATATTAATAAGAAGGTTGTTTGGTATTGGTAGGCTAATTCGTTTTCTTGCTTCCCCCCAAAACAACTATGATATTAATAAGAAGATTGTTTGGTATTGGTAGGGTCATTATTTTTCTTGCTTTTCCCGCAAACAACTATGATATTCATAAGAAGATTGTTTGATATTGTTGCAAGATTGTTTGGTATTGGTTAACTAATTCTTTTTCTTGCTTTCCCCAAAAAAAACCCTATGATATTCATGAAAAAATTGTTTGGTATTTGTAGGCTAATTCTTTTGCTTTCCCCCCAAAAAAAACCTTATGATATTCGTAAAAAGATTGTTTCGTATTGGTAGACTAATTCTTTTTCTTGCCCCCCCCCCCCCCCCGCCCCCAAACAACTACGATATTCATAAGAAGGTTGTTTGGTATTGGCAGGCTAATTCTTTTTCTTGCTTCCCCCCAAAACAACTATGATATTAATAAGAAGATTGTTTGGTATTGGTAGGCTAATTCTTTTTCTTGTTCCCCCCAAAAAACTATATTCGTAAGAAAACTGTTGCAAGATTGTTTGGTTTTGATTGGTAGGCTCATTTTTTTTCTTGCTTTCCCCCAAAAAAACTTTGATATTCATAAGAATATTGTTTGGTATTGGCAGGCTAATTCTTTTTCTTGCTTTCCCCCAAAAAACTATGATATTAATAAGAAGATTGTTTGGTATTGGTAGGCTAATTCGTTTTCTTGCTTTCCCCCCAAAACAACTATGATATTAATAAGAAGGTTGTTTGGTATTGGTAGGGTCATTATTTTTCTTGCTTTTCCCGCAAACCTATGATATCCATAAACAGATTGTTTGGTATTGGCAGGCTAATTCTTTCTCTTGCTTTCCCCCCAAAAAACCCTATGATATTCATAAGAATATTGTTTGGTATTGGTAGGCTAATTCTTTTTCTTTCTCCCCCCAAAAAACCCCTATGATATTCATAAAAACATTGGTATTGGTAGGCTAATTCTTTCTCTTGCTTCCCCCCAAAACAACTATGGTGTTTTATAAGAAGATTGTTTGGTATTGGTAGGCTGATTCTTTTTCTTTTCTCTCCCCCCCAAAAAAAACCCCTAACCCTATGATATTCATAAGAAGATTGTTTGGTATTGGCAGGCTAATTCTTTCTCTTGCTTCCCCCCAAAACAACTATGATATTCATAAGAAAATTGTTTGGTATTGGTAGGCTAATTCTTTTTTCTTTCTCCCCCCCCCCCCCCCCCCCCCAAACCCTAACCCTATGATATTCATAAGAAAATTGTTTGATATTGGCAGGCCAATAATCTTGCTTCCCCCCCCCAAACAACTATGATATTCATAAGAGGATTGTTTCATTTTCTTCTTAATCTTTGCCTTTCTTACTTTTCCCTGTGTAATATCAGGCTGACGGCGGATGTCTTTTTAGATCGCAGTGATTGGGATTTGATTGGTTGGCGGAGCGTCTCTTTGTGGCTTGTGCCTCATTTGCATATTTATTATATTCATGGGCTGGGCATTTTTCGCAACAGTAGCTTTTTGGGTGAGTTGATTTTTTTTTTTTCACCCTGCAGCTTATGTTTTCTTTTCCATTCCTCTCTTCTTTCATTCTCTCTCTCCGTCTGTCTCTCTCTCTCTCTCTCTCTCTCTCTCGTCTCTCTCTCTCTCTCTCTCTCTCTCTCTCTCTCTCTCTCTCTCTCTCTCTCTCTCTCTCTCTCTCTCTCTGGGTGTCAAAAAGTATGTATGCTTACCTCATTACCCTGTATAAATAGAATTTCGTTCGTTCGTTCTTCTCTCTCCCTCTCTCTCTCTCTCTCTTCCTCTCTCTCTCTCTCTCTCTCTCTCTCTCTCTCTCTCTCTCTCTCTCTCCCCTCTCTCTCTCTCTCTCTCTCTCTCTCTCTCCCTTTCTTTCTCTCTCTCTCTCCCCCCCTCTCTCTCTCTCCCCCCCCTCTCTCTATCAAGGATCTGATGGCAAACAGATGATTTTTATTTTCCTTTTCTTTCTTTCTGTTTTTGATATGATTTATTGTTCTAATTAACGACACACTGTTGCTATTCTCCTTGTCAACAGACCCCTCCCGGGGTGAGGATAATAAACCAATATCAGTGTTTCTCTTGCCGCCTCCTTTCTCTCTCTCTCTCTCTCTCTCTCTCTCTCTCTCTCTCTCTCTCTCTCTCTCTCTCTCTCTCTCTCTCTCTCTCTCTCTCTCTCTCTCTCTTTCTCTCTCACTCTCCCTTCTCTATATCACTGTGTGACTTCTGTTTTCTGCCTTCTCATTCATCATCTTCTGTTTTTGTATTGTTTTATATAAAGAGTGGGGGTACTTTTGAATCAAGCATGCGCTTTTCCAATATTTTGTCTGTATGTCATGCGTACAATTTTAAATAAAAATGGTGACAGCTTCAACTATTTAGCTGATTCTCAGTAATGCTGGTGTTTGTTTGTGAACTACTGCATGTTTCCATGACAGCCTAAATTATTTGACTGTTTCTTGCCATGATTTATATTTGATTTTAAGTGATGTACTTTAAAGGAGACAACCGAATCGCCAATCTCATAGGATGCAATCTGTAGATGACTCTGAGGAGGAGGAGGAGGAGGGGGAGAGTAATGGATGATGATGATGACAATGATGATGATTATGATGACAATGATGATGATGATGATGATGATTATTATAATAACATTGATAATAATGACATTGATAATCATGATGATGATGATGATGGTGATGATTTTCAGTGATGTGCAAAGGTCTCAATGGGAACAACAGGATCACCAGCCTCAACCTGACAGGATGCAGTCTGTAAATGACAATGACAATGATGATGATGACAATGATGATGATGATGATGATGGTGATGATTTTCAGTGATGTGCAAAGGTCTCAAGGGGAACAACAGGATCACCAGTCTCAACCTGACAGGATGCAGTCTGTAAATGACTATGATGATGATTACGATGATGATGATGATAATGATAATGACATTGATAATGATGATGATGATGGTGATGATTTTCAGTGATGTGCAAAGGTCTCAAGGAGATCAACAGGATCACCAGTCTCAACCTGACAGGATGCAGTCTGTAAATGACTATGATGATGATTACGATGATGATGATGATAATGACATTGATAATGATGACAATGATGATGATGATGATAATGACATTGATAATGATGATGATGATGATGATGATGATTTTCAGTGATGTGCAAAGGTCTCAAGGAGATCAACAGGATCACCAGTCTCAACCTGACAGGATGCAGTCTGTAAATGACTATGATGAAGATTACGATGATGATGATGATAATGATAATGACATTGATAATGATGATAATGATGATCATGATGATGATTTTCAGTGATGTGCAAAGGCCTAAAGGGGAACAACAGGATCACCAGCCTCAACCTGACAGGATGCAGTCTGTCCGCGCGAGGGGCAGAACTACTCGCCAAACTCGTTAAGGTTGGTCGATTTATTAAAAGAAAGAAGAAGTTTTGATTGTCAATGTGTTGTTTTGTCCATGTCAGATTCTTTTGTCAGTGACGTCTCCTTTGTCGTTGCCTTTGTCATCCTTAATTGTTTTCTGTTTCTTTGTCAGTGTCAACCCTCCTCCCCCCCCCCCCCCCCCTGTGGGGATACTGGGGGTCTTTTGTATAAATAGTTCCCCCACCTTCTGGAAGTTCTGTGCTTGTAACTTCCTCTAATCTGTCACTCTCTCTGACTCGGCCTTTTCCTTTTGCTTACTGTCATCTACTATCTTTCTGACTTTTTGGCCCATTCTCCTGCCTTTTTTTCTCCCAAAACAAATCTTCCATATAGTTCTCCTTTGAGCTCCTCCGAAATCAAAACGTGTCGGCTGAATGCAGCGAGGGGACCAGTGAAAACTGGAAAACGGACACATGCGTACCCTTTGTGGCCTTATGGCCTAGGAACGCAGAAGAAGAAGAAGTCACCTTCTTTGTCACCTCTGGTTTTTTTGTCGTCGTTGCCTTTGTCATCCTCATTCTCCTCGGGATACCGGGGGTCTTTCGTAAAAATAGTTCCTGCACCTTCTGGAAGTTCTGTGCTGGTAACTTCCTCTAATCTGCCACTCTTTGACTCTGCCTTTTCCTTTTGCTTTCTATCATCTACTATCTTTCTGACTTATTGGCCCATTCTCCTGCCTTTAAAAAAAAAATCTTCCAAATAATGTTTCTCCTTTGAGCTCCTCCGAAATCTGAATGTGTCGGCTGTACGCAGCGAGGAGACCAGTGAAAACTGGAAAACGGACACATGCGTACACCTTTGTGGCCTTATGGCCTAGGAACGCAGAAGAAGAAGAAAAAGTCACCTTCTTTGTCACCACTGGTTTTTTTGTCGTCGTTGCCTTTGTCATCCTCGTTCTCCCCGGGATACTGGGGGTCTTCCAAACAAATAGTTCCCACACCTTCTGGAAGTTCTGTGCTTGTAACTTCCTCTAATCTGCCACTCTCTTTGACTCTGTCTTTTCCCTTTCCTTTCTATCATCTACTATCTTTCTGACTTATTGGCCCATTCACCTGCCTTTTTTTCCAATAATTTTTTTTCCGTATAGTTTTCTTCTTTGAGCTCCTCCGAAATCGGAACGTGTCAGCTGAAT
>CM065710.1:10183768-10203768 GCA_017654935.2 Phymorhynchus buccinoides
CTCTCTCTCTCTCTCTCTCTCTCTCTCTCTCTCTCTCTCTCTCTCCCTCCCTCTCTCTCTCTCCCCCTCCCCGGTACATATTAATTCGGTTATTTTACATGTATCCCTCAAACGATATTACTGGATTGCATACATCACGGGGTTGAAACTGATTGATCATCCGAAAATAAATAAATAAATACATGAAATAAGAAAGACGTGGAAGATTCGTGAGAAAGATTTTAACCCCTACGTAGATACATCCTCCACACAAAAAGAAGAAAAAAAAAGAAAAATAATAAGCAGGGACGGTATTCACGTTGAGATAGCATGAGACTTAGCATGATGCTAACTTAGAAGCTCTTCCAAAAGTCCTATTAAATCCTATAGGACATTGGAAGAGCTTCTAAGTTAGCAGCATGCTAAGTCTCATGCTATCTCAACGTGAATACCGTCCCAGGACAATATCAGAGCTTTTGACAGGCTTTATTGAAGAAGCTCTAGAAGAAATACTTGAAGGAGGAGGAGGAGGAGGAGGAGGAGGAGGAGGAGGAGGAGGAGGAGGAGGAGGAGGAGGAGGAGGAGGAGGAGGAGGAGGAGGAGGAGGAGGAGGAGGAGGAGGAGGAGGAGGAGGAGGAGGAGGAGGAGGAGGAGGAGGAGGAGGAGGAGGAGGGAGGAGGAGGAGGAGGAGGAGGAGGAGGAGGAGGAGGAGGAGGAGGAGGAGGAGGAGGAGTCAACAACAACTTCAGCTGTGTAGTGTTAGCCCAGAGGGAGAAGAGAGGGGAGAAAAACGGAATAACAGAACAAAATAACAAACTTGTAAAATAATTGCCTTCCATGTAAAATCTGATCTTTTACACGCACTGTACACACGCACGCGCCCCCCCCCCCCCCCCCCCCACACACAAACACAAACACAACACACACATATACACACGCACGCACGCGCACGCGCGCACACACACGCGCACGCACGCAGAGACAGTGACACATACACAAAAGCACACATGCCCGGGCGCACATATACAGAGCAATGGAATGCACTGATATGTAAAAGGAAGATGACGAAGAGAGAGAGAGGGGGGGGGGGGGGGAGGGGGGAGGGGGGGGGGGGGAGGGAGAGAGAGAGAGAGACAGAGACAGAGAGAGACAGCCAGAGACAGAGTGGCACAGACACAGAGACAGACAAAAAGACGGAAAGAGAAAGAGAGAGAGAGAGAGACAGACAGACAGAGACGGAGTGGCACAGACACAGAGACAGACAAAAAGACGGAAAGAGAAAGAGAGAGACAGAGAGAGACAGCCAGAGACAGAGTGGCACAGACACAGAGACAGACAAAAAGACGGAAAGAGAAAGAGAGAGAGAGAGAGACAGACAGACAGAGACGGAGTGGCTCAGACACAGAGACAGACAAAAAGACGGAAAGAGAAAGACAGACAGACAGACAGAGACGGAGTGGCACAGACACAGAGACAGACAAAAAGACGGAAAGAGAAAGAGAGAGAGAGACAGACAGACAGACAGAGACGGAGTGGCACAGACACAGAGACAGACAAAAAGACGGAAAGAGAAAGAGAGAGAGACAGACAGACAGACAGAGACGGAGTGGCACAGACACAGAGACAGACAAAAAGACGGAAAGAGAAAGAGAGAGAGAGAGACAGACAGACAGAGACGTAGTGGCACAGACACAGAGACAGACAGAAAGACGGACGGAGAGAGAGACAAAGAGAGAGACAGAGAGAGAGAGACAGAATGGCACAGAGACAGACAAAAAGATGGAAAGAGAAAGAGAGAGAGAGAGACAGACAGACAGACAGAGACGGAGCGGCACAGACACTGAGACAGACAAAAAGACGGACGGAGAGAGAGAGAGACACAAAGAGAGAGAGAGACAGAGACAGAGTGGCACAGACGCAGACAGACAGAAAGACGGAGAGAGAGAGAGAGAGAGAGACAAAAGGAGAGAGAGAGAGAGAAAGAGAGAGAGAGAGAGAGAGAGAGAGAGAGAGAGAGAGAGAGAGAGAGAGAGAGAGAGAGAGAGAGAGAGAGAGAGAGAGAGCGCGCCAGGGAGACAGACACAGAGAGACTTACAGACAGACGGAGGACGGAGAGAGTTTTCCTTGCAGAATGACACCAATATCTGACCTTGATTGAACTTTAAAACAAAATAATATACTGTACATTATTATGATTATTGTTGAGGGGAATAAACACATAAACCCAAGAAAACAGGACACCTTTTATTTTCCCATACCCGTATGAAATAGTAGCTATTACGTAGTATTACCGTACACGGAAAAGTAAAACATTAGTTGAAAAAAGTTGCAAATAAATAATTTCATATTTTCCCACATAAATAAACAGCTACTACAGTCCTACTAGTGTTGCTAAGAAAGAAAAAACAACACTCTTTAGCTTATTAACATCTTACTTGTGGCGGTGCCATAGCCGATGAGGTTTAACCGAGGCGTGGTCACCGCTACAGCTATCTGTATTAATATTAAAAAAATCGGGACTTTATTGGTTTCGTACTGCCTCCGGGCATTGCCTCCAGTATTGTTCCCACCATATTTGTATTTACAAATGTCCCATATGTGTCTGATTCAGACCAAGAGGACGTAAAACACCATTTTTGTCTTAAAAAAACCGCCAGTAAAAAACCCTGTTTGCACAACATTTTTTTTATTGCTGCTTCGAATTTAGTTTAGCATAAATTTGTTGGTACAACATGATAAAACATTAATAATCATAAGTACAATAATGATTATACTTTGTTCTGAATAACGTTGAAGACGAAATGGGCTTCATCAATCAATGTTTGAACATTGATTTTGAACATTGATTATCATTTATTTTGATCACTACCTATATAAACAGACATGGGAATTGTCAGTCTTTTGGCTGATTTCAGCTTTTTTGATGGTCCTCTTCAGTCTTTTTTTGCAAGTTTCAGCTTTTTTGATGGTCCAAGAGGACATTTATGAGATAAAAAAAAAGAAGCCCAATGAGTAAAACTTAATTTATTGGTTATAAATGAATGCAAAATGAACTAAATATATCAGTCTTATCTCTAATACTGTTTTTAAGGCTTAGATAACAGAAGAAGCTTCATTTTCTGGGGGCTGTATCCTAACACACACGGTTTTCAGTGGGTTTTTTTTAATTCCTTGTTCCTTTGCCTGCTTCCAGACCCCAATTTTCAGTCTTTTTTGTCTTCTCTAATTCCCATGCCTGATAAAGCGAGACCTGTAGGAATGAAAACTGAAATATTCCCATCTTCGTTTTCAATGGCGTCTTGGATCACAAAATACAACAGCAACCTGTAGGCTAAATGTCGACCAGTGATAACAGTCATTTGAGTAAATGGCATGGAAAACGTCAATATACACACAAGTCATATAGAAAAAGCTTAGACAACAGGGGTAGGTGTTATATTGCACTACTGGCTAATGAACATGATTTTTAGAAAGAAAAAAAAAGGAATTAAACCTCCACAACAACAGCAACAGCGATAACAACAGCAAATGACCGTTTAACCCAGGAGTCATAGTACGGATGCTAAAGGGAGAAAGGTGGCAGAGTGGTTAAGACGTTCGCCTGCCAGATGTAATGCGGGACTGCAGCGTACGTGAGTGCCCCGGGTTCGATTCCCGGCCTCCTCCTCGCCCTTTCTTTCTAGTTTGACAGGAAAAATCGAACTGAACGCCCAGTCCTTCGGATGGGGACTTAAAGATAGTTTGACCCGTTGCGCTGTACGCCCGTAAAAATCCCACGGCAGTTGAAAGTCGGTAAGAGCAGGGAGAAATCCCGCTGCCTGGCATGGCCACATCGATAGCTACGTTTTCCAAGTGTGCCCCCCCCACCCCCCTCCCCATTTTTTTTAATGGGTAGGCGCTGCACTTGCGGCGACGCGCTCTCCGGGGGAGAGCAGCCCGAATTTCACAGTGATAAGTCTCTGTGACTAGAATATAGCAATTACAAAAAAACTCAAATAAAAACAAAGTTTGGACAGCAGCTATGGTTACTTTGGTCTTTCACTTTACACGTAACAAGTACAATATGTACTTCTTTATAAGCAAAATAATGCATTATTTGTTTGTTGTGTTTGGCCGCTTTTTGTTGTTGTTGCACAAATGTACAAAATTAGTCTATAGGTGTACTTTTCCCCTAGAAAAAGAAATATTTTTCGACACAGCACACCCGCATGAACACACGTTTTATGCGTGCGGCGTAAAAAAAAAAATGCATACAAATATATCACGCACGCACGTATGCACACACACGCATGCATATACACACACGAGCGAGCGCGCGAGCGCACATACACGCACGCACAACACCATCGAGACAACACCACACCGTAACGATATTGCACAACATTGTGGTTTGGCGCGAAAAAGGAAAATCCCTCCAATAGAGATACCCCCTACATTGTATATGGTTTCCACTGTTTCGTCCACATGACCGTGTCCAAGGAGGGTTTGTTAATGCGAGCCTAACGGGACACCAAGACATGGACAGCACTGTTAAGCTCGGTGTCCATCAGTGTAGTAGCTACTACACAACATGTTTGACAATCGTTTGATAAGTGGCACCACCCTTGATGCTTTTGACTTGCTGACAGGTTATGCACACAAGCAGGTCTGCTTCTTTTGGTCTCCCTTCCCCAAGACCCAAACAACATGGGTGACATCAGACCAAATGCGTACACAATGCATGCCAGTAGGTGCGAATGACATGGCAGCAGGTGTGACAAATACTCAGACTGAAACAAAACAGATGCTTTGTATTAGCCAGCACACGAGATGTACACCGACCCTTATAGGGCTAGCTTGAGCTCTGATCCTCATGTCATCTTGTCAGCAGAAGAACCCTTTAAAAAAAATCAAAAGCAATCTTCAATAATTTTTATTTGACTAACCTTTAAAAAAAAAATGGAAAAGAAAAAAGGAAGGGAAAGGAAAGGGATTTTGTTTTGTTTTGAATGTCATACACATCCATCTGCACAGAAAACGGTCTATCTAAAAAAATACTGAAATTATCCCTGACTGTTTTGGGATCTATCTTCTCCCCATAATATCTTATTAGTTCACTTTCTACAGTATCTTTGCTGAACTTTTTTTTTTTTCTTTTTTCGTACTACCCCCTAATGTGCCTACAGAATCTTCAACGTGATGAAGTTGGCTGCCTAAGGCGAAGAAGAAGAAGAAGCCGCTGTGTCGAAACACATACCAGATCCGTTAATTTAACCACAGTATGTTTTACATGTTCACAAAGTTCTGCATCGGAGACTTCCCTGTGTGCCCCGTGGTGGTGCCGCTGTTGAGAGCATCTCCTCCAGGATTTTCGCGAGCCTTCCAGAACCTCAGAGAAGAAACTTGGCCGGTCGGACACACCGATGCAGGAGAAGATCTTCGGCTGTTTGGAGGATGGCCGTCAGACACACCGGTGCGGGAGAAGATGTTCGGTTGTTTGGAGGATGGCCATCAGACACACCAGTGCGGGAGAAGATCTTCGGCTCTTTGGAGGATGGCCGTCAGCCACACCGGTGCGGGAGAAGATCTTCGGGCTCTTTGGAGGATGGCCGTCAGACACACCGGTGCGGGAGAAGATCTTCGGGCTCTTTGGAGGATGGCCGTCAGACACACCGGTGCGGGAGAAGATCTTCGGGTTCTTTGGAGGATGGCCGTCAGCCACACCGGTTCGGGCAAAGATCTTCAGCTCTTTGGAGGATGGCCGTCAGACACACCGGTTTGGGCAAAGATCTTCAGCTCTTTGGAGGATGGCCGTCAGACACACCGGTGCGGGAGAAGATCTTCGGCTCTTTGGAGGATGGCTGTCAGACACACCAGTTCGGGAGAAGATCTTCAGCTGTTTGGAGGATGGCCGTCAGACACACCGGTGCGGGAGAAGATCTTCGGCTCTTTGGAGGATGGCTGTCAGACACACCGGTTCGGAAGAAGATCTTCGGCTGTTTGGAGGATGGCCGTCAGACACACCGGTTCGGGAGAAGATCTTCGGCTGTTTGGAGGATCTTCCGCGGATGGCATCCTTCGTTCGTGCCACTGGGGTTCCTGTCTGAACGATCGACGAGGAAGAAGATTCCGTTTAACTTTTCAAGAGACTTCTTTCTTTTATCAAGAGTTGTTTTGCTGTCGTCTTTTCCCTAGAAATTTCTTTCTAGATTATTATCCTATCCAGAACAACCACCTTGTCACAAATCAAAAGAACATTCCGCGCTGCTTCACTTTCCAATCACACAGCAGCTTAACCAATGTGAAGCCAATGTTTTTTTGGTGTTGACAAAAGTTGCATTTCTGTCTGGACATTTCTAGATATTTCTTTAGATATCTTTGATTTTTTTTCTCAAGCATCGTTATGTAAATGGTCAAAGTCTTAGCACATCATTGGTCTTGATACATCCTTTCTGTTTGGCAAGAACGAATCAGTTTCAACACTGGCACCAGTTCTAGTCAAAGAAACATCTTTCTGATGCACACAAAAACCCACTCTCAGAAATTCCATTTCGGTTCCAAATGTTTCTTTGGATTCCTAGAGCCTTCACTAGCACAGCCACGCACCACTTATTTTGCAGGTGTTTAAAAAAAAAACTCAACATAATTTGTGCGCCATTTTCCTTCTGATATATCTTTCTTCGAGTTATTTAATTAGCAGAAAGAAAGAAAGTATAACTCCGCTGGAGCAAAATATAATAAAATCGCTTTAACAGTGACTAACACTATCTATCTCAGCGTTTGAGCAAAGCTCGAGTCTGAACATCGTCATCGTCAACATCATCACTTTCCTCATTGTCATCATTGTTCACCTCTTCTTCTTCCTCCTCCTCCTCCTCCTCTTCTTCTTCTTCTTCTTCTTCGTGTAACTTCAAGTACGTGTGATGTGAAGCAACGTCCAAAACTTCAGTGTTGGCATCAAAGTCCTCCACGTGAATCGTCACGCTGCAGTTAGGAGCCGGACCATTGTCCTCAGTGGTCGTGTGGGGACGAGGATTTTGATGTTGATGAATAGCTGCTACAGTCACTGAACGCTTCACCCGAGGCTGATTCTGATCACGGGTTTCTCCCGTGTCGCTTTGGTTCGTTCTGGAAGAACCGTTTCTCGCTGCTTTGCCTAACCCCGAATGACAGGCGTTTTGGGGGGCAGACTTTGAAGATTCTGTCTGACAATCGACAAGATCTGGGAAAGTTTGAGACCTCCCGCACGCCCTGCGAGCCGCCGAAGACGAAGCGGCAGTAGTGGAAGTAGAAGAGGAATTCTCGGTGTTTTTGTTGTCGTTTTCGCGAGACTCCGTGCTGCTGGCGTTGTTGTCCAGATCGTCCAGTTCGTAGTTGGAGTCCTGCTCGTCGTTCCTCTCCCCGAGGGAAAACACGGAGTTGTTCTTCTTGCAGAAGGCCAGCAGGAGACCGGTGGCGAAGAGCGTGACGGTGAAGAACAGGGCGGTCAGCACCACCACGGCGATCATGGAGTACTGGGAGTGCAGCTCGGCGTGGATGCTGCTGCTCCCGTCCCTGCCCGGGATGCTGGAGGGGTTGGTGCCGTGGTGGATGGAGCGGGCGTGGGCCAGGGGGGGCCTGGCCTGAGGCCTCCACATGGTGGGGGAGGAGGTGGACGTGACGATGCTGTGGTTGTGGGCCTGCACTTGGGCGTAGAGGTGGGCCAGCGTTGTGTGTCGGGAGGGCGGGGGGGAGACGACCACCCTGGCCGGTCTAGGGAGAGGCGGGAGGGAGAAGAGCCTGTGTGTGGCTGGTTTTGGGTCAGGGGACGGAGCAAACCTGGGTGTGGCTAGGTTGGGGTGGTGAGGAGAGGCGGGCGTGATGAAAGTGTTGGGGGGGAAAGCGGGATGCTTTCTCATTGAAGCTTTGTGTTAGGGTGTGCGGAGAAGAGCGAAACCTAGAAGTGGCGCTGGGTCACTGAGGCCGTGGTAAGGAGAAGCTCTTGGGTGTGGCTGGATTGGCTCGCTTAGGGTGAAGGGAGGAGCGAGTTTTGGGTGTGGCTATGTCAGGGTGGTGAGGAGAGGCGGGTGTGATGAAAGTGTTGGGGGGGGGGGGGAGCGGGATGCTTTCTCATTGAAGGTTTGTGTTAGGGTGTGCGGATAAGAGCAAAACCTTGAAGTGGCGCTGGGTTAGGCCGTGGAAAAGAGAAACTCTTGGGTGTGGCTGGATTAAGGGGGGGAGGAGATAAAGAAAAAAACCCGACTCCTTGATGTGGCTCGCTTAGGGTGAAGGGAGGAGCGAGTTTTGGGTGTGGCTATGTCAGGATTGTAAGGAGAAGAGGGAGTGATGATACAAGTGTTGGATGGAGGATGGACCGGGTGCTTTCTCATTGATTGAAGATGTTGGCTGGTGGAAGATGGGTTAGGATCAGGATGGCCATTGCTCACTACTGGCCATTTCGTCTTCAGTTGCTTGTAGTAGTGGTCCCCGTGGTCAGTAAGTGGACTACTGAAGGTCAAGCGGTCTCTGTCTCGTCAGTGGTCATTTTTCTTCTTCTCCGGGGTTGACTCATTCTGCACACAAAAGTAAACAGTCCACTGTCAAATCAGTCGGCGTTATAATAATAATAATAATAATGATATTATACATACACATTTGTCAGCAGTCATTGTTGTTAAAACAGATTCAACGTCAAATTCACAGCACAGATAATATATTTAATCATAAGATCAAAAGCATACACAATACAAAACACATTTACCAAACTCTAAGATTTGCCTACATAACTTCATTAATTTTGTTTCTCAGTTCCACATAAGATGTCAGATCGGACACATCTGCAGTCATTGAGCGCGTACGCACGCACGCGCACGCACGCGCGCGCGCACGCACGCACGCACGCACGCACGCACGCACGCACGCACGCACACGCACGCACGCACGCACGCACGCACGCACGCACGCACGCACGCACGCGCACGCGCGCACGCACACACACACGCACACGCACGCACACACACACACACACGCACACACACACACACACACACAGTGCGCGCTGGCTCCCTGTACAGCAAAGAATGTTCTACAAAATTGTTTCTTTCTGTTCCAATCTATCGAGTCCTCCTGCGCTGAATATCTCACTGATCTGTTGCACCTCTATGCGCCATCTCGATGCGCCATCTCGATCTCTGCGCTCCTCATCTGACACCCGCCTCTATCGTATCCCTACTGTCAGCACTAAAACCTTTGGCCAACGCTCTTTCGCCTATCAAGCCCCTATCACCTGGAATCAATTGCCCCACTCTCTCAGACACTGGCCTTCTCTGACCACAGTCAAACACCATCTGAAAACTCATCTCTTTCCAAAGTAGCAACTGATCTCTCCCGTTACGATCTGGCTTGTGCGCGCGCGCGCGCGCGCGCGCGCGCGTGTGCGTGTGTGTGTGTGTGTGTGTGTGTGTGTGTGTGTGTGTGTGTGTGTGTGTGTGTGTGTGTGTGTGTGTGTGGAGAGGGGGGAGGGGGGCATGCTCACGTATGCTTGTTTGTTTATTGTTATTATTTATTATTATGTTTTTCTTTCTTTTCAATTATTTATTGTAAACGCCTAGTAGGGCATTCATTCGATTAGGCGTATAAATGCCCATAATAATAATAATACTCGTCAGTAATAATAATACCGTACGATACAGAATTGGCCACGGAAGACACACACCCTTGACGGCTCTCTGGGGTATAATAAACGCCCTTGGCTCTTTTCTTGGGGCAGTGTGTGGATGCCTCGTGCCTCCATACGGGGAGCTGGACGACCCCGCTCCCCTCCACGAGTCTCTCCCCGTGGGGGGATACCGGTGGGGGTCTTTCGTAAAACAGTTCCCCCACCTTCTTGAAGTTCTGTGCTTGTAGCTTCCTCTAATCTGCCACTCTCTTTGACTCTGCCTTTTCCCTTTGCTCTCGGTCATCTACTATCTTTCTGCCTTATTGATCGGCCCATTCTTCTGCCTTTTTTCAACACAAAAAAATCTTCAAGAATAATTTGTCTCCGTAGAGCTACTCCGAAATCGGAATGTGTCGGCTGTACGCAGCGGGGAGACCAGTGAAAACTGAAAACCGGACACATACGTACCTTACCCATTATGGCCATATGGCCTGGGAACGCAGAAAAGGAAGAAGAAGAAGGTCCTTTTCTCTGTCTCTGTTTGTATGGGGCCTGAGACGGGTTTCTTTGGTGCAAAAAGCTTTGGACAAAGGAGTACTTTAGAACACCCCGTCCCTTCATGTTTACGACCCTCAAATCTCAAAGTCTGCTTCTTTGTTCTTCTTCTTCTGCGTTCCCAGGCCATATGGCCATAATGGGTAAGGTACGTATCATGGTATGCGTCCGTTTTTTTAAATTTATAGTTTTCACTGGTCTTCCCGCTGCGTACAGCCGACACCTTCCGATTTCGGAGGAGCTCAAAGGAGAAAAATTATTTGGAAGATCAAGGCAGGAGAATGAAGCAATAATTCAGAAATATAGTACCGGTAGATGATAGAAAGCAAAGGGGGAAAAAATGCAGTCACAGAGAGTGGCAGATTAGGGGAAGTTTCAAGCACAGAACTTCCAGAAGGTGGGGGAACTATCTTTTTACTAAGGCCCCCCCCCCCCCCCCCCCCGATATCCCCACGGGGAGAAACTCGTGGAGGGGGCGGGGTCGTCCAGCTCCACGTATGGAGGCATGAGACATCCACCCACTGCCCCAGCTTCTTTCAGTTTTCTGAAAAGTAATCCAAGGCTGATCCTATCCCTTTTTCGTGAGAGTTGCTTCTCAATGAAAAATGTTCAATGCGAAAATTTTAGGGGGGTGGGGGTGGAGGGCAGACCTGTTTACTCTACTCTTTTCGAGTAGTATTCTACTCAAGTTGGACCTCTACTACTCTTCAAAATTGAAAATAATGCTCTAACTACTCATTTTCAGTGAACATTGTTTGATGGTTTAATGAATCAAACTACAGATTTTGACCCCAAGCTACTCATTTCAGCTTTCCATACTACTCAAGACTTGTGTAGGGGGTAAACAGGTCTGGGAGGGGAAGAAAGGGGGCTTCAACTGCAAGATAGCCACGAAGGTAGCACAATGCCGTATGTATGAAAGCAAAATGTCCTTGTTATTTTTGATTGGGATACCCCCCCCCCCCCCCCCCCCCCCCCCGTGGGGATACCGGGGTGGGTGGGTGGGGTGTCTTCCGTACAAATAGTTCCCCCACCTTCTGGAAGTTCTGTGCTTGTAACTTCCTCTAATCTGTCACTCTCTTTGACTCTGCCTTTTCCCTTGCTTTGTGTCATCTACTATCTTTCTGACTTTTTGGCCCATTCTCCTTTTGCCTGTTTCCCCCCCCCCCAAAAAAAAAAAATCCTCCATATAGGTTTCTCCTTTGAGCTCCTCCGAAATCGGAATGTGTCGGCTGAATCCATGCAGCGTGGAGACCAGTGAAAACTGTAAAACGGACACATACTTACCCATTGTGGCCTTATGGCCCGGGGGCGCAAAAGAAGAAGAAGATTGGGATAATATTGATTGATTGAGTGAGTGAGTGAGTGAGTGATCTTGAGAAATAAGCAAGAAACTTCACTCCATTGTAATGGTTGTAAGATGATCTAGGGACGCCGGGGGGAAACAACTGGCCATGTCTCTGCTAATGTCCTTCAGCAGGGATGAAATCAGGCCTCTCGGCTCTTTTACTTCTGGCTGTCAGAAATTAGCCAGGAACTGCACAGTGCACAGCTGGACATATGTCTCACTACTGATGTCCCTCTGGGGTGTGATTGAGAGAGACCCTTGGCTTCTTTTTTTCTGTCCCTGTTTAATGGACAGAGACGGGTTTCTTGGGTGCAAAGGTTCTCTCGCGAAGCTGGCGCAATGCCCTATGTATTGTGTTTCTTTAATGTGCGAAATTAGCCAGAAACTGCACAGTGTGCAAGCAACTAGACATATGTTTTACTACTGATGTCCCCCTCTGGGGTGTGATAGAGATCCTTGGCTCCTTTTCCCTGTCTCTATTTATGGACAGAGAGGGGTGGGTTTCTTGGGTGCAAACCTTCTCTTCTCTCACGAAACTGGCGCAATGCCGTATGCATTGTGTTTCTTTAATGTGCGAAATTAGCCAGAAACCGCACAGTGTGCAAGCAACTGGCACAACGTATGTCTCACTACTGATGCCCCCTCTGGGGTGTGTGTGTGATAAGGACCCTTGGCTTCTTCTTTTCTCCGTCCCTGTTTATTACGGACAGAGAGGGGTTTCTTGGTTGCAAAGCTTCTCTCGCGAAGCTGGCACAGTGCCGTGTTTTTTTAATGTGCGAAATTAGCCAGAAACTACACAGTGCACTACTGATGTCCCTCTGGGGTGTGATAGAGAGAGACCCTCGTTTCTCCGTCCCTGTTTATTATGGACAGAGAGGGGTTTCTTGGGTGCAAAGCTTCTCTCGCGAAGCTGGCACAATACCGTGTTTTTTTAATGTGCGAAATTAGCCAGAAACTACACAGTGCACTACTGATGTCCCTCTGGGGTGTGATAGAGAGAGACCCTTGGCTTCTTTTCTCTGTCCCTGTTTAGCACGGACACAGAGGGGTTTCTTGGGTGCAAAGCGTCTCTCACGAAGCTGGCAATATGCCGTATGTATTGCGTTTCTTTAACGTGCGAAATTAGCTAGAAACTGCACAGTGCACAGATGGACATAATATATATATATATATATATATATATATATATATATATATATGTCTCACTACTGATGCCCCCTCTGGGGGTGTGATAGAGACCCTTGGCTTCTTTAATCTGTCCCTGTTTATGGACAGAGGGGGGTGTTAAGTCCTCTCGCGGATTTTGTGTCCTTATGTGCACATTAGTCTAACATGAATTTTTCTACGATTGTTTGTATTTATTGCAAGTAGTTATTTCATTACTCGCCACGTTACATTACCATGCAAAATGTGAAGCCATTCTACCCACTGGTGCATTAGACACAGCTCGGTCATGAAGGAAGGAAATGTCGGTTTTGTGAGTCTTCCTTGGGGGAGGTTTGCATTGGCGGTTCAAAATGTAGGATCTGAATAGGTTGTGACATGATGATCAAGAATATTATATGGTTATGGGAGATCCTAGGCTTATTGTAGGTCATGGCATCTGCGAGAGGACAAAATGTTCGCGAAAGGACTTAACAGACGGTTTTCTTGGATGCAAAGCTTCTCTCACGAAGCTAGCACCATGCCCTATGTATCGTTGCTTTGTCGGGCAACATAAGCACAAAATTGGACCAAGTGGCCACAGGACAACCTCAACGCCTGTGTAGGCCCTGGTACCAAGAAGAAAAGGTAACAGGGACTGGAAACTCAGGGGTACAGGCGGTGTTCGGATGGTTGAAGTCGTGAAGATAGTTCTTGTGGTGTGTTGTTTTGTTGTTGTTGTTTTTTGGGGGGGAGATTGTTAGCAGTTATTTGGAACCTCTCTAAAGGTACCTCTCTGAATATCTGGGGACTGTGACGACGACCGTTTGTCTAGATTCCAAGAGAGGAACACTACATCAAAGAAGAAGAAGAAGACCACCACACAATGGTCAGTCCGTCGGCTGGTCTGAGGTCAACTCCACGACTCCCCCCCCCCTGGTTCCAAGAAGAAAAAGCAACGGTCTTTGGAGACTCAGACGACGATGTTGTGGGGGGATGCAGATGGTTGTATTTGTGATGAGGATGAATGACTGGTGGCTGCAAACTGTCGTGAAGTAGTAGTACTAGTAGTAGTCGTGATGATGATGGTCGTGGCGGTTTCTCAAAGACTAAGAAGAAAAGGCAACGGGCTTTGGAGACCGAGACGACGATACTTTATGTTGAGGATGTAGGTTGTTGTATTTGTGATGATGATGACTGTGGTGGTTGTAAATTGTTGTGAAGAAGTAGTAGTAGTAGTCGTCGTCGTCGTCGTCGTCGTCGTGATGATGGTGGTGGTGGCGGTTTCTCAAGGACCAAGAAGAAAAGGCAACCGACTTTGGGGACTCAGACGACGATCTTGTTGGGGGATGCAGGTGGTTGTATATGTGATGATGACTGTGGTGGTTGTAAATTGTTGTGAAGAAGTAGTAGTCGTGATGATGATGGTGGTGGCGGTTTCTCAAAGACCAAGAAGAAAAGGCAACAGGCTGTGGAGACTCAGACGACGATGTTGTGGAGGGGGGGGGGGGGGGATGCAGGTGGTTGTATTTGTGATGATGATGATGACTGTGGTGGTTGCAAACTGTCGTTAAGTAGTAGTAGTAATAGTAGTAGTAGTAGTAGTAGTAGTAGTAGTAGTCGTGATGATGGTGGTGGTGGCAGTCTTTGGAGACTCAGACGACGATCATTTATGTTGAGGATGTAGGTGGTTGTATTTGTGATGATGATGACTGTGGTGGTTGCAAATTGTCGTGAAGAAGTAGTAGTAGTAGTCGTGATGATGGTGGTGGCGGTTGTAACTATGGTCTATCAAGAACCAAGAAGAAAAGGCAACGGCCTTTGGAGACTGAGACGACGATAATTTATGTTGAGGGTGTAGGTGGTGGTATTTGTGATGATGACTGTGGTGGTGGTAAAATGTCGTGAAGAAGTAGTAGTAGTAGTAGTCGTGATGGTGATGGTGGTGGTTGTATCTGTGGGTTGTTCCCTGGAGATATTTGTTGTTGACTGTTCACACAGCTCTAATTCCAGTCAGACTGGCGGCGTGTGTGGATGGATCTTTGTTCTGTTTTGTTATTCTTGTACTATCTAGTAGAGAATAGAATCCCTTCCTTTGGTACTGTGTTGCTGTGTAGATGTCTTGATGGTGGTTGTAACCGTGGTTTCCCCCTGGAGATCTTTGTTGTTGACTGTTCACGCAGCTCCAATCAGTTAGTCTGGAAGCGTGTGGGTGGATCTTTGATCTGTTTTGTTTGTAGTTCTTTTACTGTCTGGTAGAGAATGGAATCCCTTCCCATTGTATTGTATTGTATTGTATTGTATTGTATTGTATTGTATTGTATTGTATTGTACTGTAATGTATTGTATTGCATTGCATTGTATTGTACTGTACTGTATTGTACTGTAATGTATTGTATTGTATTGCATTGCATTGTATTGTATTGTACTGTATTGTATTGTATTGTACTGTACTGTAGTGTACTGTATTGTATTGTACTGTATTGTACTGTAATGTATTGCATTGCATTGCATTGCATTGTATTGTACTGTACTATATTGTATTGTACTGTACTGTATTGTAGTGTATTGTATTGTATTGTATTGTATTGTACTGTATTGTATTGTATTGTATTGTATTGTACTGTATTGTACTGTATTGTATTGTATTGTACTGTATTGTATTGTATTGTATTGTTGTGGTCTCCTGCCAGACCCAGGGTAGCTTCGGGTTCGGTTATGTGAACAGATAACCAGACGACATGGGGAATTATTGAGACGGACTCCGTTAACGAGGACATTGGAAAGAGAGGGAGAGAGAGAGAGGAGGGAGTGGAGAAAGAAAGAGAGAGAGAGGGAGGGGGGAAGAGAGAGAGGAAGGGAGGGAGAGAGAGAGAGAGCAAGGAAGTAATGGGATTGAGAGGGGAGAAAGAGGGGCGGGAGAGAGACGGGAGAGAGAGAGAGAGAACTTGAACTTGAAATGTTTAATGAGGATGAACTGAATAAGCATAGCAACACTTCTTTTCATCAGGTCCTCAAACAGAGAGAGAGAGAGAGAGAGAGAGAGAGAGAGAGAGAGAGGGAGAGAGAGAGAGAGAGAGAGAGAGAGAGAGAGAGAGAGAGATCAGAACTTGGAAAATTTAATTGTACATTGGCCTTGGGCCACAATACAATATTTGGGAGGGGAGACAAGGGGTGAAAAATAAATAATTCAACATTATCATCAGCAATATATATTACAACAGCATGCACATTCGTTCTTACAGGACAGAGAGAGAGACACAGAGAGAGAGAGAGACAGACTGACATAGATAGAGAGACGAAAGAGAGGAGGGGGTGGAGGGGTATGAAAAGTGTGGGTGTGTGATGAGAAAAGAGGTAGCTGGAGACATAAGAACTCCCTTGGGGGGAGGGGGGGGGGGGAGACAGACAGAGAGAGAGAGAGAGAGACGGAGATAGAGAGAGACAGAGAGACAGAAACAGAGAAACAGAGGGTGTGTGTGCGTGTGCGTGCACTCGCGCGCACGCGTGTGCATGTGTCTTATTTGTCCCCGACCCTATCCACCATCTCCATTCCACCCCTACCCCCACCCACCCCACCCCACCTCCACCCCACCCCCACTCTCAATTAAGCCCCCAGGTGCGTAGGGTATAAACGACCCATTAGTACTTGAAGTTATTGACAGCAAAATAGGCGACAACAATAATAATAATTCCACCCCTGCCTGCGACAGTTGGCCAACTTAGGACACTAATTTGACCGCCAGGGGGCAGTCCAACCGGTAGGGGCTTAGTGCGTGATATTCTTAGTTGGGCATAGTGAGAGAGAGAGAGATAGGGAGATGAGCCCCCCCCCCTCTCTCTCTCTCTCTCTCTCTCTCTCTCTCTCTCTCTCTCTCTCTCTCTCTCTCTCTCTCTCTCTCTCTCACTTTAACCTGGCAATGTACCTGTCTGATGCGCTTAGAATTCGCAATGAAACAATGTGATGTTTTCTGCTATTATCTTGATACGGTTTGTTGGGTTTATCTGTTTGAATTCTAAAGATTTCCCATTGTTACCCCTTCCCTCATGACATGGGCAGTTGGCCTGGTCATTAAACAGTTGTTTATTGGTCTTTCTCTCTCACTACGCCCAACTAAGAATATCACGCGCTAAGCCCCTACCGGTTTGACTGCCCCCCCGGGCGGTCAAATTATCGTCCTAAGCTGTCCATTCCCACACACTGCGTGTATGAGTGGCTGTTAATGTTGTCCCCACAGCAGGTGCCAGACCATTCTAAAGACAGTTCCAGAGTGCCATTAAGCTCTCTCTCTCTCTCTCTCTTCTCTCTCTCATCTCTCTCTCTCCTCTCTCTCTCTCTCTCTCTCTCTCTCTCTCTCTCTTCTTCTCCGTGTCTCTGTCCATATCTCTCTCTCTCTCTCTCTCTCTCTCTCTCTCTCTCTCTCTCTCTCTCTCTCTCTCTCTCTCTCTCTCTCTCCTCTCTCTCTCTCTCTTTCTATCAAGGACATATTCTGATTATAAGAATAGGCCTGGCCTAAAATCTCAATCCTTGCGTAATAAAGTTGTCAACTCTCTCTCTCTCTCTCTCTCTCTCTCTCTCTCTCTCTCTCTCTCTCTCTCTCTCTCTCTCTCTCTCTCTCTCTCTCTCTCTCTCTCTCTCTCTCTCGATATATATCTCTCTCTCTCTCTCTCTCTCTCTCTCTCTCTCTCTCTCTCTCTCTCTCTCTCTCTCTCTCTCTCTCTCTCTCTCTCTATCATCCCGACAGTGGAAGCACTTGAACACTAGGGTACAAATGCACCAGCTAGAGATGAGAACTTTTCGTGTGCGACCGTTTTTGATTACCCCGCCACGTAGGCAGCCACACTCCGACTTCGGAGGAGAGGGCACCAGTGAAAGCTGGAAAACGGACACATACGTACCCACTGTGGCCTTATGGCCCGGGAACGAAGAAGAAGAAGAAGCCCCACATGTGCCTGTTCCAGGCCGGAGGACGTTAATCTGATTTTTGTCCTTTTCAATTGAACATAAAGAGTAACGATTACACGGGCCAAGTCTGTGTGTATGTGAGTATGCGCGCATGCGCACCTCCTATATTATGAAAGGACCATCAAATGTTTTTATTATCTCACCCCATTCTGCGTTTCAAGTGAGAAGCTGCAATAAAACGATAAAGAGCCAATAATAAACTTGATTAAATTAAAACCGAATTGCCCCAAGCTCTCCGAAAACACACCGTGATGTTTATTATAAATTAGACAGATAGCGAAGAAGAAGCGCCCATAACCCTTTCACCGCCAGCCATCTCTGAGCCAAAAATGTCCATTAAAGACCCCCCACGTCACGTGTCAGAATCACAGTTTTCACGTGTTTTCCCTCTTATAGCTGGTAATAAATCTTAAGAAATGTTCCTAGCGTAAGAGGGAATGTGACACGTGACGTGGGGGGTCTTTAAGCGTAGTTGGCTACATTGTGTGCAATATTGTGCGATATCTCTGTGACGCGTTTAGAATGGGGTCAATCCTTACTGCCCGAATTTGGGAACACAGTACCAGGGCTTCTGATCTGTTCCCCTTAAGGGGTACGCTCACCCCCTCTTTAGAATTTGAACGGGTATTTTCACCCCCAGTTGCACATTTTAAGGGGTAAAGGCGAAAACATGGGAGAAGCTCCATCGCCTGCAAATTCCCCCACCCCACCCCATGCGCAATGAACATACAACGATTTGGGATTTCTGCGCGATCCAGTAGAGTGTTATATCTAGCCTAGACAGCGTGTGGCAGAAAGGCCTAGCAGACGATTGAAATACGAAGAACGCCATTAACTTACTGACAAGTAACGATTGTGTTCACGCACGGGTCATCATTTTAATGTATCATATCACCCCCTAAAT
The DNA here is from genome assembly GCA_017654935.2 of Phymorhynchus buccinoides. NCBI lineage: Eukaryota > Metazoa > Mollusca > Gastropoda > Neogastropoda > Raphitomidae > Phymorhynchus > Phymorhynchus buccinoides. Next base: position 10,202,280 of record CM065710.1, read on the forward strand.
AAGATTTTAAAGGGTAAATCTCACGCACCGTTTCAGATTCTAGGGGGTGATTTTGAGAGCTCTAGTGCGTAAATACGCACAATCTGTACGTTTTCAGAAGCCCTGAGCATCATTGAATAATTGACCCGGATTTCAAGAATTTTAATTCTTCTTCTTCGATCGCTCAGACAGTTTCCTGTCACTTATGAGCGCAGATGCGTCATGCTGCCGTTATGCGCGCCTAACTAAGAAATAGTTAGGCCCCCAGCAAGTCCGACTTCGGCTGGATGAAATGTTTTTGAAAGCGTTTCGTGAAAAAAAAAAAAAAAAAAAAGGGCAGGAGAATGGACCGGGTATAAGGCAGGAAGATAGTAGATGACAGTAAGCAAAGGGAAAAGGCAGACTCAAAGAGAGTGACAGATGAGAGGAAGTTACAAGCACATAGCTTCCAGAAGGTGGGGGAACTATTTATACAAAAGACCCCCCCGGTATCCCCACGGGGGACAAGAATTTTAATGACATGGGTGTTAAATCATTGTGGTGCCAAAAAATGCGACATTGGCGGTGAAAGGGCGAATTAAGTTGAGCTTGGACAAGTAACGGCATTTTCGATGTAGACGATGATGCAGAGGATGGAGGCCCTTTGGTTAAGTTGATGTGTAAATAATGATGGAAGCTTTGCTTCGCTTTTACACCTCTGTAATGGAATTTAAGTGTTGTTTACGCTGAGCATAATGGGCATTGCCTGTTAGTGTCCAGAAAGGAGTGGTTTTGGAACTGGTGTTTGTCTTGGTCTTGTTTCTTTGTTTGTGTTATGGTGGCACCTTGAGAGAGGCGAGAGGTCTTGTGTTGTTCTATGTAAAAGGAAAATAGAACTTGATTTAATAGAAATTGATTGTGAAAATAAACATGTCTGCGCGCGTCTATGTGTTTGTTGGTTTGTGTGTGTGTGTGTGTGTGTGTGTGTGTGTGTGTGTGTGTGTGTGTGTGTGTGTGTGTGTGTGTGTATTCGCGTATGTGTGTGTGAGTTTAGAGTGTATGTGTGTGTGTGTGCAAGCGCGCATGCACATGTATGAACGTGTGTGTGTGTGTGTGTGCGCGCGCGTGCGTGCGTATGTGTGTGTGTGTATCTGCGTGCATGCATCTCCGTGAAGGTTTGCGTGTGTATGTGTTTGTGCGACTGTGTGTGCATGTATGCAAGCTTGCACGTGCCTCCCCCCCCCCCACCTCCCCCCGCTCTGTTTTTTCTATCTATCTTGGTGTCTGAGCATGTAGTGTGTATAATATCTCCCTTGTTATCTTAACGGTCGTGTTTACCTCTCTACTACCGACTGTACGTTCCAAGTGGTGCCTACAATAAAGCCTCTACCAGTCAATCACCATTATCTTCTGCGTTATCTTCGCTTTATCTTCTTGCTCCTCTCACCCCCCCCCCCCTCCCAACCCCCACCCCCACCCCCAATACATCGACACAAGGTGCTGCTTTAGTTTACACCTAGATAATAGGGAA
>CM065710.1:10208768-10217101 GCA_017654935.2 Phymorhynchus buccinoides
TCGGTGACAAAAATCAGGACATTCCAGAGTTCAGACAGAGGAAGATAAAAAAAAGTTGGTTTAAAATGTTATAAAAAAAACACCTGTAAAAATATCCTGGGGGAAGCAGAAGACTGCAAAGAAACCCGCAAATTAAAAACCCTAAGGGATGAATTTGACTCGCACGCACGCACGCACACGCACACTGGGACAGACATACGCACACACGCACACACACATACACGCACGCACACGCACACACGCACGCACACACACACACACACGGGCGCGCACGCACACGCACCCGACACACAGCACACGCACACACGCACACCGCACACGCACTACACACACACCACACACACGACACACACACACACACACACACCACGTGTGTGTGTGTGTGTGTGTGTGTGCGTGGTGCGTGAGGGGCGAGCGCCATAGGATATCAACTTTCCTACAAGACAAAGCACAGGCTTTTGTTTTTTGTTTGTTTGTTTGTTTGTGCTTTTTTTTTTTTAAACTGGTAACTCCAAAAACCGCAATGAGCCATAAACCCAGACGTGTTATTACATAGATAAAGGACTCCACGAGTCACCCGAGACGTCTGAAGAGATAAGAGAAACAATAAAATGTCAACGAAAAAAACCCAACCAAAGGTGTCCAACCCCGTGGGCGTTTTTAAAAAACAAGCGCGAAATCGCAATAGTTTGTGGCACGCGGTCTATTTTTACCACTCCAATCATGAGTTACCTCCCCTGGCCCCTGTTTTTTCAATAATATTTTTAATCTGTAAACCAGAATGTTATCTCTGCACCATTTCGTAACTTTTTATATCTTTTGGAAAACATTTAAAACTATGTATCCTACTTATACTCATCGAAAGAAGCACCGCATACTCGTCGTGTCTGTTGTAGTGTCTGTATTACGTATGTTTATTTATTTTGTACGCTTTTAAAATACATCATTTTAAAGAGCGGCCAAAAGTGTAGCCTCGATTTGAAGTGCGACAATTTTGTCAAAATGTGCGACAATTTTGGACCGACAGACCGACCGACAGACAGACCGACAAAGTGAGTTATAGGTTTGTGGCTTGAGCCACAAACAAAAATTTTGTATAAAAAACCCCCCAAGAAATGGAAAATAACTAACAACGAAATAGGTCTGTGAGGCATTTGTGGAGAAAAGTATAAATTTAGCAACACTAACAGAAAAATATTTTTATTTGGATGTGGAGAAAATGTCAGATCTGATAGTACTTTTGATCTGATTCTACTATTAGCAAAAATTTCCATTTAGAAATACAGATGTGAAAGAAAGCGCCCTTATTTTCAACATTTTATTCCATATATGAAAAAGAGTGTGATATTGAAAAATGTGTGCGTGGAGCTTCTTGTTTTTACTATGGTCTCATGGATATAGTTTGTTTGGCTAAGAAACGGTATGGACAATCATAGTTAACTAACTTAGCCGATGGAGGGCTGGTTTAGAAAAGCCGAGGCGTTTATAGACCGCTACCGGATTCAAAGCACCTATCTGTATTAATACAAAAAGAATCGGGACTGTTACTGTAGGTTATCGTACTGCCACAGTCCGGTCATTGCCTCCGGTTATTGTTCCCACCATATTTTGTATTTTACGGAAGTGTTCCGCCATAATGTGTACATGAAGTTCCGGTAACGCAAGAGAGACGTAACACGATAACCACCACATTTATTGTTCGGTCGTCGTATTCAATATGAAAATTTTTCTGTGATTGTAAGCACATATTTCTATTTCATAATATTTACCATTAACATTTGTCGACAGGCCACTGGATATTTAATGTGAGTGGGTATGGGTGTGGGTGTGGAGAGGGAGGGGAAATTCTATGGATACAATGATTTGTGTGCTGGTGAGTGTATACATATTTTCTTACATCTCTCTATCATCCTCGGTGTGTGTGTGAAGCAGAGAGGGAGGGGGGATGGCGGGAGGGGGGGGGAGGGGAGAGAGTGTAGCGTACATTGTTGTGGCTTAATGAGGGGTAATTGCGAATTGCGGGTTTCAGTCGGGTTGTGGATATAGTTTGTTTGGAAATTATAAATTCAAAAAACAATTAATAAACAATTTTTTTTGGGGTTAACAACACAAGAATCTTTTTTTGATGCTTACTTGCCGTTAACCAGATAAACAAACCAATACAAAACATAAAGAGAAAAAAAAAAAGAGAAAAAAAGCAAGCTACTCTCAATAAAATATAGGTCTTACAAAAAAATACCATCGATGTGACATTACATTAAGGAACAGAAATGAAGAAAATTAGTGAAAAGAAGCGAAGCACGTATATAACGGCACACAGGGAGGAGGGAGGGAGTAGAGGGAGGGAGGGAGAGATGAGAGAGAGAGGACGAGAGAGAGGGCAGGGGCGGGAGTAGAGAGTGAGAGAGGAGAGTTAGGAGTAGAAGAGGGAGGGGATGAGAGGAGGGGGGAGGAATAAAGGAAGGGGGGGGGAGGGGGGGAGGTGGGGGAAGCCGGTGGACGGGCGGAGAGTAGAGCACAGCCACGGCACCTGGCCAAGGGGGAAAGAAAGGCAGAGGAGGGTCGGGAAGAAAAAAAAAAAGTTCTCGTTTTTCAAGGCCATCCATCCTTCCCCCTCTGCTCCCCCCCAGCTCGCAGCCACCCCCACACGCCAGTACCCATCTCCAACACCCAGTGTCCCCGAAATCTCACCTCACCCAAACCCACCCCCCCATACCCCATGCCCCGAACGGACATTGTATGCTGGCATTTTGACATATATCTGTGTCTGCTCGTCTCATGTCCCACCCCAGTCATCAACAGCCATCCGAAGGCCCCCACAAAGCACACCTTGCACCACTCTTGTTCAAACAGTAGCAAAACAAATGGCCCTTAGCAGGATTACGGGGGTCAGCTTTTTTCGTGATATTAAACTCCCACTTCCTACCCAACCAAGACAACAACAAGTGTGACACACGCAGACACTGCTGAACAGCACCAGCGATCGAGCACGACAGATGAACGACGGAGCACGAAGAGGCAGAAACTGTGACCACACACAAACCCACAGCTCGGCTAAAAGCCGTCTCGCGCGCGCTGGCGACATTGGTGGTACAAACATCAAAAAACACAAATCCCTGAGGCGTCGAAAATTACCCCCTTTGGGGGCCCCCTGTTCCGCAGGCCCGGTGCCCGCTCCTCATTTGGACGTCTTTCTTTTTGTTACTACATTTTGTTATTACAATAATTATTAAAGATTCCTCACCAGATAACGTGGTCAAAGGCACGTGTGTTAACCGTGGTTTCCCTCTTATAATTGGAACCAAATCTTGTTTTGACAAGTCCTGACTCCCCATATATGTGCCATCAACACGGAAAACCGCAACAATAGCGTGTGTTATTAAACGAGCAAGCCGTCAATTTGAAATATATGGGGAAAGTGTCGTATGTGGGGGTCACCAGGACCCAGAATAAAACCAAGCGGCTCTTTAATGTCGTGTTCAGGTTGCCGGAGTCCACTTGGCCTTTAAGAGCGAAAAGCTACCGATCCCCGGAGGGATTGAGGTATATGACTGCTCAGCCTAGTCCGCTACGTGGAATTTTGACTCGTGCAGATGGCTCGGCCAAACGGGAAAACCAATCGCGATTTTCCGATTCGCAATCGCTTGTGGCAGCGGTTCCTATTAATTTTTTTTTTTGTCACTATCTAATCATTACATATACACTAGAGTCGTGCCTCCCCTGGATTTTACAATAATTGATTAATCCGATAAAACCCAGGTAATGTGGTGATCGCTCTGCCCCATTTCGTAACTTTTTTATATCTTTTGTGTTGGAACAACACATTTAAACTTTTATCCTACTTTATACTCATCGAAAAGAAGCACCAAATAACTCGTCGTGGCTGTTGGGCACAAGTGTAACTGTTTTAAGCGTATGTTGTTATAATTATTGTGTTACAATAAAGCTTTAAAAATGACGCATTCATGTGCTCCTGTTCGTGGATATTACATTCTTTCCCATTATCCATACACTATAGAAAACCTAAGAAGACTGTGTAGATACATGTTTTCCAAGGACGCGAAGGCAAAAGGCTGTAATGTGTTTTTCAGAGAATTTCTCTCTGTTACCTGACTAACTGACTATCTATTATGGTTAGACACAGAGAGAACAAGTAACGTTTTTCAAACAGGAGGGACCAAGTGGTAGCTCAACACAACGCATTGTTGCGACTGCGAGGAGTTAGGACCTTAAAGGATAATCTAGGCCAAAGGTTACGAAACTGAGGGTGCATACAAAGTGTTCCAAGAGGTCACTAGGGAGCCGAAAATCGTGCCGAACACCTGTGCACGATAACGGAAGGGACCTAGGCAGGACTCTACAGTTTTGCATGACGGATAGGTGTAACTAAAAGATATTAGGGCACTAAGTTCCAAAACTGAACGTCACAGGTGCCAGAAAAAATGCTGCAGAGACCACCTGGCAGCGACTAACGATTGAACTGGAGCTGTACATCGGACGCATCAAATTGTTGTCAATGCGGATAAGGTGCCTAAAGAGTAATATCTCGCCCAAATTAAAAAATGAAAGGGTTTATAATAGTCGATAGGTCACTTTCACTGGAGGCCGAAATGATGCCCGAAAAACACCCAGGCACCGAAATGACGTTTGAAACGCAGGGACCCTAGACCCTCACAATTTTGCTTGCGATGAGGTACCCAAAGAAGATATTATAATCTAGAAAACAAGATCGATAAAATCAAGGTCGTAGTTCAAAAGGGTCATACGTCCAAGGTCACTGGAACCGCGAAGATGCTGGGCCGCAAACGGAATGTGGTGGTTCTAGGTCTTAGAGCGCGCTCTAGTTTTCACTTTTCAATTTCAGGGGGAGTTTATTTTAGTTTGTTCCCTAGGGCTGGCTGACGGTCTTAATGTTACGCGACGGTACGTTTTGAACGGATGCACTTTTTTGGCACGCGGGGTAAGTGCTTAGGGATATCTAGGGCCAAGTTCGAAGATTTAAGTTCGTTGGTCAATTAAAGGTCGGAGGTCACTGTAGCGAAAAATATGCCGTCGCGTGGCTGCTTGTCGAGCTGTTTACTGCGCTCTAGTTAAAAATTTTAAAAACACAAATCTCCTCTGCTGATCATCTCGATCCGTTCATGGATATGCCCCGTGTGTTATCGCTACTACTACTGACTACTATACTACTTATACACTAACTACTACTAATACTACTCCTACTACTACTAAACTACTACTACTGACTACTACTACTACCCTAAATCGTCTATAGCGCTATTTCTCCTGACACAGACATGACTCACCGACTTTACATGGAAAAAAAAGTAAGTTTACCACCCCACGCACAACAAGAACCGATATTCAAATGACATTCACTAAAATTATTTTGAGGGAGAAAAATCAATTTAATCATTATATTTCTTATTCGCACTGCACAACAGCTCACATGTGTAAATTAAAAGACCCTACTATACAACAGCAAATTATTTATAAGGTTGAATTGACAGTGGATGGACAGACAGAAATTAACAGATTATATTATGTGTTCATAACTACGTTGTTCACCCCACTGCTTTCTTATCATTTTGATATATTCTTCCATGGTTGTGCGATGGGTGGGGATTGGGGGGCGCCATTTATGTTTTTTTCTTTGTTCCTACATAGTAACCAATCACATCGAACGTTAGCGTACACAAATTTATTACAACACTGTCTCTTTTTGCTGTCTTTGTCCGTTCTTCATACCTCTTTAAGTTAAGTCCTTTCGCGTACCTTTTGTCCTCTCTGGATACCATGACCTACAATAGAGCCTTGGGGTTCTCCCATAACCGTATATATTGCTTGATCATCAGTCCACATTAGCCTGTTCGGATCCTGAACGATTTTTTTAACCGCCAGTGCAAAATAAAAACTCCGCCAAGGAAGACTCACCAAACAACGTAAATTTCCTTCCTTCATATCCCACCAAGCTGTACCTCATGAACCAGTGGTTAGAATGGCTTCAGATTTTGTGTGGTAATGTAACACGGCGAGGGATGAATTAAATACTTGCAATAATATACCCCCAAAAAAGCATAAACAAGGGTCATTTTAGACTAATGGTGCAACATAAGGACAAACATACGCGATAAGGTACTTAACATTAAGCGTCTTTCTCTGCTTCTTTGTTGGCGCTAGTCAGCTGCATAGAAACTAATAGTGTTGCGTGCATGTATTTGATTGGTGTGCGTTTTATAAGCATTCTGTTATTTAGAAAGGCAAATGTATAGCAACTTCGTGTATTAGACCTTGATCGAGTACATTTCCTTTTCGTTTGCGGGAACGTTAGTGCTGTGCAATAGAATTTACAACTGCGCCGCAGCACCGCATATCGCAGCGATAAGACAGACACATACCCCGAGACACACACACACACTCTCTCTCCTCACCCCCCCCCCCCCTCATTCCTATCTCCTGTCTCTTTCCACTCCCACACACACACACACACACCACACACACACACACACACACTGCACCATGTTCGCGCTCAACGCAGGGTCCGCACGAGCCACGCAACGGCACACCACACGCCCGCACACGCACGACACTCTACACATTGACTGTGTAAATTTGCTAGAATGCAATGTCCAAGGGGTCAACGTACACTGAGAAGAAAATATGGGTGTTTTGCGGTGTATGTCTCTGTCTGTTCTGTTCTGTCTGTCTGTCTGTCTGTCTCTCTCCTCATCTCTCTTCTGAACTCCTTCTCACGACGTCTCCTCCTCGTCGCTGGCCTCTCTCTAGCAGACTAGCTATAGACTCTCTACCATCATCTCTCGTCCTGCCTCACCTCTCCTCCGAGTCGTCCCCGAAAATCCCGTCATACCTCCTCTCATCGTCACTCTCTACCGCCTCTCATCACGTCAACACAGGTGGCTCACAACACACACACACTACACAGAAGAGACAGACACACCACCACACCACGACAGGAGAAGGCAAAACAATATTTTGGTTTTTGTGTCCTGTCTGTCTCTCCGTCTCTCTCTCTCTCTCATATCTCAACAATTCTATCCTGCTATCTCGATCTCTCATCTCTCGAAAATTAAGCGCCAGATCTCTTCCCGTCTCCTCTATCTCTCGTCTGCTCTCTCTCTACTGTGCCGTCTCTCTTTCTCACCCCCTCCCCCTCAATCTCATCTCTCTCTCTCTCTGCCAGAAAATCGCTGCTCTCTCCCCCCCCCTCCCTTCCCCCCCCCCCCCCTCCTTCCAGTCCCTCTCTCTCTCTCTCACGGTAAGTTTAGACCTCGAGTCTCACCTCCTCTCGGTCCTCCGCTCTCTCTCTTGACTCATCAATCAGGGCCTCTCCTCCCTCTCACTCTCTCTCACTCGTCACTACCACACCACACACACTCAGAGACGAGTAGAGAGAGAGAGAGACAGACATTACATAGAGACAAGACAGGCCAGTAGAAAAGAGTCGTGTGCCACTTGTCCAGGCAGGTAGATCAGAAGAAGGATGAAAAGTGTCGACATGAGGCGTAAATAGAGAAAACACAGAGCCGACGGAAATCCATCCTCTGGCACCCCCCCACCTCACCCCCTCCCCCCCCCCCCCCCGCCGAACACCTACCACTAATCTCCATTTTATTTACAGCCCGTCTGGACTACACAGCCTTCAATCTCCCATCAAACGCTACACCGTTATTTCCAACTTATTTTAATGGTCCACCCCCATACCCCTTAACATCCCACCCCCATTGTTTTTCTTTGGTGACTCCCTTTGCGGCAGTGCCCGTAGGTGCTATTTTTTTTTATTATTCCAAACAATGAAAAAACGTAAAGTTCTAATTGTTACAGAATTGTAGAACCGAACCAATTTTTTTAATTTGCTTTTTTTTTACAATATCATTAAAGACAATTAATTTTTTTCGGTTTTTCTTTTTTAGGTGTCTTTTATAGTCTTCGTTTTTTCTTGCTCATTTTTTGGGTATTTTTTCAAGGTTTACTTATTGGGCCTACGAGCAGAGAACATGTGGTGGGTGGGAGTTCGGTGGGGTGTGGGAGGCCCAAGAGAGGAAAGAGGAGAGAGCAATAGCAACAGGGCAGATACAAGAAAGAGACGTGAGAGCACTTGTAACTCCTTTTATCCGCCAGACACTTTGTTCCTTATCTCAACCACCTTTGATAGTTTACTGTGATGATTGTTTATGGTGGTGGTGATGTATTTTTTTAATGCAGGGGTATGGTATGGCTGGGTTTACTTTTTTTTATATTTAACTCTTTGTTTCAAACTTATCTCTCTTTAATGTTGTTTGACAACCGCTTATTTTCTGATGTGAAAACGAGCA
>CM065710.1:10217601-10222601 GCA_017654935.2 Phymorhynchus buccinoides
AGGGGATTAAGAGGATAAAAGGAGGGTAGAAAGAGAGCGATAGAGAGGGAGAGAGAGAGAAATTTAGTTACTGATCTACATGTCCAGATAAATACTTTGATCTATTATTGGCGATTTTCCACACAACAGTGGGCTAAAAACTGACTATTCTAAGGAATGACAGAATCAAGAAGGAAGTAAGGCGTTAGTAGAAGAGGACGAGGTATGAAGAACGAAAGAGAGAGAGCGGGGGGGTGGGGGGGTGGGGGGGGGGGGGGGGGGGGGGGGGGGCGGGGGGTAGAGGGGGGGGGAGGAGGGAGGGAGAGAGAGAAAGAGAGAGAGGAGACAGACAGAGGGAGAGGAGAGATCGAGATCAGAGATTGAGGGAGAGAGACAGATAGAGAGGGAGGGAGAGAGAGACAGATAGAGAGGAGTGTGAGAGCGATCCTGACAGCAATGAGAGGAGACTGCAACTCAAACTCAAAATCTGGAAACTTTTTTAATGATTAGGTCTTGTGCCCCGTAATACAGAGAGCTGAGAGGGAGAGAGAGGGAGGGACGAGAGAGAGAGGGGGTAGATGGATAAGAGAGAGAGAGAGGGAGGGACGGGGAACGGAGAGAGAGACGTAGAGAGAGAGAGGGAGAGGCTTAGAGATAGTACAGAACAGACTGAGAGAGGAGAGAAAAGTGTGTGTGTTGTGTGATGGTGAGCTTAGAGAGAGTTGAGTAGAGAGAGTGAGAGAGAGAGAGATTCAGAGAGACAGACAGAGAGAAGAGACAGAGAGTTAACTGATCTACCAACGTCCAGATAAATACTATTGAGCTATGGTGGGCGATTTCTACTACACAACAGTGGGCTAAAAGTGATTCTTGGGAAAGTGGGAGAGAACGAGTTATAAGTACGAAAGAAAGAGAGAGAGAGAGAGAGAAGAAGAGATGAGAGGAGAGAGAGAGAGAGAGAGAGATAGGAGAGAGAGAGAGAACAAGAGACCGTTTTAAAGAACAAGAACGAACGTTTTAATGAACCGGGCCATCTGCCCATGTCAAAGGGAACAGTGGGAAGGGGGACATTGTTAAATCAAACAAACAAACAAAAGGGAAAATCCGTAACACAAAATATTAAGCAAGATATATTCATACATAACTACACCAAGCCTCGCTTATCTGCGCAAACCAGAGAGAGGAGAGAGAGAGCAGAGAGAGAGAAGGAGAGAAGAGGAGAGAGAGAGAGAGAAGAGAGAGAGAGAGAGTGAGTGATTGAGTGAGTGAGTTTAGATTAGTGAGTTAGTTAGTTAGTGATCTCCATTTCCAGATAAACACTAACAAGATGAACGTGGACGATTTTCTTGACGTATACAGCACTGAGCATGGAAATGCACCGGGAAAGATCTAGAGATCATGGAAGTAAGACACTAGAGAGGACAGAAAGGAGTAGGAGAGAGGAGGAGGAGACACAGAGAGAGAGGTGGGGGAGACGGGGAGAGAGTTAGTGATCTCCATTTTCAGATAAACACTAATAAGATCTATGGGCACGATTTTCTCGACCTTTTACATGCAACACAATGGCCCTAAAAGTGCTGCAGGGAAAGAGAGAGATCAGGGCCTGTATTCACGTTGAGAATAGCATGAGACTTAGCATGATGCTAACTTATAAGCTCTTCCAATGTCCTATAGGATTTATAGGACTTTTGGAAGAGCTTCTAAAGTTAGCATCATGCTAAGTCTCATGCTATCTCAACGTGAATACAGGCCCAGGGAAGTAAGCAACCATAGAGCAGGACAGAAAGGAGGAGGAGGAGGAGAGAGAGACAGAGACATCAAATTACTGGTCTCCATTGCCAGATAAACGGTAAAGATCTGTTGGGACGATTGTTCACAACACAAGTAAGCTATACGTGAGGAAGTGAGGGGATTGAGAGAGAGAGAGAGGGGAGAGAGAGGGAGGGAGATACAGAGAGGACAGAAAGTCAGAATGAGAGAGAGCACAGAGACAGAGAGAGAGAGAGAGAGAGAAGAAATAAGGGAGAGAGAGAGAGAGGTATAGTACATAAAATCCAGATAGATAGAAAATCAGAGAGAGAGAGATACAAGAGAAAGAGAGAGAGACGACGAACGAAACGAACGAACGAAAATTTTTATTTATATAAACATAAGGGTAATGAGATAAGTATACATATTTTTTACACCCAGCCCTGTGGTAAACGAAAATATCGACAATAAACAACAATTAACAAAACAACACAACAACATCCAATGAAAGAATATAATAAACGACAACCATGAATATCATGTAAAAAGTGAAAAATGTTGAGGGAGAGCAGAGATGGAGAGAGAGATAGAGAAAGCGATAGATGGACGAAAGAGAGAGAGAGAGAGAGATGAGAGAGATGAATGAGAGAGAGAGGAAGAGATAAATATTTTCTTTCCTGAGATAGACAGAGAGAGGATAGAGACAGGAGAGAGAGAGATAGAGAGAGAGGGAGAGAAAATAGAATAGAGAGAGATAGAGAGAGAGAGAAGAAGCAACAAAGTGAGAGAGAAGAAAAAGTAGCTTAAGAAAGGAGAACGTCGAGAATGCATAATGTCGAAGGACAAAAGGTAATGATGAGTAGTAAGGGAGGTGTGTGGTGGGGTGGTTGTGGGTGGGGGCTTACGAAGGAAAGAACTGTCCCCGGGTTGTGGTGGTTTTTTGCGGGTGTGGGTGGTGGTGTGGGGGTGGTAGTTCGGTGACAAAAATCAGGACATTCCAGAGGTTCAGACAGAGGAAGATAAAAAAACAGTTGGTTTAAAATGTATAAAAAAAAAAACACCTGTAAAAATATCCTGGGGGAAGAAGAGGACTGCAAAGAAACCCGCAAAATTAAACCCCTAAGGTATAAGTTTTGACTCGCAACGCACGCACGCCCACGCACACGGCGACAGACAACCGCACCACACGCCACACACACGCACGCACGCACACACGCACGCACCCACATACACATGCACACGCGCGCACGCACACGCACACGCACACGCACACGCACACACGCACACACGCACTCCCACGCACACGCACCACACACACACACACACCACACACACACACACACACACACCACGTGTGTGTGTGTGTGTGTGTGTGTGCGTGTGCGTGCGCGCGCGTCATAGGATATCAACTTTCCTACAAGACCAAAGCACAGGTTTTTTTTTTTTTTTTTTTGTTTGTTTGTTTGTTTGTGCTTTTTTTTTTTTAAACTGGTAACTCCAAAAACCGCAATGAGCCATAAACCCAGACGTGTTATTACATAGATAAAGGACTCCACGAGTCACCCGAGACGTCTGAAGAGATAAGAGAAACAATAAAATGTCAACGAAAAAAACCCAACCAAAGGTGTCCAACCCCCGTGGGCGATTTTTAAAAAAACAAGCGCGAAATCGCAATAGTTTGTGGCACGCGGTCTATTTTTACCACTCCAATCATGAGTTACCTCCCCTGGCTTTTCAATAATTTTTTAATCTGTAAACCAGAATGTTATCTCTGCACCATTTCGTAACTTTTTATATCTTTTGGAAAACATTTAAAACTATGTATCCTACTTATACTCATCGAAAGAAGCACCGCATACTCGTCGTGTCTGTTGTAGTGTCTGTATTATGTATGTTTATTATTTTGTACGCTTTTAAAATACATCATTTTAAAGAGCGGCCAGAAGTGTAGCCTCGATTTGAAGTGCGACAATTTTGTCAAAATGTGCGACAATTTTGGACCGACAGACCGACCGACCGACAAAGTGAGTTATAGGTTTGTGGCTTGAGCCACAAACAAAAATTTTGTATAAAAAACCCCCCAAGAAATGGAAAATAACTAACAACGAAATAGGTCTGTGAGGCATTTGTGGAGAAAAGTATAAATTTAGCAACACTAACAGAAAAATATTTTTATTTGGATGTGGAGAAAATGTCAGATCTGATAGTACTTTTGATCTGATTCTACTATTAGCAAAAATTTCCATTTAGAAATACAGATGTGAAAGAAAGCGCCCTTATTTTCAACATTTTATTCCATATATGAAAAAGAGATGATATTGAAAAATGCATTTCTTGTTTTACTATGTCTCAGGATATATTTTTTGCACGATGGCAATCATAGTTAACTCGCCGATGAGGTTTAACCGAGGCGTGGTTACCGCTACACCTATCTGTATTAATACAAAAAATCGGGACTTTACTGGTTTCGTACTGCCTCCGGGCATTGCCTCCAGTATTGTTCCCACCATATTTGTATTTACAAATGTCCCATATGTGTCTGATTCAGACCAAGAGGACGTAAAACACCATTTTCGTCGTCGTATTCAATAATGAAAATTTTCTGATTGTAAGCCATATTTCTAGTTCATATATTTACCATATTTGTCGACAGGCCACTGATATGTATGGGAGTGGGTGGGGTGTGGGGTATGGAGAGGGAGGGGGAAGATTCTATGGATAACAATGATTTTGCTGGGTGATGCATGTATTTTCTTTCTCTCTATCATCCTCTGTGTGTGTGTGTGTGAGAGAGAGAGGGAGGGGGGGGGGGGGGGGGGGGGGGGGGGGGGTGGGGGGGGCGGGGAGAGTTGCGGGGGGGGGAGGAGAGAGAAATACATTGTGTGCCTTAATGAGGGGTATTGCGGGTTTCAGTCGGGGTTGTGTATTGTTTTTGAAATTATAAAATGCAAAAAACATGAATAACATTTTTTTTTTTTAACAACACAAGAATATTTTTGATGCTTGCCGTTAACATAAACAAACCAATACACACACATAAAGAGAAAAAAAGCAAGCTACTCCTAATAAAATAAGGTCTTAAAACATACCATCATGTGACAGTACATTAGGAAACAGAAATGAAGAAAATAGTGAAAAGAAGCACGTATACGCACACAGGGAGGGAGGGAGGGAGGGAGGGAGGGAGGGAGAGAGAGAGAGAGAGAGAGAGAGAGAGAGGGAGGGAGGGAGAGAGAGAGAGAGAGAGAGAGAGGGGGGAGGGGAGAGAGCAA
>CM065710.1:10235101-10247601 GCA_017654935.2 Phymorhynchus buccinoides
TTGAATTTGTCAAATCGCATCGCAATCGCCTGGCATCGTATTGTAGTATGGTTGGGCCCTATCAGAGTGGAGAGGGGTTCCAGTGGTAATCCGATGTACCGAGAAGGCTTACAGGGCCATCACGGGTTATATTGTGGAACTGTCTGCTTCTGACCGATTCACTGTGTGTGTGTGGCTCTCTCTCTCTGTTTGCTGTTCGTCTGTACTGTCTTTCGGCTTCTCTTTATTGTCTGTCTCTGTGTCTCTCCCCTCTCCCCCCCCCCTCTCTCTCTCTGTATGTTTCTGTCTGTCTGTATGTGTCTCTCTGTCTCTCTCTCTCTCTCTCTCTCTCTATCCCTCCCTCTCTCTCGTTCTCTCTCTCTGTCTCTCTCTCTCTCTCCCTCTCCTCTCGTTCTCTCTCTCTCTCTCTCTCTCTCTCTCTCTCTCTCTCTCTCTCTCTCTCTCTGTCTCTCTCTCTCTGTCTCTCTCTCTCTCCCTCTCTCTCTCTCTCTCTCTCTCTCTCTCTCTCTCTCTCTCTCTCTCTCTCTCTCTCTCTCTCTCTCTCTCTCTCTCTCTCTCATTCAAGGTGCGTTTGAATATGCTTGAGTGAATCCTGTATCCACATGTATCCAATGCGCGAGACTGTTCGATTAATTGTTTATATTTGTGTATGTGCATGTACTTTGAAATCAATGATAATTAGCCCACTTCTTTGCAACCATCCCCAGTGACATGGGCCAATGGCCTATTCATTAAAAACGTTCAGTGTTCAGTGTTCTCTCTCTCTCTCTCTCTCTCTCTCTTCTTCCCCTCCTCTCTCTCTCTCTCTCTCTCTCTCTCTCTCTCTCTCTCTCTCTCTCTCTCTCTCTCTCTCTCTCTCTCTCTCTCTCTCTCTCTCTCTCCCTCCCTCCTTCTCACCTAAAGTTTCCTCGAACCTTTGAGGAAAAAATTGCAACATTATAGAAACCAAGAAAGGAGAAAACGGCTGGGGGGGGGGGGGGGGGGGGTGACGTTTGGCAATGAATGAAAGAAAGAAAGAAAAAGCAGAAAAGAAAGAATTCAGTTCGGTTTGCATAGAAATCGGCAGATAGGGAGCGATGGGAAATCGTGTGGTTAGAGGGGGTCAGGATGAGAGAGAGAGAGAGAGAGAGAGAGAGAGAGAGAGAGAGAGAGAGAGAGAGAGAGAGAGAGAGAGAGAGAGAGACTGTGCGTATGTGTGTATGTTTCTCTCCCTTCTCTCTCTCTCTCTCTCTCTCTCTCTCTCTCTCTCTCTCTCTGGAGGAGAAGGGGAGTTAGAGATGGATGATGAAGAAGAAGTTTAGAGAACCGGGGTGGTGGTGGTGATGGCGGGCGGGGTGTGTGTGTGTATGTGTGTGTGTGTGTGTGTGGGGGTGGGTGGGGTGGTGGTGGTGGGACAAATTGTGGGATGCAATCAAAGGTCACAGCTGGATGTAACAGTGTGGGACTGACAAGCTGAAATGAGCTTTCAACAAGTGTTGCAATTTTTAGTCATTTTATTTTATTCCTCCACTGCAACTGTCACTTACTCCTTTGTTCGCCTGCTGCTCTGCTCAGCATGAGAAGCGCGCGTTTGCATCACACGCACACACACGCACGCATGCTCGCGCGCACGCTCGCAGATGGAGGTGTATGGAAACACGCAAACTTTTATCGGGGTCTGTAAGCATAGTGTGCACATACGAGCAGGAATGCACAAATTCAGAACATCTCTCTCTGTGTCTCTCTCTGTCTGTCTGTCTGTCTGTCTGTCTCTCTCTCTCTCTCTCTCTCTCTCTCTCTCTCTCTCTCTCTCTCTCTCTCTCTCTCTCTCTCTCTCTCTCTCTCTCTCTCTCTCTCTCTCTCTCTCTCTCTCTCTCTGAGAGTGTGTGTATGTATGTGTGTGTGTGTGTGTGAGGGAGAGAGAGAGAGAGAGAGAGAGAGAGAGAGAGAGAGAGAGAGAGAGAGAGAGCATTATGTCTGTGAGTGCGTATGTGCATTCGGTGTGTGAGAGAGAGAGAGAGAGAGAGATACGGATACGGATACGGATACTTAATCAATCAAGGCCATAGCCCCTCATGAGGGGGTGATACAATATAACATAGTCAGGCATAATCAAACATAATAAATAATAAGTACACACAAAGCAAAACATAAGCATAACATGTGGGAATCATCAACCTCTAACTGCATAAGGTAGACCTGATTTTAAAGGCTTTATACAAATATACTGCAAACATTTTAACAACTTGTTCATTGGTTGACGACATTAACATTCCTAATCTAAATAAAGACGGTTGGCTGTAATACTTCCGAGGTATTAACTGAAACCTGAGATCACTCAATACAGGACAAGAAAAAACAAAATGAATTTCATTTTCTGAGGCACATTTACATAATGGACAAATAAGGTCTCTCTCAACATGACGTCTATAACGGTAGTAATGTATCAGTAGGTCAGAAACTCCAAATCTGAATCTAGTCATAATAAATTTTAAATGTTTGTCAATATTCATAGATAAGTAAGTCGGAACACAATGATTCACATTAATTTGCCTAAACAAGTCAAATCTATTACTATTATCAATTCGGCTAGACCATTCCTGCCACTGACAATCAATCATCCTAGCACGTAGCACACACTTAAAACTATTGATATCTTCTACCCCTTGATTAAGCCAAACATAACCAAATCCTAGTTCATAAAGTTTACATTTCACTTTAGACACCCAATTAATTTTACCTCTCATATCTAAAATGTACAACATATTATATGCCTTCTTTGGAAGTCTTGAATCTTCCATTCTAAGAATTTTAAACCAATAAGAAAAACATTTACAAGCAGAATTAACAGTTATAGGGTATCGGTTAGTTTCACCATAAAGTAGGTCATTCGGGGTTTGCATAGTTACACCTAAAAACGTTTTTAAAGCAAATAAGTGTACTTTTTCACACTGAACTGCAGAGTTATAAAGCCCCCATATTTCAGCCCCATACAGAGCAACAGGTTGAACTTGTGAGTCAAACAACTTAAAAAATAATGCAAGGGATTTATTCTCAAGCTTTGATAATTTCTGCATGATACATAGCAATGCTCGTTTAGCTCTACTTGCCAAATCTCTACATGTTACATTAAAACTAAGTTTTGTTGAAAAATATATTCCTAAATACTTATAAACATTAACAACAGGCATAACTACTCCTCCATAAGTCCACTTTTCCCTAGCCCCTAAATACCCCCCTTTTCGAAACACAATAATATTGCTTTTAGACTTATTTACTTTCAACTGAAGTGAGTTAGCTGCATTACATAAGCTATTTAATTGTACTTGAAGTCCTACAACAGTTTCAGACATCAAAACAACATCATCAGCCAAAAGAAGAATACAAATTTCCAAAATATCCCCTATTAATTGTGCACCATGTCGTCCCTTACTAACAACCTCAGATGTTAACTCATTAATGAATAATGAAAAAAGGATCGGGCTGCAAACATCACCTTGCTTTACCCCAGCAGTACATTGAATATAATCTGTTAATTTCCCCCCACATCTAACTCTAGCTTTCACACAATCATACATGCTCATAATACATTTTAAGAGTTTACCATGAATACCAGCTTTAACTAATATAGGCCACATAATACTTCTATTAATGGAATCAAATGCCTTCTCAAAATCGATAAAGGCCACATATAATTTGCGATTAAGAGAAAATTGTTTCTGTACAAAAGCCATCAAAGTAAAAATATGATCTATCGTTGAATACTTACGCTTAAATCCAGCTTGGAACTCCCCAGTGATATTATTTATTTCAACCCATTCCTGAAGTCTACGATTGATAATTGTACTATATAATTTACTGCTTACACTACATAGCGAAATTCCCCTATAATTATTTGGATCATTTACATTACCTTTTTTATAGAGAGGAAGAACAATGGATTCAGCCCAACTATCTGGATAAATCCCCTTATCAAACAATGCATTAAAGAAAATTACAAAGAAATGTATAATTAATTCTGACCTTGAAGCATGCTTTAGTAATTCCCCAATTATACCATCTGGTCCTGCGGATTTACGATTCTTTAATTTTCTTAATGCAAAAAGTACTTCATCTTTAGAAATGGGGCGATTAAAATGATTTTCTTCCTCTCTTTCATCATTATTTCTTAGTAGTGCATCATCATTGTTGAAATCTTTTGTTAACAGCATTTTAAAGTGATCAAACCAATTATCTAATGTGATATTATTTGTTGGCTGCTTCTTTTTCACAGAAATTTTATGTACAGTATTCCAAAATTCCTTTTGATTCCCCCTAGATAATTCAAGCTCTTTTAACAAATTATCATTAAACTGCTTTCTTTTTCTTTCTAATAAGTACTTGTATTGTCTTCTTGCCTTACAAAAATCATCACGATCATTATCATCTAATGTTACACATGACACATTATACAGCTCACGCACATTCTTTCTTAAATCACGACATTCATCATCATACCAGTCTGGTTGCTTGTAATCATTACCACAAAATACCTGTTTTCTCATACATTCTGCTGCATCTTTTATGCAAGAATTAAAACCATCCAAAGCACCATTCAGATCAGTTTCTATTATACTAAGTGCATAGGCAATTCTCTCTTCGAACTCTAGTGAAAATACAATAGTGTCAAATTCTAGTGCATAGTTTTCATTCCACATATATTTATCAATTATACATTTACTGTTCTTCCGAACAAACTTATCATTTTGTTTACTGCTTAAGCAATTAACAATAAACTTCAGAGGCATGTGGTCAGAATGGAATTGATCACACACTTGTAAGTTACATGAATCACTGATTAAAGCATACAGATCACAAGACATCAGAAAATAATCATTCACACTACACCCACTCTCTGTAATATACGTAAAACGTCCCTGACTGTCACCAGAGCACACACCATTTAACACACACATTTCAAAAGCAGTACATATATCCAATAGCATTTTACCATAGCCATTCAACAAGAGAGAGAGAGAGAGAGAGAGAGAGAGAGAGAGAGAGAGAGAGAGAGAGAGAGAGAGAGAGAGAGAGAGAGAGAGAGAGAGAGAGAGAGAGAGAGAGAGAGAGAGAGAGAGAGAGAGAGAGAGAGAGAGAGAGAGAGAGAGAGAGAGAGGATGCCCACGCGCGCGCGTGTTTGTATGTGTGTCAAGTCAAAATGATTTTTATTGACGATAAAAGAATAAGCTTGATAAAGCTTTTTTGCATCTGTCTCTGTTTCTGTCTCTCTCTGTCTGTCTGTCTCTCTATCTGTCTGTCTCTCTGTCTGTCTGTCTCTCTCTCTCTCTCTCTGTGAGAGAGAGAGAGAGAGAGAGAGAGAGAGAGAGAGAGAGAGAGAGAGAGAGAGAGAGAGAGAGAGAGAGAAACCCTGAAAAACTTGAACTTTATTTTTCAAGGATAAAGATTTTAGGCAACGCCTAGTCTTCCAATCTGTCCTTACTCCCCTTAATGGGCAACTTAGGACGATGAATTGACCGCCAGAGGGCAGTCCAACCCTTAGGGGCTTATCACGCGCTATTCTTAGTTGGGCGTAGTGAGAGAGAGAGAGAGAGAGAGAGAGAGAGAGAGAGAGAGAGAGAGAGAGAGAGAGAGAGAGAGAGAGAGAGAGA
This sequence comes from Phymorhynchus buccinoides, assembly GCA_017654935.2. Taxonomy (NCBI): domain Eukaryota; kingdom Metazoa; phylum Mollusca; class Gastropoda; order Neogastropoda; family Raphitomidae; genus Phymorhynchus; species Phymorhynchus buccinoides. Next base: position 10,240,729 of record CM065710.1, read on the forward strand.
TATGTCTATTAGAGGTGGGGGAGAAAAACCGGTTTGAACCGAAAAACCGGTGCTAAACGTTCGCGGTTCAAAAAACCGGTTCGAGTTGCTGTGAACCGGTTTTTTAATTGCAAACTGAAAGTAAGTTTTTCTTAGAATAACGCAATCTTTTCGAAGAACAACACTGATTCTCAGCGCAGATTGGGTGTTTGTAAGCCAAGAGTAGCTGTTTCTAGTTTGTGGTGGTGTATGGCTTTGACTTTGACTGAGTGTTGAGTTGAGTGTGCGTGTCTCATAAGTTTCTTTATTGTGTGTGTGTGTGTGTGTGTGTATGTCTGCGCGTGCGTGCGTGTGTGTGAATATTCTGACAAAATAAATATGTGTTTGCATAGGTGAAACTAGTGATGCGAGTACTGGTTAAGAAGAGGGAAAACCGGTTTAAAACCGGTTTAAAACCGGTTCGGATTTTTGAACCGGTTCTCAACTCTAATGTCTATGCTGGTTTTCGCGATACGCTGTTATTTATTTAGTAATGTTATTGTTGTTAGCAGTGTGTCTTTACCTGTGCTGTCATCTTCTTGAAATTAACATGTCAATAAGATGACATAATCGACGTACTTGTCATTCTATTGTTATTTCACCTTTTTTTTTAATTTTATTTTTTTGCAATTTTGTGTCATCGGTCATTCGATGTGAAATTAAAATATTGACAAGTTGACATAAATGATGTACTTGGGTTGTTGTTGTTGTTGTCGTACCTGGCTAAAAGACCCCAGGGACCATCCCAATCGTAGAAGCACTTGAACACTATGGTACAAGTGCATCCGCTACGGATGAGAACATTATGCGTGTGTGTACTGTTTAGGATTATCCCGCCACGTGGGCAGCCACGCTCCGACTTCGGCGGACTTTGGAGACGGATGATGTTATGCTAGGAGCTTATATGGCTTAACCCTTTCACCGCCAAAGTCGCATTTTAGCACCACAGTGATTTAACACCTATGTCACTAAAAGGCATCAAATTGGGGTCTATTATCCAAAGACCCTATTGTCTTAGTTTGGGGAAGTAAGGATAGACTTTATTTTATATACATGTCACAGAAGAATCCCCAATACTGCAGATGGAATTTGTTCTCTACTCAGGTAAATTTAATGGAAATGTTTGGCTGAAATGTGGCTGGCGGTGAAAGGGTTAAAGACAATCCCCGCATAACTATGCAATGCACAGCAACGTTTTGATGTAGCCTTGGTGTTCTAGCTTATGCCAACAGACGATTTTCGCAACAAAAAAACCACTAGGGGAGAGCATTTCGTGAAAATTAGAGTTGATTACCTCGCCTTTCTCGGTCAAAACCATATCAACCATGGCGTCCAAGCTTGAAACCGCAGGATGCCAGTCAGCGACTTGCATGCATTTTGTTTAAAAAAAATAAGGCGTGTCAGTAGCTACAAGCTGATAGAACTTGCAAACTGTAACGTAAAAATATAGATGACATCAATTTTAGAACGACGCACCGCGTTCTACATGCTGTGTGTCTCCTCAAACACGCGAGGTGAGGGTTGGGGATCTACCTGATGGTAGAGTAGCTTCCCCTGTTTGACCGATTGATTGGCAAGATCACTCCCACACACCATGAAATTACTCCCCTTAATGGGCAACTTAGGACGATGAACTGACCGCCAGAGGGCAGTCCAACCCTTAGGGGCTTATCACGCGCTATTCTTAGTTGGGCGTAGTGAGAGAGAGAGAGGGAGATGAGCCCCACCCTCTCTCTCTCTCTCTCTCTCTCTCTCTCTCTCTCTCTCTCTCTCTCTCTCTCTCTCTCTCTCTCTCTCTCTCTCTCTCTCTCTCTCTCTCTCTCTCTACGCCCAACTAAGAATAAATAGCGCGTGATAAGCCCCTAACGGTTGGACTGCCCTCTGGCGGTCAGTTTATCGTCCTAAGTTGCCCATTGTTTCCGAACAATTCCTTTTGGTCTGACACGGCCTTAGCTTCAGCCAAGGCGAATGTACTTGTTTTGTTTCCATGGTTTTCATTGTCGTTCAATGTCTTCAAAGCGAAATGGAAATGGGGAGAGAATGACAGGCCTGACACAGCGATAGACAATGACCCTTGGCCTTGTTCAGTGCTGACGACTGAACTAAACACGCTGCCAGAAACGTAACCTTCAGAACAATCGTTGCCTTTTTCTTCTTCGTCATCATCATCATCACCATCATCACCTCTGCCGTCGTCGTCATCATATTACCATCACAACCATCATCATCATAACTATCATGATTTTCTTCTTCTTTTTCTTCCTCTTCTACCCTTTTCTTAACCCCCAACCAATCAATCAATCAATCAATTTTCTTCCCCTATCTTCTCTTTAGTTCCCTTCCTCCTCTTATTCCTTTTTCTTGTCCTCCTCTTCCTCCTCCTCCTCCTCCTCTTTTCCTGATGCTTAAAAAAACCCAACTCTAATTAACACGCCACCCCCCACCCCACCCCCACACCCCAATTCCTCTGTCTGTAGATTTTCCATACTTTTCCTCCGTAGACGACTAATTGGACAGTTGAAAGGGTTGTTGCGAGGCACACACACACTGCACTCTAACAACAAAGAGAAATAAGCGATACTTATAGAGGGGAGGGAGGGGGTAGACAAGGCAGAGTGTGGTGAGAGAGAGAGAGAGAGAGAGAGAGAGAGAGAGAGAGAGAGAGAGAGAGAATGCGAATGCGAAAGTTTATTCAGTTCAGGCCTAGGCCCCTCACTGAAGGGGTGTCAAGTAATACAAAGCATGTTGATATAATTGCATAAACAGCCATAAAAACGAAGCATTGAATTAATTAATTAATTAATTAATTAATTGTACAAACATAAAACAGAAGACAATTCAAGCCTATTAAGAAATCATTAACTGTAGCCTTTTCTGGGCTTTGTAAACATACATAGCCAAGTTCACAATAGTTTTCTCATTTTGACATGCCATTAAGAGATTCAAACGAAACAGACAAGGGTTATGTTATTATAATACTTTGCTTGAATTAGTTTCATTCTTAGATCATGCAGCACAGGACAAATAAAAAGGAAATGTAGTTCATCTTCTCTACCTATATTACAAAGTCGGCATTTCATTCCATGATCATTCGATATTCTGTATCTTAACCTATGGTAAAGTAAATCAGAAACACCAAAACGGAACTTAGTTAATGCACTTTTGACATATCTATTCATGTGTAATTCCACATATGGTTCCAAATAACATGAAGTTTTAAACAACCTGTACTGAGCAAATATATCACTATCGAACGTATGATCATGCCAGTCCTGACATCTACAATCAATAAGTCTTTGCTTCAACTCTTTTAAAAAGCCTGCAATGCACTGAACACCCTGATTGTACAAAACAAAACCAAAATTCAAAAACTGACGAACACTGGTAACCCATGTCTTTTTACCATTATTATCCAGATTAAATAACGTTTTATATGCTTTCAATGGCAACCTATTTTCATTCATCCGTGTTAACTTTAACCAATATTTAATACATTTTATATAAGAATTTATATATATCGGAAACCTTCCTAGCTCTGCATAAACGAGAGAGAGAGAGAAGAGAGAGAGAGAGAGAGAGAGAGAGAGAGAGAGAGAGAGAGAGAGAGAGAGAGAGAGAGAGAGAGAGAGAGAGAGAGAGAGAGAGTTAGTTTGCGGGAATGGATTTATTGAAAAATGTACTAATTGGTCAGTTGAAAGGGTTGTTGAGAGACAAACACACACACATACTGCACTCTAACAACAAAGAGAAACAAGGAAATTCAGTTGATAAATATCAACTAAAAGGAGGCCAAACAGTGTTGACATTATGTAGAAGAGTGTATTGCACTTCAAATGTGTATGAACATGTATGTATTTTCAAAATATCTTCAAGGTGATGCAGTTGGCTATTTTAGAGAAGAAGAAGAAAAAAAGTTATATACAATATGAACGTGTCATGAAATACGTTCGTCATCGACCACTCAGACAAGAACAAAAAAGAAGTTCAACACAGTAAAGTGCTGAAAATGACGGTTTAGTTCTGTAAGCAGATGAGATTCGTCTTCCAAAGTATTTGTGATCCTAATGTTGTCATGAAACTGAAAGAAACCAGACTTCGACTTTTGAGATAGAGAGTCATAAACACAAAGAGAGTAGGGTAGGCTCAGCCTACGGTTGTGTGAATAAAACTGAAAAGAACCAACTTGGCTCATATTCATCTTTCACTGTCAACTGATTGTGTCCGTCTGCTAACCTTTGCACTAGGCCTAGGCCTACAGGGACTGACCCTGCTTCCATAGCTCAACACCACAGCACAAAGAGAGTCGCATCACTAAGCCTACCTAACTGTTTTGGTCAGTTGCTAGGCTAACGCATATTAATGAGTCTCTCAATGGTAGTGTGTGTATCAATGAAAAAGAAAGGGGGGGGGGGGGGGGGGGTCAAGGGGGGGTCAACTGATAAATGAACGTGAGGATAGAAGAATGTAAAATCCATCCGTAAGTATTTCTTCAAAATAAAGGGTTTGGTGAATATACAATTGGCATGCGATTATTGTCACTGATGAGGAAGGAGGGGGGGGGGGGGGGGGGGGGGGGGGGGGAATTTTGACAAAATTACAACTTTTTCGTCGCCATTGGATTTAACATATGCTAAGTGCATGGGCACATGGGACCTCGGTTTAGTGCAGAATGAGAGGAAAAATCCCTTGTACCCAGGTTCGAACTCGGGTTTACTTGACACGAAGCGAACGCAATACCACTGTGCCACTCTACACCACCTCAGTCATTGTGGTTGAAGCGTTTTCTTTTTTTTTTGTAGTGCAGTAAAAAAAAAAAATGAGCTGGTTCTTTTGTTGTGAGTAAAACTCCTCAGCGTGTTTCTTACAATAACTCATCCGTCAGGGTGCCCCTTTAACGGTGTGCCATTTGAGACCATGTACAGGTTTTTCCCGCCTAAAAGGCGAGGACGAAAAATGTTATGCGTGCAGTCCTTTTATTTTTTGTTGTAATTTTTATGATGAATGCAGTATTTATTTTTTTAACGATGCAATTGCTGTTGTTTTGCAAAAGTTTAGCAATGCACTTCTGTGATTTTGCAAAGGTTTAGTAATGGTGGTTGTACACTTTTAAAAAAAGAAGCCAAAATAACGATGAAGCCATGTCAAGTGTTTTATCATCATACAATTCACAGCTCCTCACCGAGTAAATAGGCTACTGCTAAGCAACCCGCACACACTAGGCCCTACTAGCCTAGCCGAGTTTACCTTCACCGTGCCTCGTCATTGACTACACAGTCCCGACGTCGCGAGTCAAATAGACCCAGACTTTTAGTCAAAAGTAGCACTTAGCTGTTCATTCCTATTCCAAATGTGCGGGTCTAGGCTGCACACACACCCGATGTGTGTGTGTGTATGCACGAGCGCGTGTGTGTGTGTATGTGCGCGCATGCGTGTGTGTGTGTGCGCGCATGTATGTGTGTGTGTGTGTGTACATGTGTGTGTGTGTGCGCACGTTTGAGTGTGTGCGTTTGCACGTATGTGTGTTCGCGCGCGCATGTGTGTGCGCACATGTGTGTGTGCTCGCATGTAGTGTGTGTGTACATGTGTGTGTGTGTGAAAGCGTGCGCATGTGTGTGTGCACATGCATGTGTGTGCGCACGTGTGTGTGTAAGTGTGCGTGTGCACGTGTGTGTCCGCGCGCGCACGCGTGTGTGTGTGCGCACATGTGTGTGTGTGCGCGCACGTGTGTGTGTGTATGTGTGCGCCTGTGTGTGCATGTGTGTGTGCATGCATGCCTTTCTTTGCGTGTGTACGTGTGCGCGCGCGCGCAAGCTTGTGCCTGTGTGTGCACGCATGCGTGTATGCGCATGTGTGTTTGCACTCTCGTGCGTGTGTGCACATGTGTATGTGTGCGCGCTTGCGTGCATGCATGTGTGTGTTCGCTTGCGTGTATTCGCATGCAAGCCAGTGTGTGTGCGTGTGTGCATGAGCACGCGTGCGTGTGCACGCGCGCACGTGTGTGTGTGCATGCGCATGTGTGTGTGTGTGTTCGTGTGCACGCGTGTGTGTGTGTTCGTGCGCGCGTGTGTGTGTGCACACGCATGTGTGCGTGTGTATGTGCACGTTTGTTTGCATGCGCGCGCATTTGTGTGTGTGCGCGCGCATGCATGTGTGTGCGCGTGTGTGTGTGTGCGTGCGCGCATGTTTGTGCGCACGCGTGTGTGTGTGTGTGCACTCGCGTGTGTGTACGCTTGCATACATGCGCGCGCATGTGTGTGTGTGTGCATGCATGCATGCGTGTGTGTGTGCGTACGCATGTTTTTGTGTGTGCGCGCGCGCGCGTGTGTGTATGCACGCGTGTGTGTATGCTTGCTTGCATGCGCGCGTGTGTGTGTGTGTATGCATGTATGCTTGCGTGTGTGTGTGCGTTCGCATCGTTTGCGTGCGCGCGCATGTTTGTGTGTGTGCGTGTGCGCGTGTGTGTGTGTACGCTTGCGTGCATGCGCGCGTGTGTGTGTATGTGTGCGTGCGCGAGTGTGTATGTGTGTGCGTGCACGTGTGTGTGCCTGCGCACGCGCATGTGTGTGTGTGTGTGTGCTATGAATCAGGAAGCAAAGATGTAGTACATGAAGTGATGGAAGTTCAGTTTAACGTCGCGTATCGGCTTTCGCCATGTACGACGGGCTGAACAAACCAACCAGGGTATAAACAAAAATTTATGTTCCTGAATCACTCTTAGCCAAAAGGCCGAGAAGCGATCAGGGTTGACATAAAAATGAAGTGACTCCACTTGGCTCTTTATATAGTATGGGTCAAATTGACCCGCGACGTAGACTGTGTAGTTAAAGTTACGTAATCAATAACTCATTCGAGTTT
>CM065710.1:10253507-10256007 GCA_017654935.2 Phymorhynchus buccinoides
TAGTCGCGTGCGAGTGTACAGCGTGAATATATAACTTTGCGCAATTTCTTAATAGAAACGGTGTATTCTACACCTTTTCTCACGCCGTTTCACGAGCCTATTGGTTATAATGCAATGATAATCTCTGATATTGTTTTTATATCTCACGCTGGCGCTCTTGCACTACTTACCGGTATCTAAACTTTTTATATTTCTGCAACGTCATTGTTTGATACAAGTTATTCAGTTCTTCGTAAATCAGTTCAATATTATGTCAATGGACTTATCTAAATATCGTGGCGTTTTGACGTCCAAGCCATCGCGAAACATAAGCCTGTGAGCCAAAATGTAAAATAATATATTAACCTAGCAATAGGCCTACTATATACAACATTACATGAAGTAACCAAATTGCAATAACAAGCACAACACACAAGGTATGTGTTTGGAAGACAATCATATTTATTCCGAAGTTTAAAGAAAAAGGGGAAAAAAACACGACCGTCGGGCAATCTTGGAAAAGATAGGAATTAGTCACATTAAAATAAAAGCAATTACAGAAGAGGACAGAGCGAGAGAGAGAGAGAGAGAGAGAGAGATGCGAGAGAGAGAGAGAGACAGAGAGAGACAGGAGTACGAGAGACACATGAGTGCGGAGATCTGCGAGAGAGAGAGAGGAGAGAGGAGAGAAGATTGACTCGAGGAGTATAAAGAAGCTCTGATTAAGTGTGTATATTTCGCTTGTTATGCTGCAAGTCGTGATATTCGTGCTGAGTGTTGAGGGTGTGGCGACTCACACACACACACACACACAACACAAACACACACACACACGCGCACACACACACACACACGCAGCAGCACACCCACGCAACGCTACATACACACACACGGCTCACCATCACACACAAACACACGCACAGCGCACGCACGCACACGCACACAAACACACACGTACGCACGCACGCGCACACTACAGTAAAAGGAGCAAGCCACACACACACAAATATACGCACGCACGCACACGCAGCTCGTGCACAGCATCACACACACACACACGCAGAGAGAGATATCACACATCACACAACAGGTGAATGAAACCAGGAAACCCTCAATTTCTGGGTCTAATGACGGCCATTTTCCTCTCTGGATTTTTATTGTTGGAGTTTTATTTTTTTAATTCTTTTTCTCCTCGAGTAGTAAATCAAAGACGATGTCTGCGCTGATTTCCAAACCTTATTATCGTCCTTTGATCTGCCTTGTACGTGAGGGTGCGGGGAGGGAGGGAGAGAGAGATAGAGATCAGAGCGAGAGACATAGAGGGAGAGACAGGAGAGATGAGAGACATAGCGACAGAGAGGGCAGAGACAATATCTGAGCTATAGACATAAATATAGAACTATATTGTACTAGCTGCAACGCCCCGTACTGGTAACGCTGGGGGTGGGGGGGGTGTGGGGGGGGTGGGGGGTTGGGGTGGTGGGAGTACGGTAACGCCTTGTACAGGTAATGCCAAGTAACCGGTACCGCTGAGTACCGGTTTTGCCGGGTCCGCAAAATATTATATTTTTACTTTTGTGGCTGAAAACCCAATTTTTTGACCCCTACCACTTTCAAGGCCTACCGATCTCCATGACCTTGACCTTGACCTTGATCGGTATGCAATCATCAGAACAACCGTAAGCCAAAGTACCTACATGCCAAGTTTGAAGTCCCTAAGACCAACGGTGTGGACGTTATAGCCCCTTAACAGATTTTCGGTTTTCAAGGTCATACGCCAAGGTCAATGTCATGACGGCGATAAGTTATGCGTGGATGCCTCTCTCATGTGACATGGTGACCAAACGCCACCACACAAAAAAACTGGAAACGATTCGGTAAAGCAGTTCGGGAGATATGCGTTGGGACAGTACAACGAAAGACCCAATCATTAGACCTCCTACCACTTTCAAAGCGCTACCGATTTCCCTGGCCTTGACCTTGACCTTCATTGGTACGCCATCATCAGAACGGCCATAATCGAAAGTACATCCATGCCAAGTTTCAAGACTCTAGGACCTGCGGTGTGGAAGTTATGGCCCCCTTATCGATTTTCGGTTTTCAAGGTCATACACCAATGTCAAGGTTAGGCGCAGATGCCTTCCTCTCATGGGGACACACCACCACACAACATTTGAAGCGATTCGGTCAAGCGGTTCGGGAGGATATCCTTGGGACAGACAGAAGAGAAGAACAAACAAACAAACAAAAAAAGGAAACAAACCCGAACAGCTCGGATTTACTAACCGCAAGTGCGTGTGGAGCTGCGTGTGGTCCCCCCCCCCCCCCCCCCTCCCCATGACCCCTTGGCGGAGGTTTCCGAAAAGTAATGACGGCATGACACCTTCGGAGGGTGCCAAGGATGCTTGATACCAAATTTTGTGATCGGTCGGTTGAGAACTGTGGCCCCCTCCAGCCCACCCCCCTGAACACCCCACCCACCCCCCACCCCACCCCACCATCCCACCCCTCCCCCCCTCCA
>CM065710.1:10261007-10276007 GCA_017654935.2 Phymorhynchus buccinoides
AACAAGATGTGCGGTAGTGCTAACAAACTCGCTTGTGCTTCACAAAGGTAATTAGGCTTGCAGACAGGCAGAATGACAGACGGGCAGACAGGTTAGCAGATAGGACGGACAGATAGACGCAATAGGCAGATAGGCAGGCAGATCGACGAAACTTTGACTTGCTGTGGCGTGTGTGTGCGTGTGCGTGTGCGTGTGCGTGTGCGTGTGCGTGCGCGTGCGCGCGCGCGTGTGTGAATGCCTCTGTGTGTGTGTCTGTGTCTGTGTACTAATATACACATCTCTCTCTCTCTCTCTCTCTCTCTCTCTCTCTCTCTCTCTCTCTCTCTCTCTCTCTCTCTCTCTCTCCCCTCTCTCTCTCTCTCTCTCTCTCTCTCTCTCTCTCTCTCTCTCTCTCTCTCTCTCTCTCTCTCTCTCTAGGCGACCCTGTTTTTGGGTGTGTGTGCATTTGACATAATCGATACGAAATCGTTTTTAACACGGCCCCTTTTTCGTTTTGAGTTCAAGAAAAACTAAAGAGGGAAAGAGGGGAAAAAAAAAGAAAAAAAAAAGAGACGAGAGTATTGCAGTTTTGGAGGGATTAATGTGGAAGCTAAACTGATGGCTTCTGGCTATGCTTGTCCCCATTATTTCCTTTTTACAGTTTTGTTGTGCGAAATCTTGTGGGGTTTTATCCTCTCCATGCTTCCTCTTCCCCTCCCCCCTTCCCCCCACCCAATTTATTTTTCTCTTCCCTCCTTTTCTGTGTATGCCTCTGTTTGCTTGTCTATCTGTCTGTCTGTTTCTGTCTCTCTCTCTCTCTCTCTCTCTCTCTCTCTCTCTCTCTCTCTCTCTCTCTCTCTCTCTCTCTCTCTCTCTCTCTCTCTCTCTCTCTCTCTCTCTCTCTCTCTCTCTCTCTCTCTCTCGATAAATAATAGACGAATATGTGGATAGTCCTGAGTAATTTGCGGATATTGTGTGGAAACTTTTCACATTTAATTTTTGATGCGCTTATTGCTCTTGCTGCGATTCTTGATTTTTCAAACGATTATTGTACCGTTATTTCTCTTGTGTTTTGTTTCGTTTAATTTCTTGTTTTATATTATTGTTAAGAAATGAATATGTTAACCCCCCCCCCCCCCCCCCCCCCCCCCCCCCCCCCCCCCTGTCACTTGAGCTTGTTAGGTAATGACAGTAAAGTTCGAGTGCTCTCTCTCTCTCTCTCTCTCTCTCTCTCTCTCTCTCTCTCTCTCTCTCTCTCTCTCTCTCTCTCTCTCTCTCTCTCTCTCTCTCTCTCTCTCTCTCTCTCTCTCTCTCTCTCTCTCTCTCTCTGTGTAGAGAGAGAGAGAGAGAGAAGGGGGGAGGGAGAGTGCAGGTGTAGACGTTTATGCTTTCAAATGCGTTTCTTGTTTGTACCCCCCCCCCCCCCCCCCCCTCCTCATTTGTTTGTTTGGTCGCGTTTCTAGTATAATTTTAACCCTTTCGCCGCCAGACATTTTTCAGCCCAAAACTACCATTAAACTTAACTGGGTAGAGAAAAGTTTTATCTGCAATATTGGGAATTCCTCTGTGACATGCATAACATTAGGCCTATCCTTACCTCCCAAAGTTGAGAAAACAGGGTCTTCAGATTAACAGACCCTGATTTGATGCCATTTAGTGACATGGGTGTTAAACCATTGTGGTGCTAAAATGCGACATTGGCGGTGAAAGGGTTAATATGTTTTCTTTTATCCAAGGACAGATTGTAAGAATAGGCATCGCCTAAAATCTTTGTCCTTGTTAAATAAGGTTGTTCAGTGTTCGCTCTCTCTTCTCTCTCTCTCTCTCTCTCTCACTCTCTCTCTCTCACTCTCTCTCGTTCTCTGTCTCAGTTTATCTCTGTCTCTTTGTCTCTCTCTCTCTCTCTGTGTCTCTTTGTTTCTCTCTGTCTCTGTCTCTTTGTGTGTGTGTTTGTGTCTATCTCTGTCTGTCTCTCCATCTCTTTCTCTCCCTCCCCCTCTTTCTCTCTGTGTCTGTTTATTTCTCTCTCTCTCTCTCTCACTCTCTCTCTCACTCTCTCTCTCTCTCTCTCTCTCTCTCTCTCTCTCTCTCTCTCTCTCTCTCTCTCTCTCTCTCTCTCTCTCTCTCTCTCTCTCTCTCTCTGTCCCCACACAGTACACAAATGGAGTGACAGGATCAATACGGTGCGACATTCAATCATCGAATCTCCCGAGACACTCTATCCCCTTTCCCCTTTTTTCTCCTCCATCCCATCCAAGTCTACCTTCTTATTCTTCCTCCCTCCCTCCCCTCCTTTCTCTCTCTCTCTCTCTCTCTCTCTCTCTCTCTCTCTCTCTCTCTCTCTCTCTCTCTCTCTCTCTCTCTCTCTCTCTCTCTCTCTCTCTCTGTGTCTTCCCCGCGCGCGCGCACACGCACACACACAGCAACACATACACACACACACACACACACGCTTTGATGCTCAGTCTCAGAAATGGAATAATGCACATGTATGTAAGTCTGTCAATGGAGGGAGATAGAGAGGAGGAGGAGGAGAGAGACAGAGACAGAGAGAGAGTGTGTGAATGGGAATGGTTTATTCAAAAGGCCTTGGCCACATTTGAAGGGGAGAAGTTAGTTAGTCAGTTAGTCTATTATTTATAGCAGAGAGAATGTAGCTATATAGTCTGTGATTATAGTCCCGTCAATAGCTAAGGTCATCTCAGGACTGTCACTGCGTAAAGTTCGACCACGTATAACAAAACACTCATCAATAAATATTAGCAACGTTCAACAATCTGAAAACCAAAAAAATAGTACAATTCATACCATGACCCTATACATGAGCGCTACTCTTTCATTTTTACACTGATTTCAGTATTTTTAGTTTTACCAGAAACTGAACTTGTTTTTTTTCATTCATCCACCAAAAAAATGACCCCAGGCTATTTGGGGCGTTTGGAACTTAGTTGTTTTTATCTTGGAAGTTTACAAAGGCAATGTAATAATTTTTACAAGGCTTATCAGACTCAAACTGTCTCTGTCTCTCATTTTAACTGTCTGTCTGTCTGTCTTTCTTTCTCCTAAGTTGCCCCCTTGAATTGTCACTGCCGGGACCATGGGTCCCTGGACCCCTGCTTTTCATTTTTTGTCATTTTGGAGAGTTGCACCCATGCCTATAGCATATAATTCCAGACAGTGCTGGAAACGTCGAGCCATTCCGCTCTGCTTATCGGATCCAGGTTTTAAAGACCCACCACGGCACGTGTCAAAATCATGGTTTTCACGTGTTTTCCCTCTGATAGCTGGTAGTATAATCTTAAGAAATATTCCTAGCATAAGAGGGAATGGGACACGTGACGTGGGGGGTCTTTAAAATAACTGTAAAAAAGGGTTAAAATGAAACCCACATTCTAGTAATCAAACATGTATAATATAACAAGCGCGAAATCGCAATAGTTTGTGGCACGCGGTCTATTTTTACCACTCCAATCATGAGTCACCTCCCCTGGCTTTTCAATAATTTTAATCTGTAAACCAGAATGTTATCTCTGCACCATTTCGTAACTTTTTATATCTTTTGGAAAACATTTAAAACTATGTATCCTACTTATACTCATCAAAAGAAGCACCGCATACTCGTCGTGTCTGTTGTAGTGTCTGTATTACGTATGTTTATTATTTTGTACGCTTTTAAAATACATCATTTTAAAGAGCGGCCTCAATTTGAAGTGTAGCCTCGATTTGAAGAAATTATGTTGAATCTGATTATGCTACTTGTGGCGGTGCCATAGCCGATGAGGTTTAACCGAGGCGTGGTCACCGCTACAGCTATCTGTATTAATTTTTAAAAATCGGGACTTTACTGGTTTCGTACTGCCTCTGGGCATTGCCTCCAGTATTGTTCCCACCATATTTGTATTTACAAATGTCCCATATGTGTCTGATTCAGACCAAGAGGACGTAAAACACAATTTTCGCGCGCTCGCCTCGATTTGAAGTGCGACAATTTTGGACCGACCGACAGACAGACAGACAGACAGACAGACCGACCGACCGACCGACAAAGTGAGTTATAGGTTTGTGGCTTGAGCCACAAACAAAAAAGGCCATATAGGCAAATATGCACTGCAGAATGGACAACATTGAAGGGGAGAAAAATATCACACATATAACGCACACAAAAACATGATATATAACTAACTTAAAAGTCTATCTCGGAGCTTAAATGCGTGGAACAGAAAAACAAAAAAATTGCTTCACAACATTTTCATTTTTCGACGTGAATATTAATTTTTTAAAAAGGGTAGGCGCTGCACTTGCGGTGACGCTCTCTCCGGGGGAGAGCAGCCCGAATTTCACAGAGATAAGTCTCTGTGACTAGAATATGCCAAATACCAAAATACCACATACCTTTAAACAGACAAGGATTTCGAACGAATTTGCCAGGAATAAACTTTTTTTCTTGGATCGTTATAATTATAATGGACACATGAATCTATATACGTGAATCTAATCTTCGATGGCATTTTGACAACATTGACATAATAAGTTATTTTCATTGTGTTCCCTGTACTAAAAATGGTGCTTATTCAAAACCGAAATTTCAAATTTGAATTTAGTTCAAATTCTTCTTGTATGTCTGTTTAATTTCATGGTCATGTACAAAGGAATCGAATGTAGCGAATTAACTAAACTCTGCATTTCCATATCTTCTACTACACTCCATAAATGTGCACGTGCCAATATTGCCACTGACATTCAATTAGCCTTTCGCGAAATGAACGTTAAAAAAAACATCAGCATGGTTATCTACACCTTGGTTAATCCAAACAGAGAGAGAGAGAGAGAGAGAGAGAGAGAGAGAGAGAGAGAGAGAGAGAGAGAGAGAGAGAGAGAGAGAGAGAGAGATCGCTGACCATCAAAGGTGAATGAAGCCAGGAAGCCTTCAATTTCTGGGTCTAATGACGGCCAGAGAGAGAGAGAGAGAGAGATCGCTGATCATCAAAGGTGAATGAAACCAGGAAACCCTCAATTTCTGGGTCTAATGACGGCCAGAGAGAGAGAGAGAGAGAGAGAGATCGCTGACCATCAAAGGTGAATGAAACCAGGAAACTCTCAATTTCTGGGTATAATGACGGCCAGAGAGAGAGAGAGAGAGAGAGAGAGAGAGAACTTGAATTGTTTAATGAGGATGAACTGAATAAGCATAACAACACTTCTTTTCATCAGGTCCTCAAACAAATACAATAACTAACAAGCAAAATAAATAAATGAATAGACAAACAAACAGCAATAGTATAGCATAATCACTAAACACGACAGCAACAGAACGACGAAATAGTAACACCAATAATAATAATAATAATAATAATAATACTATAATGATGATACTAAAACAGTAATAATGCAAAGGATTCACAATACTACAAATACTATAACACAGAGAGAGAGAGAGAGAGAGAGAGAGAGAGAGAGAGAGAGAGAGAGAGAGACAGAGAGAAACAGAGAGACAGAGAGAGGAGGCATAGACAGGTGGAGCTAAAGAGAGAGAGGCAAACGGAGTCGTACGTACAAACGAACGAAACAGAAACAGATGGGACGTAAATCAGTCAGTCACCCGCTGTCTGTCAATTTCTGGGCTGTTAAGTTGAGAGCTGCTGTCCGTTACTGCGCTGGTCAGTTGACGTCTGCTTCTAATGACCCTCTGGGGAGGGGGAGGGGGGGGGGGTCTGTCGGAATGGCACATTCAGACCCTTTCACGCATTTGGTGACACGTGGAACACCCCTTCTTGGGGATACCGGGTGGTGGGGTTGGGGTCTTTTTTAAAAATACATGGGTGCAACTTTTCTTGGTATACCAGGATTTCCTGTTTTTGAATTCTACCAGAAAAGGAATTTCTTTTTTTTTAAAGTTTGTCGAACAAGATCTTTGTGTCTACTGCTGTATTTTTCAAACACTCTAAAATAAGCATTTGTATAAATTGTGGAAAAAGCAAACTAAAATACCTTCATAAATCTTTTTTTTTTCTTCAGCTGCAGGGGGACATTACCCCTAGACCCCGGCCTTTCAGGTGTTTTTTTTTTTCATCTTGTGTAGTTGCATCCGTGTAAATTAGCTCCCCCGCCTTCTGGAAGTTCTGTGCTTGTAACTTCCTCTAATCTGCCACTGGACTGTCTTTTCTCTTTGCTGATATACTGATGGGAAAAGGTTAGGGACCAGTCACACACACATGCACAACTTTCCAACCACGAATGGCAATGCAATTTTTTTGGGGGCAAGCATTTCATTCATTATCTCGTCAATCAGAGTACCAAATTTCATTCCGATTTGATTATCCGTTTGCTTTCCGCGAGCCCTCAAACAACATAGGGGTTCAAAACGAAAATTGCGAGTCCTTCGACATGTTCAGTAGTGTGTGTGTGTCCACCACGATTCCTTTGGCATTCATCACATCTGCGCCTCATGGAGTTCACCAGCTTCACGAAGAACCTCTGTGGGATGGCCTGCCACAACGTCACCCCACACCGAGCCAGGGTGGTGACCAACTTCATCCAACAGGCTGGTGTTGTCAGGCTTGTTTGGCCGGCCTGCAGCCCAGATCTCAACCCCATAGAGCATGCATGGGATGAACTTGATAGGCGGGTGAGGGCAAATCATCCTCCCCCCCAGGAATCTCCAGCACCTACTCCAGATGCTTCGTGCTGAGTGGCAGGCCATCCCACAGGAGTTCTTCCCCCCAATAACACCCCCCCCCCTAAACACACCACTTTCCACCCTTACAGAACGCATATAATACATAGCCCAAAATTTGAAGCGATTCTGTTCAGTAGTTCACGAGATACAGCTGAACTTTTATGCAAACTTCCTTGCACCATGTCCTCTCCCCACCCCCCAATAAACACACCACTTTCCACCCTTACAGAACGCATAAAATACATAGCCCAAAATTTGAAGCGATTCTGTTCAGTAGTTCATGAGATACAGCTAAAGTTTTATGCAAACTTCCTTGCACCATGGTACACCACCACACAAAATGTGAACGATTCTGTTCACTAGTTCATGAAATAAAGCTGGTGGGGAAATTACATAGCCCAAAGAAGGAAATTTCGGTTTTCAAGGTAAAACTTCAAGGTCAAGGTCAGCACGGTGTTGATTAACGAAAGGAAGCTTCCTTTTCAAGTTGTGTACCCCTCTGCCAATTTTAATCAAAATCCAAACAGTAGTTTTTAAGATAATCGATACACAGACAGACACACAGACACACACACAAACCAATCGCATTACCTCGGCCTCTGGCTGGGTATAAATCTCCCCTGCCTACAAGTGGCAGTACCATAGCCGATGAGGTTTATCCGAGGCGTGGTTACCGCTACACCTATCTATATTGATAAAAACTCGGGACTTTGCTGGTGTTGCACTGCCTCCGGGCATTGCAGCCAGTGTTGTTCCCACCATCTTTGTATTTGCAAATGTCCCATGTGTGTCTGTGGCCGAGAGGACGTAAAACACCATTTTTCATTCATTGGCAAAACCGCAGATTTCTTTTCACAGAAAGAGACAAGAGGCGAAGAGCGGCAAAGCGAGGTCGATACCAGCCGGACGAGAAAGCTGGCCCTGGTCATTCAGTCAGCCGTTGTCAATTTCTGGGGCGTTAAGTGGAGAGCTGTCGGTCACTGCACTGGGCAGCTCACGTCTGTTTCTTGTTGATCTCCAAGGATGGAGGGAAGGAGAATGGGTGTGGTAGACTATCTTCTTCTTCTTGCTTCGCGTGGGATCACAGGCACAAAGCTTTTCTTTTCTTTTAAAAAGCTTTTATGTCCGTGATCTCAGGCCATATCACCGCCATACGTATGTGTCCCGATTTCACTTTTTTGCTGATCTCCCCGCTGCGTTCAGCCGACACATTCCGATTTCGCGGAGGAGCTCAAAGGAGAAAAAATGGATTTAAAAAAAAAAGGGGCAGGAGAATGGGCCGATAACTCTGAAAGAAGAAGATGGAACAAAGAACAATGGAAAAAGGCAGAGTAAAAGAGAGGGACAGATTGGAGGAAGTTACAAGCACAGAACTTCCAGAAGGTGGGGGGACTGTTTATGCAAAAGAGCCCCCGGTATCCCCACGGGGAGGGAGGGAGGGAGGGGAGGGAGGACAGGGTATGGGGGTGTTAGACGATCTTCTTCTTCTTCTTCTTCTTCTTCCTCTGCGTGGGTTCCCAGGCCATATCACCGCCATAAGTATGTGTCCTCCCCCGTGGGGATACCGGGGGGCTCTTTTGCATAAATAGTACCCTCACCTTCTGGAAGTTCTATGCTTGTATCTTCCTCTAATCTGTCACTCTTTGATTCTGCCTTTTTAATCCCCGAGCCGAAGGTTCGGGAACTATTGTTTTTGTGTGGTCCGTCCGGCGTCCGGCGTGCCTCCGTCCGGCTATTCGTCCGTTTTTTTAAAAAACTATTCAGTCTATCATCAAATTTGGTATACTAGTTTGCCAAGATGCAAGCTATCCACTGATGTATTTAGTTTTACATTAAGGTCAAGGTCGCGCCAGTTACGGGGTTCAACCCCCAAAACACATAATCGCTAATATCTCGCGAAGTTTTGCATGTATTTCAATGCAGTTTTTTCCACAACATTTCTTGATGAATGGTCTATAACACAGTTGTCATGATTTTTTCTGTGCGCTCGTTGTTACCAACCGTGATCGTAGAGAGCGGATTGGTAATGTTTTCACTCGTGTCTGAGGTGGTGTTTGTTTGTTTGTATGTATCCTCTCTAGCGTTTGAACGGATGGACTTAGGGTGCTCACATTTTGCATGCGGGTAGGTAGTAGGAAGATCTAGGCCAAGGTCGATAATGAAGGTTATGGGTCAAAGGTCAAGGTCACTGGAGCCGAATAACGCTGCCGCGCGGTTGGTGATTTAGCGTCTTAACGCTCTAGTTTTTGTTAAGTCTTACAGATAGTGGGTCGATTCTGGAGATACTGCAATACCAGGAAAGACCACTTTGAGGGAATATTTATAGTGTGTGCTTAATATAATATTACCTATCACGCTGGCTCTAAGCTAACCCCTATCTTCAACCCAGTCCTTCTCTGTCACACAACACTATCGCTTTCCACAATAGAGATGGCATGGGGGGTTTGACCTCTCGACCCAGCAGACACCCAAACATTGCATCACGGGGCTTGACTGGGTTGTTGTTTTTTACCTTTGCTTACCGTCATCTACTATCTCTCTGCCTTACCGGTCCATTCTGCTGCCTTTTTTTTGGGTCACGAAGCGCTTTCAAAAACATTTCCTGAAGTGTGCCCTTAAATTATACTGCTGCAACATTTCGGACTTTTGCCAGTATTCGGTTTACTTATAGTAAGCACTGACAAAATACACGTTTCGTTGATTAAAACCTTCTCCTCCTCCTCCTCCTCCTCCTCCTTCTTCTTCTTCTTCTTCTCCTTCTCCCTCTTCTTCTTCTTCTTCTTCTTCTTCTTCTTCTTCTTCTTCTTCTTCTTCTTCTTCTTCTTCTTCTTCTTCTTCTTCTTCTTCTTCTTCTTCTTCTTCTTCTTCTTCTTCTTCTTCTTCTTCTTCTTCTTCTTCTTCTTCTTCTTCTTCTTCTTCTTCTTCTTCTTTTCCCTTCTTTCTTCCACACACTCTTCTCATTTTCTCTCCAATATATTTTATCTCCCCTTCTCCACTACCCCCCCCCACCCCCCACCCCCACCCCCACACCCCACTCTCTCTCTCTCTCTCTGTCTCTCTCTCTCTCTCTCTCTCTCTCTCTCTCTCTCTCTCTCTCTCTCACACACACACACACACACACACACACACACACACACACACACACACACACACACACACACACACACACACACACAAACATACACACACACACACACACACACACATGTTGCATTTTTCTCTTGGTTGATAGTTAATCAGAAAAGTGACAGCTTCTTGTTCAGAGGCCCCCTCCATGCACGCGCACGCACACAAAGAGAGAGAGAGAGGGTGAGAGAGAGGGAGACAGAGGGAGAGTAGGTGAGAGAGAGAGAGGTGAGATAGAGTAGGTGAGAGAGAGAGAGTAGGTGAGAGAGGTGAGATAGAGTAGGTGAGAGAGAGAGAGAGAGAGTAGGTGAGAGAGAGAGAGAGGGGGGGTGAGAGAGAGAGATGGAGAGAGAGAGTAGGTGAGAGAGAGAGAGTAGGTGAGAGAGAGAGGGGGGGGGTGAGAGAGAGTAGGTGAGAGAGTTGTGAGAGAGAGAGAGGGGTGAGATAGAAAGTAGGTAAGAGAGAGGGAGAGAGAGAGAGAGAGCAGCCAGACAGAGAGAGTGAGAGAGTGGGACAGAGAGCAACAGTCAGAGTATAATGCTGCACTGTGACCATGACTGTTGTTGTTGACGTGCCCTGGCTAAAAGACCCCAGGGATCATCCCAACAGCGGAGGCGCTTGAACACTCTGGTACAAATGCACCAGCTAGGGATGAGAACATTGCGCGTGTGACCGTTTTTGATGACCCCGCCACGTGGGCAGCCACACTCGCGACTTCGGGGGATTTTTGGAGACTGACTGATGTTTTGCTAGGAGCTTGTCAAGGCTAAAGACGATCCCCGCAAGTCTATGCATTACATAACATTTTTATGTAGCCTTGGTGTTCTAGTCTATGTTACAGCATGACATCGTTTTGATGTAGCCTTGGTGTTCTAGTCAATGTTACACTTAAGCCAAGGCGAGTTTGAGGGCAAACTATAGTGGATTGCACTGCTCAAATGTTGGTAGGTAATATGCCGTGTCTCGTCAGATAAGAGTGTCACTGGGCCTGGTTATTGTTAGTACAACAGTATGATGATATCAGGAGGAAATTGCTCTACGGTAGGATGAAACTCGATGATTAACCCTTTCACCGCCAAAGTCGCATTTTAGCACCACAGTGATTACAACACCCATGTCACTAAAAGGCATCAAATTGGGGTCTATTATCCAAAGACCCTATTGTCTCAGTTTTGGGAAGTAAGGATCATAGGCCTTATTTTATATATGTCACAGAAGAATCACCAATACTGCAGATGGATTTTGTTCTCTACCCATGGACATTTTTGGCTGAAATATGGCTGGCGGTGAAAGGGTTAACACGATGTAAAGAAAAATAGAAAACATTTTTTTAAGAGGCTCTCTCCCTCTCTCTATGTGATTTGCTTTATGTATCGCATGGTTGGCGGCTAATCTTCTTTGTAGGAGGGGGGGGGGAGAGAGAGAGAGAGAGAGAGAGAGAGAGAGAGAGAGAGAGAGAGAGAGAGTGTGTGTGTGTACAGATAGTAGAGAGAGAGAGAGAGAGTGTGTGTGTGTGCGTGCGCGTGCGTGCGTTGAACTACTGGACCAATCGTAATGAAAATGGTAACATGAATGATGCTGATTTCTTTGTGTGTTCTCTGTTGCATGTGCTGATGGGGTTGACTTGGGTGTTCGGTTTTACAGGTGAGTCAGTAACTTCGAGTTCGTGCATGTCTTCTTTGTACTGTGGTGTACTGTACATATCTGTATTGTACTGTGGTGTACTGTACATATCTGTATTGTACTGTGGTGTAGATGTTTTCTTTGTACTGTGGTGTACTGTACATATCTGTATTGTACTGTGGTGTACTGTACATATCTGTATTGTACTGTGGTGTACTGTACATATCTGTATTGTACTGTACATATCTGTATTGTACTGTGGTGTACTGTACATATCTGTATTGTACTGTACATATCTGTATTGTACTGTGGTGTACTGTACATATCTGTATTGTACTGTACATATCTGTATTGTACTGTGGTGTACTGTACATGTCTGTATTGTACTGTACTTTGTACTGTGGTGTACTGTACATATCTGTATTGTACTGTACATATCTGTATTGTACTGTGGTGTACTGTACATATCTGTATTGTACTGTGGTGTACTGTACATATCTGTATTGTACTGTGGTGTACTGTACATATCTGTATTGTACTGTGGTGTACTGTACATATCTGTATTGTACTGTGGTGTACATTCTTTGTACTGTCTTCTTTGTACTGTGGTGTACTGTATCTGTATTGTACTGTGGTGTACTGTATATCTGTATTGTACTGTGGTGTAGATGTATTCTTTGTACTGTGGTGTACTGTACATATCTGTATTGTACTGTGGTGTACTGTACATATCTGTATTGTACTGTGGTGTACATATTTGTATTGTACTGTGGTGTACTGTACATATCTGTTTGTACTGTGGTGTACTGTACATATCTGTATTGTACTGTGGTGTAGATGTTTTCTTTGTACTGTGGTGTACTGTACATATCTGTATTGTACTGTGGTGTACTGTACATATCTGTATTGTACTGTGGTGTACATGTCTTCTTTGTACTGTGGTGTACTGTACATATCTGTATTGTACTGTGGTGTAGATGTTTTCTTTGTACTGTGGTGTACTGTACATATCTGTATTGTACTGTGGTGTACTGTACATATCTGTATTGTACTGTGGTGTAGATGTTTTCTTTGTACTGTGGTGTACTGTACATATCTGTATTGTACTGTGGTGTACTGTACATATCTGTATTGTACTGTGGTGTAGATGTATTCTTTGTACTGTGGTGTACTGTACATATCTGTATTGTACTGTGGTGTAGATGTTTTCTTTGTACTGTGGTGTACTGTACATATCTGTATTGTACTGTGGTGTACTGTACATATCTGTATTGTACTGTGGTGTAGATGTTTTCTTTGTACTGTGGTGTACTGTACATATATTGTATTGTACTGTGGTGTACTGTACATATCTGTATTGTACTGTGGTGTACATGTTTTCTTTGTACTGTGGTGTACTGTACATATCTGTATTGTACTGTGGTGTAGATGTTTTCTTTGTACTGTGGTGTACTGTACATATCGGTATTGTACTGTGGTGTAGATGTTTTCTTTGTACTGTGGTGTACTGTACATATCTGTATTGTACTGTGGTGTACTGTACATATGTATTTCTTTGTACTGTGGTGTACTGTACATATCTGTATTGTACTGTGGTGTAGATGTTTTCTTTGTACTGTGGTGTACTGTACATATCTGTATTGTACTGTGGTGTAGATGTTTTCTTTGTACTGTGGTGTACTGTACATATCTGTATTGTACTGTGGTGTACTGTACATATCTGTATTGTACTGTGGTGTAGATGTTTTCTTTGTACTGTGGTGTACTGTACATATCTGTATTGTACTGTGGTGTAGATGTTTTCTTTGTACTGTGGTGTACTGTACATATCTGTATTGTACTGTGGTGTAGATGTTTTCTTTGTACTGTGGTGTACTGTACATATCTGTATTGTACTGTGGTGTAGATGTTTTCTTTGTACTGTGGTGTACTGTACATATCTGTATTGTACTGTGGTGTACATGTTTTCTTTGTACTGTGTACATATCTGTATTGTACTGTACATATCTGTATTGTACTGTGGTGTACTGTACATATCTGTATTGTACTGTGGTGTAGATGTTTTCTTTGTACTGTGGTGTACTGTACATATCTGTATTGTACTGTGGTGTAGATGTTTTCTTTGTACTGTGGTGTACTGTACATATCTGTATTGTACTGTGGTGTAGATGTTTTCTTTGTACTGTGGTGTACTGTACATATCTGTATTGTACTGTGGTGTACATGTTTTCTTTGTACTGTGGTGTACTGTACATATCTGTATTGTACTGTGGTGTAGATGTTTTCTTTGTACTGTGGTGTACTGTACATATCTGTATTGTACTGTGGTGTACATATCTGTATTGTACTGTGGTGTACTGTACATTCTTTGTACTGTGGTGTACTGTACATATCTGTATTGTACTGTGGTGTAGATGTATTCTTTGTACTGTGGTGTACTGTACATATCTGTATTGTACTGTGGTGTAGATGTACATTCTTTGTACTGTGGTGTACTGTACATATCTGTATTGTACTGTGGTGTAGATGTTTTCTTTGTACTGTGGTGTACTGTACATATCTGTATTGTACTGTGGTGTACATGTTTTCTTTGTACTGTGGTGTACTGTACATATCTGTATTGTACTGTGGTGTACATGTCTGTATTGTACTGTGGTGTACTGTACATATCTGTATTGTACTGTGGTGTATGTACTGTATTGTACTGTGGTGTACTGTACATATCTGTATTGTACTGTGGTGTACTGTACATATCTGTATTGTACTGTGGTGTACTGTACATATCTGTATTGTACTGTGGTGTACATGTTTTCTTTGTACTGTGGTGTACTGTACATATCTGTATTGTACTGTGGTGTAGATGTTTTCTTTGTACTGTGGTGTACTGTACATATCTGTATTGTACTGTGGTGTACATGTTTTCTTTGTACTGTGGTGTACTGTACATATCTGTATTGTACTGTGGTGTACATGTCTTCTTTGTACTGTGGTGTACTGTACATATCTGTATTGTACTGTGGTGTACATGTACATTCTTTGTACTGTGGTGTACTGTACATATCTGTATTGTACTGTGGTGTACATGTATTCTTTGTACTGTGGTGTACTGTACATATCTGTATTGTACTGTGGTGTACTGTACATATCTGTATTGTACTGTGGTGTACTGTACATATCTGTATTGTACTGTATCTGTATTGTACATGTATTCTTTGTACTGTGGTGTATGACTGGTTAAGGCTTGGTTTGTGTCAGTACCGACAAACGACAGAAACAACGCGATCCAAGCGGTTTATGGGAATATAATAACCCTTTACAAAGTGTCCAGAGTATTATCTAGAGATCTAGACAGAAGAGAAGATATTGACTGTGGTGACTGTACAGCTAGTATTGTACAGTGGTGTATGAGATGTTCGCTTGACCTGCAACTGTACTGTACAGTATCAGTATTGTCTGTGGTGTACTGTACACATCTGTATTGTACTGTGGTGTGTGTGTGTGTCTTTGTGTGTGTGTGTGTACTGTACATATCTGTGTGTACTGTGTGTACGTTTTCTGTGTGTACTCGTGGTGTGCGTGCGCGCTCTGTATTCTGT
>CM065710.1:10281007-10283507 GCA_017654935.2 Phymorhynchus buccinoides
TGATTGGAAATTTGATCACGTGCTTTGTCACTGCCAGAGAGACAGACAGACAGACAGACAGAAACAGAGAGACAGAGAACTCGGAAATGTTAATGCAAAATGGCCACCAGCATGTGGACACGTACACACAAATAATCATATGTTGTTTGTTTGTTGTCGTACCCTGGCTTGAAGACTCCAGGGATCATCCCAGCCGAAGCACTTGAACACCAAGGCACAAATGCACCAGCTAGGGATGAGAACATTACGTGTGTGACCGTTTCTGATTACCCCGCCACGTGGGCAGCCACACTCCGACTTTGGAGGATTTCGGACTGATGATGTTATGCTAGGAGCTTGCCACGGCTAAAGACAATGCCCCGCATAACTATGCAGTACATAACAACATTTTGATGTAGCCTTGGTGTTCTAGCTTATGTCAGTTGGTCCGACACAGCCTTTTGCCAAGGCGACATGAAAATAATCATATGAAATGAAACAGAAATTAAAATAATAAGCATTAATATCTTCAAAGTCATTACTTGTGGCGGTGCCATAGCCGATGAGGTTTAACCGAGGCGTGGTCACCGCTACAGCTATCTGTATTAATATTTAAAAAATCGTGACTTTACTGGTTTCGTACTGCCTCCGGGCATTGCCTCCAGTATTGTTCCCACCATATTTGTATTTACAAATGTCCCATATGTGTCTGATTCAGACCAAGAGGACGTAAAACACCATTTTCGCTCGCAAAGTCAGAAATCAGCATATATCAAAGGAAAATTGACGACAAAAAAAAACATGATCTTAAATTGCGAAAGTAAAGTTTACATTGTTTGTTCTCTTACAAACAATGCATAATGAATAAACATGGCTAAATCTCTCATAACATGTGTGTCTTCATTTTGAAGCCAGAATGAAAAGGGCTGTATATTATTTTTACCTTGATAATGTTTCGTTATGTACTTTCCTCGCAACTGGTTATACATTGAGCATTTGAGAAGGAAGTGTATTTCATTTTACAGAGAGAGAGAGAGAGAGAGAGAGAGAGAGAGAGAGAGAGAGAGAGGGGAGAGAGTATAGATAGAGAAGGGGAGAGAGAGAATTCATATTTGAAGAGGTTCTAGAAGAGTTGAGGACCACAAAAATGAAGTCTGAACCCCCATCTTTCTCTCCCTCCAACCTTTACCAGACACTGAAGCCGGTGTCATGAGAAATAAGTACATCCCATGAAATAAGCACCCTTCGCATTCACACTAGAACCATTGTTATTTCATGCGATAAATAAGTCAACTATTATTTAAAATATTGAGAGATTTAAGTGCTCAATCTACACCAGAAAGAACCCAGAAATAGAGCGGGAGGGTGTATATCTACATCTTTAGCGATAAATCGATGTGCAAAGCCATGCCACTTAGTTTCGTATTTTTTTCAAAATGGCGTACGATATAAACAACCACCCATGCAAACAAAAATAAATCAAATATTAGAAAAAATTAATATCCATGACTTCTCAATATTTAATGATGAATCCTCTGTTCTTCCTGCATATCACAAGACGCCTCTGAATGTATTGTAGGGGTGAATCTTTCCTAAACAGCAAACAATTCCAATGTGAATGAGGAAAGAGTATTTATTTCATGGGTTAGTTATTTTATGCAACACCGGTGTAGCGTCCTCAAAATGGATTTTGTTCTCGAGATACCTGCGCATGCGCGAAATCGATCATGACGTACCATCAAATTTTTATCTTTTTTCTGTATTCGACACTAAATTGACCCTAAGCCTAACCCTAACCCTATTCCTAACTCTATTCCTAACCCTAAGGCCGAGTACACACATAAGCGGATATTCCATGCGGAAACCCCGTGCGCAATCCATAAATAAGTGAAACAAAGAAGGGAAAAGATTTGCGCACGTGTCCCAATTTCCCCTTTTGAAGCGTACACTTTTATCCTTCTTTCTTCCACTTATTTAGTAGGGTTTTCCGTACGGAACTTACGCGTCTAATGTGAACCCGGCCTAAGAAAGAAAGTAGCAAACAGAGAGAAGAAGAAGAAATTTTAGTGTTTTACGTCCTCTCGACCCGGGTAGGCACATATGGGACATGTAAACAGAGAGAAGGAAGGAATAATAATGTTTTACGCCCTCTTTGGCCTTTCGGCCATGTGGGGCAAAACAGAGAGAAGGTTTCCTGCCAGAAAGGTGTATCTCAAAAAGGGAATAAAGAAGGCAGATATGCTGTTCTGGCAGGGAACATTTAACACTTGGGTTTCTGTATTTAGAGAGGTTTCAACTACTGTTCATTCCTGAGAACCTCTTTAGCTGCTGAGAAAGTTTATCCCGTTGATTCCTACGGGCCTCTATTGCTCGTGATATCATGCAACATGATGCCACTGTTATTAATTTTCTCTTCTATAATTGCAATGAGGTTGTTTTTTTCCCTTTTCTTATTGGGGCAAGCCCCCTTGTGGGGATACCGGGGGGTCTAACTTCCTCTAATCTGTCACTCTCTTTGACT
>CM065710.1:10308507-10313507 GCA_017654935.2 Phymorhynchus buccinoides
GTCCCGTGTGCCCATGCACTTAGCACACGTTAATCCCAGTGGCAACGAAAAAGTTGTCATTTGGTCAAAATTTACCCCCCCCCCCCCCCCCTTTCCTTCCTCATCAGTCACACAGAAAAATCGCATGCAGAAGAAAAAAAAAAATGGGTGGCGCGCCTCTGGCTGCGTGAGAAGCAACCCGATTTCACAGAGACGCCTCTGTGACTATAAAGTACATAATGCCCAATGATAATACCTAATACCTAACAGAATGTGACAGAATGGTATAAAAACAACAACGACAAACCATGATAACACTCCTGGTGGAAAATGGAAGAAAGAAAGAAAGAAAGAAAGAGAGAAGAAAGAAAGAATGAAAGAAAAGAAGAAGGAAAGAAAGAAAAGTCAGAAAGAAAAGAGAGAAGGAAAGAAAGAATGAAAGAAAGAAGAAAGAAAAGAGAGAAGGAAAGAATGAACAGAAAAGAAAGAAAGAAAAGAGAGAATGAAGAAGAGAAAGAAAGAAAAGAAGTGAACAGAAAGAAAGAAAGAAAAGAAATGAACCAAGAAAGAAAGAAAGAAGGAAAGAGAGAAAAGAAAGAAAGAAAGAAAGAAAAAAGAAAAAAGAAGAGAAAGAAAGAAAGAAAAAGAGAAGGAAAGAAAGAAAAGAAAGAAGGAAAGAAGAGAAAGAAAAGAAAGAAGAAAAGAGAGAAGAAAGAAAAGAGAGAAGGAAAGAAGAAAGAAAGAAAGAGAAAGAAAGAGAGAAGGAAAGAATGAAAAGAAAGAAAGAAAGAGAAGAAAGAAGAACAGAAAGAAAGAAAGAAAAGAGAGAAGAAAGAAAAAGAGAAGGAAAGAATGAAAAGAAGGAAAGAAAGAAAAGAGAGAAGGAAAGAATGAACAGAAAGAAAGAAAGAAAAGAGAGAAGGAAAGAAAGAAAAGAAAGAGAGAAAGAAAGAAAGAATGAAAGAAAGAAAGAAAGAAAGAAAGAGAGAAAAGAAAGAAAGAAAAGGGAGAAGAAAGAAAAGAGAGAAAGGAAAGAAAGAAAAGAAAGAAAGAAAAGAGAGAAGGAAAGAATGAAAGAAAGAAAGAAAGAAAGAAAGAAAGAAAAGAGAAGGAAAGAAAGAAAGAAAAGAGAGAAGGAAAGAATGAAAAGAAAGAAAGAAGAAAGAGAGAAGGAAAAAGAGAAAAGAAAGAAAAGAGAGAAGGAAAGAATGAAAGAAAGAAAGAAAGAAGAGAAGGAAAGAATGAAAAGAAAGAAAGAAAGAAAAGAGAGAAGGAAAAGAGAGAAAAGGAAAGAAAGAAAGAAAGAGTAAGAAGAAAGAAGAAAGAAGAGAAAGAAAGAAAGAAAAGAGAGAAAGAATGAACAGAAAGAAAGAAAGAAGAGAGAAGAAAGAGAAAGAGAAAGAAGAGAAGAAGAAGGAAAGAAGAAGAAAGAGAAGAGAGAGAAAAGAGAAAGAAGAAAAGAGAGAAAAAGAAAAAGAAAGAGAAAGAAAGAGAGAAGGAAAGAAAGAAAGAAGAGAAGAGAAAAGAGAGAAGAAAAGAGAAGAAAGAAAGAGAGAAAAGAAAGAAAAGAAAAGAAAAGAGAGAAGAAAGAAGAGAAGTGAAAAGAAAGAGAAAGAAAGAAAGAAGAAAAGAAGAAAGAAAGAAGAAGAAAGAAAGAAAGAAAGAGAAGAAAAGAAAGAAAGAAAGAGAAAGAAAGAAAGAGAGAAGAAAAGAAAGAGAAAAAAAGAAGAGAAGAGAAGAAAAAGAAAAGAAGAGAAAGAAAGAAAGAAGAAGAGAAAGAAGAAGAGAAAAAAGAGAGAAAGAAAGAGAAAGAAAGAAAGAAAAGAAGAGAGAAGAGAAAAGAAAAGAAAGAAAGAAAGAGAAGAGAAGAGAAAGAAGAAAGAAAAGAGAAGAAAGAAGAAAGAAAAGGAAAGAAAGAAAGAGAAAGAAGAAAGAAAAAAGAAAGAAAAGAGAAAAAAAAAAAAGAAAGAAAAGAGAAAAGAGACAAAGAAAGAAAGAAAGAAAAAGAGAAAGAAGAAAAGAAAGAAAGAAAAAAGAAAGAAAAAAGAGAGAAAGGAAAGAAAGAAAGAAAGAAAAAGAAAAGAGAAGGAAAGAAAGAAAGAAAAGAAAGAAGGAAGAGAAAGAGAAAAGAAGAAAGAAAAGAGAAGAGAAATGAAAGAAAGAAAGAGGAAAAGAGAAAAAGGAAAGAAAGAAAAAGAAGAAGAAAGAGAAAGAAAAAGAGAAGAAAAGAAAAAGAAAGAAAGGAAAGAAAGAAAGAAGAGAGAAAGAAGAAGAAGAAAGAAAAGAAAGAAGAAAAGAGAGAAGGAAAGAAAGAAAGAAAAGAAGGAAAAAAGGAAGGAAGGAAGAAAGAAAGGAAGAAAGAGAGAAGAGAAAGAGGAAAGAAGGAAAGAAAGAAAGAAGAGAAGAGAAGAAAGAAAGAAAGAAAAGAGAGAAGAAAGAAAGAAGAAAGAAGAAAAAGAAGAGAAAGAAAGAGAAGAGAAGAAAGAAAGAAAGAAAGGAAGAAAGAAAGAAGAAAGAAAAGAGAAGAAGGAAAGAAAGAAAGAAAGGAAAGAGAGAAGGAAAGAAAAGAAAGAAAAGAGAAAGAAAGAAAAGAAAGAAAGAGAAAGAAGAAAAGAGAGAAGGAAAGAAAGAAAGAAAGAGAGAGAAAGAAGAAAGAAGAGAAAGAAAGAAAGAAAGAGAGAAAGGAAAGAAAGAAAGAAAGAAAAGAAAGAAAGAAAGGGGAAAGAAAGAAAGAAAAGAAAAAGAAGGAAAGAAAGAAAGAAAGAAAGAAAAAAGAAAGGAAAAAGAAAGAAAAAGAAAGAAAGAAAAGAAAAGAAAGAAAAAAGAAAGAAAGAAGGAAAGAAAGAAAGAAAAGAAAGAAAGAAAGAAAGAGAAAAGAAAGAAAGAAAGAAAGAAGGAAAGAAGAAGGAAAGAAAAAGAAAAGAAAGAAAGAAGAAAAAAGAAAGAGAAAGAAAGAAAGAAAGAAGAGAAGAAAGAAAAAGAAAAAGAGAAGAAAAAAGAGAAAAGAAAGAAGAAAGAAAAAGAAAGAAAGAAAGAAAGGAAAGAAAGAAGAGAAAGAAGGAAAGAAAGAAAAAAGAAAGAGAAAGAAGAGAAAGAAAAGAGAGAAAGAAAGAAGGAAAAGAGAGAAGAAAGAAGGAAAAAAAGAAAAAGAAAGAAGAGAGAAGAAGAAAAGAAAGAAAAGAGAGAAGGAAAGAAAGAAAGAAAAGAGAGAAGGAAAGAAAAAAAGAGAGAAGGAAAGAAAGAAAGAGAGAAGAAAGAAAGAAAGAAAGAAAGAAAAGGAAGGAAAGAAAGAAAAGAGAGAAGGAAACAAAGAATGAAAAGAAAGAAAGGAAGAAAGACATCGAGGAAAAGGGAAAGACAAAACTATCACCACAAAACAATGTGAGTCGATTGAGTAAAACAACAACCACATCAACAACAACAAACCATGATAACACTTGGCGGAAAACGAAAGGACGAAAGAAAGAAAAGAAGGAAGAAAGAAAAGACGAAAGAAAATAAGGAAAGAAAAAAAATCAAGTATGAAAGAAAGGAAGAAAGAAAAGAAAAGAAGGAAAGAAAGAAAGTAAAGAAAAGAAAAGAAAGAAAGTAAAGAAAGAAACAAACAAACAAACAAAAGAAAGAAAAAAATAGAAAAGAAAGAAAGAAATTGGGGAAAACGGGACAGACAAATAATCTCACCCCAAAACAGTGCGAGTAGGATTGTTTCCTTCAAGCCAACGTAAACTTTGTTCTGGCCACCTCTCGACACAAAAACAATCCAAAACAGTGTTGTTTGGGGTTGTTTTGTTGTTGTTGTTACCCGGCCAGAGGCCGAGGTATTGCGATCGGTTTGTGTGTCTGTCTGTGTGTCTGTGTATCGATTATCTTAAAAAAAACCTACTGTTTGAATTTTGATTAAAATTGGCAGAGGGGTAGACAGCTTGAAAAGGAAGCTTCCTTTCGTTAATCAACACCGTGCTGACCTTGACCTTGAAGTTTGACCTTGAAAACCGAAATTTCCTTCTTTGGGCTATGTAATTTTCCCCCAGCTTTATCTCGTGAACTAGTGAACAGAATCGCTTCAAATTTTGTGTGGTGGTGTACCATGGTGCAAGGAAGTTTGTGTAAAAGTTAGGCTGTATCTCGTGAACTACTGAACAGAATCGCTTCAAATTTGGGGCTGTGTATTTTATGCGTTCTGTAAGGGTGGAAAGTGGTGTGTTTATTGGGGGGTGTGGGGGGGGGGGGAGGACATGGTGCAAGGAAGTTTGTACAAAAGTTCAGCTGTATCTCGTGAACTACTGAACAGAATCGCTTCAAATTTGGGGCTATGTATTTTATGCGTTCTGTAAGGGTGGAAAGTGGTGTGTTTCCCTCCGTCAGCGACCGACCCTCTTAGCCTTTAAATCTAACCTCAAAACCCACCTGTTCCCTAGTGATTGAGGCTCCACTCTCTTTCTCTTCTCTCTCTCTTGCCTTTAGGTCTGTTTCTGCTGTATACCATTTATGTCAAATGTGTGTGCTCGCTTTGTATCGCATTTTTGTTTGAATGCGTTATGAATGCTAACGTGTGTGTGCGCTTTGATTTGATTTATATCAAGATTCAGCGCCGTATAAATACCGTATGTTGTTGTTGTTGTTTATTGGGGGGGGGGGGGGGACAGGACATAACTCTGGCCGGGTTGCATTGTCACAATGCGTTGCTGCCGCCCGGCGATGCCCTTGTTGTTTTTGTACCATTCCGTCACATTCTGTTGATCAGGTATCAGAATTGTCAGAGGATCAGAGGATTTCAGAGGATTAAGAATTTCTGACAGAGGATTGGCTTCTCTTGTCGGAGGTTTTGCCATTTTATTGAGTGTCATTCTTTGTGTTAGATAGCATTTAAAAGTGATTGTTCACTGTATTAAGCCTTTTTGGTGGTGTTCGGAACTGATTTCAGCATTGTCCCTCTTTAGTCTGGGGCCTTGGTGGCCCTTTTACCGCGGTTTTCAGAGGATTGGACTTCAGACTATTCTGATGCCTGGTTGATTGTTTCT
>CM065710.1:10321007-10323507 GCA_017654935.2 Phymorhynchus buccinoides
CAACACCAGCGAAGTCCCAAAATTTTAGCGTTACGCGGTGACAGTCCTGGGGTAACCATAGCTGTTGACAGGATTCTAACACGCCAACTAACGAACGAACTAACAATACAGATGTGTATGAATAACATATCACTTTTTGGAGATGATGTTCGGTGTCCTGTTAGGCGTGGACTCTTAAATCAGGACAGTATTCCTGAAGACGAAGTCTTCTCGGTGAGGTGGTGGTGATGATGATGGAGTTGATTTTAGGTCAGGAATGGGGGGGGTTGGGGGGTGGGGGGGGGGGGGGGGGGGGGGTGGTTGGAGAAAAAAAAAGTTATTTTGTACTCCCAGGTCTTACAGAACGGGGGTACATTACCGATGGGAACGACAGGTGTGTGTTGTCCAGTGTGTATGTCTGTGTTGTCCAGTCTCTCTCTCTCTCCTCCTCTCTCCTTCTCTCTCTCTCTCTCTCTCTCTTCTCTCTCATCTTGTCCAGTCTCTCTCTCTCTCTCTCTCTCTCTCTCTCTCTCTCTTCTCTCTCTCTCTCTCTCTCTCTCTCTCTCTCTCTCTCTCTCTCTCTCTCTCTCTCTCTCTCTCCCTCTCTTTCTCTGTGTCTGTGTGTGTGTGTGTCTGTGTTGTCCAGTCTGTGTGTGTGCGTGTCCGTGCATAACCAAAATGTGTTCAAGTCCATATCGCCTAAAGCACAGAACCGATCGTAGCGAAACTTGGCACAACGGTTCCTTAAACCTTGGACTTGCTGCACGCGTTGTCAGATTCTCAGAATGGCGAGCCACATCGATGGAATCCCTGTGATAAAATTTTGAATATTAAATAAAGTTTACTAAACGCTGATTGTTTCAAAGATAACGGATCGATTTAAACCAAATAGGTATAGTGAATAGGTTGTCGCCTGATAATATTTTGTTGTAAAATATCTAATTTCTAAGTAACGCTATGCCGATACAGGACCTTTATTTATCACCAAAATCAATAACGACCCTACAGTCCTAACTCCCCTGAATTTCAACCAGACGCAGAAACAAATTCAAGCACTTGCCTCCCTCTTTTCCACACCTCCCTCACAGCAATCAAGGGGTGGGGGGTGGGGTGGGGGTGTCAGACACAAAAGCAAAAGGAAGTGCCGCCAAGCCAACAAGACACAAAGCATTATTAATAAAAAGATATAAAAAATAAACATAATAATCATATAGTAAAAAGCCAAGTGTCCGTGTGTCTGTCTGTCTGAAACACAAAACGGGCCTTATAACTCCGCCGTTTTTCGACCGAATCGCTTCAAATTTGCTGTGAGCCCTAACGGGGCGATGGCAACGGCAACCGAGGCGGCCGTGTCATTTGCGCGGCCGGCGCCCGTATCTCCGGTATTTCTGGACGGATCGTCTTCGAATTTGGAAGGTAGATGACCGGCGATGGTGACTATCTGTGTGCCGAACCGGAAGCGAATCGATTCATAAACGCGCGCGATATACGCCGCTTCACCTTTTTACAAATAACTCCGCCGTTTCTTAACCGAATCGCTTCAAACCTGCCGTCAGGCTTGCTATGGCCGGGGCACAGCCCGGCAGCAAACCTGAAGAGAATCGGGAGAGCGCATCACTCTCAGAGCAGCGCCAACATGAAACGGGGCCTTATAACTCCGCCGTTTCTTAACCGAATCGCTTCAAATTTGCTGTGCTCAGCGTTACCAGTACTTGGCGTTACCGTTACTAGGCGTTGCCATTACTAGGCGTTACCGGTACTCGGCGTTGCGCTAGTAAAAATAAAAAAGCAAAGCATCCTCCGCACGCATACACGCTTAAGCGCATGCGCACACAGCACAGACATTATTGTTGCCCTTCTCTATTTTTACGACTTGATGTTATGCCACCACCATCATCACCATCATCATCATCGTCGTCGTCATCATCGTTTATGATGATAGAGCCAGAGATAGGGAAGGAGAGAGATAAAAGGGAGAGAGGTTGTGGCCTAACATTATAGGCCTATTATTCTTTGACGACTTCATGCTGTTGTTGTTGTTGTTGTTATGTCATAACCCGGCAGTGGGTGGGCAGATGCCTCGTGCCTCCATTCGGGGAGCTCTACGACCCTGCCCCCTCCATGAGTGTCTGACCGTGGGAACACCGGGGTGGGTGGGAGGGGGTTGTATAAATGGCCTCCCCCACCTTCGGCAAGTTCTTTTTAAATATGATGATTCTTTTAGCATACCAACAGTCGTATTTTAAAACTTTTAACCTTTTTTGGTAAATAAAAGAAAACTTTGTATATATTGTAATATCTAATGACCTTTTTCGAGTTTTAAACATTTGTTGAGGTTTTTTTTAAAAAGTGGTCCTGGAAATTTTAATAAGAAGATTGCTCAGCCAGCAAGGAAGGCGTTTTTTAAACAAACATTTTAAATCAAATATTATATTTATCGTGGTCCTGTGCGGGCCATGGCAATAAGGTTTTTGACCTTAAATCAAAAACAAAATAATATGAATCTGAAAGTTTTAGATAA
>CM065710.1:10326007-10328507 GCA_017654935.2 Phymorhynchus buccinoides
TATGCTTTCCTTGGAAACCTATAATTATCCATAGTAACGAGCCGCAGCCAAAATTTGACGCACCTAGTGTATGTATTAACAAAAAGAGGGTACCTACCAGTCTCGCCATAAATAAGATGTCTTGGAGATTTTGGGCTCGCACCTAAAAAGCGTTTAAGGGCTGAAAGATGGACTCTTTCTATAAGCTCTTGATTGGCTGTTAACCCCCAGATTTCAGATCCATAAGTTAATATGGGTTGTATTTGGCTGTCAAACATTTTTAAAAAGACACCTGGGGAATGTTCACCTACTGTCCAGAGTACTTTTATTATTGCTGCAATGCCTTTTCTAGCTCTATCATCAAGATCTTTAAAAGTGTATGAAAAAGTGAGCTTTGTTGAAAGATAAATACCCAAATATTTATACAGCTTAACAACTTCTAGTTTTTGATCTCCGTACAACCACTTTTCAGAATGAGATAGATAGCCACCATTTCTAAAAACAACTACATTGGATTTATCTAAATTAACACAAAGATCAAGTCTGTTAGTTGTCCTATATAATATATTCAACTGATTTTGTAAACCTACAATGCTATCCGAAAAAAGAACCACATCATCTGCAAAAAGTAAAATGAGTAATTCAATAAATTCTGGTGACAATTGAATGCCATGTTTGCCCTGACTAATAATGTCCTTAGTTAATTCATTTATAAAAATTGAAAATAAAGTTGGTGAGCACACCTCTCCCTGCTTTAATCCACGTGGACAAAAGAATGCGTCAGTTAAGTTGCCTCCTGTTCGAACTGTTGCTTTAACAGTCTCATACATACTTTTAAGTGCATTAACAATTTTACCATTGAACCCATTGTTGCATAATATTTTCCATAGCTTATCTCTGTGAACAGAATCGAATGCCTTGCGAAAATCAATAAAGGCCACATATAACTTTCTATGTCTTAATAATTGCTTTTGAATTGTTGATAACAGAGTGAAAATATGGTCATATGTGCTGTGATCTTTTCTAAAACCAGCTTGTTCTTCCCCAATGATATCATTACTGTCTAACCAGTCTGTTATTCGTCTGTTCAAAATAAAACTATACAATTTGCTACTAATATTCAATAAAGATATCCCCCTGTAATTGTCAGTATTATTTGGATCTCCTTTCTTGTATAATGGTTGCATAATAGACAAGCACCACTCATCAGGAAACAAACCATGATCAAAAATAAAGTTGAAGAATTCAACAAGAAATGGAACAATGCGTTCTTTACTACATTTAAAAAATTCTCCTATCAACCCATCAGGTCCTGGTGCCTTATCTGCTTTTAAAGCTTTTATTGCATCAGTTACTTCTTCAGAGGAAATAGGTCCATTTAATATATCACAGTTACGTACAAAACTATCATGCATGTTGTTTGGCAGGCTATGTTTCCCTTCTGGTTCAATATGTGGAATGTTAAATACTTCTTGGAAGTGATCAAACCATTGTTCACAAGTAATAGTATTCTGGACTGAAGTCCTTGGACGAACAGAGCGGATTGTATCCCAGAATTTTCTTGGGTCATCTAGATTATTTTGCAGGGTATGAACTATCTTATCTCTATGCGACGTTTTCTTTTGCCTCAGGAGTTCTTTGTACGCTCTCCGTTTTTGAGCATATTTTTCTCTTTGATCATCAAGATCTGTCTTTTTTTTTAGTATAATTTAGATCATCTTTAGACAATTTTACTGAGCAGATCTTTTTCAAATCCTGCTGTAATGATTTTCTTTGTTGTCTGCAGTGCTGGTCAAACCAAACACTCTTCTTATCTTTTCCAACAAAAAACATTCTCTTCATGCACTCTCCTGCGTAACCCAAAGATTCATTAAACAGACTGAGTGCAGCATTTATATCTATTTGAATAAAAGATGTAGCTTTTTGTAATAAATTGTTAACATGATCAGACTGTAATTTGTTTATAAACTCTATACATTTTTCTTCATCCCATTTAAATTTTACTGTGGAGAAGGATTTGGGGCTTTCCTTTTTTGGAACAGCTCCACTGTTAGTATCCATGTACATTTCAACAGCTAAATGCTTGGATTCAATCATAGGTAAAATAGACATACTGTTACACTTTGACAATAGAGAACGCGAAACAATGAAATAATCCACAACACTGCTCCCTGTTTCAGAAATATAAGTAAAACCACCTGGAAATCCAAGTGACTGTATTCCATTCAGTATTAATAGATCCAATTCTTCACACACAGACAACAAATACTTTCCAAAATCATTAACAAGACAATCATTTGAAAATCTACTGTTCAGGTCAAATTCGTATTGTGGTTGCTCATTTCTCATGTTATAAATTTCATCAAGTGGATCAGCATTCTGAGCATTCAAAGAGCCAGTTCTGGAGTTTAGATCCCCACAAATAATCAATGGGAGATCACCATAATCTCTGATTAAATCAAGTAAAAGATCTTCAACTAAAGATACTCCATTATAAATTTCTGTTTCCTGATAATAGGGG
>CM065710.1:10333507-10336007 GCA_017654935.2 Phymorhynchus buccinoides
AGATGCAAGCTATCCACTGATGTATTTAGTTTTACATTAAGGTCAAGGTCGCGCCAGTTACGGGGTTCGAACCCCGAAACACATAATCGCTAATATCTCGCGAAGTTTTGCATGTATTTTAATGCAGTTTTTTTTTAACATTTCTTGATGAATGGTCTATAACACAGTTGTCATGAATTTTTCTGTGCGCACGTGTGCGCATGATTGCGCGCGCTCAAATCACGGGTCCGAACCCCAAGGCTATATATATTAAAAACTATTCAGTTACGTGCTGTTTTGATGTGTTTTTATGTAGTTACGTGCTGTTTTGATGCGTTTTTATGTATGTGTACAACCGACACCTTCCGATTTCGGAGTAGCTCTGCGATGCTGCGAGGGGACTTTGCAGCCGCTCGGCGTTGCACTTGTTTGGGTTTGTTTTTGTAAGTGTGTGCGTGTGTGCGTGCTTACGCTCAACGCGTGTGTGCAGTGTTTGCGTGCACGTGTGTTCGACGAACACCTAGGGGCTATATTTCGGAATGGGGGGGGGGGGGGGAGGGAGGGAGGGAGGGAGAAAGATGAAAAGAGAGAGAGAGAGAGAGAAAGAGAGAGAGAGAGAGAGAGAGGGAGGGAGAGAGAGAGAGAGATAACTTAGATTGTTGAAAGAATCAAGAGACTCGGGGGGAGAATCTTTCTGTAATTTCCTCTTCTTCTTCTTCTTCCTCTTCTTCGATCACTCAGACAGTTTCCTGTCAATTATGAGCGCAGATGCGTCATGCTGCCGTTATGCGCCTAATAAATAGTTAGGCCCAGCAAGTTCGGCTTCGGCTGGAGGAAATGGTGTTTTTTTTAAAGTGTTTCGTGAAAAATGGCAGGACCGGGTACAAGGCAGAAAGATAGTAGACGACAGCAAGCAAAGGGAAAAGGCAGAGTCAAAGAGAGTGACAGGTTAGAGGAAGCTACAAGCACATAACTTCCAGAAGGTGGGGGAACTATTTATATAAAAGACCCCCCGGTATACCCACGGGAGGCTTCTGTCACAAACCCTGCGGTTATTCTTTTTTTGTGCAGAGAACGGAGATGGAGATATGTTACAAAGAAGAAGGCAAAGAGAGAATGACCCCCCAAAAAACCACCAAAAAACCTCTAGAGACACGGGGGGGGGGGGGGGGAGAAAGGGGGGGGGGGAGAACAAGAAAGAAACGAGACAAAACCTAACTACCCTAATTACTCATTTTGTTTCATCGTTTCATCAGGGTAGACGAATCTTTTATACATATATATTTTTTTTATAATTTTAAACCCAGCCCAGAGGCAGGGCAGACAAGAAAAAGAAAGAATCATTGTAAGGGTGAATGTATATGTTTAGAGATCTCCTCCTTCATCGATCTCTCAGACAGTTTTCCTTGT
The DNA here is from genome assembly GCA_017654935.2 of Phymorhynchus buccinoides. Taxonomy (NCBI): domain Eukaryota; kingdom Metazoa; phylum Mollusca; class Gastropoda; order Neogastropoda; family Raphitomidae; genus Phymorhynchus; species Phymorhynchus buccinoides. The sequence continues at coordinate 10,334,897 of CM065710.1, forward strand.
CAATTATTATTGTGGGCGCAGATGCCGTCATGCTGCCGTTATGCGCCTGACTAGGAAATAGTTAGTCCCAGCGTGTCTCCGTCTTCAGGCTGGAGAAGAAACAAAAATCTTTGTAAGAATGTCTTTATCCGAAAAGAAAAGAAGAAGAGACAGTCAGGCCGAAGGAAAGATAGTAGATGACAATAAGCAGAGCGAACTTCCAGAAGGTGGGGGAACTATTTGTGCTGAAGACACCCCCCGGTATCCCCACGGGTAAGACTTGCAGAATTAATTTTGAAGAACAAAAGAAAGAAAATATCGAAAGAAGAACCGGATTGATTAATATATGCCGTCATTGGTTTTCGTGACAAATAGAAGTTTGGCTATTTTTTGTTTATTATTGTGTCCTTTTCTCTCTCTCTCTCTCTCTCTCTCTCTCTCTCTCTCTTCTCTCTCTCTCTCTCTCTCTCTCTCTGCTTCTCTCTCTCTCTCTCTCTCTCTCCTCTCTCTCTCTCTCTCCCCTCTCTCCCTCTCTCTCTCTCTCTCTCTCTCTCTCTCTCTCTCTCTCTCTCTCTCTCTCTCTCTCTCTCTCTCTCTCTCTCTCTCTCTCTCTCTCTCTCTCTCTCTCTCTCTCTCTCTCTCTCTCTCTCTCTCTCTCTCTCTCTCTCTCTCTCTCTCTCTCTCTCTCGCAACAACAACAATGACCCAGTCGGAAATAGTCGCACGTGCAATATGTTTCAGAGGAAATTGCGTTTTGTGATGCTTGAGGGAATGGACGGAGAAAGAAGAGTTTGAACTGTATTGCATGTTTGGTTGTTGTTATTTGTTCTTTTTTTTCTGTCACAACCACAGCGGGGTGTAGAGTGGCACGGTGGTAACGCGTTCGTCAAACAAACCCCGAGTTCGAATCTGGGTACAGGGGATTATTTTCCCTCTCACTCTGCACTAGGCCTTACGGTCTGAACGTGGAGTCTTTCGGATGAGACGATAAACCGAGGTCCCGTGTGCCCATGTACTTAGTACACGTTAAAACCCAGTGGCAACGAAAAAGTTGTCATTTGGTCAAAATTTAAACCCCCCCCACCCCCCACCGCCCTTTTCCTTCCTTATCAGTCACACAAAAATCGCATGC
>CM065710.1:10341007-10346007 GCA_017654935.2 Phymorhynchus buccinoides
ATACATAGTTTTAAGATTGTTTTATTAAAATCTATCTTTTAAAATTGTTTAGTATGTTAAAATAGGTTAAGATTTGATAAAAAACGAGTTTATAACTATTGAGGTTTCATAGTTATATTAAAAGTTGCTATTAAAATTTGGTTTGTTTTATGTATATTTTAGTCTATTACATGACCATATGTGATTTAATTATTTAAATAAATGAAAACTAGTCAAGATTCATTATTTTATATGAGGTTGTATTTGAGTGGGGGGACATACCGCCAGAGGCCTCCATTTTAAGTATTTTGTAAGTGGGGGAACATACCGCCAGAGGCCTCCAATACTGTAATGGAGTTAAGTAATTTTGTTTTTACCAACTGATCCCAAGGGGGGGTAGCAACAAAAACTCTCCCGCCCTTGATAGCATGATGGAGTCCAAGAGGTCTCAACCTTTTAGTTAGTTGTGGTGATGGTAATAAGATGAGAATAGTGGGCACGGGGATGGCTAACGACTCCTGCATGTCCTGGGCGGAGGGAGGGAGGGAGAGGGACCCCTCCTCTCCGTCCCGAGCAGCGGCAGGCCACCGCATGGGCAGTCCCAAAAAGGGGGGGGAGCACTAGCGCAAAAGCGCAACGGTTACGAGAGAACCCCCCGCCACGCGCGCCGGACACCCGCCCGTGGGGAGAAGGGACTTTAAAAACGGGTGGACTCAACAGAGCCACTTCAGCCCAAAGGGCGCATATTTTAATAAAAAGGGAAGAGGGGGAGGAAGGGAGCAGGAATACAGGCGGGTGCCCGGCGCGCCCCCCGGGGGGACTCCATCCCTATTAATAAGGAAAATTTTAGTTGGATTATACCAAGTAGTTAAGTGACGATTGGCCAATTGTTTCTGCCAGCCAGATTATTGGTAACCATCCCAATTTATCATGTTTATTCATAATATGTTTTTCATTATATACCAAGTTATTTTGTTTAAATTTATCTATAGCAGGTTGAAGTTCATGCTTCAATTGATTACAAGGATTAAAAATATGTTCTAGACTCAGGATATCTCCGCATTTACATGCGGAGCTTCTGAATTTACAGTGAATAGAGTTTGTGAAAAATCTGTTAATCCTACCTTGGATGTTATAAGGAATAGGTAGGAAGAGTCCATTTTTAATAAATTTAGTGCTCCAGGAGTGGGCCCTAGAGTAGGCATCCAACTCCTCGGACCACCCCCGGAACGCACAACGTTTTAGGTGATTTTTAGCCTCAGAGAGGGATAATTTGATGTTGATAATCTGACCCTCAATATGTTCGGCTGCTTTTTTAGCAGCCATGTCTGCAATGTTATTACCATGCAAACCCAGATGGGAAGGAATCCACATAATAGTTACATCTGTACCTTTAGTTCTTATTTGATGTATTAAGTTTTGTATTTCCTGGATAATTTTTTTCCTGTTTTTAGTAAACCCTTGTAGTGCATTCACTGAGGACAAGGAATCTGTAAGAATAGTAATTTGAAAGGGCGGTTTTGGAAAGTTGTTAATGAAGAAACAGGCTTCGAGAATAGCCCATAGTTCAGCACTGAATATTGAGATTTTAGAGTTTAAGCAGAAGGATTTAGTTATTTTAAGGGCTGGGATGGTGAAAGCGCAGCCTATTTGTGATTCGGAGATCTTTGAACCGTCTGTATATATCAATAGTTGGTGTTGTATTTCGGAGATTTTTTCTTTGGACGCTACCGAAAGTAGGTTTGGTTGGTTTAATTTAGAATACATCTGATGTAATGTAGTATCGAAATTTGCTGCTTCCCATTCCCAGTGTGGAATAGGGAATTTTGGGTGAGTTTCAATGTCATCTATTTCCAGGCCTGCCATAGAAAGTATTTCCCGGGAATAGTCTAATGGATTGCAGATCTTATGTGCGGTAAGTGGTTTTTGCTGTTGATAAGTTGGGTGGTTGTAAAAAGGATCTTCAAATTCTGCCGAAAAACTTTGTAGTGAAAATTGGTTTGTTGCGTATAATCTTGTTAGAAATGCTGATGTATTTAATTTCATGAGGTAGTTTAACGGGATCCATCCTATTACACCGTAAACTAAATTGTTAACTGCAAATTTTGGAACTCTGAGTGCAGCTTTAAGGGCTCTTAATTCTGTTGATTGTAGTCTTTGTAACAAATTATTTGTGATATTATAGAAGACTTCCATCCCATATGTTAATCGACTACGAACGAGGGCTTGTGTCAAATGGACAAGAAATTTTGTATTTTGAGCCCATGTTTGCGTGGAGATGATTTTAATGAAGTTAGCGCCTTTTATGGCTTTTTTGCAAAGGTGGTCGATGTGGGGGGCCCAATTAAGACGTGGTGTGAGCACTACCCCCAAGAATTTTACTTCTTTTGCCATCGGTTTTGGTTGGCCTAGTATGTTAATATTAATATTTTTTTGAGAGTAGTTATAACGAAAACACATGAATTCACACTTGTCAGGGGATAAGGAGAATCCATTTTTCTGTAGATAATCAATAATAAGGCTTGTATTAGTTTGATGGTTTTGTAAATAGATTGTGAGTGCTTTTGCACTTTTGGTGAATGCTGACGACCAGATGGCTATGTCGTCAGCATACATGGAAATTTGGCAATTTATTAGTTTTAGTTTAGAGATATCATGGATCATGATATTAAACAGGGTTGGGGCAATAATACTGCCTTGGGGGACCCCCATGTCAATTTGATGTAATTTTGACACGGAGGACCCCACTTTAACTCTCAAAGATCGTTTTTGTATGAAGCTTTGTATAAAGTTAAACATATTCCCGTGAATACCGAGACTGCTGACTTTATCTAAAAGCCTCCCATGCCAAACGGAGTCATACGCCCCTTTAATATAAAAAAAGGTGGCGAGGACTTTCCTGCGTCTTGCAAAGGCTTTTTTGACATAGGAGGTTAATCTTATCACTTGTTCCATGCAGCATCTATCTGTGCCTCTACCTGTGCCTCCTTCCAGGCTTTTGGGACTTCGCCCTCAACCCAACACCCAGAGTAAAAGTGGTGCAAGACTTTAAGAAAAGATGGGGGCAATTTCTTTATTATTATGTAGGAGATTGGGTCATCTCCTGTTGCTTTATGAGTCTTCCTAATCATATTAATGGCAGCAGCAAGCTCGGTAATTTTCAGGGGAGAATTAATAGTATGAGAATTATCTGTGGATTTTTCAAAATTATAACTTTTTTTCCGTTTATCCCTTTCATAAACGGGCAGCTGTTTAGTCTGACTAGCTTTAGCAAACTGGTTAGCCAGGGCATCAGCAGTGTCAAGGTTAGAAGATGTCAATCTGTCCCCAACTAGGACACGAGTATTAGTGTAACAACCTTTATTTTGTACAAATTTAAGTCGTTTCCAGGCCTTACCTAGATCTCTGAAATCTACAATATCTTCTTTATTGAAGTAATTTAATTTCGCTTCATCTATTAAGTCATTACATTCTTTTTCAGCCTTAGATTTTCCCTCAAAGTTTGGTCTGGTGGGGTGCAGGTCAAATTTATTGTATTTGCGTTTTTTGTTTTTTAATGCTTTTTTAATGTCCTCACTCCACCAGGGTTTGCTATTAGGTTTTGAGGGCAAAACTATTGTGGGGATGGCTAGGTTGGCAGCTGTTAAAATTTTATGTTTGATGTTATTATAATAGATTTCTGTATTTAGGTCACTAAGATCTTCAATTGTGTGTTTAGAAAGTAGGGATTGAAATAATGGCCAATTTGCTTTTTCAAAATTGAATTTAGGTTCTGGTGGTAAGTTTGTGTTATTGGCTGTTAATTTAAGCTGTATGGAGATAGGTTTGTGGTCTGAATGGAGAGGATCAGAATAAGTATACCATTCATGGTTAATTAATAAGTTTGGGCTAGCAAGAGACAGATCAATGGCGGTTGGATAGAAGTGACGAGACGCGTCAGGATAGTGAGTTGAAGAACCATCATTTAGCAAAATGAGTTGAGAGTCGTTAATCTCATTATAGAGAGGAATATCACAGACTCTGTCTGTACCAAAGGGTTCCCAGCTGGTGTGGCGAGCGTTGAAGTCACCAACAACCAGCCAGGAGTTATCTGAAGAGAGGTTAGAGAGCCAGTTAGAAGTAGGCACTTTAGAATATCCTTTGGGATAATAGATATTTACGATGTTTAAGAATATATCATCTACTTTGGTCTGGATCGTAGCAGAGTAACGTAGGCCCTTTATGTTTGGTTCTGGGGCTAGGACTTCTATAAAGTTTAGAGTTTTGTGGATATATGTAGCTGTATAAATCTTATCTTCTTTATTGCTGACTATTGGTGGATAATGATAGCCAGTGAATTGAGGGAGTTGACAATATCTTAGACAGATAGACTGCAGACATAAGATCTGATAAGAAATTTGAGAGTTAGCTAGAAATTGGGATAGATAATCTTTAGTGGTGTTTAGGGAACGACAGTTCCACTGTAGTACATTTAAACCTTGGAACATAATAGTAGGGAGAGGATTTTACAGAATAGTAGTTGTTTTAGCAGTTAAGGTGTGACTTTGGTTTTCGGTCTTGCCGAAACCAGTCTGAGTCTTGAAGTTTGTGGCGCTGGGGAGGCGCCACAGGCAATCTCTGCTAATTGCATTATGTTTTTGGCGTTCTGGGGCTCTATAGGGAGGTCCTCAGAATCATTAATCAGAGAAGATAAGTCTTCGATTAAGTTTTTAGGCTGGTTAGTGGTTCTGGCCTGTGCCAAGCTACGAAGGATACGGGTTATAAATGTTTCTTTGAGAGATTTATGTTCTTCTTTTTGAATGTTGAGATTTATAAACTGGGATGTTGTTGACTGGGTTTGTTTTGTCAGTGTCATGTCCATGTGTTTGGTTATTGTTGTCATTATTGTTTCAGTCATTTTCCCCAACTGTTTGGAGATCATTTCTTCTACTTTCTCCTCTGTCAATCGTTCAGAACTTTTTCTGTGTGATTTTTTCCTTTTTTTCTTTTTTTTGTGTTTGGGGTCTGAGGATGGAGAAGTG
>CM065710.1:10356007-10376007 GCA_017654935.2 Phymorhynchus buccinoides
GTTATTTGCGCTGTGTTAACACACACACATACACACGCACACGCACACGCACACGCACGCGCACGCACACGCACACGCACGCACACGCACGCACGCACACGCACACGCACGCACACGCACACACACACACACACACACACACACACACACACACACACACACACACGCACACACACACACGCACACACACACACATGCACACACATACACACAACCACAACACACACACACACTCACACACACACACACACACACAACCACACACACACACACAACCACAACGCACACACACAACACACACACACACACACACACACACACACACATATATATATATATATATATATATATATATATATATATATATATATATATATATATATATATATATATATATATATATATATATATATCAGTTCTCCACTGAAAGGATGTTATTGAAAGACGCTGAGAGTGTTTGCACTGAGGGTATGTAGAGACTAGAGACACGGGAAAATAGAGAGATATAGCTGTGGACAGAGGAAGAGCCGTGGGACGGTGCTTTAAACACCCACCAGATCACGTGTCAAAATCACGGGTTTCACGGGTTTTCCCTCTTATGAAAGCTGGTATGAAATCTTGTTTTGACCGTATTTAACTCCCATACAAATGCCCCCAAATTGGAACGAAACATCATTTTAAAGAGCAGCCTCAATTTGAAGTTGGGGACATTTCTATGTGGGTCACACTGAGCTACCCCCCAAAAAAACCAAGGGACTTAATCGTGGTTGCGTCAGTGTGTCTTTAAAAAGCGCTGATGATAGGAAGATAACCGCGGGTGTGTGTGTGTGTGTGGGGGGGTTAATGATATAAAATAATGATGATATAATAATAATAATAATAATCATCATATAGTAAAAAGCCAAGTGTCCGTCCGTGTGTCTGTGTGTGTGTGTCTGAAACACGAAACGGGCCTTATAACTCCGCCGTTTTTCGACCGAATCGCTTCAAATTTGCTGTGAGCCCTGACGGGGCGATGGCAACGGCAACCGAGGCGGCCCTGTCATTTGCGCGGTTCGGCAAATGCGCGAAACGCGCATCTGCCAGCCTCTCGGCGCCCTTATCTCCAGTGTTTCTGGACCGAGTGCCTTTGAATTTGGCAGGAAGATCACCGGGGATGGTGACTATCCGTGTACCAACCCGGAAGCGAATCGGTTCAGAAACGCGCGCTATACGACTCCGCCGTTTCTTAACCGAATCGCTTCAAATTTGCTTTACTCGGCGTTACCAGTACTTGGCGTTACTGTTACTAGGCATTACTGGGACCCGGCGTTACGCTAGTCATATAATAAAAAGGCAAGTGTGTGTGTGTGTGTGTGTCTGAAACACAAAACGGGCCTTATAACTCCGCCGTTTTTCGACCAAATCGTTTCAAATTTGCTATGAGCCCTAACGGGGCAATAGCAACAGCAACCGAGGCAGCCGTGTCATTTGCGCGGTTTGGCAAATGCGCGAAACGCGTATCCGCCGGCCTCTCGGCACCCGTATCTCCGGTATATCTGGACGGATTGCCTTTGAATTTGGAAGGTAGATGACCGGGGACAGTGACTTTCTGTGTGCCAAACTGGAAGCGAATCGATTCATAAACGCACGCGATATACGCCGCTTCACCTTTTCACAAATAACTCCGCCGTTTCTTAACCGAATTGCTTGCTGTGGCTAGGGCAGAGCCGCGCCAACGGGAAACAGGGCCTTATAACTCCGCCGTTTCTTAACCGAATCGCTTCAAATTTGCTGTACTCAGCGTTTCCAGTACTTGGCGTTACCGCTACTAGGCGTTGCCGTTACTAGGGAGAGCGCATCACTCTCAGAGCAGCACCAACGGAAACGGGGCCATATAACTCTGCCTTTTCTTAACCGAATCGCTTCAAATTTGCTGTACTCAGCGTTACCAGTACTTGGCATTTCCGTTGCTAGGCATTACCGTTACTAGGCGTTACCGTTACTAGGCGTTACCGGTACACGACGTTGCGCTAGTCATATAATAAAAAGGCAAGTGTGTGGCTGTGTGTGTGTGTGCCTTATAACTCCGCCGTTTTTTGACCGAATCACTTCAAATTTGCTATGAGCCCTAACGGGGCGATGGCAACGGCAACCGAGGCGGCCGTGTCATTTGCGCGGTTTGGCAAATGCGATAAACGCGTATCCACCGGCCTCTTGGCGCCCGTATCTCCGGTATTTCTGGACGGATAGCCTTCGAATTTGGAAGGTAGGTGACCGGAAGCGAATCGATTCATAAACGCGCGCGATATACGCCGCTTCACCTTTTCATAAATAACTCCGCCGTTTCTTAACCGAATCGCTTCAAATTTGCTGTCAGGCTTGCTGTGGCCGGGGCAGCAAATTTGAAGAGAATCGGGAGATCGCGTCACTCTCACAGCAGCGCCAATGGGAAACGGGGCCTTATAACTCCGGCTTTTCTTATCCGAATCGCTTCAAATTTGCTCTACTCAGCATTACCAGTACTTGGCGTTACCGTTACTAGGCGTTACCATTACTAGGGAGAGCGCGTCACTCTCAGAGCAGCGCTAATGGGAAACGGGGCCTTATAACTCCGCCGTTTCTTAACCGAAGCGGTTTGGCAAATGCGCGAAACTCGTATCCACTGGCCTCTCAGCGCCTGTATCTCCAGTATTTCTGGAAGGATTGCCTTCGAATTTGGAAGGTAGATGACCGGGGACGGTGACTATCTGTGTGCCAAACCGGAAGCGAATCGATTCATAAATCGATTCATAACTCTGCCGCTGGCCTCTCACCTTTTCACTGGAAATTAATGACCTCTGTGTGCCGATATATCGTTCAAATCTTAACCGAACTCTGCCGTTTCTTAACCGAATCGCTTCAAATTTGCTGTACTCAGCGTTACCAGTACTTGGCGTTATCGTTCCTAGGCATTACCCTTACTAGGGAGAGCGCATCACTCAGAGCAGCGCCAACGGGAAACGGGGCCTTATGACTCCGCATTTTCTTAACCGAATCGCTTCAAATTTGCTGTACTCAGCGTTACCAGTACTTGGCATTACCGTTACTAGGGAGAGCGCGTCACTCTCAGAGCAGCGCCAACGGGAAACGGGGCCTTATAACTCCGCCGTTTCTTAACCGAATCGCTTCAAATTTGCTGTACTCAGCGTTACCAGTACTTGGCGTTACCGTTACTAGGCGTTACCGGTACTCAGCGTTGCGCTAGTAATAATAATAATAATAGCAGTATGAAGAGAATGACAGAGGAATCTCTATCAGGACTGACACTCTCTCTCTCTCTCTCTCTCTCTCTCTCTCTCTCTCTCTCTCTCTCTCTCTCTCTCTCTCTCTCTCTCTCTCTCTCTCTCTCTCTCTCTCTCTCTCTCTCTCTCTCTCTCTCTATTTGTCTCTCCTCTGTCTTTCTCTCTCACTGTGTCTGTCTGTCTCTCTCTCTCCCTGTCTCTGTCTCTCCCTCTCTCTCTCTCTCTCTCTCTCACTCTCTCTCTCTCTCACACACACACACACACACACACACACACACACACACACACACACACACACACAGATTCATTCAGGTCTTTCTTTCACCATCAGTAATGCTCGGTGTCCATCTGTGTTCTACCGAGGACCCAGCATATTTGAGAATCGTGTGAAAGGTAGCACACGCCTTGTTGCTTTTGATTTGCTGACAGTTTATGCACACAAGCAGGTCTGCTTCTTTTGGTCTCTCTCTCCCAAGACCCAAACAACATGGGCGACAGTGGACCAAATGCGTACATAGCGCACGCCAATCGGTGTGAATGGCATCGCAGCAGGTGTGAGAAAAACACAGAATGAAACAAGTGCAACTCCGAGCGGCTGCAAAGTCCCCTCGCAGCATCGCCGAGGTACTCCGAAATCGGAATGGCGTAAATTTGACCTTAATGTAAAACTAAGTACATCAGTGGATAGCTTGCATCTTGTGCAACAAGTATACCAAATTTGACGATAATAGACTGAATAGTTTTTTTATATATAGCCTTGGGGTTCGGACCCGTGATTTGAGCCCGCGCGATCATGCGCACACGCGCGTACAGAAAAATTCATGACAACTGTGTTATTCATCAAGAAATGTGAAAAAAACTGCATTAAAATACATGCAAAACTTCGCGAGATATTAGCGATTATGTGTTTCAGGGTTTGAACCCCGTCACTGGCGCGACCTTGACCTTAATGTAAAACTAAATACATCAGTGGATAGCTTGCATCTTGGCCAACTAGTATACCGAATTTGATGATGATAGACTGAATAGTTTTTTGAGAAAAACGGACGAATAGCCGGACGGACGGAGTCACACCGGACGGACACCGGACGGACGGACCAGACAAAAACAATAGCTCCCCGAACCTTCGGCTCGGGGACTAACCTCAGGGGGGGAAAAAATGACTTTCCTTATATTACCCATAGACATGTTTTGTCCTTCAACTCTCTTAGCCCCCTCCCTCCCCCCACCCCCACCCACATGCCTTTGCCCATCCCCTTCTCGCAAACATACTTTTTGATATTCTCGATCCGATATTTATTTCCCCTTTGATCTTCATAAATGAGGCACAGAGAGAGAGAGAGAGAGAGAGAGAGAGAGAGAGAGAGAGAGAGAGAGAGAGAGAGAGAGAGAGAGAGAGAGAGAGAGAGAGAGAGAGAGAGAGAGAGAGAGAGAGAGAGAGAGAGAGAGAGAGAGAGAGAGAGAGAGAGAGAGAGAGAGAAGCAGAGAGAGAGAGAGAGAGAGAGATTCATTCAGATCTGTCTTTCACCATCAGTAAGAGAGAGGGCGGATGGGAGCAGAAGAGAGGCAAAGGGTGGGTGGGGGGGGGGGTGACAAAGAGAGATGAGAGATATGAAACAACATCTGTTCATTATCCATTCCTGTGTAATACCGCAGACTGATGACAGAGAGAGCATCAAGCAGTACTCCCATTCTTCACGCCCATCCAGCACAAATCCACAATCCACAAGAAAAATGAGAACCTTCCCCGACACTCTCAGACGGCCGGTTCCCTTTTAGCGATTTGTCTTCAGGGCATCGTCTTTTAGACCCCTCCCCCACACCTCCCAACACCCAAGCCCCACCCCTCCTCTTAACTGTCCACCCCCTCTACCCCACTTACTACCCCCCACCCCACCCCCTCCTCTCCTCTCCCCCACTTCCCATCTTGATCTCCTGTCTTAATCCTTGCCTCTGTCCGATATTGTCTGTCGATCAGAGCTTTGTTTCTACCCCCCATCCGCATTGATCATGATGAATGAGAGAGAGTGGGGGGGAGAGGGAGATGGGGAGACAAACAGAGAGAGGGGGGGGGGATGAGGAAGAGGGCAAAAACAGATTATGAGACTGGACATTTAGCCGAACTTTGTAATGTTGGTAGTAATGATTCTCATTCAGTCAGTCATTTATTCATTTGCATGGGTGCAACTTTTCCTGGTATAGTAGGATTTTCTGTTTTTTTGAATTTTACCAGAAAAGGAATTTCCTGGGGTGGGGTGGGGGTGGGGGGGGGGGGGGGGGGGGGGGCAAATGTTAAGAATAGCTCCCTCCTCTGCCGCTTCCATTCATTTCAGACGGTTTCAGGTTAGGGTTAGGGATAGGTGTCAGCTTAGTCAACTTTTATTTGTGTGTGTATTTGACACTTAGCCCTTTCACCGGCAAAGTCGCATTTTAGCACCACAGTGATTTAACACCTATGTCACTAAAAGGCATCAAATTGGGGTCTGTTATCCAAAGACACGATTGTCTTAGATTTTGGGAAGTAAGGATAGACCTTGTTTTAAATATCTCACAGAAGAATCCCCAATACTGCAGATGGATTTTGTTCTCTACCCAGGTAAATGTAATGGCAATTTTTGGCTGAAATATGGCTGGCGGTGAAAGGGTTAACCTACTCCTAAACCTGTCCCTAACTCTATTCCTAACGCTAACCCTAACCTGAAACCGTCTAATCCACACAAAAAAGGTATGTTATGAGATTGACACTTAACTGACCCCAAGCCTATCCCCAACCCTATCTATCCCAAACCCTGTTTCTAACCCTAACCCTAACTGAAACCGTCTGAAATGAATGGAAGGGGCTTTTTCTTAACATTTGCCTTTTTTAAATTTGTCTAACAAGATCTTTGTGTGTCTATTGTATATTTTTTTTCAAACACTTTAAAATAAGCGTTTGTATAAATTGTGGGAAAAGCAAGCTAAAATACCTCCATAAATCATTTTTTTCTTCAGCTGCGGGGGGGGGGGGTGGGGGGGGGGGGGGGGGGGGGGGGGGGGGGGGGGGGGGGGGGGGGGGGGGGGGGGGGGGGGGGGGGATTACCCAATAGGATTTCATGATTTTTTTTTTGGTGTAGTTGCTCCCATGCATTTGGATTTACCAATACTTTTGAAGCATCCTCTTGAGTTGAGTAGTAGCAACAGTACAAAGTTTTCAAACTTCCAGAAGTTCTGTTGAAGAACTTGAGAGAGGTAGGCGGGTGGTGACGACTGAGAGAGAGAGAGAGAGAGAGAGAGAGAGAGAGAGAGAGAGAGAGAGAGCAATGATGAAATGGGATTGTTTGTGTTATCGAATAAGATGGCAACGATGAGAGAGAGAGAGAGAGAGAGAGAGAGAGAGAGAGAGAGAGAGAGAGAGAGAGAGACTCACAGAGAGAGAGAGAGACTCACAGAGAGAGAGAGAGACTCACAGAGAGAGAGAGACATAGAGATAGAGACTCAGAGAGAGAGAGAGAGAGAGAGAGACAGACAGACAGAGAGAGAGAGACATAGAGAGAGAGACTCAGAGAGGGGAGAGAGAGAGAGAGAGAGACAGACAGACAGACAGACAGAGAGACTCACAGAGAGAGAGAGAGAGAGACATAGAGAGCACACAGAGAGAGACATAGAGAGAGAGACTCAGAGAGGGGAGAGAGAGAGAGAGAGAGAGAGAGAGAGAGAGAGAGAGCGAGAGACAGACAGACAGACAGAGAGACTCACAGAGAGAGAGAGAGACATAGAGAGCACAGAGATAGAGAGAGAGAGAGAGAGAGAGACTCACAGAGAGAGAGAGAGAAACAGAGAGAGAGACTCACACAGAGAGAGAGAAAAGAGAGTGTGTGTGAGAGAGGCTGGCAGACAGTCAAGAAAGACCAAACATTTAATATCGTTTACTCAAATTGTCCAAAGTTAGCGTTATTAACTCTGGGTTTTTATGAGTGAGAAAGAGAGACAAGAGACAAACACGCGCAAAGAGAACTGGGCACCTTCAATTTCATTTAACCCGGGGTTCGTATAAGAGAGAGAGAGGCAGAGAGAGAGAGAGAGAGGCAGAAAGAGAGAGAGAGAGAGAGTAAAATAACTCATTTCTTTAGAACCCTTTTCATGCTGAGAGACACAGGCACAGAGAGAGAGAGAGAGAGAGAGAGAGAGAGAGAGAGAGAGAGAGAGAGAGAGAGGCAAAAAGAGAGAGACAGAAAGAGAGAGAGAGACAGACAGAAAGAGAGAGAGAGAGTAAGAGCACTCATTTCTTTAGAACCCTTTTCATGCTCAGAGAGAGAGAGAGAGAGAGAGAGTGTAAGCGCCAATTTCTTTAGGATGGTTTCCATGTCCAGAAACACACAGACAAACAAACAGACAGACAGACGAACAGACAGGCGTACAGATAAATTCTGTGAGTTAGAGTAGAAGTACTTTTCCTCATCCTCGATCGCGAGAGAGAGAAAAATAGAGTTTTTACGCCTTCTGGGCCAGAGGGCCATTTGGGGCATTTGAAATTATAAAGATCCTGGTTAATCCTCGATCGCTCACACACAGTCTCTTGTTATATAAGCGTAGATGCGTCATGCTGCCGTTATGCGCCTAACTAAGAAATAGGTCCAGCATGTCCGTCTTCGGCTTGAGAAAATTTTTTATAAGAGTGTCTTGGGGGGTCTTGGGGGGCGGGTGGGTGGGGGGGGGTAGGCAGGAGAATGGACCAGTAAGGCGGTAAGGAAAAGGCAGAGTCAAAATAGTGACAGATTAGAGGAAGTTTTACAAACACAGAACTTCCAGAAGGTGGGGGAACTATTTGTACGAAAGACACCCCCTGGTATCCCCACGGGGGGAAGTTACAGGCACAAATATAGTAAGGGAATGGAAAAGGCAGAGTCAAAATAGTGACAGATTAGAGGAAGTTTTACAAACACAGAACTTCCAGAAGGTGGGGGGGGGAACTATTTGTACGAAAGACACCCCCTGGTATCCCCACGGGGGGAAGTTACAGGCACAAATATAGTAAGGGAATGGAAAAGGTAGAGTCAAAGAGAGTGACAGATTAGAGGAAGTTTTACAAGCACAGAACTTCCAGAAGGTGGGGGGAACTATTTGTACGAAAGACACCCCCTGGTATCCCCACGGGAGAATAGACCAGTAAGGGGGAAAGGTAGTAAGGAAAAGGTAGAGTCAAAATAGTGACAGATTAGAGGAAGTTTTACAAACACAGAACTTCCAGAAGGTGGGGGGAACTATTTGTACGAAAGACACCCCCTGGTATCCCCACGGGGGGAAGTTACAGGCACAAATATAGTAAGGGAAGAATGGAAAAGGTAGAGTCAAAGAGAGTGACAGATTAGAGGAAGTTTTACAAGCACAGAACTTCCAGAAGGTGGGGGAACTATTTGTACGAAAGACACCCCCTGGTATCCCCACGGTGGGAAGTTACGGGATCGATAAGGCAGAGTCAACGAGAGTGACAGATTAGAGGAAGTTTTACAAGCACAGAACTTCCATAAGGTGGGGGGAACTATTTGTACGAAAGACCCGCCCTGGTATTCCCACGGAGGGGAGATAAATTCTGTGAGTTAGTAGGAGAAGTTGTGAAAAGGACAGCCTCTCTCGTTCATTTGTCAGACAGGCTTTTCTTGTTCCACACAAATTGATGGGGGTGGGTTTGGGGGGCGAAGAAGACCAAGTAAAAGTAGAAGAGAGAAGTATAGTCAAAGTAGAAGAAGTAGTAGTAGTAGTACTAAAAGTAGTAGACTGTCATCAATCTAACAGAAATCCGCTGAAAGGGAACGGCGGCGTGGCGCTCCCGGAAGAGACGTCATTTGAAGTAAATGACGTAAATGTGTAGTGCACTTTATGGCTTGGCTGGGGCTGACCTGTTGAAAAGGGGGGTCTCCATACCCCCCCCCCTCTCTCTCTCTCTCTCTCTCTCTCTCTCTCTCTCTCTCTCTCTCTCTCTCTCTCTCTCTCTCTCTCTCTCTGTGTGTGACTGACTGACTCTCCTTGTGTGTCTCTCTCTCTGCGCTCTCTCTCTCTCTCTCTCTCTCTCTCTCTCTCTCTCTCTGTCTCTGTCTCTCTCTCTCTCTCTCTCTCTCTCTCTCTCTCTCTCTCTCTCTCTCTCTCTCTCACACACACGCATGTACACACACACACATAACACACGCATGCACACACATACATACACACACACACACACACCACACACACACACACACACACACACACACACACACACGCACACACACGCACGCACTACTGACGCACCCAGAGCTTCTCAACCTTCATTCATACTCGTGTTCCCATCCCTAGCGGATGCATTTTGTACCGCAGCGTTCAAGTGCTTCAGCTGTTGGGATGATCCTGGAGTCTTTTAGCCAGGGTACCTCAACAACCAACAACAAACTTTACATACTTATGTTCCTGGTGGCGAAAAGGATTTTCTTCTTCTTTTTTCTAGTCAAGGAACAATATCAGAGGCTGACTGGTATTAGGGTCGGCGTACATCTCGTGACAGTGTGCTGGCTAATGCAAAGCATCTGAGTATTTTTCACACTTACTGGCGTGCGTTGTGTACGTATTTGGTCTGCTTGTCGCCCATGTTGTTTGGGGAAGGGAGACCAAAAAGAAGCAGACCTGCTTGTGTGTATAACCTGTCAGCAAGTCAAAAGCGACAAGGCGTGTCAAACGATTTGTCAAACATGTTGTGTAGTACCTACTGTCTGTAACACTGTGGACACCGAGCTTTATAATTGTGTACCAGAAGCAATGTGGTATCAGACACCCTGAGTCTGCCTGCCCCGTCCTCTCTGATACCTGAGACAGCAGGCACTGAGCATTATGACATTGGAATTAGGAGCAGACTTCTTCTTCTTCTTTCTTCTTCTTTCTTCTTCTTTCTTCTTCTTCTTTCTTCTTCTTCTTCTTTTTCTTCTTCTTCTTCTTCTTCTTCTTCTTCTTCTTCTTCTTTCTTCTAATGCGTTCCCAGGCCATGTATGGCCATAATGGGTAAGGTACGCACGTGTCCGTTTTTCAGTTTTCACTGGTCTCCCCGCTGCGTACATACAGCCGACACATTCAGATTTCGGAGGAGCTCAAAGGAGAAAAGCTTTTTGGAAGATTTTATTTTGGTGAGAAAAAAAGGCAGAATTGGATAAGTCAGAAAGATAGTAGATGGCAGAAAGCAAAGAAAAAAGGCAGAGTCAAAGAGAGTGGCAGATTAGAGGAAGTTAGAAGCACAGAACTTCAAAAACATGGGGGAACTATTTTTACCGAAATACCCCCTTCCGCCCCCCCCCCCCATCCCCCCCCCCCCCCCCCCCCCGGTATCCCCACACGGGGAGAGACTCGTGCAGGGGGCGGGGTCGTCCAGCTCCCCGTATGGAGGCACGAGGCATCCACCCACTGCCCGGCCATGCCCCTAATACAATGTGTAACACAAGTCAGTGTGAGGAGATGTCTTGGAAATTACGGACCACACGACTTTTGCTTCTGCGTTCCCAGGCCTCCTTGATGAGTTGGCGCCAAATGAAGAATACGGATGAACCAAGATTGCGTGATTGCTAGGGCATATTATTTTTTATTTTTTTTTATTTTTTTTGGGGGGGCAGAGAGAGAGAGAGAGAGAGAGAGAGAGCGCTTTCTCTAAACACTGAAACACTTTATTTCACAAGGATAAACAGGGTTCCCACAAGTCCTTGAAAACTTGAAAAGTCCTGGAAAACTAGCAAGGCCTTTTCCAGGGCTTGAAAAGTGCTGGAAAAACAGCACAGGCCCTAAAGCTCCTGGAAAAGTCCTGGAATTTTCTTAATTTTGCTTACCAGTTTCTCAAGTTTCAGGCAAGCAAAACCGACACTCGATCTCTTTGAAAATATATATAGTAAAACTGAAAGTTAACCACTTGTTTAAATTTTTAAAATTCAGACTTTTGACAGCCTGATATTGTGACAGCAGACGACCATGCTACTGCATGTGGACTTTTGGTGTGTGCAGGTTGTGTAGTTTCAAGTCATTAGAATAGTTTAATATTAGCACACCTCTTACCGTAATGCTTATTATCCATATTACAAGCACAGGCATGCTACTTTTCAGCGATTTCGCGGAATTCCGCCAAACCCGTTTTGAACTGCAGCGAAACTCAAAAATTTTCAGAGAAAAAAAAATCGCGCCACGTTTCGCAGAACTCTTACTACGCGTGCAAGCAGTCGACTCGCGCCACGCTTCGCGGAACTCTTACTACGCGTGCAAGCAGTCGACTCGCTGCTTAAGCCCTCCGTTGCGCGCGCACCGGTTACCAACTTCCTGCGACGCCATAACTAAATAGCACGGTCGACATTTGACTCGTATCGAGTGTTAAATTGCAAACTTTCGCGATGTCCAGAAGTGATATTGTGCCCAGAGGGGGGAAAAACAACACATTTAGCACTAAACACTGTACTGTTCACAACCCTGAAAATATGGCTCAGAATGCACCAGATTGCACAGATTTTAGCCATTTGTTCAAAAAATTTCCGGGGGGGCATGCCCCCGGACCCCCCTAGCTCGCGCGCCTGCTTCGCAGCCGCGCACTTGTGGCTTCGCCACTTCGAGGAACTTTCAGAGAAAATGAAATTTTGCCTGTAGCATGCCTGAAGCAGAATTTTTAGTCCTTGAAATTTACCAGCATGGTCCTGGAAAAGTCCTTGAAGTTTTCTTTGAGAGATTTGTGGGAACCCTGGATAAAGATTTTAGGCGATGCCTATTCTTCCAATCTGTCTTTGTTTAAAAGAAAACACAAAAAATTAACTAGAAACATGAAAAACCACATGATTATTTTAAAATTGCAAACAAGAGACGCATTCGAACACATACCTGTACTCTCTCTCTCTCTCTCTCACTCTCTCTCTCTCTCTCTCTCTCATCTCTCTCTCTCTCTCTCTCTCCACTCTCTCTCTCTCTCATCTCTCTCTCTCTCTCTCTCTCTCTCTCTCTCTCTCTCTCTTATGGTTGTGGTTTCTTTTCTTCAATACAATATTTTGTATGTGAACCTTTGTAAGAAGTAAGCTTCGAAACTATGATATTGCAATTTTGAAGAAAACAAAAGAAAGAAGAAAAAGAAGTAATATTGCACTGCTCATACTTAAAATAGCATTACTGATGTGCATTTTCTGTTCTTTTCTCTTTAAATATTGCGCTACACATACTTAGATAGTATTAGCGATGTGCGTTTGTTTTTGTTTTTTGTTGTTGTGTTTTTTCCCCTTTACCCTGCCGGTTGTATTGTGGTCTATGGCCAAAGTGCAATAAACCAGTTCAGTGTTCAGTGTTCTCTCTCTCTCTCTCTCTCTCTCTCTCCCATCCATCCAACCCCTCCCCCCAAAAATATGCCCTAGCAATCACGCAATCGAGAGAGAGATAGGGGGGGTGGGGGTGTTTTTGACACTTTGTCTGTGGACACTTTGTCTGTGGGGGTTTTCGTAAAGGAGAGAAATGGAGTTGGACGAAGAATAGGACAATGAAAAGAGAGAGAGAGAGAGAGAGAGAGAGAGAGAGTGAGTGTGAGTGAGGAGGGGAGGGGTACGGAGTTAGGGTGGGAGTTACTACTATCTGGTTAACACGATCAAAGAAAACGAAGCAGCAGACATTGATTTCTGCCTGTCGGGCTGGTGGCCCTAACACAATCTGTCACAGAGTGTCACGTGCTTGGATTGAGTTCCACACCGTCACGACATGATTTTATACGCGGACGAAAGAAGGCTGAGTAGATGGGTTGACTCAAGCCATGAAGGATTGCTGAATCATGAAGCAATTTTAAGCAAAGTGTTCGTTGTTCATATATGTGACCCAGCACCACGAAAGGGACATTAAGTGTCCAAAGGACCATTCTGAGACAACGGTCCGGTTACAAGTTTCAAACAAGCGCATTTCAAATGATATAAGAACCATTGTTGTAACTCTCTTTCTAATTAACTCCCCTCCACCAAAGCTGATTACGATACCGATCATCTAGCAATGCGTGGATCAGAACTGTTTGTCTCACTTTGGTTCTTACCCACGTATTGCTAGATGATTGGTATTGTAATCGACTTGGGGGGGTAATTAGAAAGAGAGTATTCCCCCTTTGTTCAATTTCGTTATCTCCTCTCTTGGCTTCACTGTTTCATTCATTGTTGTAACTATTTTCGTTTTAGAGTTATGAGCATTCAAAGTTGGTAGGGTGACTGTCGGCCATTTTCAGAAATCACAGTCTGAAGTTTAGCCTAGCTGAAGAAAATGCACCAACCTACTCATTTCAAAGCACTTTTTTAAAATTTAGAGACCATAATAAAGATTGTCCTTTATAAATATTAAAGATGAGATGTTAGAGAGCACGAAAATACCCATAACTCAAAATTGATAAAATTGATTTTTTTTTTTAATGAGATTTTTGACTTTGCAAGCCTGTTATGAGAAACTAGCCCAGCGACTTAATGTCCCTTTCGTGGTGCTGGGTCATATAGTATGCTCAAATCGTGAATAGAGACGGAAAGGAAAGCAGTAAACTAAAAATCAGGGACAGACGACCCAGGTAAGAAAGGAAGGAGAGGGTTGTCAGAGGAATGGTTAACCTCCTGAAGCGGGGCACATTTTCTGGCTTACTGTCTTTCAATTCATTCGGTAACACCGGCGACAGGAGTCATTTCATTTCATTGCAGCTGTTATCTAACGGGTGACAGAAGTTGACGAGCCCAGCGGAACTCGTGTGAATTGGCAACCAGACGACATGTCACGAACGGTGAACCGGATATGCTCGGTGTCCATCTGTGTTCTACGGAGGACCCAGCATGTTTGATAAATCGTGTGAAAGGTAGCACACTCCTTGCTGCTTTTGACTCGCTGACAGGTTATGCACACAAGCGGGTCTGCTTCTTTTGGTCTTCCTTCCCCCAAGACCCAAACAACATGGGCGACAGCGGACCAAATGCGTACACAACGGCACGCCAGTCGGTGTGAATGACATGGCAGCAGGTGTGAGAAAAAAAAATCAGAATGAAACAAAACGAGCGCACAGAAAAATTCATGACAACTGTGTTATAGACCATTCATCAAGAAATGTTGTGGGAAAAAAACCTGCATTGAAATACATGCAAAACATCGCGAGATATTAGCGATTATGTGTTTCGGGGTTTGAACCCCGTAACTGGCGCGACCTTGACCTTAATGTAAAACTAAATGCATCAGTGGATAGCTTGCATCTTGGCAAACTAGTATACCAAATTTGATGATGATAGACTGAATAGTTTTTGAGAAAAACGAACGAATAGCCGGACGGACGGACGGACCAGACAAAAACAATTGTTCCCCGAACCTTCGGCTCGGGGAAGGTTCGGGGACTAACAAATGCTTTGTATTAGCCAGGGCCTGTATTCACGTTGAGATAGCATGAGACTTAGCATGATGCTAACTTAGAAGCTCTTCCAAAAGTCCTATTAAATCCTATAGCACATTGGAAGAGCTTCTAAGTTAGCATGATGCTAAGTCTCATGCTATCTCAACGTGAATACAGGCCCTGGACACAAAATGTACACCGAGCCTAACGGGTGATAGAAGCTGACGAGGCCAGAACTCATGTGAATTGGCAACCAGACGACAGATGTCATGAATGGTGAACTGGAGAGAGAGAGAGAGAGAGAGAGAGAGAGAGAGAGAGAGAGAGAGAGAGAGAGAGAGAGAGGAGGAAGACAGAGACAGAGAGAGATAGATAGACAGACGAGAGAGAGAGAGAGAGAGAGAGAGAGAGAGAGAGAGAGAGAGAGCAGTACAGAAAGTGGAGCAAGTCGAAGTAGGGAAGATTCTACCCAGTTTGGTTGTTTTTTGGTCGTAGTGGGGTCTTAATACAGTCTGGGATGGAAGAAGAAAGATATATAGGATCATCATCATCATCACCATCATCATCACCATCACCATCGTCAGCATCATCATCATCATCGTCATCATCATCATCACCATCGTCATCATCATCATCATTATATCATCATCGTCATCATCATCATCATCACCATCACCATCGTCATCATCATCATCATTAATCATCATCATCATCATCATCATCGTCTTCACCATCGTCTTCACCATCATCATAATGATTATATTATCATCATCATCATCATCATCATCATTATATCATCATCATCATCATCATCATCATCATCATCATCATCACCATCATCATCACCATCATCATCATCATCATCACCATCATCATCATCATCATCACCATCATCATCATCATCACCATCATCATCATCATCATCATCATCATCATCATCATCATCATCATCATCATCACCATCATCATCATCACCACCATCATCATCACCATCATCATCAGCACCATCATCATCATCATCATCATTATCATCACCATCATCATCATCACCACCATCATCATCATCATCATCATCAGCACCATCATCATCACCATCATCATCATCATTATCATCACCTTCATCATCACCATCATCATCATCATCATCATCCCCATCATCCCATCATCATCATCATCATCATCATCACCATCATCATCATCATCATCATCACCATCATCATCACCGTGTCGCGTGGAGTCCTGGGGAAGCACTTAAGGTCGGTCAGAAAAAGGATGGGTGGGGGTAGTTGGATCTGGTGATTGCCTGAGAGTTCTGTAATTTGAGAGAGAGAGAGAGAGAGAGAGAGAGAGAGAGAGAGAGAGAGAGAGAGAGAGAGAGAGAGAGAGTGGGGGGAGAGAGAGAGAGAGAGAGGAGAGAGAGAGAGAGGGGGAGAGAGAGAGAGAGGGGGGGGGAGAGAGAGAGAGAGGGGTGGGGGGAGAGAGAGAGGGAGATTGATGAATACCTTGCCTTCAATACCTTGCGGCACCAATAACTCAGACACTGTAGCCAGAGGAATTAGGGAAGAGGGTGGTGGGTGTAGGGGTAGAAAACCCTTATCAGCCAGACCTATCCTCTTTCACGAACCTCACGACCCGTGGAGGGTGGGGTGGGGGGACAGATTGAGGACAGACAGACAGACTGACTGACGATTATGTGGACAGACAGAGTGGACACAGACATACCGGCTGACAAACAAAATCTTCTTTCTTGGGGCAAAAAACCCACCCACACTCAGACACCTAAATAGTAGCGATACAGTGGAGCCTCCCTTATAAGACCTCCCATGATAAGACTCCCTCCCGCATAAGACCTACTTCTCTGAGACAGAGTGAGAGAGACAGACAAACCGAGTGGTTGACTGAAAGGCTGACTGATATAATAGAGACAGAGACTATGAGACATCCTCCTGTTTCATTGATGAACTCTGTTGGGACTTTGCTCACCGGTATTGCAGTACCTCCAGGATCGTCCTCACTATCTCACTGTCATCCCAACAGCCGAAGCGCTTGAACACTGTGATACAAATTCACCAGCTAGGGGTGAAAACATTACGCGCGTGATCGTTTTTGATTACCCCGCCACGTGGGCAGCCACACTGCGACTTCGGAGGATTTTTAGACCGATGACGTTATGCTAGGAGCTTGTCACGGTTTAAGACGATCCCCACAACAGCCATGCAGAACATAACCAATTTTGATGTAGCCTTGGTGTTCTAGCTTATGTTTGACATAGCCTCGTGCCAAGGCGATTACTTACTTATGTCTTCTTCTCCTTCTTCTTCTTCTTCTTCTTCTGCGTTCCCAGGCCATATGGCCATAATGGGTAAGGTACATAAGTGTCCGGTTTTCAGTTTTCACTGGTCTCCCCGCTGCGTACAGCCGTCACATTCCGATTTGGGAGGAGCTCAAAGGAGAGAAATTATTTGGACAATTCTTTTTTTTAAGAAGAAAAAAAAGGCGGGAGAATGGGGCCAATAAGTCAGAAAGATAGTAGATGACAGAAAGCAAAGAGAAAAGGCAAGAGTCAAAGAGAGTGGCAGATTAGAGGAAGTTACAAGCACAGAACTCCCAGAAGGTGAGGGAACTATTTTTACGAAAGACCCCCGGTATCCTCAAGGGGAGACACTCGTGGAGGGGTCGGGGTCGTCCAGCTCCCCGTATGGAGGCACGAGGCATCCACCCACTGCCCCAAGAAAAGAGACAAGCACAGAACTCCCAGGAGATGGGGGAACTATTTTTTACGAAAGACCCCCCCTGGTATCCCCACGGGGAACGTTACTTATAAATCTAACGACTCTTCGGATGACGGGTTGAAGGGCAATGCGACAGACAGAATGACAAGAGGGACAGACAGACAAACTGACTGACTGACTGACACACACTTACACTATGCTGTAGGAAATGCTGTCAATGAGGTAAAGAAGTCTGTCTGTCTGTCTGGCGGCGAAGATGAAAAGTGAAGAAAGGTTGGAACGTAAGGAAAGAAAGTTTTATTAGGTGACAACTTTCGGTGTTGATGGACTAGTTAGTAGAGTAGAGCATGCGATAGACGGAATATGAGGGAGGGAGGAGGGAGGAGAGGAGGAGGAGGGGGGAGAGAGAGGGGGGGGGTAGAGATAGAGGGAGGAGTGTGAGAGAGAGAGAGGGGGGGGAGAGGGAGAGAGAGAGAGAGAGAGAGCGGAGAACGAACGAACGAACAAAAATTTATTTATACAGGGTAATGAGATAAGTATAGATATAATATGCATACTCTTTTTTTACACCCAGCCCAGAGAGAGAGAGAGAGGGCGGGGTAGAGAGAGAGAGAGAGGGGGGGGGGCGGGGTGAGAGAGAGAGAGGGAGAGAGGGAGAGAGAGGGAGGGAGAGAGGAGAGGGGGAGAGAGAGACAGAGTGAGAGGGAGAGAGAGACAGAGAAAGAGAGAGAGGAGAGAGAGAGGGCTGGGGGTGAGAGAGAGTGAGAGGGAGAGAGGGGGGGTGAGAGAGAGAGGGGGAGGAGAGAGAGAGACAGAGAGGGGGAGAGAGAGAGAGAGGGGGAGAGGGAGAGAGAGAGAGTCTTGGGCTGGGTGATGGAGTGAATAATTCCACGTGTCCCCAAGGGAACATGTAAACGAGATGAGAGCGGTGTTACAAGGAGGAGATTTGGGAGTCGTTAGGGATGACATCAGAGAGAGAGAGAGAGAGAGGTGGAGAGAGAGGGAGACAGACAGAGAGAGAGAGAGAGGGGGGGGAGAGAGAGAGAGAGAAGGGGGAGAGAGACAGACAGAGAAGGACGAGAGAGAGAGTGACAGAGAGAGAAGGAGAGAGAGAGACAGACAGAGAAGGAGAGAGAGAGAGAGAGAGACAGACAGAGAAGGAGAGAGAGAGAGAGAGAGAGACAGAGAGGGAGAGACAGACACAGAGAGGGAGAGAGACAGACAGACAGAGAGAGAGAGAGAGAGAGAGACAGACACAGAGAGATGGAGAGAGAGAGGGAGACAGAGACAGACAGAGAGAAGGAGAGAGAGAGTGACAGAGGGAGAGAGATAGAGAGAGAGAGGGGGGTGGGGGATAGCAGAGAGAGAGAGAGAGAGAGAGAGAGAGAGAGACAGGTAGACAGACAGGCAGAGAGAGGGAGAGAAACAGACGTAGACGGACATACAGAGAGAGACAGACAGGCAGACAGGCCGAGAGAGAGGGGAGGGGGAGGCAGAGAGACAGACGGACAAACAAACAGACAGAGAGACAGACAGACAGGCAGGGTGAGAGACAGACAGACGGATATATAGACAGGCAGAAAGAGAGAGAGAGACTGAGAGAGAGAGTGTGTGTTGTAGGGTAAACTTCTTTTGAACTAGAAATGACCGGGGAGTTGATCACTATCCCTGTGTCCTCTGGGACTGTGTGAACGAGAACAGTATTACGACAGAGAGAGAGAGACAGAGAGAGAGAGAGAGAGAGAGAGAGTGTGTGTGTGTCATTATAATAGACAGAGTATTTGAAGATGAGACAGGCAGGCAGATAGAAAGACAGACAGACAGGGTTGTAGGGTAAACTTCTTTTGAACTAGAAATGACCGGGGAGTTGATCACTATCCCTGTGTCCTCGGGGACTGTGTGAACGAGAACAGTATTACGAGAGAGAGAGAGAGAGAGAGAGAGAGAGAGAGAGAGAGAGAACTCGAACTCGAAATTTTTAATGAGGATAAACTGAGTAAGCAGAAATAACAGCTTATTTTCATCAGGTCCTCTCTCAGAGAGAGAGAGAGAGAGAGAGAGTCATTATAATATACAGAATATTTGAAGATGAGACAGAAAGACAGACAGACAGACAGACAGAGTGTTGTAGGGCAAGCTTCTTTAAATTTGAACTAGGAATGACCTTTGGTGGTGGTGGGGGGGGGGGGGGGGGAGGCGACTTCATCAGAGAGAGACTGAGAGACAGACAGAGAAAGAGACAGACTGTGTACCGTGTTGCCAGAAGCCCGTGGTTACAGAGAGAACAAAAGAAAGGAAATGCAAAGAAGAGTGCTTTATTTAAAATAAAATAATCTTACATATTATTTTCGAAATCTGTGTGTGTGTCTGTGTGTCCCTTATGTACGGCCACAGTTCTCAACCGATCGACAACAAATTTTTTATCAAGCATCCTTGGCACCCTCCGACGGTCATGCCGTCCATACTTTTTGTAAGCCTCCTCCAAGGACGAAGCGCGAGCAGTATAACCGCGCGCGAAGCGCAAGGACTGGAAGCGCGCAAGCGCTGAGTCGTTAAAGGGGGCGGTGTTTAGCGGAGCGCGAAGCGCAAGAAGCCGAACCGCGCGCGAAGCGCAAGGACTCGAAGCGCTATAGCGCTGAGTCTCAAATCGAAACCGCACCG
>CM065710.1:10378507-10383507 GCA_017654935.2 Phymorhynchus buccinoides
GACAATGAGATGATGAGAGAATGAGAGAGAGAGAGAGGTTGGGGGGGTGGAGAGAGAGAGAGAGAGAGTGATAGAGATTGCATAAGGGTCGAGAGCAGAAGCGTTCGAAAGAAGAAAAAAACTGAACAGAAGAAAAAATGAATACCATGTGAGAGAAAAAAAATTGTACGGAAGACAGAGGGAGAAAGAGAACGAAGAAGAAGAAGAAGAGGAGGAAGAATGCACTGTTGCATGTAATTAATTAATCTAGTTTGCAGCCGCCCCCCCTAGCAAGAGACTAGACAATGCGGTGAATCGCCCTGATAAAGAGTAGTATCCGTCATTTCGATACATCAATAAATCGTGAACTACAATCATGAAACCCCAAAAATGGGGAGAGATTCAAACCGTGACCAGAGAAGGAACAAATATCGACATTGCTTAATCTTTTGTGTGTGTGTGTGTGTGTGTGTGTGTGTGTTGTGTGTGTGTGTGTATGTATATATATATATATATATCTATAGTGATATATATATATATATATATATATATATATATATGAAGTGTGTGTGTGTGTGGTTGTGTGTGTGTATATATATATATAATATATATATATATATATATGTGTTGTTGTGTGTGTGTATATAACCACGGTGTTCTCCAGTGACAGGACGGGGGAGAGGTTCACCATCAGGCAGAACCTATGCTGTGGATCTACTAACGTCATCTACCTGCTGTTCTGCAAACTATGTAGAAACGCCCAGTATGTTTGAGAGACAAAGAACTCAGTTAGCGTAAGATGTTCACTCTACACCGGTCCCATATCAGGCACAAGGGTCTTAACACTGGGACTACTATGGCAGAGTAACTATACACTTGGCCGGAGGATTCCTGTGGGAATGTCAGATGCATCATCCTACAGGTCTTTGTCCAGAGCAAGGAGTCCAGACTCCGTCGTGAAAGAGTTCTGGATGGACAAGCTGAAGACCCTGCTTCGCTGGGTCTGGTATTAGGGCAGTTATTTCTCCATCGATCTGTGTTATTTGTTTATAGTATACGAGATACCCAATCCACTCTCTTGACCTGTTCCTAGGGGAGAGGCTTTATTTGTTTATAGTGGACACGCTTGCCCCCAGGTTACACACCAACTCTCTTTGCATTATCACGAAGTGGAGATGCTGATCATGTTTCTAATGAAGATACGTGTTGTATTTGTTACCCATGATACATGCTCACTCTATTAACTGTGTTAAGACATCTGGCGTTAGTTCTACATAGTTTGGAAGTGGGTCTACAAAGATGGACTGAGCGGACATGGATGTAGTGAGAGGGAGAGAGAGGAGAGAGAGAGTGAGTAGTTTGTCTTTTCTTTCTTTCTTCTTCTTAGAGAGAGAGAGATAGAGAGAGAGAAGATATGAGATACTGGACTGGGGATTTCCTTTTATAGTATCATTTATTTTTTTCCCCTGTCTCTTTTCTCCCTCCCTCCCTCACACAACTGCAACTCTTTGTCTCCTATCCCACGCTCTGTCTCTATCTGTTCTGTCTTCTCTATCAACCACGCTCTGTCTTCTATCGCCCCCGTCAAGTTTGTTCTCTATCCGCCCGCGTCCAAGGTCTCTATTCCCACTCTCTGTCTCTATCCCACGCTCTGTCTCTATCCCACGCTCTGTCTCTATCCCACGCTCTGTCTCTATCCCACGCTCTGTCTCTATCCCACGCTCTGTCTCTATCCCACGCTCTGTCTCTATCCCACGCTCTGTCTCTATCCCACGCTCTGTCTCTATCCCACGCTCTGTCTCTATCCCACGCTCTGTCTCTATCTGTCTGTCTCTATCCCACGCTCTGTCTCTATCCCACGCTCTGTCTCTATCCCACGCTCTGTCTCTATCCCACGCTCTGTCTCTATCCCACGCTCTGTCTCTATCCCACGCTCTGTCTCTATCCCATGCTCTGTCTCTATCCCACGCTCTGTCTCTATCCCACGCTCTGTCTCTATCCCACGCTCTGTCTCTATCCCACGCTCTGTCTCTATCCCACGCTCTGTCTCTATCCCACGCTCTGTCTCTATCCCACGCTCTGTCTCTATCCCACGCTCTGTCTCTATCCCATGCTCTGTCTCTATCCCACGCTCTGTCTCTATCCCACGCTCTGTCTCTATCCCACGCTCTGTCTCTATCCCACGCTCTGTCTCTATCCCACGCTCTGTCTCTATCCCACGCTCTGTCTCTATCCCACGCTCTGTCTCTATCCCACGCTCTGTCTCTATCTGTCTGTCTCTCTATTTCTCTCTCCATCCATCCCTTCTTCTTCATCTTCTTCTTCTTTTTTTCTTCTCCTTCTTCTTCTCCTCCTTCTTCTTCTCCTTCTATTTCTTCTTCTGTTCTCCTCCTCCTCCTCCTCCTCCGGAGTGATGTGTGTGGTGTGTGTGTGCACGCGCGCGCACACACACGCACACACACACGCACGCACACACACGCACGCACAACACACACGCAACGCACGCACACACACACGCACACACACACGCACACACACACACACACGCACGCACAAACACAACACACACACACACACACACACACACACACACCACACATCACCACCAGAGAGAGGGAAGGAGGGAGAGAGAGGGATAATTTAATTAATCAAATGAATTCAGCTTCTCACTACCATAGAATAGCCAATGTGGAAAATGACAGATTGCCGCATAGCACTAAAGAATGACGGTTATAAATTATTCGTCAAGAAATTAGGTTTTAAAGAAAATCACGTAAATAAAAATAAATGAAATTAAAGCGAAAGGTTTTAATTAAGTAAAAGGGGGGGGGGGGGGGGGGGGGGAGAGAAACACAATGCGTTCTTTTCTTTCCTTTTTTTGTATTTCTTTGTTTCTGTCTGTCTTTCTGTCAGTCTGTCTTTCTTTCTCTCTTTCTTTCTTTCCTTCTTTTTTTCGTTCTTTCTTTCATTAATTTCTTTCTTTCTTTCTTTCATTTTCTTTCCCTTCCTTTCTTCATTTCTCTTTCTATCATTCTGTCTTTCTTTCTTTCCTCCATTCTTTCTTTCTGTCTTTAAATCTTTCTTTCTTTCCTTCTTTCTTTCTTTCTTTCCTTGTTATGTTTTCCTCCACCTCTTCTCTTCTCTCTCCGTCTCCTCCGTTCTCTCCTCTCTCTCTCTCTCTCTCGGTCTCCCGGTCCTCTCTCTCTCTCTCTCCTCCTCTCTTCTCTCTCTCTCTCTCTCTCTCTCTCTCTCTCTCTCTCTCTCTCTCTCTCTCTCCCCTCCCTCCCTCCCTCCCTCCATCCCCCTAAAGAATGGGAATTACAATTGGTCAATAAACTAGCACTAGATCTGGGTACAAAGTAAATACAAAAACAAATCAATCAATCCAAAGTTCAAGCATGACTGGAAAGAAACATAAGGAAAGCGCACAGCATTGTTCATTTCATTTCCTTCTCTTCTTTTCCCCTTCTTATTCCTTTCTCTTTTCATCCTTCTAGTCTTTCTGTCTGTCTGTCTGTCTGGTTGTCTGTCTGTGTTTGCGTCTGTGCGCGCATCCACGCGCTTGTGCGTTCACGCGTGTAGAGGCGGTGCATAGGCGTGTGTATAAGTGTTTGCGTTCATCTCATGCATAAAAGAAAATTTAGATTGCAGCCACCTTGCATCAACTTGTTCGCCCTGTCTGTCTTTGTCTGTCCTCTCCTCTCTTTCTTCTCCTCTCTCTCTGGTTCATCTCTATATATATATATATATGCATAAAAGAAAATTGTAGATTGTGTGTGCGCGTGTGGTGTTGTGCGCGCGCCACCTATGCAATCAATACTTCTTATAATCTGTCTCTCTCTCTCTGTGCTTTGAAATGTCGCCCTTTATGTCTGTTATGATATTACTAACCCCTACCTCTCTCTCCTCTCCTCTTTTCAATTTTCTCTCTCATCTGGATTCTGTGTTTATATTTTCATTGTGTCTCATGCTCTCAAACATTCTCGTTATCTCTCTCTCTCTCTCTCTCTCTCTCTCTCTCTTCATTTATTTGGTGTGTGCGCGTGTTGGTTGGTTTGTCTATACATTATTTCCTTGTTTATTTGTGTTTACTTTTTCAATGATGGAGGCCTATGTTTTGATATCTATCCTTATTATGCCTCTGTGTAATCTCTTCCCCCTACCCACCATAATTGTTTATTTGCTTGAGCCCACATGATACCGGGCAGTGATTCTATTCGCTTCTTCCTCTCTCTCTCCTCTCTCTCCTCTCCTTCTCTCTCTCTCTCTCTCTCTCTCTCTCTCTCTCTCTACTCTCTCTCTCTCTCTCTCTACTCTCTCTCTCTCTCTCTCTCTGTCTCTCTCTCCTCTCTCTCTCCTCCCTCCTCGTGCCGAGAGAAGTGTTGATAAATTGGTGAATAAAGGGATCAGGTGCCGATCAATAATGACATCTTCCCCCTCTCTGTGTGTGTGACAACCTCAGTGTGTCGCCAGTCAATAGCACCAAAGACTGTACAGGGGAAGATAAGCATCCGGTCTCTTTTCCCTATATGAGTAGTGAGGACAGAAACACTGGTTATGTCCCTTTTAAACAGGACACATTTTACACGTCGATAGGCCAGTTGAATTCTCCGTTCAAATTCCAGTCTGAGTTTTTGGGATAGCCTCCACTGTGAAACGTGTACTGTCGACACTAACGACAACTCTATCAGCCCGGCTCGCGACAGAAGCTCTTAAGTAATCCATCTTACCCTTTTAGAATATCTTTGATAGCACTCTCCAATCCCTTCTCTTGGGGAATCCGACATGTAACCACCCCCCCCTCCATCCCCTAACCCCCTCCCCCCTCCCAGACCCCCCAATCCTCCCCCTCCCCCCCTCCCCCCCTCCCCCCAATCTGATTGATATACTCACAGACCTGTTTACCCCCTACACAAGTCGCGAGTAGTCTGGATAGCTGAAATGAGTAGTTTTGGGTGCAAAATGTGTAGTTTTATTCATTAAACCATCAAAACAATGTTCGCTGAAAATGAGTAGTAATC
>CM065710.1:10388507-10393507 GCA_017654935.2 Phymorhynchus buccinoides
TGTGTGTGCAGTGTGCATGCGTGGCGTTGTATGCTACCGTGCCTAGTGTATGCGTGCGAGTGCACAGTCCGAAAGCCGAGTTATACGAGAGAGGCACCCTCAACCTACATCTACGGCAGGACAGAAAGAAAGTGCTACACACTAATAACATAAGCCCCTATATATCGACCGCAGTTTATTCCCGAACTGTATGAGCGAACAGAGAGCTGTTCCAACCCGTTCTAAGCAGGTCCCCCCCCCTTACTGCTGCACGCCCCTCCATAGATGAGGCGAAGATGACATATTACGACGAGGTTTCTGAATGGGTGACTGCTTTTGTGGTGGTGGGACAAAAGGTGGTTGATCTCCTGTGTGTGTTGGGACACACCACGGGAAGCGCACACGCGAACGCAAGCATAGGCGCCCAAGGTTAAAAGCAGGGGGGGGGGGAAGAGCAGGGACGGTAGAGCGGGGGGGCGGGGGGGGGATAGTGATGATCGGCAGAGAAGAAAGCTCCTCCTCTGTTGATGGTACGTTGGTTTGGAGTCAAAACGGATTATTTTTAGATAGTCCTTTGACGTATTATTGAACTTAGTACGACAACTAATAACTTGTTTAAAAAAAACCGACTGCAGAAATATTTAAAGAAAAGCATCATTAAACGCCTTTTCTATTATTTCTGCAGTCATTGTTTGATACAAGTTATTAGTTTGCAAGCCCTATCACGTTTACACTTATGTATTGTTAAAAAATCGGGAATGGAATTTATGGTGTTGCAGTGCCTCCGGGCATTGCCTCCACCAGGGTCGTTCCCACCATCTTTATATCCACTAATGTCCCATATGTGTCTGTTCCAGAACGGAGGACGTTAAGCGTTAAAGCAGAATTTTCACACTCACGCCTCAATCTCGTATTATTATTATATTTATTTTGTGATATTCGAGAATAAGAAATGCTATTTAACCCTTTCGCCGCCAGCCTTTTTTCAGCCAAAAAAATACCATTAAAAAACCTTAACTGGGTAGAGAAAATAAAATATCTGCAATACTGGGAATTCCTCTGTGACATGTATGTATAAAGTAAGGCCTATCCTTACATCCCAAAATAAAGAAAATAGGGTCTTCAGATAACATACCCTGATTTGATGCCTTTTAGTAACATGGGTGTTAAACCATTGTGGGGTGCTAAAAAATGCGACATTGGCGGTGAAACGCGTTTTTTTTTTAAACCAAAGCCAGCAACAAAAACAAGCGCGGAAATCGCACAATAGTTTGTGGCACGCGGTCTATTGTTACCACTCCAATCATGAGTCAGCATGGTCCCTACACTATTTCAATAATTTTAATCTGTAAAACAGAATGTTATCTATGCACCATTTCGTAACTTTTTATATCTTTTGGAAAACATTTAAAAACTATTTATACTACTTATACTCATCAAAAAGAAGCACCACATCGACTCGTCGTGTACTGTTGTAGTGTATGTATTACGTATGTTTATTATTTTGTACGCTTTTAAAATACATCATTTTAAGAAGCGGCCTCAATTTGAAGTGTATAGCTAGCATCTCCGATTTGAAGTGCGACAATTTTGAAAAGACCGACAGACAGTACGACCGACAGACCGACCGACCGACGACCGACAAAAGTGCGTTTCATAGGTTTGTGGCTTGAGCCACAACAAAAAGATGACGACTTTTTGTCACAGAGGCAAGTCGAAATGTTGGAAAGGGACACCTTTTGCCCCTCAGTTGAATAAAAGAATTGCCCCGTGGGGATTTTCAATAACCATGGGCTCTTTTGCATAAATAGTTCCCCCACCTTCTGGAAGTTCTGTGCTTTGTAGCTTCATCTAATCTGTCACTCTCTTTGAATCTACCTTTTCCCTCTGCTTACTGTCAACCTACTTATGTACTATCTTTCTGCCTTAACCGTATAACCGGTCCACTCTCCTGCCTTTTTTTCAAGAAACACTTTCAAAAACAGATTTCCTCCTCCAGCCAAAGTCGGAAGTGCTTTGGGCCTAACTATTTCTTATTTTTCTTAGTTAGGCGCATAAACGGCAGCATGACGCATCTGCGCTCATACGACAGGACGGGAGATAAACTGTCTGAGCGATAGAAGAAAAAGAAGAAGAAAAAGAACTTCCTGTATTGCATCAACTTTATCTGTCCGGTTTTGTAAGATAAAAGAAAAAAACGATCTTCGTGACCAAATCGGAACAAATATCCCGGTGGGCAATATTAATGGTGATGATCGCGGACAGCCGTTTTATCTTGACCAGTGATTATCCGCAACAGCCGTGGTTATCCTGGACGGTTGTCTATGGCCGGAGACGGCGATTATCCAAAACAGTGATTTGTCCTTCATTTTTGGCATCACTGGTGTTAACGAAGTTAACACGGGTGCTCTTGGGAACATTTCAAAAAATCTTGCAAGCCCCGGTGGAGTGCAGGGACAGCGCCCCTCATGGAGGTTCAGGGGAGCAGTGCCCCTTGGAAGCTGAAGGGAAACAATAGTTTCAATTGTAATTGACAGGCTCTCGTTGCACTGTCACTTCTGGTTAAAACTTCCATGACCACCATAACCAGCAAAATGCATCTTCTCAAACTCTCATAATCCGGACGCCTCCGACTCTAGGCAATAAAACAAATCCTGAAATTCAGGACATCCTAAAATCCATGAAGTTAACACGAAGTGAGTCTATAGTATGATAGTTGTTCGGTTGTGTGTATGTGTGTGTGTGTGTGGCCTTTGGGTGGGGGTGTTGGTCCGTTGGTCTAATCTCCACACTTTAACGCTGGTATTTTCTAGGGAAATAGAAGGCGTACTTTGTTCAAACTTTGCACACATATATATAGATGTTTATGCAAGATTTCAAACAATAATGATTTGAATAAGTAAATACTTAAAGCAACACTGTAAAACAGATAAGAAACAGATAACATTTAGATAGTGGGTTAGAGAGTATTCAACAGACAACACGAGTAAGGAATCATCAACGGCTGAAGCCTCTATAGCTTATTGGTAGAGTGTCGTCTGCCGTTGCCAACGGTCCGGGTCGATTCTCGGACGGGCACTTTTCTTTATTGTTATTTTTTATTTGTATCCATAACGAGAGTCATTGTACTTTAAAATGTTATGGCAACTTGTACTTAGACACCCCCATCAATCTTGTGTTGACCACATTGCCTGTTCGAGTGAGCCTGAAGGCTTGCATCTGTGTTTCTCGCTGCTCGTTTCTTGGCCCGGTTTTGCCTGTTCGGTTTGACACTTTGTTGGAAGATGGGGTTTTTTTTCCTCCTTTTTTGGGTGGGTGTGGGGGGGGGGGGGAGACAGAAGTGTGAGAAGTATTGGGGGGGGCGAGCTAAAATTGCATGGAGTTTAAGGGATGGAAAAGAGATGTGTTCATGGGACGCTTGAAGAACTGCTGAGAGGAGAGAGAGGAGAGAGAGAGAGAGAGAGAGAGACAGAGAGAGAGAGAGAGAGGAGGAGCGAGGAGGGTGGGGCGTGTGAAGGAAGAAAGAAGGGATAGACTAGGGGAGAGAAGAAATAGAGAAAGTGATGGGGGTAGCTCTCACTCCTGTATCTCTGTCTCTCTCGATCTCTTTCTTCTCTCTCTCTTCTCTCTCTCTCTCCTCTCTCTCTCTCTCCTCCTCTCTCTGCTCTCTCTCCCCCCTCCCTCGGTCTCTCTCTCTCTCTCTCTCTCTCTCTCTCTCTCTCGCTCTCTCTCTCTCTCTTCCCTCTCTCTCTCTCTCTCTTGTAAAAGACTAGGCGTATAGCCTAAATCTTTATCCTTGAAAATAAAGTT
Organism: Phymorhynchus buccinoides; assembly: GCA_017654935.2. Taxonomy (NCBI): domain Eukaryota; kingdom Metazoa; phylum Mollusca; class Gastropoda; order Neogastropoda; family Raphitomidae; genus Phymorhynchus; species Phymorhynchus buccinoides. Next base: position 10,392,297 of record CM065710.1, read on the forward strand.
AAAGTTTCCCTCATCTCTCCTCCCTCCCTCTGTCTATCAATCTGTCTCTATCTCTCATCTCTCTCTCTCTCTTCTCTATCTCTCTCTCTTCTCTCTCTCTCTTTCTCTCCCTCTCTCTTATTCTATAATATCTATCTCTCTATTTCTGTCGTGTCGGTGCGTGAGAGAGAGAGCACTGAAGACTGAGAAACTTTATTTAACAAGGATGTAGATTTTAGGCAATGCCTATTCTTCAAATCTGTCCTTGGTTAAAAGGAAACAATTATTAAAAATGGACTAGAAACGGGAACAAATCATTATAAACAAGGAGAAAACGTCTACATCTGCACTCTCTCTCCTCTCTCTCTCGTCCTCTCTTCTCTCTCATTCTTCCTTCATCTCGTCTCGCTCTCGTCTCCTCTCTCTCTCTCTTCCATCTCTCTCCTCTACTCTACTCTCATCACACACCACACACACACACACAAAATGACACACACAGGACACACACACATCACACACACACAATCTCACACACACAGACACACACACAATCACACACACACACAGCACAGCACACACACACACACAACACACACACACACACACACACAACAACACACTACACACACACCCACACACACACACGAAACACACATAGATATAGAAAGAATACCAGAAAAGCAAGCACTGTAACATTTCAAAAAGAATCAGGAGGTGAACAACTAATAATTGATGACAAGTGGAGGGTGAAAGTAACTTCGATTTAAACATGTTTAACAAGTGGAGAGAGAGAGGGAGAAGAGAGAGAGAGAGAGAGAGAGAGAGAGAGATGAGACAGAGAGACTGCACTGGTTTATTGTCATTACCCGGGGTCTTTTGACAAGGGGGGGGGGGGGGGGGGGAGGGGGAGGGACAATAGCATATTATATCATTTGTGTTCGTTCAAATCAATGACAAATCAAATATAACAACATTGAACATCATGAAAATAACAAAACGCCCGTCTACTCCTTGTACCACGGGCTTCAAAAACAATGTACAAAAGCGAATGAAATTTCATAACGAGAAAACAAAAAGGTGAAAAATAAAATAAAAATGAAGTCTCTCTCGACCATCGACTAATTACCAAACAAAATACTACATGCTTTTCTTAATACAAATAGTTATGTAAGGAAATGAAATTTAAGTTTGTCTACTCGTTACAAAATTTCTTAATTTTAGTGCTTCTGAAA
>CM065710.1:10401007-10411007 GCA_017654935.2 Phymorhynchus buccinoides
GTTTTGAAGCGAGCATGGTGTCATACAAAGAAAGATTTGTAATGTTTTGAAACAAGCAAGATGCCATACAAAGAAATATTATTTTTCATGTTTTGAAGCTAAATATTTTTTTCATGATTTGAAGCGAGCAAGATGCCATACAAAGAATTTTGTTTTCTTGTTTTGAAACAAGCAGGATGCCATACAAAGAAAGATTTTTCATGTTTTGAAGCAAGCATGGTGCCATACAAAGAAAGATTTTTTCATGTTTTGAAGCGAGCAAGATACCATACAAATACATATTTTTTTTTATGTTTTGAAGCAAGCAAGATGACATACACAGAAAAAATTGTTTCATGTTTTGAATTGAAACAAGCAAGATGTCATACAAAGAAAGATTTTCATGTTTTGAAGCAAGCAAGATGCCATACAAAGAACAAAAATTTCATATTTTGAAACAAGCAAGATGCCGTACAAAGAAAGATTCTTACTGTTTTGAAGCAAGCAAGATGCCATACAAAGAAAGATTCTTACTGTTTTGAAGTGAGCAAGATGCCATACAAAGAATGATTTTTCATGTTTTGAAGCAAGCAAGATGCCATATAAAGAAAGGTTTTTCATGTTTTGAAGCGAGCAAGATGCCATACAAAGAAAGAGTCTTCCTGTTTTGAAGCGAGCAAGATGTCATACAAAGAAAGATTTTTCATGTTTTGAAGCAAGCAAGATGCCATACAAAGAAAGATTCTGTTTTGAAGTGAGCAAGATGCCATACAAAGAAAGATTTTTCATGTTTTGAAGCGAGCATTGTGCCATACAAAGAAAGATTCTTCCTGTTTTGAAGCGAGCATGGTGCCATACAAAGAAAGATTCTTCCTGTTTTGAAGCGAGCACGGTGCCATACAAAGAAAGATTCTTCCTGTTTTGAAGCGAACATGGTGCCATACAAAGAAAGATTTTTGATGTTTTGAAGCAAGCAAGATGCCATACAAAGAAAGATTCTTCTTGTTTTGAAGCAAGCATGGTGCCATACAGAGAAAGGAATATAGTAGTAGGAATGAAAGAAAGGTGAAGGGGAGGGAGGGGGGCAGGTGATAAGTTCGCACTGGACTACAGACAGATGGGGAAAGTCATTATCTCTTCTGTCTGATCTTCTGCTTGTCCTCTCATCCAGAAAATGGAGTGTGTGTGCATGTGTGTGTCTGTGTGTCTCTTGTGCATGTGTGTGTGTGTGTTCTGTGTGTGTGTGTGTGTGTGTGTGTGTGTGTGTTCTCTGTGTTTGTGTGTTCTGTGTGTGTGTGTTCTCTGTGTGTTCTGTGTGTGTGTGTGTTTGTGTGTTCTCTGTGTGTGTGTGTTCTCTGTGTGTGTGTGTGTGTTTGTGTGTTTCTCTCTCTGTGTGTGTGTTCTCTGTGTTTGTGTGTTCTGTGTGTGTGTGTGTGTGTGTGTGTGTGTTCTCTGTGTGTGTGTGTGTGTGTGTGTGTGTTCTCTGTGTGTGTGTGTTCTCTCTGTATGTGTGTGTGTGTGTATGTGTGTGTGTGTGTGTTCTCTCTGTATGTGTGTGTGTGTTCTGTACGTGTACGTGTGTATGTGTGTGTGTGTGTGTGAGAGAGAGAGAGAGAGAGAGAGAGAGAGAGAGAGAGAGAGAGAGAGAGAGAGAGAGAGACATACTGTCATTGGAAATGGGTCTGTGCACTTGAGTGGGACAGGCACGCACCTAAGATGATCTACTAGTTGTTAACCTTTCTTCTCCCTCCCAGTAGACTGTGTTCTGTCTTTTTCTCTTTTTTTTGCTTCACCAGTGTGGTTGTGTGTGTGTGTGTGCGCGCATGCCTTTGTGTGTGTGTGTGTGTGTGCATGCACGCCTTTGTGTGTGTGTGTGTGTGTGCATGCACGCCTATGTGTGTGTGTGTGCGCGCGCCTTTGTGTGTGTGTATGTGTATGTGTTTTCTGTCTTAGGTTATACTATTAGGTACTTTATAGTCACAGAGGCGTCGCTGTGAAATTCCGGTTGCTCCCTCCTGGAGAGCACGTCACAGGCAGAGGCGCGCCATCCAATTTTTTTATTCATGCATTTTTTGTGTGACTGTTGAGGAAGGAAAGGGGGTGGGTGGGTGGGAGTCATTTTTTTAAAACCAAATGACAACTTTTTCGTTGCCACTGGGTTTAACATGTGCTAAGTGCATGGGCACATGGGACCTATACCTATCCATTATTGTACGAACACAAATATACAACTGCCTAAACTACTGAACTGATGTGTGTGTTTTCAGCTGTAGATCTGCATGGCACGGGGATATCCACGAGCGGAGCGAAGGCTTTCCTGAATTTTCTTAAATACATCACCTAATAACTATCCATTATTGTACGAACACAAATATACAACTGCCCAAACTACTGAACTGATATGTGTGTATCTTTTCAGCTCTAGATCTGCATGGCACGGGGATATCCACGAGCGGAGCGAAGGCTTTCCTGAATTTTCTTAAATACATCACCTAATAACTATCCATTATTGTACGAACACAAATATACAACTGCCCAAACTACTGAACTGATGTGTGTGTTTTCAGCTCTAGATCTGCATGGCACGGGGCTATCCACGAGTGGAGCGAAGGTTTTCCTGAATTTTCTCAAATACAACACCTAATAACTATCCATTATTGTATGAACACTGATATACAACTGCTCAAACTACTGAACTGATGTGTGTGTATCTTTACAGCTCTAGATCTGCACGGCACGGGGATATCCACAAGCGGGGCGAAACATTTCCTGGACGTGCTCAAATACAACACCACCATTGAGGTCCTGGATCTGAGGAGAAACCCCTTGATTGGTCAGTTGATTGGGATAGGCCACGCCCCTTTCTTTTTTTGGGATTGGTTGGCTAAAGATTGGCCACGCCCATGTTGCTATATGTGATTGAGTAGGCATTGGTTGGTTTAGTTTTTTCAAAGTGTGTGTGTGTGTGTCAAGTCAAGTCAAAATTTTATTTCCAGATGGTACATTGTATAGGCAAATGACATGCTTTTTTCAACAAGCCACCCATAAAAAATGATGTAAAGAACTAAACATTCCAAAGCAGCGAACAAGAAAAGGAAACTAAACAAGTAAACAATTAATTAAAGAAACAAGCAAATATTCCAAAAACAGGAAGGAGGATGGGAACTGGGCGAATAGCATATTATGTACAATATATACATCAACATGAACAACGAAACATTGTGTGTGTGTGTGTGTGTGTTTATATATATATATGTTTGTGTATGTGTGTGTGTATGAAGGCATGCGTGCATTCACGTGCGCGTGTATGAGCGTGGTCGTATTGGTAGCATGTGCAATCATGTGTGTGCGTGCTTGTGTATGCGAGTGCATGCATGTGTGTGCGTCCATGTGTATGCGAGTGCATGCATGTGTGTGCGTCCATGTGTATGCGAGTGCATGCATGTGTGTGTATGCGAGTCCATGTGTATGTATGCGAGTGCATGCATGTGTGTGCGTCCATGTGTATGCGAGTGCATGCATGTGTGTGAGTCCATGTGTATGCGAGTGCATGCATGTGTGTGCGTCCATGTGTATGCGAGTGCATGCATGTGTGTGTGTCCATGTGTATGCGAGTGCATGCATGTGTGTGCGTCCATGTGTATGTGAGTGCATGCATGTGTGTGCGTCCATGTGTATGCGAGTGCATGCATGTCCATGTGTATGCGAGTGCATGCATGTGTGTGCGTCCATGTGTATGTGAGTGCATGCATGTGTGTGCGTCCATGTGTATGCGAGTGCATGCATGTGTGTGTGTCCATGTGTATGCGAGTGCATGCATGTGTGTGTGTCCATGTGTATGCGAGTGCATGCATGTGTGTGTCCATGTGTATGCGAGTGCATGCATGTGTGTGTGTCCATGTGTATGCGAGTGCATGCATGTGTGTGCGTCCATGTGTATGCGAGTGCATGCATGTGTGTGTGTCCATGTGTATGCGAGTGCATGCATGTGTGTGTGTCCATGTGTATGTGAGTGCATGCATGTGTGTGCGTCCATGTGTATGCGAGTGCATGCATGTGTGTGCGTCCATGTGTATGCGAGTGCATGCATGTGTGTGAGTCCATGTGTATGCGAGTGCATGCATGTGTGTGCGTCCATGTGTATGCGAGTGCATGCATGTGTGTGTGTCCATGTGTATGCGAGTGCATGCATGTGTGTGCGTCCATGTGTATGCGAGTGCATGCATGTGTGTGCGTCCATGTGTATGTGAGTGCATGCATGTGTGTGTGTCCATGTGTATGTGAGTGCATGCATGTGTGTGCGTCCATGTGTATGCGAGTGCATGCATGTGTGTGTGTCCATGTGTATGCGAGTGCATGCATGTGTGTGTGTCCATGTGTATGCGAGTGCATGCATGTGTGTGCGTGCATGTGTATGCGAGTGCATGCATGTGTGTGTGTCCATGTGTATGCGAGTGCATGCATGTGTGTGCGTCCATGTGTATGCGAGTGCATGCATGTGTGTGTGTCCATGTGTATGCGAGTGCATGCATGTGTGTGCGTCCATGTGTATGCGAGTGCATGCATGTGTGTGCGTCCATGTGTATGTGAGTGCATGCATGTGTGTGCGTCCATGTGTATGTGAGTGCATGCATGTGTGTGCGTCCATGTGTATGTGAGTGCATGCATGTGTGTGTGTCCATGTGTATGCGAGTGCATGCATGTGTGTGTGTCCATGTGTATGCGAGTGCATGCATGTGTGTGCGTCCATGTGTATGCGAGTGCATGCATGTGTGTGTGTCCATGTGTATGTGAGTGCATGCATGTGTGTGCGTCCATGTGTATGTGAGTGCATGCATGTGTGTGCGTCCATGTGTATGCGAGTGCATGCATGTGTGTGTGTCCATGTGTATGCGAGTGCATGCATGTGTGTGTGTCCATGTGTATGCGAGTGCATGCATGTGTGTGCGTCCATGTGTATGCGAGTGCATGCATGTGTGTGCGTCCATGTGTATGTGAGTGCATGCATGTGTGTGTGTCCATGTGTATGCGAGTGCATGCATGTGTGTGCGTCCATGTGTATGCGAGTGCATGCATGTGTGTGCGTCCATGTGTATGCGAGTGCATGCATGTGTGTGCGTCCATGTGTATGCGAGTGCATGCATGTGTGTGCGTCCATGTGTATGCGAGTGCATGCATGTGTGTGTGTCCATGTGTATGCGAGTGCATGCATGTGTGTGCGTCCATGTGTATGCGAGTGCATGCATGTGTGTGTGTCCATGTGTATGCGAGTGCATGCATGTGTGTGTGCGTGCATGTGTATGTGAGTGCATGCATGTGTGTGTGTCCATGTGTATGCGAGTGCATGCATGTGTGTGCGTGCTTGTGTATGCGAGTGCATGCATGTGTGTGTGTCCATGTGTATGCGAGTGCATGCATGTGTGTGCGTGCATGTGTATGCGAGTGCATGCATGTGTGTGAGTCCATGTGTATGCGAGTGCATGCATGTGTGTGCGTCCATGTGTATGTGAGTGCATGCATGTGTGTGTGTCCACTTGTGTATGCGAGTGCATGCATGTGTGTGTGTCCATGTGTATGCGAGTGCATGCATGTGTGTGTGTCCATGTGTATGCGAGTGCATGCATGTGTGTGTGTCCACTTGTGTGTGTCTGCACCCGTATGCGTAAATTCCCATTCTGGAAAGAGTCTGTGAGACTAAAACATGTTCGTCTTCATCTATGTTATGAATCAGAATCAGAATCAATGTTTATGGCCCTTTAACCCTTTCACCGCCAGCCATATTTCAGCCAAATATTTCCATTACATTTACCTGGGTAGAGAACAAAATCCATCTGCAGTATTGGGGATTCTTTTGTGACATATATAAAATAAGATCTATCCTTACTTCCCAAAACTAAGACAATAGGGTCTTTGGATAATAGACCCCAATTTGATGCCTTTTAGTGACATAGGTGTCAAATCAATGTGGTGCTAAAATGCGACTTTGGCGGTGAAAGGGTTAAAACCAATACAAGGTTTTATATGACACTAATAAAATAACAATAACGGTAATAATAACAGTTTATAAAGTTCAATTACGGAACATTTGTTGTTAACTACTTCTGTTTTTTCTTCTTTCTTTGCACTGGTTGCGCTACTCCTTCAGGCTATTGATTGAGACAACTGTGTATATATTTTGCAAGACGAAAAAATACAAAAAAATGTTATGTGTGCAGATCGCAATGCGCTTCACACCATCATGGAGCATCTGATGATCAACTGCAATGGCAAAGATACAGAGGTAGGCATCATAATTCTTCTTCTTCTTCTGCGTTCCCAGGCCATATGGCCATAATGGATAAGCTACATATGTGTCCAGTTTTCGGTTTTCACTGGTCTCCCCGCTAGCGTACAGCCGACACATTCTGATTTTGCGGAGGAGCTCAAGTGAGAAAAATTATTTGGAAGATTTTTTTGGAGGGAAAAAGGCAGGGGAATGGACCAACAATAAGTCAGAAAGATAGTAGATGATAGAAAGCAAAGGAAAAAGGCGGAGTCAAAGAGAGTGGCAGATTAGAGGAAGTTACAAGCACAGAACTTCCAGAAGGTGGGGGAACTATTTTTATGAAAGACCCCCCGGTATCCCCACGGGGAGAGACATCATAATAACGTGGGTGCTCCTGGGAAACTTCAAAAATCCTGCAAGGCAGAGGTCCAGGGGCCGCCCAGGCCCCGGCGGAGTGCAGGGACAGCGCCCCTCCTGGGGGTTCCGGGGGGCAAAATGCCCCCTGGAAGCTGAAGGGAAACAACAGTTTCCAATGTAACTGACAGGCTCTCGTTGCACTTTCACTTCTGGTTAAACTTCATGACCTCTATAACCAGCAAAATGCATCTTCTCAAATTATCATAATTCTCATAAAAATGTCCCCGAATTGAAAACGAAACATCATTTTAAAGAGCAGCCTCAATTTGAAATTGGGGACATTTGTATGTGGGTCACAGCTACCCAGAAAAAAACAACCAAGGGACTTAACCGTGGTGCGTCAGTGTGTCTTTAACCCTTTCACCTCCAGCCATTTTTCAGCCAAATAATACCATTAAACTTAACTGGGTAGAGAAAATAAAATATCTGCAATATTGCGAATTCCTCTGTGACATATATAACATTAGGCGTATCCTTACCTCCCAACATTAAGAAAACATGGTCTTTGGATAACAGGTCCTGATTTGATGCCTTTTAGTGACATGGGTGTTAAACCATTGTGGTGCTAAAATGCGACATTGGCGGTGAAAGGGTTAAAATAGAGGTTTGACTGTACTTTTCGTTTTTCCAGTTCCAGTGGATCGAGCCTGCGGCGGTAGAAGAAGAGAAGACTCCCAGGAAATCACAGAGGGGACGGCGAAAGACGACCAAAGTCCTTAACAGCAGCATTGGGAAAAAGACCACTATTAAGGTAAAGACTGACATAACTATAATCATATATCGTCAGTGAAATTCAAAAACCTCCTATCTCAATTTTGGTAGTTTTGAGAAAAATGAATTTTATTATTTTTAAATTAACCACGTTGACCACAATTGATTAACTATGATGAATATGTTGTTCAAGACATTGCGAGTTTAGTCCTGCATTTTGTTAAAATGACTTTAAAAAACACATTTGTGATGCAGTACGCAAATACCCAGCTAAAGTCGACCAGCCACAAGAGAGAGGAAGAGAGAGAGAAAGAAAGAGAGAGAGATTTGATTGATTGAAAAATTGTTCAAAATAAACTATTAGAGATAGATGAATTCTGTTTTTTGCCTGTTAATCTGTTGTCTCTGGCCTTTCTGAAAATATGAGTAAGTCAAAAGTGATGATTTACGACATTAGCCTGGTTTTCCTGTGCTGCATCACATTTTTAGACTTGAAAAGAACGAAGACACGAGGTTTTTGTTCTTAACTAGATCTGAATTTGGGACTTACGAGTTTTTCGTCTATTTTCACAACCTCATTTACCCCAGATAGAAAGTCGTTAGAGATACGAGCTTTTGGTGGAAGGTGGCGGGAAAAATTAGAGAGATGACTATGTACCTAACTTTAAAAAAAAAAATTTGAGATACAAGGTTTTTTTTATTTGATCCTTGATATGTTGTTTTTGTTGTTGGCCTACCCTGGCTAATAGACTCCAGGGATCATCCCAGCAGCGGAACACTCTACACACTTGATGTTTTTCAGATCACCCCCACAAGCGTCCATCGTCGAAGCAAATCGGCCAGTGCCACGTCACTGACGCGACAGGAGATTCATGACGACATGAAACCTACGCCAGGACTGCCTTGGAGGACCGCTGCCAGAGCCAATAGATACCGGTGCGTCTGTCTGTCTGTCTGTCTGTCCCGACGAGAAGTCGAAGACTATTATGAAACCTACATTGAAAAACTGGGGCAGACAAGGCTCTTGCCTGAAAGAGAATGGTGCAAAGGGAAGTAACCACATTTCTTGTAAACATGTAAGCTGATGATACCAGAGCAGTAGTCTCCCTTGCACAAAAAACGCTTGAATGCATGTGTAGTATCCCGCTTCTAGACAAATTGAAGGCAGATGTTAAGAAGTCCTTTTTTGGCTGTTTTTTCAAGGTCTTAATAAGAAGGTTCCATTATATTTTGGGGGAAGACAGGTCAATCTTCACAAACATTAGATTTTCATAATTTTTTCGTTCTTTGTCAGAACATTTTTGTTTTAATTCATTTTAAAGACCCACCAGATCACGTGTCAAAATCGCGGGTGCCACGTGTTTTCCCTCTTATAGCTGGTAAGAAATCTTGTTTTGACCAGGTTTAACTCCCATACAAATGCCCCCAAATTAAAAACGAAACATCATTTTTGAGAGCAGTCTCAATTTCAAGTTGGGGGCATTTGTATATGGGTCACAGATACACCGAAAAAAACCAAGGGACTTAATTGTGGTGGGTCAGTGTATCTCTAAGACCCCTCCCTAATATAGTAAGAAGTCCTTTTTTGGCTGGTTTTTCAAGGTCTTAATAAGAAGGTTCCACTATATTTTGGGGGAAGACAGGTCACTCTTCACAAACATTAGGTTTTCATTATAAAAAAATTCTTTGTCAAAATTTTTCTTTTCATTTGTTTTAAATAGGTGCACTATTTCTTTTTTCTTTCGTTTTAAATCATCCATGCTTTTGTCATTTCTTGTTGTTGTGGTACCCTGGCTAAAAGACTCCAGGGATCATCCCAACAGCCGAAAGCACTTGAACACTATATGGTACGAATGCATCAGCTATGGATGCGAACGTTACGTGTGTGACTGGTTTTTTTATTACCCTGCCACGTGGGCAGCCACACTCTGACTTTGGAGGGTGTCATGTCTTCATTTAAGGGGCTATCCACAGGAACACATCCTCCGCAACCCCCCACCCCCACCTCCACACACACACACTCACCCGATCTAAGCAAAGCTGACATAACATTGCTTCTCATCACCCCTGTATCGCCTTGGCATGAGGCTGTGTCAGACCAGTTGACATAAGCTAGAACGCCAAGGCTACATCAAAATGTTGCATTCTGCATAGTTGTGCGGGGATTGTCTTAAGCCATGACAAGCTCCTGGCGTAACATCATCAGTCTAAAATCCTCTGAAGTCGGCGTGTGGCTGCTCACGTGGCGGGGTAATCAAAAACGGTCGCGCACGTAATGTTCTCATCCCTGGCTGGTGCATTTGTGCCATAGTGTTCAAGTGCTTCAGCTGTTGGGATGATCCCTGGAGTCTTTAAGCCAGAGTAAGACAACAAACAACAATCACCCCTGTAATGACTGCCTTGTTCATTATTTATCATTTCATTCTTTATTTCTTTCTTTATCTTCCATATGTTTTAACCTCAGAGGGTACCCTCCGGAGCGAACCCCCCGCAAACCTCTGGACGATTTGAGCGAGGCCGACACCACGTCGTTTCTCATCACCCGCGACGACAGCTGTGTCGACCAATCGCTGGAGGCCGTGGGATCGGAGATGAAGATGATGGAGGAGGATAGAGTGAACGCCGAAA
>CM065710.1:10416007-10443507 GCA_017654935.2 Phymorhynchus buccinoides
TCTCCCCATCCTTCTCTTTCTATCAGCAGATGTTTCGCTTGCTCTCTCCCTCTCTCTCCCCATCCTTCTCTTTCTATCAGCAGATGTTTCGCTTGCTCTCTCCCTCTCTCTCCCCATCCTTCTCTTTCTATCAGCAGATGTTTCGCTTGCTCTCTCCCTCTCTCTCCCCATCCTTCTCTTTCTTTATCTCTTCGATTTCAATTGGGGTTTTTGGGTGGGGTTTTTTAAGTCTCCAATTTTCTCTGCTACACACAAACCCCTATTTTACGACCCTCTGTTAAGCGACCACCTCTCATTTGAGACCGGATTTGTTGGCACGGATGCATTTTACTACGTAAATCTAAAACGCTACTTACGACCGCCATTTTGTTGGTTTTTACGATCGTTGTTGTCGTCTGCATAGACTTCGAGCAAAGGGAAACAACCACGGTCAAGGGCCTGAAAGCGGAGTCGCTTCCCTTGTAGAAAAGATGGCGGAAAGCGTAGGAAAAGCACGAAAACCACTGACTTTGAAAAAGAAAACCACTGACTTTGGACGAGAGTGGAGGTGATTAACAGAAGTCGGCGAAGTGAAACTGTAATACATCGATTGCACAATCCTATGGAGTTGGAAAGACCCAAATCCAGTTTTAATATGTCATTGTATGTGTGCATGAAGAAGAGAGTATGAACTGTGCTGAACTTTTTCTTTCTACGGCTGCCAGTGAAAACCTCCGTCATACGACCCCTCCGACCCCTACATGTAATATTAATTAACGCGGAAAATTCTTTCCCTATCACACCGGGTTCGGCATTCAGCCATCTTGGTGGGGAAAAGTCACGTCCGATCAGCCAATGGTGGGCCACATCGACAAAAAGGAGAATAATAAACAATAACGATATTGATGATGAAATGTTGGAACATTATGCTAATGCCAGGTTCGGCGGGCAGCCGTCACGGCGGAAATAGTCACGTGACCTCCAATCGGCCAATGATGAGCCACGTCGACAAGGGAGCCTACCTCAGGGAGAAGGCGGAGGCGGATGAGGTTTATCAGCGACTTTTGCGACAGACCAGTGGAGCCTTCACTTCCAACATCGCCACGGAAACCCTTCCTGTCAGCGCCTTGACCAGACGTGAGCGTGCGTCTGTGTGCCCTCTCACGCACCACTCTTTTTGTTTACCAACAAGACACTTTTTCTGTGTTCCCAGGCCATATGGCCATAATGGATGAGGCACGTATGTGTCCGGTTTTCAGTTTTCACTGGTCTCCCCTCTGCATTCAGATGACACGTTCCGATTTTCGGAGGAGCTCAAATAAGAAAATAATTTGGAAGATTTTTTAGATTTTTTTTTAGGGAAAAAAGGGCAGGAGAATGGGCGAACCAATAAGTCGGAAAGATAGTAGATGACAGTAAGCAAAGGGAAAAGGCAGAGTCAAAGAGAGTGACAGATTAGAGGAAGTTACAAACACAGAACTTCCAGAAGGGGGGGGGGGGACTATTTTTACGAAAGCCCCCTCGATGGTAAGAGACTCATGGAGGAGGCAGGTGCATCCAGCTCCCCGTATGGAGGCACGAGGCATCCACCCAGAGTACCGTATTTTTCGTACTTTAAGGCGTAGCCCCCAAATTTGACACCAGATTTGAAGGATAATCTGTAAAATGGTCTCTAAATGGTCTTATCAGTATCTTAACCCTTTCACGGCCAAGGTCGCATTTTAGCACCACAGTGATTTCACACCTATGTTACTAAAAGGCATCAAATTGGGGTCTATTATCCAAAGACCCTGTTGTCTTAGTTTTGGGAAGTAAGGATAGACCTTGTTTTATATATGTCACAGAAGAATCCCCAATACTGCAGATGGATTTTGTTCTCTATCCAGGTAAATTTAATGAACATTTTTGGTTCAAATATGGTTGGCGGTGAAAGGGTTAAAGCGAGCAGGTCAATGCACTTTCATCACCTAGGCTAGACTTTAGACTGCGTTTTCTCAAAATGTCCGACGCTCACCCTACTAACTTTAAATGCTCATAACTCTGGAATGGGAAAAGATACAAGAATGGTTCATGTATCATTAGAAAGAGAATTGTCTGAAGTTTTCAAATATATAATTTTCTCAGAATGGTCAGTTTGACACTTAATGTCCCTTTTCGTGGTGCTGGATCACAAACAAATATGATAGTTATACAGCGGAACGTCCCTTATAAGACCTTCAAAAATCATCCAAAATGAGGTCTTATAAGGGAGGGGTCTTATGGCTCCAACCCACCTGCGTGCGCATCTCGACCATTCCAACGGAAGTGTCGCCATCTTAGTCCTTATTTGTGTGTAAACAAAGTGAAAATGTTATCTAAATGTGTAAAGAAAACATCCAGATGTTATAAATACAGTTTAGATAAGTTTCGAATTGGAACAGCCAAATACGCAGCATCGATCTGGCATTTTTCAAAAAAAGGTAAGGACTAAGATGGCGGTCTCCCATAATATGGCGCTCCTTGTGGCCGGATATGACGACACGTGGGTACCAGCCATAAGGGAGGTAATTTTAATACTTACAAAGAAGGGCAATGTCTCAGAGAAGTAGGTCTTATGTGGGAGGGAGTCTTATAATGGGAGGTCTTATAAGGGAGGTTCCACTGTACTTACAAAGAAGGGCAATGTCTCAGAGAAGTAGGTCTTATGTGGGAGGGAGTCTTATAATGGGAGGTCTTATAGGGGAGGTTCCAGTACCACTGTACTTACAAAGGGCAATGTCTCAGAGAAGTAGGTCTTATGTGGGAGGGAGTCTTATAATGGGAGGTCTTATAAGGGAGGTTCCACTGTACTTACAAAGAAGGGCAATGTCTCAGAGAAGTAGGTCTTATATGGGAGGGAGTCTTATAATGGGAGGTCTTATAAGGGAGGTAATTTTAATACTTACAAAGAAGGACAATGTCTCAGAGAAGTAGGTCTTATATGGGAGGGAGTCTTATAATGGGAAGCCTTATAAGGGAGGTAATTTTAATATTTACAAAGAAGGGCAATGTCTCGGAGAAGTAGGTCTTATATGGGAGGGAGTCTTATAATGGGAGGTCTTATAAGGGAGGTAATTTTAATACTTACAAAGAAGGACAATGTCTCTGAGAAGCAGGTCTTATATGGGAGGGAGTCTTATAATGGGAGGTCTTATAAGGGAGGTTCCACTGTACTTACAAAGAATGGCAATGTCTCAGAGAAGTAGGTTTTATATGGGAGGGAGTCTTATAATGGGAGGCCTTATAAGGGAGGTTCCACTGTATTTGAGAAAAAAGTCTGCACTTTGTATGTCCAAAGAATGACCATCAAACACAATTTTTTTTATATTCACAGCCTCAGGCGACGTAGCAACGACAGACTCCAAAGCAGCGCCCTCTGGGCCTCACGACGGAGAGGGAGGGGAGCTAACTCCCACCACACCGCAGGGCGACTCTCCGTCCGACCCTCTCTCGGGGCGGAGAAAAGACCCCACTCCGACCCAGGACTCTGAGAAATCTCTGAAATGCCCGTCCAATGAGGAGCCTTCGCCCAGGCCTGTGCCTACTCCAAGACAGAAAAAAGGTTTGAGAGAGAGAGAGATAAATCGCTGAAATGCCTGTTCAATGAGGAGCCATCGTCTAGGCCTGTGCCTACTCCAAGACAGAAGAAAGGTTTGTGAGGGAGAGAGAGAGAGAGAGATAAATCGCTGAAATGCCCGTCCAATGAGGAGCCTTCGCCCAGGCCTGTGCCTACTCCAAGACAGAAAAAAGGTTTGTGAGAGAGAGAGAGAGATAAATCGTTGAAATGCCTGTCCAATGAGGAGCCTTCGCCAAGGTCTGTGCCTACTCCAAGACAGAAAAAAGGTTTGTGAGAAAGAGAGAGAGAGAGAAATCGCTGAAATGCCTGTCCAATGAGGAGCCTTTGCCGAGGCCTGTGCCTACTCCAAGACAGAAAAAAGGTTTGTGAGAGAGAGAGATTCGGATATTTTATTCATAAAGGCCATAGCCCCTTAGAAGGATGGTTAACAAACAACACAACAAAAGCAATAAAGGCTAGATAATTCTACATACACACAGCATTTCGCCTCTGAATTAAATGCTTTATACAGATACAGAGAAAATGACTCGACAGTATTTTCATTTTTTGAAGACAACAGAACTAATCTAAAAAGACATGGATCGCGAAAGTATTTACGTGGTATAAATTCTTCTCTAAGATCTCTTAGTTGTGGACATGATAACACAAAATGAACTTCATCTTCAACAGCATCATGAAGGGACAAAATGACAACTTTTTCGTTGCCACTGGGTTTATCGTCTCATCCGAAAGACTCCATGTTCAGATCGTAAGGCCCAGTGCAAAGTGAGAGAAAAAATCCCCCTGTACCCAGGTTCGAACTCGGGTTTACTCGACATGAGGCGAACGCGCTACCACTGTGCCACTCTACACCTATGACAGTAAGCAAAGGGAAAAGGCCAAAAGAGTGATAAATTTAGAGGAATTTACAAGCACAGAATTTCGAACTCGGGTTTACTTGACACGAAGCAAACGCGCTACCACTGTGCCACTCTCCACTTTGCAGAGACTTTGTCCTTTTTCTCTCCCCCATCAATGGATTTCTTGCGACGTTGATTCTGGCAAAGCATTAGATCTTAGAACGAAATAGTGAGGCCAAGAGAGGAGATGACGAAATTGAACAAAGGGTAATTACTTTCTTTTTCTAATGAACTCCCCTCCACCAAAGTTGATTGCAATACCATTCACCTAGCAGTGCGTGGGTCAGAACCAAAGTGAGACAAGCAAAGCATCATTCTTAAAAAAAGAATGTGCCAAGCTCGCCTTTATGACCCTCACCCACACAGTGCACATCAACAATGGTGGAGAGGACAACATACAAACAAATCAACACATGTCCAAGAGTGGCATAGCCTTCTAACCTTGAACATGTTACACATAAGCAACATACAACACAGACGAAACTGGTAAGCCTCGAAAGAAAGTTTGGTTAATGATGCTTTGCTTGTCTCACTTTGGTTCTGACCCACGCACTGCTAGGTGAATGGTATCGTAATCAACTTTGGTGGAGGGGAGTTAATTAGAAAAAGAGTAATTACCCTTTGTTCAATTTCATTAGATCTTACTTGTGGCGGTACCATAGCCGATGAGGTTTAACCGAGGCGTGGTTACTGCTACACCTATCTGTATTGTTAAAAAAATCGGGACTTTACTGGAGTTCCACTGCCTCCGGGCATTGCAGCCAGTATTGTTCCCACCATCTTTGTATTTACAAATGTCCCATATGTGTCTGTTCCAGACCGAGAGGATGTAAAGCACCATTTTTCGTTTGTTGATTCTGGCATCATTGATCGACTGTTCATTTGCAGAAGCAGGCACGGGGGAAAGCGTGAAGTCGGCCGCCACGGGAACCGATCGCCGCCCGGCATTGTCGCGGGCGACCAGCGATGCTAATTATAGCATGGACAGCTTCGACCAGTCGTTTATCAGCGAGAGAGAGGAGGTGGTTGTCCTCGGTGAGGACATCGACGACGATGACGATGATGATCTGCTCGAGTCGCCCACCTCACGACCGATGAGGCTTGATAGCGATGAGGAGGATTTTTAGATGATGGATAGCGATGAAGACTATTTTAAGATGATGGATAGCGATGAGGAGGATTTTTAGATGATGGATAGCGATGAGGATTTTTAGATGATAGGTAGCGATGAGGAGGATTTTTAGATGGATAGCGAGGAGGAGGATTTTTAGATGATGGATAGCAATGAAGACTATTTCAAGATGATGGATTATATAGCGATTGAAGATGATGTATAATGACGATGACAACTTTTAGATCATTTATAGTGATGACGATGATTTTATGACTGATTGCGACAAAGATCGTTTTTATATTGTTCATAATAATGGAGGATTTTTTAAGACGGTTGAAGATTGACTTTTATGAAGATGATGCGAACGCACGCAGAGGATTGTACATGCATATGCATTTTTAGATTGTTAGAAACTGGTTTGTTGATGTCTGCAGACATACACAGAGGCATGCACACATAAACCCATGTACACGCATTCTCAGACACATACACACACACACACACACACACAAGCATCAGGGATGCGAGAGTTGCGCATAAGCGCGTAAATGCGCTTTGTCTGTTGGACTAAAAAGAACGCTAACAAAAACTTATACAAAGAAAGAGAAGATCGTACAGATTGTCGAGTTTTGGTAGACTTGGATCTCGCGCACATTCTGAAAACAAAAGACGTTTTGTAGCGTGGGTACGTTCCCTTGATGGAATTTCTTAAGCTTCTCTGTGATTGGTCAATTACGTCCAATGGCAGTGCGCCGTTTTTCATGCGTTTGGCTGCTTCCTGGGTGTCATTTCAGAGGAGAATTTGCATGATTTCATAAGTTAGGCTATTGAGTCAATGTTTGATCTTCAACCATGAAAATTATACATCGCACCATGGATGCGAAGAAAGAGGAGATCGACAAAGGATGCCAACGCAAATTTGACAGGGCTTGGCTGGATGAAACTGTATCGGACAGTAAGATCTGTGTAGATGAGAAGTGAAATTTTTTATATCGCAGGCAAAGTTTTGTTTGAGTGCTTTGACGATACCATCGGCTACGCTTTTTTGTTTTGGGTCCTCTCACATCCCTGAAGCATGTATATGTTACGCCCAATCCGTGACATTGCCTATTTCATGAAATGGGCAAAATGCTTTGCCCAATTTATGAAATGGACAATGTATATCACGTCACATTTTTGAATCCCCATTCACACAGGTATTGATTAGGATTGATTCAACGGTATCACACTTTTCTACATTGTATTTGCACCCCTATCCTGTCCCTCAGCTCGACCAGATGCTAAGCTAGGGCATGCCTGAGCCACATGTTGAATCAAACGTTTGATCAAATCAAGTCTGAACCAAATAATGCTAACTCATCTACAGATGAGATTTCTCATTCGTTTGAACCAATTCTTGATCTATGTGTGCTAATGAACAAAAACTATTTTTCATTCATATTACTTTTCTCAATTGCAAGTTATAAATTGGCTATTTCACGAACTGGGCAAACCATTTTGCCCACTTCTCTTCAAAGTCTCTGGCTCTTTACATCTTTCTCTCTCTATGCGCACACAGACGCACACACACACACACACACACAGACACACACACACAGACGCACACACACACAGAGGGTTTTTGTTTAAGATACCGTGACTCCATCCATGTACAGAAAGGGCCTTTTGTCTCTCAATATTTGTTTTTTAATTTTAGATTTTAATTTCAGATAATTTTTATGAAGACTGCCATCATTGAATTTTGAATAAGTCCCCAGAAAGTACTTTTTAAACTTTTTGTTTCAATATGGTACGTACAAATTCTTAATGATAGATGTGTTTGCATTCTATTGTCTTGTTGTTTTTAATGTAATACAAATTCCTTCATTTAAGAATTGTATTAGGTCATTCATTTTTTTTTTGTTTAGAAGCATGTGTTTTAGCCGAAATTATTTAAGATAATTGTAATTTGTTGCATCTGCATTTTTTTATTTTTCAATTAGTGCAAAATCAGAAATGTGGACTGTTTGAAAACGATCAAGATTTTCTTCACATCCACAAAGTCTGTCGATCTCGCTATTCTGTTTTGTTATGAACACCGTATGAATCAAAAAATGTGAAACATTTTTTTATTTTTGTTACATTTTTACCCCCTAGTTATGTTTCTAATGTTAATCTAACCAGAGAAAAGAAATTGGGAATCATAACCCCTTTGAATCTATCATTTTCTTTTGCTCTTTTCAACTGTCGTTTTCTTTTTTTTCTTAAATAATACGACAAACCAACAACAAACCTTTTTTTTTCTCTTTTTGTTGTTGAAATATTTATTGACTGATTCCTGGTCTCGATAATCTTGTTATGTTATTCATTATGCTCACTGTATCGATTTGTAAACTTTGTTGCTTTTTAACATTTATTTTCATTTTGTTTTTGTTGGTTTATTTTGTTGCGACAGGGTTCCCAGGTGCCTTTTAAGTCCTTGTGAATTGTTTTTTGGTCAACAGGCCTTTTTAAGTGCTTTATTTCAGCAAGTAGATCCTTTTAATTCATCAAGAGGTCCTTTTAATTTTTGAAAGGTATTAAGTCCTGTTTTATCAAGAAAAAAGTGATAAAGAAACTGACTAACCTCTAAAACATTTATCACAAAAAAACTGGCAGCATGCAAAGTTGTCGGTGTCACAGATCGGAGCAGACGATTCATTACAAGCTGTGTGAGTCTTTCCGCACCAAGACGTAGTGATTCATTCCATGCGCATTGGAATTGTGCTCATGTCTTGCAATCAGGTTGGCGAAGGTCCTTTTACAATCTTTATTGAGGTCCTTATAAGTCCTTTAAACAGGCATGGTAGTGGGGACAAAGCGGTTTTCAAGGAAAATGGCCGGGGGTCCAGGTTGTCGAAGAAAATCAAATAAATGAGTGAATTTTTCACTTTTTTATGCCATTTTAATGCAATTTTTAATAATCTTGTTTCAAACTGTTTCGCGGATTTTCCGCGATTCGCGGTCTACCATACCTGTTTAAAGGTCCTTTATTCGTTTCATGTTCCAAACCTGGGAACCCTGTGTGTGTTTGTTTTTGTGACTGGCAAGACATGGTGGTTGTTTCATGCAATATTAGATGTGCGCTAGAAATGTGTCCAGAACATGTATGTGGACAAAATGGATGGGAGGTATGACTTGGGTCAGTACACATCACCTGAGCAAGCGTGTGATTTAAAGGATATACTTTGTCTCCTTCTCCCCGTGGGTGTCTTTTGTACAAATAGTTCCCCCACCTTATGGACGTTCTGTGCTTGCAACTTCCTCTAATCTGCCACTCTTTGACTCTGCCTTTTCATCCGACGTATTGGCCCATTCTCCTGCCTTTAAAAAAAAAAAATCTTCAAAATAATGTTCTCCTTTGAGCTCCTCCGAAATCGGAATGTGTCGGCTGAATGCAGCGGGGAGGCCAGTGGAAAGTGAAAACCGGACACATATATGTACCTTACCCGTTATTGCCCTGGGAACGCAGAAGAAGAAGAAGCAGTCTCCTTCGTTAAGTAATAAGACACTGATGTCATTGACAATCAAGCTGCCGATTTGTTGAAAAGATGTTTACGTTAACTCGCATCACTTTTATGAACTTGTGAATAGTATCATTCTTGGTGGGGTTGTTTTTTTAGGTAAGTGTTACACAACGTTGAGGAAGACGTGTGTACATATCTGGGCCATTCCCGCAGAGTGCAGATGCGTCATGCTGCCGTTATGCGCCTAAGAAATACTTAGGCCCAGCAAGTCCGACTTCGGCTGGAGGTAAATGTTTTTGAAAACGTTTCGTGAAAAAAGGCAGGAGAATGGACTGGTAAGGCAGAAAGATAGTAGATGACAGTAGGCAAAGGGAAAAGGCAGAGTCAAAGAGAGCGACAGATTAGAAGCTACAAGCACAGAACTTCCAGAAGGTGAGGGAACTATTTATACAAAAGATCCCCGGTATCCCCACGGGGGGGTGGGGGGGCAATGGTAAATGATAACAAAGGGAAAATAATTGCCACTGTCGTTTTTTGTTATTGTATCAGAGATGAAAAGGCAATGATTGAAAAGTATTTGGTATTGGTATTAGGTACTTTATAGTCACAGAGGCGTCTGTGAAATTCGGGTTGCTCCCACCTGGAGAGCGCGTCGCAGCCATGCAGAAGCACGCCACCCCCATTTTGTTTTTCTGTTGCTCAACTTATTTTGAAATGTAAACTTTTAACTGTCATTTTGAAATTCAGGTTGCTCCCACCTGGAGAGCGCATCGCAGCCAGAGGCCATTTTTTTTGTTCCTGTTGCTTTAAGTTTTTATTTTGAAATATAGACTTTTAACTTTGTCAGTTTGGATGTCCAATGTCTATTTAACATTGAAAGAATAGATTTTGGATGTCCAATGTCTATTTAACATTGAAAGAATAGATGGATGGAAACTGGCTGTGATTTGTTTTTTAGTTTTGATAATTTTTAACATTGTGACAGAGTATGGGAAAACCTAGCTAAAGTCGCTGTAAGACATTCTTAGCAATGCACAAAAACAGGTAGTTCAGTTATACTTGATTCTGTGTATTTTGTCAACTTTAAAAAATTATAGAAAAAAGACTATGCCAGATAGATCAATTCTGTTTTTGCTTTTCAGTCTGTCGAATTTGAACTTTCAGATGATATAAAAACGTCAAAAGTGACAATTTCCGACTTTAGCCTGGTTTTCCTATACTCTGTCACATTTATATTATTTTAAACCTCATTATTAACACGTTTCATTAAGGGTGGGTAGGAGAATTGCAAACTAACATTGATTTCTTCGAAAATGAAACATTGGATGCTTTGAGAAATAATTTGCATAGAAGGTTAAAGACTGGCTCCTAAACTTACCACCATAGTTAAAATTGACAAAATAATGCGTGAATGTGTATAGCGAATGTAAGCGTGTACAAATGTATGAACTTTTTTGTGTGTGTGTGAGCACTGTGTATAAATATGTGTCATTGTTGAGTAAAAGACAATGGAAAAAAACTCAATCACTCCCCATGGTTTTTTTCCTTCGCCTCCTGTATCTTGTGTGAGAGTTGCGTGCAGGCATGGGAATTGTCCGCGAAATCGCGGATTTCCGTGAAAAATGTTTTTGAAATTGTTACTAAATACTTCAATTGGGGGGCTTTTCCGAGTTTTTTGTCTCTGACAATTCCCATCCTGGCGTGTCAAGTAAACTTTATCATCTCATAAATGAGTTTACATGTCTTGTGTTCTTTGATTTGGGACTTCAAGGGGAAGCAACTGTTAACAATGATACTTTTTTCCTTCTGGATTTTAAACATATTATATACATTTTCATTCTTGGGGTTTGGGGCCTGGATAGTCTAGTGGAGAAAAAGCTTAGCTCTGAATCTGAAGGTCCTGGGTTCAACTCCCACAGGGAGCAAGACTTTATTTTTATAAAATTGAAAGATAATAAACAGTTTGTATTTTCAAGTAAAAAAAATGGTTTCCAGCCAGGTTTGAACCCTGGTACATCAGATTGGGAGACCGGATGCTTTATCCATTACACTACCAAGCCCCCACGAAAATGACGTAGAATGCAGTGTGTCATTCTGAAATTGATGTAATTTATATTTTTATGTCACAGTTTGCAAGTTCTATCACTTTGTAGCAACTGGTCACCCCCTTTTTTTTTTAAATGTTTGCAAGTCGCTGACTCGCATCCTGCGGTTTCAAGCTTCGACGCCATTGTTGCATTGTCGCTATGGCATTTGACCGAAGTAATGTAGGTAAACAACTCTAATTTTCATGAAGTGCTCAATAGAGAACTCTGCCTTCATTAATAACACAAACAATCTGGGCTGTCTACGCTATTCTGTTAGAACGAAAAACGAACAAAAACTATGCTCAAGACTTCCCAAATTCATACCATATCTCTTCAGTTCTGACATTCAAAACACCATGAGAAAAGAAAAAAACTCTCAAATTCCACAGTCAAATTTACTCTAGATTCACACCATGATAGATGTGACCCAGCACCACGAAAGGGACATTAAGTCGCTGGGCTAGTTTCTCACAAACAGGCTTGCAAAGTCAAAAATCTCTTTTTGGGGGGGGTCAATTTTGAGTTATGGGTATTTTCGTGTTCTCTAACATCTTATCTTTCATATTTATAAAGGACAATCTTTAATATGGTCTCTAAATGGTCTTATAAGTGCTTTAAAACGAGCAGGTCAATGTTTTTTCTTCAGCTAGGCTAAACTTTAGATTGATTTTTCTCAAAATGACCGACACTCATCCTACTAACTTTAAATGCTCATAACTTTGGAACGGATAAAGATACAAGAATGGTTCTTATTCACCGTTAGAAATCATAATAATAATAAACGGATATTTATATAGCGCTTTTTATCGAGCACAAAGCGCTTTACAATCAGCATTGAAACATTCACACACACACACGCAAAACAGACACACACGCACGTACAGTTCTTGCACACAGACATGCACACACATACCCACACACATTTAATCAAACACACATAAAGCACATTCTCACTGAAACGCACACAAACTTACTCAAACATACACTTGTACAAACACACACATCCCCACACACATTTAATCAAACACACATAAAGCACATTCTCACTGAAACGCACACAAACTTACTCAAACATACACTTGTACACACACACACATACCCACACACATTTAATCAAACACACATAAAGCACATTCTCACTGAAACGCACACAAACTTACTCAAACATACACTTGTACAAACACACACATATTTAATCAAACACACATAAAGCACATTCTCACTGAAACGCACACAAACTTACTCAAACATACACTTGTACAAACACGCACGCACACACACACGCGCGCGCACTCACATACACAAAGCACTCACGTGTACTCACACTCACAGACACATACTCACACACACTCCTACCCCTCCCCCCCTCTAGCCGAACACAATCTCTCCGCGCGCATACACTCGTAAACATGCAAGCAGACAATTGTCTGAACTTTTTAAATGTATAATTTTCTCAGAATGGTCAGTTTGACAATGTCCCTTTCGTGGTGCTGGTCACGTATTGGTATGTCTTCAAATTCTAAAAGCTGCCCCTTACCAATAACCACCATATATTATATTACAGACATAATAAAGAAATAATTCCTTGTGTGGTTTTTTTCAATTTAGTAGTTTATTCCCCCCCCCCCCCCCCCCCCCCCCCCGGTATCCCCCCGGATTTTGGCAGATCAGATAAGGAAAACATTATCACATTCATAATCTTACTATATCAGTATCAGAGCTTTATAGAAACAAAAAATAATTAAAAAAAGAAAAAATGTTCAATCTGTTGAATTTTTTTTATAATGGTTATTTGGTTATTTTATTGTACAATAAAATAATCTTTTATTCAGAATTCAAAATTCTGGATAATTTCACAAAATTTTAAATCATACACATGATGCTTGCCAACAAGAACACTCCAAAACAATTGAGAAATTTCTTTCTCTCTCTCTCTCTCTCTCTCTCTCTCTCTCACACACACAAACACAGTTACACAAACCCTCCTCACTTACCCACTCTCGTCAATGAAAAACAAATAATACAGAATCATACTACCCGGTCGCACATGTAATGTTCTCACCCCTAGCTGGTGCATTTGTACCATAGTGTTCAAGTGCTACCATCGGCTGTTGGGATGATCCCTGCTGAGTCTTTAAGCCATGGAATGACAACATACTACGAACTTGCACAATTTTTGCAACCCTTTGCAAGGTGTATTGCAATTATATGATTATATTATCCCAGCACTTATGACATTATTAACAAGGCAATTCAAACAATATCTTACATGCACAAGGCAGCCAATGGTAAAGTTAGAGCTGTGCAATAAATGATTTTCTACAAAAAATGAATCGTGGTACAGTGGAACCTCCCTTATAAGACCTTCAAAAATCATCCAAAATGAGGTCTTATAAGGGAGGGGTCATGGGAAGTAATTTGAATACTTACAAAGAACCATGTCTCAGAGAAGTAGGTCTTATGTGGGAGGGAGTCTTATAAGGGAGGTTCCATTGTACTACAGGCGTCTTTTTGTGGAAGACTGGCTCTCAAACCTCCCTATTAAGACCTCGAAAAATCAGCCCCCAAAAAGGCATTAAATTAATAGGAATTGTTCGGAAATAATTAAGGGGAGTAATTTTATGGTGTGTAGGAGTTATCTTGCCTAATTCAATCAGTCAAACAGGGGAAGTTACTCTGCCATCAGGTAAATCCCCCAGCCCTCGCTTCTTGTGGAAGATCATAATCTCTCAACACTAATGTACGCTATAGCGTACATGCCGCGCACAAACGTTCCACACTAGGCAGGTTTGCATCATTACATAAAAATTATTTAAAAAATAATGCTTAACCGCAGTTTTAAAAATTTGCAGTATTGTTTATAATAATTCCAAAGTAAAATTTGTATTATTAGCAGATTTAAAAAAAAAGCATGACAAAGAGAGGGGTAGTGACTCATTTGCATTCATTGCGGTACTAAAAATAGACAAGATGTGATTTCATTGGTTGAAAACTATTAAGGGACCATAGAGGAACACTTCTATACCTGTTTGGGTTGCATGGCTTCGCGGAATTGTGAATGGCTAAGCACTATGTACATTATAGCGTACATTCGTGTTGAATGGTTGTAAAGGGAAGCAATCGGCCAGTGTTGAATGAGTTACTCTCTTGATTATGTTAGAGCAAAAGCCAGCATATCAGGGTTATTCCTCTTCAACTGATGACATCATCAGTGATGTCATCAGGTGGCAATCAAGGGGTTAAGAATTTAGATCTAAGTTAGCAACTCCTCATTGTGGGCCTAGCATACTACTGAAATGAGCAACGTCGTGATTTTAACCCTCTCAAGGCTACATACGCCAGATCTGACCGATTTTTTCTTTACCATTGGCTCCCGTAGCCCCCGATTGCGCCCGCTGAACGCCCGGTCTAGTAGTTTCACTTTCACTTTTGCCCTACCCACAATGCAATATACTAAGTTAGTTCTTCCTGTTCCTGACTCTCAGTGGTCCGTTTTTGGTTCTTACAGCAAGGGAAAGCACCCACTAGTCTTTTTGAACGGATTTTTCGAAGTGACCCCAAATTTTTTTCTTCTTTCCACGTGACGTGACGCAGTATTGACTCGGAGCGCCATTACGGATTTTTTAATTCCAATTCATGGTTTGTTGTGTGACAGTGTGTTAGCTTGGGAATGAAAATATCATCATTGCTATTCAATATGCATCTTTCAGAAATTAAATGCGAGTTAGACTTTATTCTGGGTGATTTTTTTAAATAAAAGATTTGGTGTGACGTTCGGAGTTACTTCCCATCACTTGGTATTCAATATAGATTATCGGTTCGATTGATCAGAGTGAGAGGGTTAAATTTTAAAAAATCTTAAATTAACGGCTGTGTTAACGCATAAATCATCGTTTTAATGAGTCTCCTCACCCCGCCTACTTGAGATTCTAAAGGGTAAATCTCACGCATGGTTTGAGATTCTAGGGGGTGATTTGAGAGCTCCAGTGCGTAAATACGCACAATCTCTACGTTATCAGAAGCCCTGGTCTTAATAGGGAGGTTCCACTGTATAATCCATACACCTTCTTCTTCTTCTTCTTCTTCTTCTGCGTTCCTGGGACATAAGGCCACAATGGGTACGTATGTGTCCGTTTTCCAGTTTTCACTGGTGTCCTCGCTGCATTCAGCCGACACATTCCGAGTTTGGAGGAGCTCAAAAGAGAAATAAATACAGAAGATTTTTTGTGGAAAAAAGGCAGGAGAATGGGGTCAAAAGGTCAGAAAGATAGCACATGACACAAAGCAAAGAAAAAGGCAGGAGAATGGGGCCAAAAAGGTCAGAAAGATAGCACATGACAAAGCAAAGAAAAAGGCAGTCAAAGAGAGAGACAGATTAGAGGAAGCTACCAGCACAGAACTTCCAGAAGGTGGGGGAACTATTTGTACAGAAGACCCCCCCCCCCCGGGGGTTCCATACTCATACTGACAGAGATGAGATTTTTCCTCCAATTGGAGGATTTGCTCCTTTTTGATGGCCCCAGGGGTCATTTTTGAGATCAGTGTAAATCTGTGGAGAAAATTTGGCAGAGGGGGGTAGGGTTAAGTTTTGTGTTGAAGCAAAGATGTAGAAAGTTCGATAGATATTTTGTTCTCAATCACTGAATCAGTTCATTCTCAGTGTCTTGTCTCTTTCTCTCTATCCGTATCTGTCTAGTCCTGAGTCAAAGGTCTTCATGATTTCACAATGTTTTGTAGGATCAAGGAGATATATTTTTTTAATAATTTTGCTGTCTCAGAGGGTGATTTTTACAGGTTCAAACGTAAAAATTCTTCAGCATCAAAGGGCTTTGCCCCCTGTACGCCATCGAGGCCTGTGCTGCCCCCCCCCCCGGACTCCTGCCTCTTTTTTCCTCCTTTTTGGTTCTTTGAGAATCTCATCTCTGATACACCAAAAACTCTCTCTCAACACGGCAGCTCAACGATGGGATCCATATCGGGATAGTCCGGCAAACGCAGGTCATATTTCTCGGCCAAGCTCTGCGGCACAAAACGGCCGCCCAGGATGTGCCGCTTGCCGCCGCCGCCGCCGACGAACAGTTCGGCACACTTCTTGGGAGCAGTGAGGGAGATAAGCAGCTGTGGTTGTAAACCGTCGGGGTTGCCTTTTTCCACGTCCCAGCCTGCAACACATCAAAGACGGTGATTTTTTGTTGTTGTTATTCTAAAAATGGTCCTTTTCCATCTTTCTCAAGCAAATGTCGCCTTCATCAACAAGAATGAGAACAAGATGAAACATCAATAATGCAGATCTGAACTTTCTCCTCCACAGCCTTCACAGAGTTTGTACATATATATATAAAAAAGTCACACCTTTTCAGACCTTTTCAAAGACCCTTTATCCTATTTTCGAAGGCCTCTCACGACAAGCAATGATGATGATTGCTTCGATCATGATCATTAAAGTTGCACAGGTGTATCTAAAAGACCAGGGCCTGTATTCACGTTGAGATAGCATGAGACTTAGCATGATGCTAACTTAGAAGCTCTTCCAATGTCCTGTAGGATTTAATAGGACTTTTGGAAGAGCTTCTAAGTTAGCATGATGCTACTCTTGTATAATTAATTGTGTGCGAGTGTGCGTGTGCGCATGCCGTGCGTGCGTGTGTGTGTGTGTGTGTGAGTAAGGAAGTAAGAGAACGTTGTGTGTAAGCATCGTGCTTATTTTACTTTCTAATGATTAATTATTTGTTTGCCTTTAATGTTCTTGTTATCAATGTAAAGCACACTGAGCTCATGTAAGAAAGAGCGCTATATAAATTCCCATTATTATTATTATTATTAAGTCTCATGCTATCTCAACGTGAATACAGGCCCAGGATACAGTTGTAGTGAAGGGAAGTAACTCTCGACAAATTGAGGACATCTGCTACATGGTATGGAAAATAAGTCAAATTACTTCTTTATCAATTCTGGCAGCAAACCAAAAAACCGTTATGGTGCCAATGACTCTTTTAGCCATCAATGACTTTTTCACAAACCATTTGACGATTTTCACAGATTAAAGCCAATTTTCAAAGACTTACAAAGACTTGAAAATGGCACTCCATTTTTCAAAGACCGTGCGAACCCTGCTTCAGCACACACACACACACACTAAACACATCCACAAACTCGCCCGACAGAACATCAATACTACAGATCGGAACTTTCTCCTCAACCACTTTCAACTTGCACACACACACACACACACACACATTAAACACACACACACATCCACAAACTCACCCGACGGAATATCAATACTACAGAGAGGTGCTTTTTCCTCAATCGCCTTCAAATCAAACACATACACATGCACACACTACACACTACACACACAGACACACTACACACACACGCATCCACAAACTCACCCGACGGAATATCAATACTACAGATAGGCGCTTTTTCCTCAATCGCCTTCAAATCAAACACATACACACGCACACACTACACACACAGACACACTACACACACACACACACACACAGACACACACAGACACACTACACACACACACACACACATCCACAAACTCACTCGACAGAACATCAATACTACAGATAGGCGCTTTTTCCTCAATCGCCTTCAAATCAAACACATACACACACAGACACACTACACACTTACAAACACACTACACACTTACAAACACACACAGACACACTACACACTTACAAACACACACAGACACACTACACACTTACAAACACACAGACACACTACACACTTACAAACACACAGACACACTACACACTTACAAACACACAGACACACTACACACTTACAAACACACACAGACACACTACACACTTACAAACACACAGACACACTACACACTTACAAACACACACAGACACACTACACACTTACAAACACACACAGACACACTACACACTTACAAACACACAGACACACTTACAAGCACACACAGACACACTACACACTTACAAACACACACAGACACACTACACACTTACAAACACACACAGACACACTACACACTTACAAACACACAGACACACTACACACTTACAAACACACACACAGACACACTATACACTTACAAACACACAGACACACTTACAAGCACACACAGACACACTACACACATACCATATTTTTCTGATTATAAGGCGCACCTTTGTATGATGCGCACCCCCAAACATTTTGTTACTATATTTCGTTACTATTTTACTAGTCACATTATAAGGTGCAGGGGTCTCAGTCTTGGGAAAAAAAATATCGTAAAATACGGTACACTTATTCACGAACTCACCCGATGGAACATCGATACTACAGATCGGAACTTTCTCCTCAACCGCCTTCAACTTGTCCAGAATTTCCTGAAACTGCGGCCGAGGGGGGCCCTTGAAGCTGAAGCCAAAGAGGGCGTCGACGATGAGGTCATAGGTCAAGGTCAAGGTCTCGGGGTCGGGGGGAAGGTCGTCGATGAAGGTCATGTTCATCTTCTCGCACTGCGTTCGGAGATTGGCGAACAGGGGCTTGCTGGGTTGCTTGGGGTAGAAGAGCGAGGGCGAAAACCCCTGAAATAAAAGATAATGAAAATTAATTAATAATATTCTTGCTTCGGAGGTTGGCGAACAGAGGCTTGTTGGGTTGCTTGGGGTATGGAATTCCCTCCCACATCATGTCCGCTCATCTGACCTTTCGCTCTGCTCTTAAAACTCACTTGTTTCAGACATATTATGATTAACCCTTTCACCGCCAGTGTCGCATTTATGCACCACAATGGTTTAACACTCATGTCACAAAAAGGCATCAAATCAGGGCCTGTTTTCCGAAGACCTTATTTTCTTAATTTTGGGAGGTAAGGATAGGCCTAATGTTATGTATGTCAGTTGTCACAGAAGCATGCCCATTATTGAAGATACATTTTTTCCTCTACCCAGATAAATTTAATGCTATATTTTTGCTGAAAAAGGGTTGGCGGCGAAAGGGTTAATTAGCGTTTGTGTGTGAGGTGGGGGGTGCCCGCGCGTGTGTGTGAGGAAGAAAGAGAACATTGCATGCAATCATCGTGTTTATTTTACTTTCTAATGACTCATTATTTGTTTGCCTTTAATGTTCTTGTTATCAATGTAAAGCGCAACCTCATTTACCCCAGATAGAAAGTCGTTAGAGATACGAGCTTTAGATGGCAGGTGGCGGAAAAAAATAGATAAAATTTTATTGAAAGTGGCAAAACGGCATTAGGTCGTGTACACACATAAGCGGATATTTCATGCGGAAACCCGTGTGCAATCCATAAATAAGTGAAACAAAGAAGGGAAAAGATTTGCACACGTGTCCGAATTTCCCCTATATGCGTAAACTGTTATCCTTCTTTCTTCCACTTATTTAGGGTTTTCCGTACGGAACTTACGCGTCTAATGTGAACCCGGCCTTACCATTTTGTGCTTGTGAATGAGTCAATTCCTTGTATTAGTTGGAACAGGTCTACTCCTTCAACCAGCTGATTTGCATAGGAATGCTGACAGGGGCTTAGAGCACATTTGCCAAGAACTTATAATTAATAAGATTTTTTTTTTTTATAACTCTTCTTCTTCTGCGTTCCCAGGCCATATGGGTAAGGTGTTTGGTTTTCAGTTTTCACTGGTCTCCCCTGCTGCGTACAGCCAACACATTCCGATTTCGGAGGAGCTCAAAGGAGAAAATTGGGAAGATTTTTTTTTTTTTAAAGGCAGGAGAATGGGCCAATAAGGCAGAAAGATAGATGACAGAAAGCAAAGGGAACAGGCAGAGTCAAAGAGAGTGAAAGATTAGTGGAAGTTACAAGCAGAGAACTTCCAGAAGGTGGGGGAACTATTTGTACGAAAAGACCCCCCCCCCCCCCCCCCCTGGTATCCCCCACAGGGACTTTTATAACTCAAATCCACTCACAAACATTTTCAAATGACGAGCGCAGACGAGACCGTCCCCTCCGTTATTCCCTGGGCCGCAACAAACCAACACTCTGTGCTTGTTCCTGTAACACTGTGCAACGCAATAATAATAATAATAATAATAATAATAATACCGTATTTTTCGGATCATTAGGCGCTGCTGTGTAAGGCGAATAGGGCAATTTTCAAGAAAAATTTGAAAAAAATAAATAAAAAGGCGCCCTCGTTTATAAGGTGATACACGCCAGGCAAAAGAAAGTCGAAGTTTGAAGCCTGTACACGTCCTGTAAACGCTTACCGACCGCCATTACTGCTGTCATAAACGAGAGTTGGCTCCCTTCTCAAATAATCAAAGTTCCATTTTTGCAACTTCCGGTTGTTGTGTTTGGACTTTTCTTCGCGAAAACTGGTAGAATTATGGCATTTTAAGCTCTACAACGATGCTTTTTACATCCAATGAAGGGTTATGGCATCTGTTCGACGGTATCTCAGATGATAATAGGAATTTTGAAGCATTTTAATGTGAGTATTCGTCGTACCTGCGACTCGTTACCACTTTCGATGTTGTGACTCACAGTAGACTACTGAGTACGGCAATCGTTGCCTTTCTTCTCACGATTTTGTTCACTAATAGGGCGCCCTCGTTTATTAGGCGCATAGGTCGAAATTGGAGAAAAAAATATCGCCTTATAGTCCGAAAATTACGGTAATAATAATAATAATAATAATAATAACATGCGAGGATAGAAATGGTGGGAAAGAGGGCAGTTCTTAATGTTTTGATAGTCGCTTCATGTATCGACCCTAACTATGTCCAACTTCTTGCGAAGCAAGTTCAAGTATCTACAAAAGAGAAATTCAGGTTAGGTGCAACAACATGACAGAGATACAACATAACTGAAAGAACATTAATCAAACGTGTGAAACAAAATTATACCAACCAAATCATTATCATTAAAATTCATTACATCAACTTAGAAATGTGCACATTTAAAACACAGAGAGAGAGCATGATTTGTTGTCCATTTTTCCTTTGTTTTGTTTCATGTAAATGTGTTTCCTTGCTTGTATTGTGCTTGTATGAGACCACACTGTAATTTCATCTAAAGTGATAATAAAGTATTTTTGACTTGACTTTGACTTTGACTTGACTTGCATTACCTTGGCCACAGCTACTGCACAGCTGTACCCAGCCAGCTCCATGAGCTGATCCACACTGAAGGCGTACTCTGTGAAGAGCTCCTCGTCGATCTTCTGTGCCTCTTCTTGTCTGGAACACACACACACACACACACACAGTGACATACATACACACAAACACATGTGTACAGTGGCTCATCGCTTTTGCGTTTCCACATTTTCAAAAATTCTCTTTACTTCGGTGCGTGTTGATAAACCAACTTGGCGTGCATCACAAACCTTCTATCGCCGCGAGATTTGGCCAAGCGAGATTCATTTGCAAGTCATGGTTGCCTCCAACACTATGCAGTTATGCTAAATCGCCGATTTCGAACGAACGATCGTTTCGGGGATCCAACTGCTTTAAAAAAACATTCACTACAATTTTTTTTATGTCATATTTTTTATTCACCCGACGTACTGGTCATATTTTTGGTAAATTGGCATACAAAATACGCCAAAATTGTACGGGTTGGCAGGTCTGGACACATACACACACAGTGACACACATACACACACACGTGTACAGCTACATACACACACACACACACACACACACAGTGGCACGTGCATACCCACACACACACACATACGCACACATACATGCTCTTACACACACACTCACACAACCTAGCTATCAATTTGGTCACACCAGGCAGCAGGATTTCTCCCTAATCTTACCAACTTTTAACTGCCGAGGGATTTTTTAGTTACATGTATGCGTAAAGCGCACGGGTCAGACTTGCTATAGTACAAGTCCCCATCTGAAGGACCAGTAGACTTTCAGTTCAATATTCCCTTCAAACTAAAAAGAAAGGGCGAGGCCAGGGGGCCGCTTCACAAGGGCTAACGTTACGTGGCGCTTGCTCAAATCAGCAAAAACTGTCTAAGAAACACCCTTCGTTTGCCGATAGTTTGTGTGACGTTTCGTTCTTGCCAAACACCGAACAAGCGGTGAACCGGAACTATTAGGGGGTGAATATATTTCTTGTTGTTGATTGGTCCATTAAAATTTGGTTAAAATACTACTACTTTTTTATACCAATCTGACAAGAGCTTGTAATATTCTTCCACAAACGTTTTCTAAAGTGTTTCTTAGAGTTAGACCCCTTTTGGCGTAACACTAACAGTTATGCGCGCTGCGACCGCCGTCTAGAGAAACTCGACCCTGGATTCAAACCCGGGTCACTCAGCGACTCACGCACTGAAATTGGCAGGCGAACGTCTTATCCACTCTCACTCTGCCACCTTCCTTACTTCTGTTCAA
Source organism: Phymorhynchus buccinoides (assembly GCA_017654935.2). Lineage (NCBI taxonomy): Eukaryota > Metazoa > Mollusca > Gastropoda > Neogastropoda > Raphitomidae > Phymorhynchus > Phymorhynchus buccinoides. The sequence goes on from CM065710.1 coordinate 10,438,540, forward strand.
TGCGGTGCACTACATTAACAATACACAAAGCACTAGACACTCATCAAGGAAACGTCTAAACTTACCCAAGGTGCTTCACTCTCTGGGTAGTCTGAGTCGCCATCGTTCGGCTGCCGAGGAATTCACCAGGGGGAGTAATCAGTCGGCTGAGGCAAGAGAGACGACTCCGCGCCTGACGTGTCACGGCTAACAGCATTCAGTTCCCTTGCCCCTTACTAAAAGTGAGAGACAGAAAGGGAGGGGGAGACAGAATTTAATTATTATTGTCACAGTTGTAATTTGTATCATTCATGCATTGGACTGTAGAGGGGAAGTATTGTTTTTTTATTTTGATCTTGTTGGTTTGTTGCTCCTTTTGTTGCCCACTTTTTGCTCCTTTTGCTATATTTGCTGTTTGCTTGTTTGTCTGTGTTGATAAAGGCGCATTCGCCAAAATATCCAACAGTTTTGCTTTGTCTCTTGTGAATAAAATAACATCACTTTACACTTGTCGTGTAGTTGTTCGTTTGTTGTATTATTGTCACTGCTAGGCCTACAGTGTGAGAGAGAGAGAGAGAGAGAGAGAGAGACAGAGAGACAGAGAGAGAGAGAGACACACACACACAGAGCGAAAGAGACTGGGAGAGAGGCAGAGAGAGAGACAGAGACAGGGAGAAAGACACACACAGAGAGAGAGAGAGCACAGCGCCAATAAGGATAAGGGTAGTTCGGATTATTCCTCTTTATTAAGTATGGGTTCACTGGAACACAGGTGACAGGATTTTCATGCGACAACAGGAAGTTGAGGAACTCCAGCCGAAGCCGCCTCTGACAGCTCTGTAACCTTAAATAAAAATAACCCATTTGCCGTCTCCTGAAACTAAATGCAAAGAATGACACATGCTGTAACAAAGTAATTTCCTTCAACTTTTTTTCAAAGTATTATAAGCCACTCAAAGAACCTGTTAAAATGATTAAAAAAATAATCCGGCATTGGCATACCTTTTGCACTGTTTTGGTGTCGACAGTCAGATGCTGCACAGCAGACGTGAACTCTCCTAGCAAGCAAACTAAAGCGAACAGGACACAACCTTGACCTTTGGTTTTACCTTTGGCTTGTCTATTTGAGAATATTGATATTTGAGGATTGTGTATGAACAAGACTCGAAGACAGACTAACAGAGATAGAGATATTAAAAAAAACCCAGAGAAAGATGGAGAGAGGGGAGAGAGAGAGAGAGAGAGAGAGAGAGAGAGAGAGAGAGAGAGAGAGAGAGAGAGAGAGAGAGAGAGAGAGAGAGAGAGAGAGAGAGAGAGAGAAAAGAGAGGGTGTGTGCATAAACTAAAACAAAACATTTTAGGAGAGAGAGATAGAGAGAGAGAGAGAGAGAGAGAGAGAGAGAGATAGAGAGAGAAGAGAGGGTGTGTGCATAAACTAAAACAAAACATTTTAGGAGAGAGAGAGAGAGAGAGAGAGAGAGAGAGAGAGAGAGAGAGAGAGAGAGAGAGAGAGAGAGAGAGAGAGAGAGAGAGAGAGAGAGAGAGAGAGAGAGAGAGAGAGAGAGAGAGAGAGCAGTCATATAATTATTGTCTTTTTGTTTTCAATGAATAAATACTTGTTGGCCTCGGTATGGAGCAGGGGAAATATCAAGATGGAAAGAGAGACAGAGAGATCCGGTGTTATGATAAATAAGTACCTGTCATTAAATATCTACCTCTCGCATGCGAACTGTACCCATCTAACCCTAACCCTATCCCTAACCATAACCCTATCCCTAATCACGGAAAGAACCAAGAAATAGAGCAGGAGGGTGTAAATCTACATATTTGCCGATAAATCGATGCACAAATCCATGCACTTAGTTTCGTAAAATTCACAATGGCGGACAAACAAACGATTCTGATTGGCTACGCTAGGACTACTTCCGGCTAGGACTACTTATCTCATAGAGGTAAAAATACACCGCCACACCGGCACTGAGACAGCTACAGGGGACACTCGTCTCATGGGCAAAATGTGACTGAAATGTTCTTCATTTCATGAGATAATTGGCATGGGCTTCTTACCCGCCCATGGGCTTTTTGCCCCGTCTTCCCCTAGATTGTATTTCTCCTTCGTTTTCCTTCTTTCTTTTTTCTCCAATACATCGGCAATTAGGGGAAGACGGGGTAAAAAGCGCATGGGTGGGTAAGAAGCCCACCCCAATTATCTCATGAAATAAAGAAAATTTCAGTCAAATTTGCCCATGAGACGAATGCTATACATTAACGCTCGTCTCATGGGCAAAATGAGACTGAAATTTGCTTCATTTCATGAGATAATTGGGGTGGGCTTCTTACCCGCCCATGCGCTTTTTACCCCAGTCTTCCCCATGACCCTCAACCTGATGGAGTTGGCCGATTCACGGGAAGAAGTGAGAGAGACTGAAAGCCAGTGTCCTCAGAAATAAATCCTCCCCGGGGTGAAATAACTCCCCGTCACTGACCAGAATATCCTATGCATGCCGCGCCACAACCGTAACGATAACTCTTTTTTTTTTAAATATTGAGATTTCAGTGTCAATCTAAACGGAAAGAACTGAGAAATTCAGCGCCGGGAGGGTGTAGGGCCTAAATCTACATATTTGCCGAGAAATCGATGTAGGCCGGCCGACAGACCCATGTCAAAAACTGTGTAGACTATATCGAGGGGTGCCCGCTGCCAGAACGGTCTATCTCAAAAGGAATAAAGAGCACAGATGGGCAGTTCTGGCATTCACCCCTCGATATACAGTCTTTGCCCATGTACTTGCCTTTCACCATTTTCCAAAATGGCGGACAATATGAACAAACGCCCGTTCAGACACTATTCATAATAAATTTCAGAAAAAAATCACTGATTTCTCAATATTTAGTGATTAATCCTCTGCTCTCTGCACACCACAAGACGCCTCTGAATGTATTCCGGGGCGAATCCTTCCCAACCAAACAATTCGAAAGAGGAAAGGGGACGTATTTCACGAGATATATATTTCACGCAACACCGGATAGACAGACAGAGGGACACACCGAATTCACAAACAAAAAGCGCAAGTGGATGAAGAAAAATAAGCAGGAAAGGGAGGAGTTGCATATAGATCAGGGTTTAGTTTCTCTAGACGACGGTTGCCCCGCGCATAACTGTTACGCCAAAAGGGGTCTAAGAAACATTTTAGAAAACGTTTGCGGAAAAATATTACGATCTCTTGTCTGATTGGTAAAAAACAAAAAAGTATTATTTTAGCCAAACTTTAATGGACCAATCAACAACAAGAAATATATTCAACCCATGCAAGTCACGTGATAGTTCGCCGAGAGATACTTTGGGAGCAGCCACAAAACGTTTGCGGCAAACGTCGGCAAAAGAGGTGTTTCTTAGTACCGTTTTTGCCGATTTGCGCTCACGCTACGTAACGTTAGCCCTTGTGAAACGGCTCCCCCGAGTATTAACTATGCAAACTTTGAGCTCTTTTCTTTGCATAGAATAGCAGACACCCCCCCCCCCCCCCCCCCTCCCCCTCAGCAATCCAATGGTCATATGGTTTGGAAACGACTTACTAAAAAAACATTTTTTGTTTATTTTGTTCATTATGTTTTTCTTTGAACACAACACAATAACAAAACAGAACTGTTTTAATTAAATTGCTTGTCAATATTATGGTATGGTTACCCTCGCGAAACAAAATAGGAATACAATTTGATAAGACGTCACTGCCGCGTACTTTACCAAATTTATTCTCTTGTGTCTTTATATAGGACGCAAAGACGAGCGTTAAGACAGCATGCAAGAAAAAGGTGTTATGAATATTGAAGTTATTTGTTTTTGTCTTTCGAGTACAAAGCTTATTTTTAATAAATAATACATTCTTGTGTCTGTTGATAGGCTTCTGTGGCTAGGAGACACTTTATTTCCAGTCACCCTATTTTATACATCTGTTACTTTCTTCCAAATCTGCGTCATGCTTTGTCCACGTGCTGATTGCGTGTTCGTCTCTCTCTCTTTGAAGTCTGAACTCTGTCTGTCTGTTTCTCTCTCTCTCTCTCTCTCTCTCTCTCTCTCTCTCTCTCTCTCTCTCTCTCTCTCTCTCTCTCTCTCTCTCTCTCTCTCTCTCTCTCTCTCTCTCTCTCTCTCTCTCTCTCTCTGTGCTTCTTTGTCTCTCTCTCTGTCTCTATATTTGTGTGTCTCTCTGTCTTTCTGCCTATATGTCTGTCTGTCTCTCTTTCTCACTCTCTTTCTTTCTCTCTATCTGTCTGTCTCGCTTTCTCTCTCTCTCTCTCTCTCTCTCTCTCTCTCTCTCTCTCTCTCTCTCTCTCTCTCTCTCTCTCTCTCTCTCTCTCTCTCTCTCTCTCTCTCTCTCTCTTTCTTTCTCTCTCTCTCTCTCTCTCTCTCTCAGTCTGTGTCTCAACCTAAGTTCTTTCCCTTGTAAAATAAAGTTTCTGAAGTCTCAAGTCTGTCTCTGTCTCTCTCTCTGTCTCTCTCTCTGTCTCTCTCTCTCTCTCTCTCTCTCTCTCTCTCTCTCTCTCTCTCTCTCTCTCTCTCTCTCTCTCTCTCTCTCTCTCTCTCTCTCTCTCCTCTCTCTCTCTCTCAACTCTGTGGTAGGACTGCAACATCAGATAAATCTATTAAAACAGGAAGCAGATAGATTAGACCTAAAAGTTAATTTAGGAAAAAACAAATGTAATGGTTTTTTTAAAGGGTGTGTATTTATCTGCACGTGAGAAATGGCGGTATGGAGCAAATGAAATTACAGTTACAAATTCATATAAATATCTGGGAATTATTTTTACTACCAAATTAAGCTTAAACATAGGTTGGTCAGAAATATGTCGAAAAGGAAAAAGGGGTGTAATAGAAATTTGTCGTTGTGTGAGGAAGCTAAACTCCATTGATCCTTCGTTGATTTGGAAATTGTTTGACACACAAATCCAGCCTATTGTAACATATGGTGCCGACATTTGGTGCATTTATGT
>CM065710.1:10448507-10458507 GCA_017654935.2 Phymorhynchus buccinoides
CATATCTTGCGAGGTGATCGAGGTATTAACATCATTTTGGTTTAAAGCTTTTCTATTTGTAATTAGAAATCTTTAAGAAAAACATAGAAAAAGTTATCATATTTTCGAAAAAGACATTTTGACTTGCTACCTAATTTTACGGGGTTTATTTTCTCTCACTAGTATCATCATCACTGTGAGAGCTAAGAAATAACAACACTAATAAGAGTATTCAGTCCTCTAGAGGACGTTGTTATCATAAGAATGTCGATAGTTGTATTTACAGTGATCTGTCTGGAAGAAGAGCAAAGAAAAACGCACAAGAAAGGGTCAAAAACAACTGTACCCTCTCAGTCCTAGTCCCCATGTTGGGATGCATGCATTCTACATCATTACAGTTCAAATACAAAAATCAACGAAAACTGCTGAAAAAAACCCATTTAGATTAGGTTTTTACCTCCAATTTTTTCTCCATAAACATATTTAGAAACTATTACAGGAAAAAAAAGTTCACTTAATTATTGTGACTATCTAATTATTGTGGTGAGAAAGCCTTGCATTTTGTTTTTGGCGAATTGCAGTTTCCTATTTCAGAGAGGGGGAGCTCTGTAGTGACTCACCTATTTGTTATGATGCCCTTGAAATATGAAAACAGTTATTTCCTAAATATGCAAATGCATATGCACAGGGAATGGTGTCTTTTCTCTCAGGGGTGTCCTCATGTCCTCACGCTAGGCTCAAATGGGTTAACGCCCAGGGCCTGTATTCACGTTGAGATAGCATGAGACTTAGCATCATGCTAACTTAGAAGCTCTTCCAAAAGTCCTATTAAATCCTATAGCACATTGGAAGAGCTTCTAAGTTAGCATCATGCTATGTCTCATGCTATCTCAATGTGAATACAGGCCCTGAAGATTATTTGAGCAAGCTGTGACAATACAGTATTAGTCAGTTTGCTGCACGTGGCAAAGAAGAAAAAGGCTAGGTATAATACAGCTAGTTCGTAGGTAGTTGGTGTTTCGATCAGCAAGGAGAAAGGTGGTTTGACTGATTCTGTTTTCATCGCTACTGTGAATTCTTCTAACATTCAGCCACAGTCAGAAAGGTAGGAAACGTTTTATTGGACTTTATGATTTTGTTGACTTCTCCTTCTTACTTTGCTTGGTGCATAGCAAGTTATTTGGTTTGTTTGGCTAGTTGGTGCGTCCGTGTGCGCGCGCGCGCGCGCGCGCGTGCGTGCGTGTGTGTGTGTGTGTGTGTGTGTGTGTGTGTGTGTGTGTGTGTGTGTGTGTGTGTGTGTGTGTGTGTGTGTGTGTTTGTGCGTATGTGTGATTAAAAAGAAACACCCAACAGATTATAATACTTAATGACATTTGTGTTTTACCTTGGCCAGTTTGTATGTCCGACTCTGTTTGCCTCTCTCTCTCTTTGTGTCTTGTTCTCTCTCTCTCTCTCTCTCTCTCTCTCTCTCTCTCTCTCTCTCTCTCTCTCTCTCTCTCTCTCTCTCTCTCTCTCTCTCTCTCTCTGTCTGTGTCTGTCTGTCTCTCTTTCTCCCTCTCTCTCCCTCTCCCCCCCCCCCCCCACCTCTCTTTCTCTTGTGTGTAAATGTGTGTACACGTAATTCATTTGCGAATGTGCTATGTGTGTTTATCTCCGTATGTGTGCCATGCAACTGTGTGTACATGCATGCATGTATGCTTGCTTGGGTGTGTGTGTGTGTGTGTGTGTGCATGTGTTTGCACGCTTGCGCCTAGTTAAAAACACTCACTCTTCCCCAAAATGTGTGCTAGTGTGAATGTGTCTGTGTGCGCGCACGAGTGTGTGTGTGTGTGTGTGTGTGTGTGTGTGTGTGTGTGTGTGTGTGTGTGTGTGTGTGTGTGTGTGTGTGTGTGTGTGTGTGTGTGTGTGTGTGTGTGTGAGTGTGTGCGCGTGCGTGTGCGAATGTATGTGTGTGTGTGTGTGTATGTCTATTTCTTTGTGTATGCATGTGCATGTCCAAGAGGAATGTGTGTGTGTTTTGTGTGAAGCATAGGGGAAGACGGGGTAAAAAGCGCATGGGCGGGTAAGAAGCCCACCCCAATTATCTCATGAAATGAAGCAAATTTCAGTCTCATTTTGCCCATGATACGAGCGTTAATGTCTAGCATTCGTCTCATGGGCAAATTTGACTGAAATTTTCTTTATTTCATGAGATAATTGGGGTGGGCTTCTTACCCGCCCATGCGCTTTTTACCCCGTCTTCCCTAAATAGGGCATAGGACTGTGGTGGTGTCGAGGGATGAACTTAGGGGGAGGTAGGAGGCTAGTTCTCGACTCCGGAACGGACCAAAAAAACGGACGCAAGCTCACATACCGGGAGGAAATCTTTTTCAAAGCGTTTCTTGAAAAATAAAAAAAGGCAGGAGAATGGACCTGTAGAGGCAGAAAGATAGTAGATGACACTAAGAAAAGGGAAAAGGCAGAGTCAAAGAGAGTAACAGATTAGAGTAAGCTTCAAGCACAGAACTTCCAGAAGGTGGGGAACTATTTATGCAACAGACCCACCCGGTATCCTCACGGGGTGGTGGGTGGTGGGGTGGTGGGATCGCCCCCCTTTCTCTTTCTTATCTGTCGAAGAATGTGTAGATGTGAATTGATTGCGAGTACGCAATGTCTTGAGGTGTGTGCCTATCTGCGTGCGTGCGTGTGTGTGTGTGTGCGCGCGCGAGCGTGTGTGTGTGTGTGTGTGTGTGTGTGTGTGTGTGTGTGTGTGTGTGTGTGTGTGTGTGTGTGTGTGTGTGTGTGTGTGTGTGTGTGTGTCCGTGCGTGCATGCGAGTGTGCGGGCATGCGTGCGCGTCCTTGTGGAGTGCGTGAATCTTTGTTGCACAGTTCACTCTTCCACTGTCACCATGATGTTGTTCTGTTGTACAGTTCACTCTTCCACTGTCACCATGCTGTTGTTCTGCTGTACAGTTCACTCTTCCACTGTCACCATGATGTTGTTCTGCTGTACAGTTCACTCTTCCACTGTCACCATGATGTTGTTCTGTTGTACAGTTCACTCTTCCACTGTCACCATGTTGTTGTTCTGCTGTACAGTTCACTCTTCCACTGTCACCATGATGTTGTTCTGTTGTACAGTTCACTCTTCCACTGTCACCATGCTGTTGTTCTGTTGTTCAGTTCACTCTTCCACTGTCACCATGATGTTGTTCTGTTGTACAGTTCACTCTTCCACTGTCACCATGATGTTGTTCTGTTGTACAGTTCACTCTTCCACTGTCACCATGATGTTGTTCTGTTGTACAGTTCACTCTTCCACTGTCACCATGCTGTTGTTCTGTTGTACAGTTCACTCTTCCACTGTCACCATGCTGTTGTTCTGTTGTACAGTTCACTCTTCCACTGTCACCATGCTGTTGTTCTGTTGTACAGTTCACTCTTCCACTGTCACCATGATGTTGTTCTGTTGTACAGTTCACTCTTCCACTGTCACCATGATGATGTTCTGTTGTACAGTTCACTCTTCCACTGTCACCATGATGATGTTCAGTTGTACAGTTCACTCTTCCACTGTCACCATGATGTTGTTCTGTTGTACAGTTCACTCTTCCACTGTCACCATGCTGTTGTTCTGTTGTACAGTTCACTCTTCCACTGTCACCATGATGACGTTCAGTTGTACAGTTCACTCTTCCACTGTCACCATGATGTTGTTCTGTTGTACAGTTCACTCTTCCACTGTCACCATGCTGTTGTTCTGTTGTACAGTTCACTCTTCCACTGTCACCATGCTGTTGTTCTGTTGTACAGTTCACTCTTCCACTGTCACCATGATGTTGTTCTGTTGTACAGTTCACTCTTCCACTGTCACCATGATGATGTTCTGTTGTACAGTTCACTCTTCCACTGTCACCATGCTGTTGTTCTGTTGTACAGTTCACTCTTCCACTGTCACCATGATGTTGTTCTGTTGTACAGTTCACTCTTCCACTGTCACCATGCTGTTGTTCTGTTGTTCAGTTCACTCTTCCACTGTCACCATGCTGTTGTTCTGTTGTACAGTTCACTCTTCCACTGTCACCATGCTGTTGTTCTGTTGTACAGTTCACTCTTCCACTGTCACCATGATGTTGTTCTGTTGTACAGTTCACTCTTCCACTGTCACCATGCTGTTGTTCTGTTGTACAGTTCACTCTTCCACTGTCACCATGATGTTGTTCTGTTGTACAGTTCACTCTTCCACTGTCACCATGATGATGTTCAGTTGTACAGTTCACTCTTCCACTGTCACCATGCTGTTGTTCTGTTGTACAGTTCACTCTTCCACTGTCACCATGCTGTTGTTCTGTTGTACAGTTCACTCTTCCACTGTCACCATGATGATGTTCAGTTGTACAGTTCACTCTTCCACTGTCACCATGATGTTGTTCTGTTGTACAGTTCACTCTTCCACTGTCACCATGATGATGTTCAGTTGTACAGTTCACTCTTCCACTGTCACCATGATGTTGTTCTGTTGTACAGTTCACTCTTCCACTGTCACCATGATGATGTTCAGTTGTACAGTTCACTCTTCCACTGTCACCATGATGTTGTTCTGTTGTACAGTTCACTCTTCCACTGTCAACATGCTGTTGTTCTGTTGTACAGTTCACTCTTCCACTGTCACCATGATGACGTTCAGTTGTACAGTTCACTCTTCCACTGTCACCATGATGATGTTCTGTTGTACAGTTCACTCTTCCACTGTCACCATGCTGTTGTTCTGTTGTACAGTTCACTCTTCCACTGTCACCATGCTGTTGTTCTGTTGTACAGTTCACTCTTCCACTGTCACCATGCTGTTGTTCTGTTGTACAGTTCACTCTTCCACTGTCACCATGCTGTTGTTCTGTTGTACAGTTCACTCTTCCACTGTCACCATGATGATGTTCTGTTGTACAGTTCACTCTTCCACTGTCATCATGCTGTTGTTCTGTTGTACAGTTCACTCTTCCACTGTCACCATGCTGTTGTTCTGTTGTACAGTTCACTCTTCCACTGTCACCATGATGATGTTCAGTTGTACAGTTCACTCTTCCACTGTCACCATGATGATGTTCTGTTGTACAGTTCACTCTTCCACTGTCATCATGCTGTTGTTCTGTTGTACAGTTCACTCTTCCACTGTCACCATGATGATGTTCTGTTGTACAGTTCACTCTTCCACTGTCACCATGCTGTTGTTCTGTTGTACAGTTCACTCTTCCACTGTCACCATGATGATGTTCAGTTGTACAGTTCACTCTTCCACTGTCACCATGATGATGTTCTGTTGTACAGTTCACTCTTCCACTGTCATCATGCTGTTGTTCTGTTGTACAGTTCACTCTTCCACTGTCACCATGCTGTTGTTCTGTTGTACAGTTCACTCTTCCACTGTCACCATGATGATGTTCAGTTGTACAGTTCACTCTTCCACTGTCACCATGATGATGTTCTGTTGTACAGTTCACTCTTCCACTGTCATCATGCTGTTGTTCTGTTGTACAGTTCACTCTTCCACTGTCACCATGATGATGTTCTGTTGTACAGTTCACTCTTCCACTGTCACCATGCTGTTGTTCTGTTGTACAGTTCACTCTTCCACTGTCACCATGATGATGTTCTGTTGTACAGTTCACTCTTCCACTGTCACCATGCTGTTGTTCTGTTGTACAGTTCACTCTTCCACTGTCACCATGATGATGTTCTGTTGTACAGTTCACTCTTCCACTGTCACCATGCTGTTGTTCTGTTGTACAGTTCACTCTTCCACTGTCACCATGATGATGTTCTGTCTGTTCCTCTCCGCCCTCGTGGCTCTGACCTGGATTGAATCTGCTGCCTTCATCTGTGAAGAGATGAATTACTATACGGTATGTAACCCACTCCTCGTAAACCCCAAATTACCAAATTACTGGAGCGGGACTCGGGATCGGATTGAGCTACAAACTAGATAGACCTACAGGTGTCCATAGACCCCCCTCACCCCGGCGGGGGGGGGGATTGGTCACTATATTTTTCTGAAAGTTTGGTGAGAGTACTTTTCAAATTTAATTGTTTGCCAAAAATAAAATGAGGGCTACACTATGTTATACCTCTATATATGAAGGGGTCTATTTAGTCAGTGTCAAATATGGGGTAGGGGTAGTAAAAATCGTAGAAAGAACTCGATTTATATTATAAACCAATAATTTTACTATTGTGAGATTAAGGAATATTAGTGCGATGATTTGGGACTTCTACAGCATGGCTTACTGAAATGTGTAAGTACTTCCGGTTTGTTTTGTCTTGAACTTAGGACAAATCACAAAAAACAGCAAAACCAATCTTTTACTGATAATGTTTAGTCTAAAACGGCCATTAGTATTTAATAATGTTGATTTTTAAGCAGCCATGGACATCTTTGGTATTTCTACAACCTTTTCATGCCCACAATTGTTCACTTCCGGTATGAACTTTGTTTTAGAGCTTTGATTTTGATTGGTTGTTAACTCATGCAACAAAGACGACATAATTTACAGTCAGTTTAATAATTACAAAGACGCTTATTAAATTGATTTAATCAATATGATCATTCTTTTGTCCATTCTTCCATTAAAAATATGTCATGTACAAAATTAACGGTTTTAACGGTCACAAATGAAATTTCCATATTCTGAATATTTCAAGTACTATTTCACAGTAGTTTAGTTTTGTATTTTTGCTCAGATTTGATCTTCCTTAATTATTTGAAGGAGATGGCAATTTCAGTTAAAATGGAAAGTTAAATAACGGTCAAAAACAGTCAATAGCTCTCCTTCAATCAAATCTCATTGACATCTCTTTCATTCAAATCTAGTAAATTAAAGGAACTTTTTTTATACAGTCTCCTCGCTGAAGTGTAGAAGTCGAACATCATATTATTTTCCATCTACGTTCTTCCAATGATTCTGTTAATGGGCTTTTTAGGCGAAGTTATTGTCATTAGCGCTTGACACAGTGCTTCATTTGAAGGCTGTTTCTAAGCAATGTCAAACTCACTCTCTTTTGCACAGCAAAAAATAGATTATTGCCTTCTATTGATAAAGTAAAGTGCTATAAGCGAGTAGAGTGGTCACCAGTGGGGCGACCAGAAGCGCTCATTCAGTAATTAAAGATTATTAACACGTTTAAAAATCAAAATGGAATATTTTAATTATCAGATTTATCAGAAATTATGGCACCTATTTTAAAGCAATTTCGTTAGACACATTTTAAATGCAACCTTTAATTTTAAACATTCAGAAGAGTAGGCCTCATTGCGATCATTTAATTATATCCAACATTGTTACATCTGTTTTTTTCCGTTACATACGTTATTATGGCTCATGAGCTGAACGGCGAATGACGGAATATTTTTTAGTGCTGAATATTTCACGAAAAAATGTCACAATGTTAACCATTTCGGGTCCTCAGTTGCCAAAGTGCATTAAGTATTTGAATGCCATTTTACTGTCAAAATGAACAAAAAAAACCGATTATATTTAACCCATGATATACAATTTTCTTTCGTAGCTGAAGTATGATTTCTTGCTAGCAGGCCTATTGGGGTTTGCAGCAAACACCTTTTGCAAGAGTGAATGCCCTTGGAGGGTGGGGGAAGATGGTTAAGTACTGACCAGACAGGGGGATAACTCTCACCAATAACCCCTATTTGATGCCACTAAATGGCTGCCTTTCGCAAGAGTGAATGCCCGTGTCAGTACTGACCAGCAAGAGCAATTACTCTCACTGTCAAGGGCATTAATAACCCTAGTTGCAAAGGCGTACTCTACTTCTCTGCCTCAGTCTCTCGGTATTGTCTGTCTGTCTGTGTCTCTTTCTCTCTCTTTTTCTCTCTATCTCTTTCTCTCTGTCTCTCTCTCTCTCTCTCTCTCTTCCTCTCTCTCTCTCTCTCTCTCTCTATCTCTGTCTCTCTCTCTCTCTCTCTCTCTCTCTCTCTCTCTCTCTCTCTCTCTCTCTCTCTCTCTCTCTCTCTCTCTCTCTCTCTCTCTCTCTCTCTCTCTCCCTCGCGCTTTCTCTCTCTCTTCTTTCCTTTACACCTTCCGCCTCTTTCTCCCTCAGCTTTCCGTTTCTGTCTTTGCCTGTCTCCCTGTACTATTTCTTTCTCTGCACCACCACTCTCATTCCCCTCCTCATTACTCCCTCTCCTATTTTCTTCTTCTTCGCTTTCTTCTTCTTTTCTTACTCAAATGTTCTGTCTTTCCTGCATGCTCACTTATATTCTGTCCCTTTACCTCGCATTAATTTTGTTACTTGTCTATATACAACGCTGAGTTCATTATGTATCTGTTTATATTGATATGGTTTTTGTTTTATATTAGGTATTAGGTACTTTATCATCACAGAGGCGTCTCTGTGAAATTCGGGTTGCTCCCACCTGGAGAGCGCGTCGCAGCCAGAGGCGCGCCACCCATTTTAATTTTTTTTTTGCATGCGATTTTTGTCATTGATGAGGGTGGGGGGGGGGGGGGGGTGTAAATTTTGACCAAATGACAACTTTTTTGTTGCCACTGGGTTTAACGTATGCTAAGTGCATGGGCACACGGGACCTCGGTTTATCGTCTCATCCGAAATATATAAATTATGTTTGTATGCATGGCGTTAATGTTGTACCTTTCCTGCATGCTATGTGTATGCAGGAAATGCGAAATAATTCCCTTTTTATGAATATGCTTCTGTGATTGTGTGTTTTTTAGATCCTGTACTATTCTGTGTGTATTTTGTTTCCCTTCTTTGTGTCTTTCCTCCATTTTATCTTGCAGGTTTTGTTCTTGTTCTATTTTTTAAACGGCAAGTATGAGAAATAGACAGTCCATGGACAGTCCATGCAAACACTGGTACCAGTGTAAAGTTAATGTTCATAGGCATTCCTCTCTGTCTGTCTGTCTGTCTGTCTGTCTGTCGGTCGGTCAGTAGGTCGGTCGGTCGGTCGGTCTCTCGGTCTCTCTCTCTCTCTCTCTCTCTCTCTCTCTCTCTCTCTCTCTCTCTCTCTCTCTCTCTCTCTCTCTCTCTCTTTCTCTCTATCTCTGGTTTAAACGTTTTTGTTGTCTTTACATAACAAACATACATAGCAACTAAACTGAAGCCACAACAAGCTAGAAAAAGTGCATATCAGACAACATAGACGGACTTGAATAACTATATGCTTCAATCAAAATGAACAAAGACACATTCTTGTGGAAAAAAAGTACATTTTGCTAGTGATGGTTTTTGCCTGTCTGTTTTTCGTTTATAAAAATATTGTTTAATATTCATGTGTATAAAATATTTTGTACTAGTACGTATGCAAAATAAAGTTCAGCATAACTCATTTCCTTCATCCATAAATATTGTGGCAGTACCATAGCCGATGAGGTTTATCCGAGGCGTGGTTACTGCTACTCATATCTGTATTAAAAAAAAAGATCGGGACTTTACTGGTTAAGCACTGCCTCCGGGTATTGCCCCCAGTATTGTTCCCACCATCTTTATATTTACAAATGCCCCACATGGCCGAAGAGGGCGTAAAACCCTATTTTCACTTCCTTCATCCAGCGTATTGGTGAACTACCTTTGCGGTTTTGCAACCCCCCCCCTCCCTCTCTCTCTCTCTCTCTCTCTCTCTCTCTGTCTGTCTGTTTGCTCGTGCGTACACGCGCACATGCGTTTGCGTATATATATGTGTATGTGTGTGTGTGTGTGTGTGTGTGTGTGTGTGTGTGCATTGTGTGTGTGTGTGCGTGTGTGTGCGTGCGTGTGTGCGTTCGTGTGCGCCGGTGCGAGCGTACTTGCACGCACGCGCGCGTGTGTGTAGCTTAGAAAGTCCAAAATAAGTATTTACTTAATGAATTACACACATTAAAAGTGATAAATCCATGCATTCTTTCACTCACTCGTTAATTCATTCAGTCGTCCTATCTTTCCTTCTGTCATTTGGTAGTTCATCCTCACTTCCCCCATCTCTCTCTCTCTCTCTCTCTCTCTCTCTCTCTCTCTCTCTCTCTCTCTCTCTCT
>CM065710.1:10463507-10483507 GCA_017654935.2 Phymorhynchus buccinoides
TTTTGTTTCCATTTTGAATGCAAGCAAATGTGTTTCCTTGCTTGTATTGTGCTTGTACGAGACCACACTGTAATTTCACCTAACGTGACGATAAAGTATGTTTGACTTTGACTTTGACACACACACACACACACACATACACACACACCACATAGATGTATGCACCTACTCTACACTTACATTGTTCATGTTAATGCCGCTGCCATCGCAATCACACGGGTGCAACTTTTCCTGGTATACAAGGATTTCCTGTTTTTGAATTGTACCAGAAAAGGAAGTTCATTTTTTGTTTTAATTTGTCAAGCAAGATCTTTGTGTGTCTACCGTGTTTTTCAAACACTTTAAAAAATAGGCATTTGTATAAATTGTGGTCAAAGCAAACTAAAATACCTTCATAAATCAATTTTTGCTTCAGCTGCAGGGGGACATTACCCCTGGACCCCGGCCTTTCAGGGTTTTTTTCATTTTGTGTAGTTGCACCCATGCGCTTACGGTAGAGTGAACTATATTATACTGCACTTTAGTCGAGGCGGTCACGTGTAGGCTCAGTAAACTGTTGTGCTGAAAGGACTCCTGCAGCCGGAAGGACATAATTCTGGGAGCGACAGAAGTAAGACGCACACACACACACGCGCGCGCGCGCGCACGCACACAAACACATACAAACATACACATACATACATACATATATACATACATACACATACACGTGTGTGTGTATATACCTTGCGTGCCTGTGTGTACATACAAATGTAATACATATGTATGTACATGTAGGGGAAGACGGGGTAAAAAGCGCATGGGCGGGTAAGAAGCTCACCCCAATTATCTCATGAAATGAAGCAAATTTCAGTCTCATTTTGCCCATGAGACGAGCGTTAATGTCTAGCATTCGTCTCATGGGCAAATTTGACTGAAATTTTCTTTATTTCATGAGATAATTGGGTGGGCTTCTTACCCGCCCATGCGCTTTTTACCCGTCTTCCCCTACATAGTACATACATACATACACCCACTACATACATACATACATACATACATACATGCATACATACATACACACACAAATACACACAGGCACGCAGGCGCATCACAACACAACACACACACATATACACACACACGCACGCACGTACACACATATATACGCACACACTACACACACACACACACACACACACGAACACACGCACGGGCAAAACAACACAGCACAGTACAACACAACGCATGCATGCACGCGCTCACGTATGCACGCACAACACAACGCACAACACACTGACGCAAACTACATGCAACCCACTTAATACGATAGTCTATTAAAATAATGTGGACAAAAACGAAAATGGAGTTTTACGTCCTCTTGGTCTGAATCAGACACATATGGGACATTTGTAAATACAAATATGGTGGGAACAATACTGGAGGCAATGCCCGGAGGCAGTACGAAACCAGTAAAGTCCCGTACAGATAAGTGACCACGCCTCGATTTTTTAGGGGAAACGGGGTAAAAAAGCGCATTAAGAAGCCCACCCCAATTATACAGCAAATAGTCTCATTTTGCCCATGAGACGAGCGTGACTAGCACGCCTCATGGGCAATTTTTGACTGAAAACTTTATTTCATGGCTAATTGGGGTGGCACCGCCATGCGCAAGTATTAGTTCTATTACATCATGATAGTCTATTAAAATAATGTGTGGTCCAGGTTCTTTTTTATATGTCCGCCTACGGATGGTGTCGTTGATCTGCCGCTGTGTGAGAACGACCAGCTACCGGTAGAGAGGCTAGGCGAGGTAAGAGAAACGAGGACAAATAGGCCTCGCGGCCTCTTAACCCTTTCACCGCCAGCCATATTTCAGCTACAAATTTCCATTACATTTACCTGGGTAGAGAACAAAATCCATCTGCAGTATTGGGGATTCTCCTGTGATACATATGAAATACGGTCTACCCTTACTTCCCAGAACTAAGACAATAGGGTCTTTGGATAATATACCCCAATTTGATGCCTTTTAGTGACCTAGGTATTAAATCACTGTGGTGCTAAAATGCGACTTTGGCGGTGAAAGGGTTAATGTGTCCTTTCTGATTTTTTCTATTCTTGTTATGTTGTTATGTTGTTGGTCCCTGGCTTAAAGACTCCAGCGATCATCCTAACAGCCGAAGCACTCGAACAGTATGGTACAAATGCACCAGCTAGGGATGAGAACATTACGTGTGTGACCGGTTTTGGGATTTACCCCGCCACGTGGGCAGCCACACTCCAACTTCGGAGGATATATTCTTTGTATGATTGGCTTCATTTTTTCTTCTTCTTCTTCTTCCCCTTTTTCTATAATACTATGTCTCTGTCGTTATTGCGTTGTTTTGTTGATTGTTTTATTGCTGCAAAAAGAATTTCCTGTAAAATGGACGATAAAAAGATTGATTGATATTGATTGATTGATTTGATTGACTGGGACGTTAAATCAAATTCATATTTTAGTTGTTGAAGCTTGGGGTCTTTATCGAGGAGGATTTTGAACTGATTAAGGTTAGGTGCCAACTTGATATGTACTGGAAGAGAATTCCAGTATTTACTAGTGACTCTGTTACTAAAGAAATTCCTTGTAATGTTAGTTCAGCTGTATTGGGTTAGTATTTTCAAATCATTACCAGCCGCGAACGAAGAGAGCGAAGCTGGTAATGTTTTCAGTGTATTCTGAAGCCGACTATTTATGTTAACACGATAACGTTTGAACGAAGGTACCTAGGACGCTCAAATTTTGCATGCGGATAGGTACTAAGAATATCTAGGCCAAGTTCAAAAATAAAGGTCATAGATCAAAGGTCAAGGGCACTGAAACCGAAAATGCTGTCGAACACCTGGTACGATAACGGAGGGACCTAGGACGCTCGCATTCTGCATGCGGATAGGTACTGAAGATAGTTAGGCCAAGCTAAACAATGAAGGTCATAAGTCAAAGGTCAAGGTCACTGATGCCAAAATGCTGTCGAGCACCTGGCGCAATAACGATTGAACGGAGGAACAGAGGAAGCTCAAATTTTGCATGCGGATAGGTACTACGAATATCTCGGCCAAATTCAAAAATGAAGGTCACAGGTCAAAGGTCAAGGTCATTGGAGCCAAAAACTGCTTCTGAGCACCTGGCACGATAACGTTTGAATGGAGGGACATAGGACGCTCAATTTCGGCATGCAGATAAGTATTAAGGATATCTAGGTCAAGTTCGAAACTGAAGGTCATAGGTCAAAAGTCAAGGTCACTGGAGTCGAAAATACCACTGAGCCCCTCCCTTGGTGTTTGAACGAAGGAACCTGGGACACTCAAACTTTGCATGCTGATAGGCACTAAGGGTATCTAGGCCAAGTTAGAAAATGAAGGTCAAAGGTCAAGGTCACTGGAGCAGAACATGCTGCTGACCACCTGGCACAATAACTTTTGAACAGAGGAACCTAGGACCATCAATGTTTGCATGCGGAAAGGTACTAAGGATATCCAGACCAAGTTCGACATTGAAGGTCATAGGTTAAAGGTCAAGGTCACTGGAGCATAAAATGCTGTCGAGCACCTGGCACAATAACGTTTGAACGGAGGGATCTAGGACGCTTAAATTTTGCATGCGGACATGTACTAAGGGTATCTAGGCCAAGTTCGAAAATGAAGGTCATAGGTCAAAGTCACTTGAGCCGAAAATGCTTCCAAGCACCTGGCACGATCATGTTTGAATGGAGGAACCAAGGACGCCCAAATGTTGCATGAGGATAAGTATTTGGATATCTAGGCCAGTTCGAAAATGAAGATCATTGGTCAAATGTCAGGGTCAGGTTTTCACCAGCTGCGAGGTGAAGCACTGCAGCCGAAAATACTGCCGCGCGCGCTGGTGATCTAGCGTCTTAACGCTCTAGTTTTCTATACTGTTACTGTGCTGACACAATGTACTGACTGTAAGGACACAGGCTTGTGGCCCTGATCACATGTGATATAAAACATTGTCTCTCTCTGTCTGTCTGTCTGTCTCTCTCTCTCTCTCTCTCTCTCTCTCTCTCTCTCTCTCTCTCTCTCTCTCTCTCTCTCTCTCTCTCTTCTTGTTCTTGTTGTTGTTGTTCTTCTTCTTCTGACGTGATGACAACCTCTCACTCTCAGCTCCGATCTTCGGGAATTTTCGCCAACCTTACGAAGATTGGCCAGAAGAGGGTGGTAAATCCACGAAAAACGTAACATCGATGAAAAAGCGGAGGTGATATACAAGATTCCGCGCAAGAACTGTGAGAAAGTATGTGTGGGTGAGTCAGGGGGCATTCGGCACTACACTAAATCAACACAAGGACTGTGACTCAAAATCAAGAGCCACAAGAAAACGATCAGAATCAACGTATGAGAAGACTGCCATCACCGACCATCAGAACTGATGTAATTTATGTGGGAAAAGTGTTAGCCGGACCGGGAATCGAACCCGAGACCTCCCGAACACCAGACGGGCCCTCTACCAACTGAGCTCAGGCTGACAACCGGGTCCCTGATATCAGTCACTACAGAACATAGAAAACCACGAGGTTGACTGGCCACAATATCAGAACGGGAGCTAGACTGGAGGACGAGAAAGTTACAATCAGCAGTCATGAATAGGGACCATGCAGGGCCTGTATTCACATTGAGATAGCATGAGACTTCGCATCATGCTAACTTAGAAGCTCTTCCAAAAGTCCTATTAAATCCTATAGGACATTGGAAGAGCTTCTAAGTTAGCATCATGCTAAGTCTCATGCTGTCTCAACGTGAATACAGGACCAGGGGGGCATTCCTGTCGGGGATGTACGACCCTCTTCTCGCCAATCTTCGTAAGGTCGGCGAAAATTCCCGAAGATCGGAGCTGAGAATGAGATGTTGTCCTCAAGTCAGTCACTCGGAGGAAGTCCACAGGAGTAGACAAAACAGTCAGTAAAAGTTAAAATTATCTGTGTTGTGAAAAAAAGAAAATGTGTAACCTTAATAGTATACGGACGTTTCCGCGCGGAAATCCGTATATTTTTTTAAGGAAACGTGTCCGTGTATTTCTTTCCCTTCTTTCTTTAAGTTCAAAAAACACCTGGGTGGTTGTAATGTGACTTGGAAATAATTTAATGACACAATACTTCGGGTTTACGCATCGGTTTTCTGCGTCTAATGTGAACGTGCGCTAAACAGGAGGAGGATGGACGATTCGTGTGCTACTGTAACACGTACAGAGCTGAGGAGAATGGATTTTCTTGTGGCTAAGGAGAGGGGCTGCGATCTGGTCAGTATGAATGTAGGCTGACAGACAGACAAACAAGACCAGGCATCAGAATGGTCTGAAGTCCAATCCTCTGAAAACCACGGTAAAAGGGACATCAAGGCACTAGACTAGACAGGAACAACACTGAAATGAGTTCCCAACACCACCAAAAAGGCTTAATACAGTGAGAAATCACTTTTAAATGCTATTTAACACACAGGATAACACTGAATAAAAAGGCAAAACCTCTGACAGTAGAAGCCAATCCTCTGTTAGAAATTCTTAATCCTCTGAAATCCTCTGACAATTCTGATGCCTGCAAGACAGACAGGATACATAGATAGATAAATATATAGTTAGATATATATAATACATCTGAAGAAAAAACCACAACAAATCCTTTGTAAGTTCTATTTTTTTTATCCAAGCTTTCGAGGGGGTTACCCCTCTTTTTCAAGGTACAGAACTAACAAAGGTAGAAACACCACGTAAAAAAGACTTATGATGTAGAACGATGACATTCCATAGAAACTAAGCCAACTAAAATGACGTATCCTTAAACTTTATCATTGCCTTGTCAACACTCCCCCCCCCACCCCCCCCCCCACCCCCCACGCACATATCACCCTCTCCCTACCCTCTCTCCTCTCACTATAAAAAGTGAAAATGTAGGATAAGTCAATACAATTATGAAAAATGAAGTGACAATTAAACCCTATTTAATGAAGAAATGTTTCTTCTAAATTAAAACCAATAATTATGCTAAAACTAAAGACACGATTTGTTTATCAACAAAAGGTATTATTAGGACTGAGCAAAAAGTCTATGACTCTAGTGAATGGAGTGACGTAGAAAAGCAATGAATGGGGATGACGCAAGTTTTGAATGACGTGATGGTATGACGAAATAGGCGGCACACTTGTTCTGAATGAAACGACGTACATGATCTATCTTTTTATCTCTTCACCATCTTCTTCCCTATCCCCTACTCCTCAAATATCCTCCCCCACTCCCATCCTCACCCCCACCCTCACCCCCACCCTCCAACCTTCTCTCAACCCTCCTCTCCCCCTATCCTGATCCCCCCCCCCCCAACACACACACACACACACATATATATATATATATATATATATATAGTAAAATTTGATAAACTTTTTTTTGTCCAAATGTCTATAAAAAAAAAAAAAAAAAAAAAAAAAAATATATATATATATATATATATATATATATAAAAATATAAAAATTAATGTTTTTTTAAAAATATATAAAAAATAAAAATTAAAATTTAATTAAAAATACATTCATTCATTTATATATATAGATAGATAGATAGTTAGTTAGATAGATAGACAGATAGATAGATCGATCGATCGATAGATAGTTAGATAGATAAATAGTCAGATAGTTAGTTAATTTGCTTTGACAGACAGATACATTGAGATACGGGATAGACAGACAAACAGACAAGATACGTAGATAGATAGTTAGACAGATCGATATAGTTAGATACTTAGACAGTTAGATAGATAAATAGTTAGATAGATAGATCATTTGCTTTGACAAAACTTTTTGTGTCCAATGTCAAATTGGCCTGCAATTTGACTCAGACTGTCCAGTGGATGTCAACTTGAGCAAGAAGACATTCTACAAGAGAATGGTGTCCTCTTTGCACCAAATCGAAAATCCACAATAAAAGCAAACCAGCTCTGAGTTAAACTAGAAATAGTAAAAATCTTATGTAAAATGACGAATATAATAAAGTTCTGAAATTTTAATTTCAAAAACTGTGGATTTTCGATTTGGTGCAAAGAGGACACAATTCTCTTGTATAATGTCTTCTTGCTCAGGTTGACATCCACTGGACAGTCAAATTGCAGACCGATCATGCAAACTGATGAGATCTTCACAGATCAAAACCGCTGTCTTTGCATAAGGCACTGTCCCCCTCCCCCATTGGGAGAAAATGTAAATCAGCACATGTTATAATTTTCTTCTTTTCAGAACACAGGACAATTCATAAAGTTAACGTTAACTGAGTTTGTTTCTGAGGTTCACAATACAATTGGACACAGAAAGGTTTTATCAAAGCAAATTATTCAGCATTGCAAATGCGCCAACTTTTTAGTGCTTCAGATTAGGGGTATGGAGCTCAGCTATTCACTGAGATTTCTTTTATACTAGACAGATAGATAGACAGATAGATACATACATACATACATGTTTGTTTAAAAAAATGAGAAGCATCAGTTGCTATCTGCCTGGCCTTCTGTTTTGCACGTCTTTCATACAACTTTTGCATTCCAGTCTCTCTCATCCCTGCAGCAAGGTTGTTGGGATGAGAGAGACTGGAATGCAAGAGTTGTATTATGAAAGACGTGCAAAACAGAAGGCCAGGCAGATTGCAACTGATGCTTCTCATGTTTTAAACAAACACTATGATCGTTTACCATCAGAACTTTTAAACTGAAATCCAGGGCCCAGAAATCTTTTATCCCTTCCTCTATCCATTTCTTAAACCCATCATGAATCTTTCAAAATTGTTGTCTCTTACTGATCGCCAGCATGTGTGTTTAAGTAATGTGTGCGTGTATGGGAGGGGAGGGGGGGGGTGAAATAGAGTGTGTACCCTGAATGTGTGCAATACTTTTCTGACTGTGATTTTGGTCTTTGTTCAATTACATATCGCACATTTTGTTGCATTTTAAATTGTACTTGTTTGTTAAAAAAAAAAAAATTCTATGCGGTTTTTTTAACCTTGTAAATATTGTAATGCATGTGTGCTCTATACCTTTAATCTTCTTTGCGATATTATAACCGTTCAATGTATGTTATTGTATGTTTAATGTCAATGTTATAGTCGTGGCACCTGGACGCAGTTTCTCTTTTTAGAGATAGTAAAGATGTTTTGATTCGATACATACATTCATTCATACATGCGCACATACATGCATAATATACATACATACATAAAGCTATTGGCAAAGCTATTGACATAGGCTACAGATTACTTATCTATCTATCTATCCGCTTGATGGATAAAACAGATCGTCAGATAGACGGACGGACCCTTACATGGATATACAGATAGAGTCACACCGACAGCTTCGTTGTTCCTAAAACTGACCCATTGTGGAAAGACGCTTAGGCTACCCTAAGCAGTGAGCTGTGTTTATGAATTACCGAACTTCACTGTAACTCCACCAAAGACTGTACAGGGGAAGATAAACATCCGGTCTCTTTTCCCTATATGAGTAGTGAGGACAGAAACACTGGTTATGTCCCTTTGAAACGTGACACATTTGACACATCGATAGGCCAGTTGAATTCTCCGTTCAAGTTCCAGTCCGAGTTTTTGGATAGCCTCCACTGTGAATAGTGTACACGTCCGCACTAACGATAACTCTATCAGCCCGGTTCGCCGAGCTCTTAAGTAATCCATCTGACCCTTTTAGAATATCTTGGACTATATAAATTTATTAACAACAAACACTTTATTAAAATAAAATATAAAAAATTCCAGAACTTTATATAAAGAAATGTCCCACATGGCTTCGGCCGGGAGGACGTAAAGCAAACTTTTCGTTATCTTTGACTCCACTCAGCGCATGGGGGGAGTGAGTGTGTGTGTGTGTGTGGGGGGGGGGGGTGGGGTGGGGGGGTGCTATCCTGCAGTGATAGACAAGAGGCAGAGTGACAGGAACAACGAAGTCTTAGAGTATGCCAAACATCCCCAGCTCAGTATGGAGGCCTTCCACCGTGGGAATACCGGGGGTGGGGTGGTCTTTTGTATAAATTTCCCCCACCTCCTGGAAGTTCTGTGACTTAACTGTAATCAATAATAATGTTGCGGTACCATAGCCGATGAAGTTTAACCGAGGCGTGGTTACCGCTACACCTATCTATATTGTCAAAAACTCGGGACTTTACTGGTGTTGCACTGCCTTTGGGCATTGCAGCCAGTATTGTTCCCACCATCTTTGTATTTACAAATGTCCCATATGTGTCTATGACCGAGAGGACGTAAAACATCATTTTCATCGAAGTTCTGTGCTTGTAACTTCCTCTCATCTGTCACTCTCTTTGACTCTGCCTTTTCCCTTTGCTTACTGTCAATCTACTCTCTTTCTACCTTACCCGGTCCATTCTGCCCCCCCCCCCCCCTCCCCTTTTTTTTTCTTTTCACGAAACACTTTCAGAAAGATTTCCTCCAAGTCGAGGTCGGACTTGCTGGGGCCTATTTCTTTAGGCGCATAATGGCAGCATGACGCATCTGCGCTCATAATTGACGGGAAACTGTCTGAGCGATCGAAGAGGAAGAAGAAGTATCGAGGCCAAGCTTCTCTACCGTGTTCTATTCTCCGGAGAGCTCTGCCAGGGAAAACGTGACACGCGCACACACACATGCATACACACACACACGCGCACTCACACACACACATACACGCATGCACACACACACACTCACACGTGCGCGCACTCACACACACGCACGCACACATACACGCACGCATACATACACACACTCACGAACTCACACATACAAACACACACACACTCTCTCTCTCGTACACGCAGAGACATGCGCATACACACTCACAGATACATACATACGTGTATACATAGTTCACTTTGATAAAAAAAACTTTCCTGCGTCCAATGTCTGTAATAATGTGAACCTCAGAAACAAACTCGTATGTTCATGCATACACAATTACCCCTGCGCGCCGAATGATCAAATATTTCACGTGCTTTCTGATTTCAGGCCATCCAAGGATGTGCTGCCCAATCCAGGACCATGTTGAATCGAGTCCTGATCCTCAACGGCGCCCTTCGCTGATTCCATCGTATGCCCGTCATTTTCTCTCCCTGCTGCCCCACCCCCGCTGTCGTTTGGGTCCTTAGAACGTAAATTCGTAGTCTCTCTTGTTCTTTTCCCCCCTTCTAGTGCATTTAGAAGATCATTTAGGTTAGTTAATAAAAGAGTGGTGACCGTACGCTACGTGTGTTTTAATAATGTGTGTGTGCGTTTGCATGTGTGTGTTTGTATGCGCATAGCGCATATAATGTGTTTCTCTCTCTCTTTCTCTCCCCGTCTCTCTCTGTGCACGCGCATGTACGTGTTTCTGTGTGTTTGCGCATGTGTATATAATTATGTGTGTGCAAGTGGTGTGTGTCCCTCTCTCTCTCTCTCTCTCACACACACACACATACACGCACCCACTCTCACACGCATATGCATACAGAGAAACACACACACACACACGCACTCACTCAAACGCACACAAGCGAGCACACACACACACACATACACTCGCACGCACACGCACATGCATACAGAGAAACACACACACGCACTCCCTCCCTCACTCAAACGCACACAAGCGAGCACACACACTCGCACGCACACACACACACACAGGGTCCGATCCGAGGGGGTGTCCTTGGTTCTGGAACCCCACCCCTCCACCCTCAGCGCCAAGCATGTACCTTACACAAAGTTGAAATGAAACAACTGTGGATCTATCAAGTTAGAATTTGTCTCGAGTTTTACCTTAAAAATCGGTAAATCGCAAACATTTCCGGGGGCTTTGCTCTCTACCCCCCCCCCCCCACCCACACCTGCACAATGACAGGGACACTGCCCCTTGACCTATGTGACCCACCCCTCCACCCATCTCCCCTACCCCGTCATGAATCACTTGGTCCCGCACTGCGGTGTCACACATACAAGCGCGCGCACGCATGCATACACACATGCATGCACATACGCACACACCTACACCATTTTATTCGTCATCTAATATCACTGTCGAGTGAAATGGCATTAACCGTACCTACTACACCTGCTACATTATCAGTCAATGTACAGAAAACGTTATATTAATTAAAAACAAAACCAACAACACTCGCACACACCCCTACACACACATCGTTTTATTCGTCATCTAATATTACTGTCGAGTGAAATGGCATTAACCGTACCTACTACAGTATCAGTCAATGTACAGAAAACGTTATATTAATTAACAAGCGCAAAATCGCAATAGTTTGTGGCACGCGGTCTATTTTTACACTCCAATCATGAGTCACCTCCCCTGACTTTTCAATAATTTTAATCTGTAAACCAGAATGTTATCTCTGCACCATTTCGTAACTTTTTATATCTTTTGGAAAACATTTAAAACTATGTATCCTACTTATACTTATCGAAAGAAGCACCGCATACTCGTCGTGTCTGTTGTAGTGTCTGTATTACGTATGTTTATTATTTTGTACGCTTTTAAAATACATCATTTTAAAGAGCGGCCTCAATTTGAAGAGCAGCCTCGATTTGAAGTGCGACAATTTTGTCAATATGTGCGACAATTTTGGACGACGACAGACAGACCGACAAAGTGAGTAATAGGTTTGTGGCTTGAGCCACAAACAAAAAACAAAACACTTTTTCACTTTGAAAAGAAAAACAGAAAAGAAAACTAATGGCGTTTCGTGCGCGTGTGTGCATGTATTCAAAAATCAGGCGCAGTCTTGTATCCAAGGCAAGGTTGCATCCATGGACTGTTCATAACTGCAATGACCGTGTGGAGTTGCAACGTTCAGAGATGTTACTAATTTTGAGAGCTGTAACGATTGTTCATAAGTTGTCACGACTGTCTCGTTCAGAGCTGTAACCACCTTTCAGAGGTGTATCGACTGTTCGGATCTGTAACGACCGTTCACAGCTGTTACGATCATTCAGAGCTGTAATCCCCCCCCGTGGGGATACCGGGGGGTCTTTTGTAATGTAAATAGTTCCCCCTACCTTCTGGAAGTTCTGTGCTTGTAACTTCCTCTAATCTGTCACTCTCTTTGACACTGCCTTTTTCCGGTCCATTCTCCTGACCTTTTTCATGAAACACTTTCAAAAAGATTTCCTCCAGCCGAAGTCGGACTAGCTGGGCCTAACTATTTCTTAGTTAGGCGCATAACGGCAGCATGATGCATCTACGCTCATAACTGACAGGAAACAGTCGGAGGAAGAAGAAGAAGAAGAGCTGTTACAACCGTTCAGAACTGCAATGACCATTCATAGATGAAAGAACCGCGTGCTGTGTGTGTGTGTGTGTGTCTGTTTGTGTGTAACATTCTTTCATTTGTAAAGTCTTTAGCTAGCGCCTTTTAGTCGTTACAATAACGTAACCATCTTTGATCAAAGCACGCACACATAAAAAAAAAAAAAGGTAAAGAAAAAAAATGTAGTTTTTTTTAAAAACGTCATTTAATCCATCCGCAACAAATTTACAAAGTCATGAACATTTTGTACACGTAAGACAAGAACACACACACAAAGACACACACACACACACAAAGACATACACACACGTCATGACACACACAGTCATACTTCCCACAAACAGTCAATTCCCACAAAAAAAATTGTGGGAAAGGGGGGGGGGGGGGGGAGTTACTGAAACATCCCTAACACACGAAAATTCCCACAATTATTTATAAAATAAAAAATTTTGAGGGGGGGGGGGGGGGGTGTCACTGAAACATCCCTAACATGATACAGTCATGTAAAACAAAATGAACACATGATTTTAGCAGAGCTTCAGATATGACCCCTGGTTATGTAAAAAAGATGGGTCAGTTCCCATAATGATGGGCCAGAGATGTGTCAATTACTGTATTGTACGGACTACACCAAATTCAGATGTTATTATAGTTTCTTACTATACTATCAGTCACACAATATGGCACAGGGGTCTCAGTCTTAGGAAAACAGAATCGCCTTATAGTCCATAAAGTATGGTAGTACAGTGGAACCTCCCTTATAAGACTCCCTCCCTTATAAGACCTGCCATTAACCCAATGACTCCCGACCATTTGAACCGAGAATCGATCCCAGTCCCCGAGACAAGGGCATTAACTCCGAACGTCACACCAAATCTTTTCATTAAAAAAATCACCCAGAATAAAGTCTTACTCGCATTTCATTTCTGAAAGATGCATATTGAATAGCAATGATGATATTATTATTCCAAAGCTAACACACTGTCACACAACAAACCATGAATTGGAATTAAAAAATCCGTAATACTGCGCACGTCACGTGGAAAGAAGGAAAACATTTGGGGTCACTTCGAAAAATCCGTTCAAAAAGACTAGTGGGTGCTTTCCCTTGCTGTAAGAACCAAAAACGGACCACTGAGAGTCAGGAAAAGGAAGCACTAACTTAGTATATTGCATTGTGGGTAGGGAGAAAGTGAAAGTGAAACTACTAGACCTGCTGTTCAGCGGGCGCTATCGGGCGTTACGGGAACTAGACAACGACCAGGTTTTGGAGGCTCCCGGAGCTTGGGGGTCTCAGAGTCAGAGGGTTAACCCTTTCCCCGCCAATGTTGCATTTTTGCACCACAATGGTTTAACACCCATGTTACTAATCTGAAGACCCTATTTCCGTAGTTTTGGGAGGTAAGGATAGGCCTAATGTTATGCATGTCACACAGGAATTCGCAATAGTGCAGATTTTTTTCCTACCCAGGTAAGTTTAATAATATTTTTCCGCTGACAAATGGCTGGCGGTGAAAGGGTTAAGCTATCATTGCATATCCATATCCAGTCCTTAAAGTTTGAACACTTTCATCAAACAATGGCATTTTTCACAAATAAAATGTTTGACTCCAATGGAAAAACAACAATGAAACAAAACTGTGAAATTTACCCCCGTGGCGGGGTAATCGGGGTAATCGAAAAAGTCACACGCATAAATGTTCTCATCCCTAGCTGGTGCATTCGTACCATAGTGTTCAAGTGCTTCGGCTGTTGGGATAATCCCTGGAGTCTTTTAGCCAGGGTAGGACAACAACAAAATGGTATTCCCGCCCCCCCTCCCCCTCCCAAGCTTGATCAAAATTTGCATATGTATTTTTTTCCTTGCCAAATAAGTATCAGCTCTTACATTCTAATGCTGTTGTTGTTGACGTACCCTGGCTGAAAGACTCCAGGGATCATCCCAGCAGCCGAAGCATTGAAATCCATGCTACAAGGGCATCAGCTAGGGATGAGAACATTACGTGAGTGACCGTCTTCGATTACCCCGCCACATGAGCAGCCACACTGCATCTTCGGGGGGGGGGGGGGGGGGGGGGGGGTGGGTTATCTTCACATTCTAATAATTTCACATTTTTAGTTTAAAATTCAGAATATTTTGTTTTTCCTTACATGTTTTCAACATCCTAAATAAACTTTTTTTTTACAACAGTTTCTTTTCTTTCCTATTCTCTCTCTCCCTCCCTCTCTCTGTGATGCATTCTCTCAAACGTTCCTTCATGTTCTCAGACATGCCTACCCCCAAATTTGCTTTCAGGGACAATAAAGAAAGAAATCAGGGACAGGAACAGGCCACTCTTCCCGCCAGATTTGTTACAACTCTTTCCTTACCTTGAAAACACATGCACGCTTCACGGCCGTTTTCTTCTTCTTTTCACACTTGTCTGATCCGTGATCCCGAATCAGAATCCGACTCTGTGTCGGCATGTGCTCTCTTCGACGCCATGTTGCCTTCAACTTGGAAGTGAAAGAGAGGCTATCTTCTTCGCGCATGCGCATTCCGTCTAGCAGACGATAACGATTCCTGGCTCAGTTCTTCTCTAATCGAACGGCACGATGGAACGGCTTTTCGATTCACAATTTTTTTTCTCCGGGATGCGTATTGCAAATCCGGGATTTCCGGGACAGTCGCTTCTAAAATCAACTTTCCGGGACAAATCCTGGATGTACAGGGACAGTAGGCATGTCTGTGTTTTTAAATTTTAACAATTCACAACAAGTTTATTTCCGTCTCTCTCCTCTTTCTCTCTCTAGTTTTTGTCCCTTCCCAGTCAGGCGTGGGAATTAGAGAAGACAAAAAAAGACTGAAAATTGGGGTCTGGAAGCAGGCATAGGAACAAGGAATAAAAAACAACAACTGAAAACCGTGTGTGTGTGTTGGGATACAGCCCCCAGAAAATGAAGCTTCTTCTGTTATCTAAGCCTTAAAAAACAGTATTAGAGATAAGACTGATATATTTAGTTCATTTTGCATTCATTTATAACCAATAACTTAAGTTTTACTCATTGGGCTTCTTTTTTTTTTTATCTCATAAATGTCCTCTTGGACCATCAAAAAAGCTGAAACTTGCAAAACAAGACTGAAGAGGACCATCAAAAAAGCTGAAATCAGCCCAAAGGCTGACAATTCCCATGCCTGCCAGTCTCCTCTTTTCCTAGTCTTCCCTTTTTTCCACTCTTCACTCTCTCTCTCTGATCCATTTTCTTCTCTTTTTTTTCTTTACCTACTCACTAGCACTCCCTCTCTCCCTCCTCCCCTCCCCCTTCCTCCTCCCCTCCCCCTTCCTCCTCCCCTCCCTCTTCCTCCTCCCCTCCCCCTTCCTCCTCCCCTCCCCCTTCCTCCTCTTTGTCTCCTTCTCCCCCTCCTTCTTCCTCTTCCTCTCCCTCTTCCTCTCCCTCTTCTTCATCCTCGTCGCTGTCTACAACTTTCGTCACTCTCTTCTTCCTCTTGGGTGCGTCCGAGTCGGAGTCCTCCTGAAAAACGAACCAAAAAAAGAAAGAAATTAACCCTTTCACCGCCAATGTCGCATTTATGCACAATGGTTTAACCCTTTCGCCGCCAGCCATTTTTCAGCCAAAATATACCATTAAACTTAACTGGGTAGAGAAAAAAAAAGATCTGCAATATTGTGAATTCCTCTGTGACATGTATAACATTAGGCCTATCCTTACCTCCCAAAACTTAAGAAAATAGGGTCTTTGGATAACAGGCCCTGATTTGATGCCTTTTAGTGACATGGGTGTTAAACCTTTGTGGTGCATAAATGCGACATTGGCGGTGAAAGGGTTAACACCCATGTCACTAAAAGGCATCAAATCAGGGCCTGTTATCTGAAGACCTATTTTCTTAATTTCTGGAGGTAAGGATAGGCCTGATGTTATGCATTTCACAGAGAAATTCCCAATAGCTGCAGACAGATTTTTATTGTCTACCCTGTTCAGTTTAACCCTTTCGCCGCCAGCCATTTTTGAACCACCATTTTCCATTAAACTTACAAGGGTACAGAATTAGAACAGAATTCATCTGCAATATTGGGGATTTATCTGTGACATATTTAGAATAGGGCTTATCCTTACTGCCCAAAATTAAGAACACAAGATCATTAGATAACCAGACCTGCCAACCCCCTAACCCACCAAAGAGGAATATTTGAAGCAAAAAAGCGGAATTTTCAGGAGGAAAGAGGAATTTTCTTAGGAGGAAAGATGAATTTTGACGCAGCAACTTGCCTTTCGCAAAGAAACAAAATTTTTGGTCGATTCTACTTCTTTTTTCACCGTCACAAGACTCAGACTCTCCCCCACGCTTCGACATCTTGCAAGACTGCTTGGCACGAACAAGGACGTTTATGGCAGGAAGTTGCAGTTCGGCTTTGAAAATCGATTTGAATATACGCACAGCAGCTGTGCCGCTTTGCATACAAGACGTTCGGTTTACTTTCGGGGCTTATTTTGGGGTGTTTTTAAGATATTTGAAAGCGGAATTTTACAGAATAAAGCGGAAAGGCGGAAGAATTATCGTCTGGGCGGAAAGGTTGGCAGGTCTGGATAACAGACCCTGATTTCAAGGCTTTTAATGACATGGGTGTTAAATCATTGTGGTGCAAAAATGCCACATTGGCGTGAAAGGGTTAATGGCATTTTTGGGCCCAAAAATGGCTAGCGACAAAAGGGTTAAAGCACGTTTAGAGAACTTCAAACTTTTGAAGTGTTAGAGCCTTTACACTTTGTTCACGTTTGAAACTGCAAACAAAAACTGGGAAGCACACACGTAAACAAACGCAT
This sequence comes from Phymorhynchus buccinoides, assembly GCA_017654935.2. Taxonomy (NCBI): domain Eukaryota; kingdom Metazoa; phylum Mollusca; class Gastropoda; order Neogastropoda; family Raphitomidae; genus Phymorhynchus; species Phymorhynchus buccinoides. Next base: position 10,480,645 of record CM065710.1, read on the forward strand.
GCACATATATCATTGTATGTGTGCGCGCACACACACATGCGCGCAAACACACGCTCACACCAGGCATCAGAATAGTCTGAAGTCCAATCCTCTGAAATCCGTGGTAAAAGGGCCATCAAAGCCCCAGACTGAAGAGGGACAACACTGACATGAGTTCCCAACATTACCAAAAAGGCTTAATGCAGTGATAAATCACTTTAAAATGCTATTTAATAGAAAATATATATCTCAAAAGAAAGGCAAACCCTCAGACAGAAGAGGCCAATCCTCTGTCAGAAATTCTCAATCCTCTGAAATTAGCTGATCCTCTGACAGTTTCTGATGTCTGTCATACTCAAGCATGCACACACACAAAACACGCACGCACACACACTCACATGCACATACACACACACGCGTACACATACACACACACACCACTCAGAACAGATTCCACTGAACTCCACCGAAGTGACTCAGCAGCAGTGCAGTGTCTCCTCGGTCGGTTGCCTCCTGACGGCTCTAACCTAGATTTCGCTACCCTTGGACTGCTGGTCTCGGATTCTGCGACCTGAACAAGCCGGGGTGTGGCTGCGAGTTGGGACTCGGAATGAGTGGCGTGGGAGCAACGCCACTGTATGACCAAGAAGATGGGACAGCAAGAGAAAAAATATATATAAAAAAATCACCCCCACTCAGAAACACAGCACGCATCCAACAGCCCCCACCGAGGACAGGCGAGGCCAGTGCGTTTCCAGAGAACAACCTCAGACTTTCACCACATGCACAGACTTAACCCTTTCACCACCAATGTCGCATTTATGCACCACAATGTTTTAACACCCACGAAAAGGCATCAAATCAGGGCCTGTTATCTGAAGTCCTTATTTTCTTAATTTCAGGAGGTAAGGATAGGCCTAATGTTATACATGTCACAGAGGAATTAACAACATTGCAAATATATTTTTTCCCTACCCAGTTATGCTTAATGGTATTTCTTTGCTGAAAAATGGCTGGCGGCGAAAGGGTTTAACTCATTCGCATCGCAACGATTTTGAACGATTAAAAAAGCTCACAAATCACTCCAGCCATGCACACAAACAAAACAGACATAAACGGGAAGATTACGGGTTTTTACTTCAGGTTTAGACATAGGGAAGTGGTAGATCAGACTTTTTTTTATATAAAGACATTATATATGGAAAAACTCTACACCGATTGGTTGCCCCACAACAAAAGCAAAGTTAGAGGCAAAATTGTGGTCTAAGGGAGCGAAGCGAGTTTAGAAGTGACCAAGGTATTGGTGTGCACACAGATTTACTTCCCTTGAAGCAAATGCATCAAATTGACAGCTATCTATTAATTCCGGACATATATGGCCGGAACGACTTGAATGAGTTGAGTGCCTCGGAAAACAGTCCCAGAATGACCCATAACATTTTTTTTGATGGCTTGGAGTCAAAACGGACTATCTTTAGATAGTCCATTGACATATTATTGAACTTATTACGAAAACTAATACCTTGTATAAAAAAAAGACTCATGAAATATAAAAAGCAAAACCCCTTTTTTATATTTCAGCAGTCATTGTTTGATACAAGTTATTAGTTTTTTTTTGTAATAAATCCAATAATATGTCAATGGACTATCTAAAGATAGTCCGTTTTGACTCCAAGCCATCGGAATCTTGTAGCACTAGGTTCCTAGACCCAAGAGAGCGAAAAGAATGGAAAAAAAAGAAGAACAAACACGAAAATGTAACGCTCACATCATCACTGTCTTCGAGTCGCTTGGCTTTGGTCAGTCGCTTGGCACGACTGTCGTCAAGATCGCTGGCATCACTGGCGTCGCTCTCCGACGAGTAGATAGGCCGCTCTGACAACAAAAACAAAACAGCATACAGTATTTATACAACGCTGAATCTTTTTTTTTCCCCCCCCCATCAGAAGCCCAGATATATTTATTTTCTGTTATAATGGCATGTATACTTAAAACTCGCACAACAGGATAATAAAATACACCCCCCTCCCCCTGGACACACACATCCTGACCTCTTTCTCATTCAGCTTTGTTTATTGAAAATGTTGAAATGGTCTTTATACGATATTGTACCCATTTTTAGCTGTATTTCCTTAGTGTACGGAATTATTTCTTGGGGAATAGCTTGTCTCTAAAACTTTTATAGATCACCTGTAGAACCTACAGGCATACACCCATAAGCATGGTGCTGAATCTTGATAGAAATCAAATCAAAGCGCACACACACACGTTAGCATTCATAGCGCATTCAAACAAAAACGCAATACAAAGCGAACACACGCGGATGACATAAATGGCATAAGCAGAAACAGACCTAAAGGCAAAAGAGAGAGAAGAGAAAGAGAGTGGAGCTTCAATGACGGGGGGAACAGGTGGGCTTTGAGGTTAGATTTGAAAGCAGAGAGGGTCGGTCGCTGACGGAGGGAAAGAGGAAGTTTGTTCCAAGATGTCGGTCCTGAGACGCGTGTATGTCAGGGCTCCCAATCATCCCGCAAGACAAGGGGTCCCAGGGACCCTTTCATTTAGAGCATAGAGGGTCCTGGAGAGTGGGTGGAATTGAGGGTCCTCATTAAGTTGTAAAATACTAAAATAAATAAGATTTGAAGTGCATGTGATGTGTAGCTTGACAGAAGTTTTCAGACTGCATATGTGTGCATGCGCACGCACACACACACACATATACACACACACACATACATGCATGCTCCTTTTTTCAGGATGTCCTGAATTGCAGGATTTTTAAATTGCCTAGAGCCGGCGTCGCCGGATTATGAGAATTTGAGAAGTAACGATTTTCTTACGCATACACACACACTTGTACGATAAAAAGGGCCTATACAAGCAT
>CM065710.1:10488507-10493409 GCA_017654935.2 Phymorhynchus buccinoides
CCTTGGCTATGAGGCTGTCAGACCAGTTGACATAAGCTAGAAAAACACCATGGCTACATCAAAATGTTAATATATTCTGCATAGATGTGCGGGGATTGTCTTAAAGCCATGACAAGTTCCTAACATAACAACATCATCAGTCTAAAATCCTCCGAAGTCGGGAGTGTGGCTGCCCACATGGCGGAGGTAATTTTCAAAAAAACGGTCACAACACGTAATGTTCTCATACCTAGCTTGTGCATTTGCGCCATAGTGTTCAAGTGCTTCGGCTGTTAGGATGAGCCACTGTTACGTCTTTAAGACAGGGTTATGACAAGGGCTTCCACAATTGTCCTGCCAAAACAAGGGTTTCCAGAGGACTCTCTTCACTTAACAGTATAGCAGCGGTCCTAGAGGAAGCGTATAGAGCGGTCACAGTGGCATTGCGAATGACCCTAAAAAGAATCTTCATAGTGCATCCCTGGGACCCCCTGCCACATTCTTTTAGAGGGTCCACTTTAGAAATTTAGTACTTCATAGACCACAAAATGGGGGTCCCATGGAGAGCTTGTAAGACAACAACAACCACCTTGTGTATCACTCAATACAGTTTCCTATCATATGAGTCGCAGACGCATCATGCTGCCGTCATGCGCAAGTAACTAAGAAATAGTTAAAAACCAAGAAATCGGACCAGGTTGTCACCTTTGGCTGGGGATAGATAATTTGTGTACCGAGAGGTACATGAACAAAGGCAGAAATCATAGCTGCCAACCTTTCCGAAACAAAATCCTGGAGGGGGGTGGGTTTAGGAGGGGGGAGTATACCCCCTCCCAGAGTGGGGGTCAGGGGGCTGTGCCCCCTGAAGCTGAGAAACTTTTTTCTTTTAAATGTGAAAACTAACCCTCAGGAGGCTCACTGAAGTCATTCTAAGTTAAAGTTTACCAACAGCAAAAAATGCAAAAAGCACAGTATTTGTCCTGTGGACAGCTGAAAAGACGGTCTTCCATTTCTTCGTCCTCTCCTTTGCCTTCGGCATCGTGGCGAGGATACATCAATGGCAGCGTGAGACAGGCCTAAAGACCGCCAAACCAAGGATTGCAGGAGGAAGGAGCCCCCGCTTCCGACACGCGCCCAGTACGAACTCTGGCTTCCGCGAAGCTTTCTGAAACCCAGTTACGGTTTTCGGGTTTCATAACACTCGTTTCTGAGGTAATCTAAGCTGGACATTTTGAAATCCGGTAGTTTCACGTGAATTCCGGGAAGGACCGGCGATTTACCGGGAGGGTTGGCAGGTATGCAGAATGGCCCAGCAGGGGTAAGATAGTACGATCTGTACAGTAAGCAAAGGGACAAGGCACAGTCAAAGAGATTGAGAGTGACAGGCTAGAGGAAGTTACAAGCACAGGAACTGCCAAAAGGTGGCTGTCGAACTTTTGCACGCAAAAGAATAAACAGGTATCCCTAAGGGGGATAATATTTAAAAATACACCCTTACATTTTATTCAGCAAGTGGTTAACCCGTTCACCGCCAAAGTTGCATATTTTAGCACCACAGTGATTAAACACATATATGTCCACTAAAAGGCATCAAAATTGGGGTCTATTATCCAAAAGACCCTATTGCCTTAATTTTGGGAAACAAGTATAGACCTTATTTTATAAAATTGTGTCACAGAAGAATCCACACTACTGGCAGATGGGATTTGTTCTGTATCCAGGTTCAATTTAATAGACATTTTTGGTCTGAATTATGGCAGGCCATTGTTCAGCACACAAATTCCATTAAAACTTACCTGGGTAGAGAAAATATTTTATCTGCAATACTGAGGATTCCTCTGTGACATACATACAATAGGGCCTATCATTGCCTCCCAAAATGAAGAAAATAGGGTCACTAGATACCAGGCTCTGGTTTGATGTCCTTTAGTGACATGTGTGTTCAATCATTGTGGTGCCAAGAGGCGACAGTGGCGATGAAAGGGGATTAAAGCGGCTACAGCTGTGGGTTTGAATTTCATAAGCAACAGCACAAGGGAATCCAGGAGATAGGACTTTGGTGTGGCACGCACACACACACACACTCCTTTCTCTCAACTACAACAAAACACTGACCTGAATGTCAGACGTGGACTACAGACACACACACACACAACAAACACACACACAGAATCCGTCCTCTCTCAACTCGACTACAACAAACACTGACCTGAATGTCAGCTTGGACTTAAAGACACACACACACACCAACACACACACACTAGAATCCTTCCTCTCTCAACTCGACTACAACAAAACACTGACCTGAATGTCAGCTTGGACTTGAAGACAAACACACACACACACACCACACACACACAGAATCCTTCCTCTCTCAACTCGACTACAACAAAAACACTGATCTGAATGTCAGCTTGGACTTGAAGACACACACACACACACACAACAAAAACACACACACAGAATCCTTCCTCTCTCAACTCAACTACAACAAAACACTGACCTGAATGTCAGCTTGGACTGAAGACACACACACACACAACACACACACACAAATCCTTCCTCTCTCAACTCGACTACAACAAAACACTGACCTGAATGTCAGCTTGGACTTGAAGACGGACACACACACACACAGAATCCTTCCTCTCTCAACTCGACTACAACAAAACACTGACCTGAATGTCAGCTTGGACTTGAAGATGGATACACACACACACAGAATCCTTCCTCTCTCAACTCGACTACAACAAAACACTGACCTGAATGTCAGCTTGGACTTGAAAGATGGACACACACACACAGAATCCTTCCTCTCTCAACTCGACTACAACAAAACACTGACCTGAATGTCAGCTTGGACTTGAAGATGGATACACACACACACAGAATCCTTCCTCTCTCCACTCGACTACAACAAAACACTGACCTGAATGTCAGCTTGGACTTGAAGACACACACACACACACACACAAACAAACACACATAATCCTTCCTCTCTCAACTCGACTACAACAACCCTGAACTGAATGTCAGCTTTGGGACTTGAAGATGGAACACACACACACACACACACAGAATCCTTCTCTCTCAAACTCGACTACAAACAAACACTGACTGAATGTCAGCTTGGACTTGAAGATGGACACCACACACACACACACAGAATCCTTCCTCTCTCAACTCGAACTACAACAAAACACTGACCTGAATGTCAGGCTTGGACTTAAAGACACACAACACACACACACCAACACACACACAGAATCCTTCCTCTCTCAACTCGACTACAACAAAACACACGACCCTGATGTCAGCTTGGACTTAAGGACACACACACACACCAAACACACACAGAATCCTTCCTCTCTCAACTCGACTACAACAAAACACTGACCTGATTGTCAGCTTGGACTTGAAGACACACACACACACAAACACACAGAATCCTTCCTCTCTCAACTCGACTACAACAAAACACTGACCTGAATGTCAGCTGGACTTGGAAGATGGACACACACACACACACACACAGAATCCTTCCTCTCTCAACTCGACTACAACGAACACTGACCTGAACGTCATCTTGGACTTGAAGATGGACTGTCCCATCAGCCCGGTGCCCTGGCGGATGAAGAGGTGGTTGAAGCTTCCTTGCAACGGCATGCTGTACAAGTCAAACACTTCTTCCCCAAGGTGCATGGACATGCTGCGCAACAAACAACAAACACACAACCATTAATATAGAAACTTCACCCTGAGTCCCGTGGGGATACCGGGGGGTCTTCCTGTACCACAGGGTTCGTACAGATTTCCCATCCAAATATACAAACTTTTTAAAGACTTCTTAAGACCTTTTCCCCCCAAAATAAGGACTGTATAATTATGACGGTAATCGCATGCACACACATACAATGGGTGGCGCTGCGCTTGCATCGACGAACTTTCCAGATTGGAGCAAACCGAATTTTAAAAGAGATAAGTCTCTGTGGACTTGTATATACAAAAAATATCAAACACCAACATGACAGTGGGACCTACCAGATTTGTTCAGGATTCTGTACTGGAGCATTTTGTTCTGAATAGAACTGAACATCAAATTATGTTAACTAAGGAATAAGCTTGTTGATAAAAAAATAGAGACTTTTTAAAAACTCTGGAAAAAAATGGCTGTTTTTACAGACTTTTTAATGGCTTAAACATGGGGTGGCATTTTTTTTACAAATTTGTAACAGACCTCTACACAGACCATACGAACGCCTGGTACAAAGAGTACCACCCCCACATTCTGAATTCCTGTGCTTGCAACTTCCTCTAATCTGTCACTCTTCTTGACTCTGGCCTTTTCCCTTTTGCTTTCTAGCATCTAACTATCTGTCTTACATTGTTTTTGGTCCATTCTCTTGCCTTTAAAATAAAATAAATCTTACAAATAATTTTCTCTCCTTTGAGGAAGCTCCTCTGAATCGGAATGTGTCGGCTGTACGCAGGCGTGGAGACCAATGAAACGGAAACCGACACCTACTCAGGTCCCTTATGCCATATGGCCCTGGGAACCCAGAAGAGAAGAAACTTAATTCAAAGGATGAATAACAATGGAACCTCCCTGGCGGAGAAAGGGGGCAGAATGTTTAAGACGTTCCGCCTGCCAATGTAATGCGTGACTGCAGCGTGAGTGACCCGGGTTCGATCCCGTCCTCCTCGCCCTTTCTTTCTAGTTTGACAGGAAGTGAACTGAACGTCCAGTCCTTCAGGTGGGGACTTAAAGCTAGTCTAACCCGTGCGGCTTAGGTTTGTAGGGATCTATTGAGAGTGATATGAATCATCTGAATTTGAAGGTGACTGAGTAGGTTTGTAGTTGGCAAGTTAGATTCTTTAGGCTATAATGAAGTAGATTGTGAGCTTGGGCGCAAGTGTAAATAA
>CM065710.1:10493909-10528909 GCA_017654935.2 Phymorhynchus buccinoides
TGATTCTGTTTTTTGCCTGTTATCTGTTGTCTCTGTGCCTTGTCTGACACATGAGTAAGTCCAAAGTGATGATTTTAGACATAGCCTGGTTTTCCTGTGTCTGCATACATGGAGTTTGTAGACTTGAAAGAACGAAGAGACCGAGGTTTTTGTCTTACTAATCTGAAATTGGACTTGTTACTAGTTTTTCCGGCTATTTTCCACAACCTCATTTACCCCAGATGAAACGTCGGTAGAGATATGTGCTTTTTGTGGAAGTGGCGGGAAAAATTGATAGAGATTACTATGTACCTAACTTTAAAAAAATTGGATACAATGTTTATTTTTTTGATCCTTGATATGTTTTTTTGTTGTTGGCCTACCCTGGCTATTAGACTCCAGGGATCATCCCAGCAGCGTGTCACTCTACACACGTTGATGTTTTTCAATCACCGCACCCCAACAAGCGTCCATCGTCGTGAGCAAATCGGCATGCCCATACGTCCTGACCGCGACAGAGATTCATGAAGTCATGAAACCTACGCCACGACCCAGGACTGCCTGGAGGACCGCTGCCAGAGCCAATAGATACCCGGTGCGTCTGCTGTCCTGTCTGTCTGTCCGACGAGAATTTCGAAGACTATTTGAAACTACATTGAAAAACTGGGGCTATACAAGGCTCTTGCATGAAAGAGATGGTGGCAAAGGGAAGTACCACATTCTTGTAACATGTAAGCTGATGATACCAGAGCAGTAGTACTCCCTTGCACAAAAACGCTTGAATCATGTTGTAGTAATCCCGCTTTCTAACAATGAGGCAGTATGTTAAGGAAGTCCTGTTTGGGGGCTGTTTTTCAGTCTTATAAGAAGGTTCCATTATATTTTTGGGGAATACAGTCAATCTTCACAAACATTAGATTTTCATATTTTTTTCGTTCTTTGTCGAACATTTTTGTTTTATTCACTTTAAGCCCCACCAATCACATGTCAACGGGCGGTGGTGCCACGTGTTTTCCCTCTTATAGCTGGGAAAAATCTTGTGATGTGAGTTAACACCAGGTAACCCCATCAAATGCCCCCCAAATTAAAACGAACATCATTTTTGAGAGCAGTCCTCAATTTATTGGGGGCATTTGTATATGGTCAACAGATACACCGACAAAAACCAAGGTACTTAATTGTGGTGGTCAGTGTTCTTCTAAGACACCTCCCTAATATAGTAGAAGTCCTTTTTTGGGCTGGTTGTGTTTCAAGGTCTTAATAAGAGGTTCCCACTAGTTTTGGGGGAAACAGTCACGTTATCACACATTAGGTTTTTCTTATAAAAATTTCTTTGTCAAAATTTGCTTTTCATTTGTTTTTGGAATAGGTGCATCTATTTCTTTTTTCTTTCGTTTTTTAATCTCCATGCTTTTGTCATTTCTTTGTTGTTGTGGTACACTGGCTAAAGACTCCAGGGATCATCCAAACAGCCGAAGCACTTGAACACTATATGGTACGAATGCTCAGATATGGAATGCAAGCATTACGTGTGTGACCGTGTTTTTTTTTTTATTACCCCTCCACATGGGCAGCCACACTCTGACTTGGGGGTGTCTGTTCGATCATTTAAGGGGCTATCCACAGGACACATCCTCCGCAACCCCACACCCCACCTCCACACACACACACTCACCCGATCTAAGCAAAGCTGACATAACATTGCTTCTCATCACCCCTGTATCGCCTTGGAATGAGGCTGTGTCATACCAGTTAACATAAGCTATGGAACGCCAAGGCTACATCAAAATGTTTTTATGCTCTGAATGGTTGTGCGGGGATTGTCTTAAGCCATGACAAGCTCCTAGCAAAACAATCATCAGTTTCCAAAATCCTCCGAAATCGGCGTGTGGCTGCTCACGTGGCGGGGTAAATCAAAACCGGTCACGCCACACGTAATGTTCTCATTCCTGGCTGGTGCATTTGTGCCATAGTGTTCGGGTGTTTCGGCTGTTGGGGTGATCCCTGGGGTCTTTAAAGCCAGGGTACAACAACAACAACAAACACCCCTGGTAATGACTGCCTTGTTCTTTATTTATTTCATTCTTTATTTCTTTCTTTATCTTCCATATGTTTTAACCTCAGAGGGTACCCTCCGGAGCGAACCCCCCGCAAACCTCTGGACGATTTGAGCGAGGCCGACACCACGTCGTTTCTCATCACCCGCGACGACAGCTGTGTCGACCAATCGCTGGAGGCCGTGGGATCGGAGATGAAGATGATGGAGGAGGATAGAGTGAACGCCGAAATGCAGAAAAGGCGGGACTATGATATCCGTGCTTTGCAGGTAAAGTTGGGTACCGTAAAAACTGGACTATAAGACGCACCTGTATGTAAGCCGCATCCCTTAAATTGACAAAATATTAGGGTTTTATTCACATAATTTTATAAGCTGCACCTGTTTATAAGCTGCAGAGAAAATTGTATGTGCACAAAGCAACACAAATATAGAAATTCTCACATGAGTATTTTAATGCCCTCAGATTCTTTAAGCATGAGATTTGAATTTATTGGTTACCCAAACCAGTTCTGAATCTAAAGAAGGGGTCTGTATGTGTCAGAGTCCGTGCGGCTCGGTTGCTATGGCTTACTGAATGGGGGATGAATATTGAGTCGGCGTCGATAAATGTAACTGTGTGCGCGCGTGCGCGTGTGCGTGTGTGAGACGTGTGAGAGAGAGAGGAGTTGCTTTGTTATATGACCGTTGTTGCTGGTTGGTGTCATTCTTGAATGCTGTTTTTGTTGTCTTATTTGTTGAGGAATAATTGATTGTAAAACGCTTTGGGCTCATCTGAGGTAAAGCGCTATATAAATGTACTATTATTATTGTTGTTGTTCAGGTGGAGGTAGAACAGATGCGGCGGCTGCTGAAAGAGGAGCGGTCAGAGAGATCCAAGTCCGACACCAGGGTCATGCAGGTCAGAGGTCAAGGCCATCATCGTGGTGCTGATGATGACCTTTACGGGGTCGAATCGAAAGTCTAGGCTTTTGAAACAGCAGCTTGCATCTATTTGTTTTGACATTACCTACGATTCTGATCTGACAGAGAGCTGGGTAAGGTGCAGATTAGCACCCCCCTCAATGTCTTGGTTCTTTCTGGGGGGGTTTCCCAGTGCGTGCATTTGTATTATACTACTTCGCTAACCAAACGCTGTCTCATTTTGCTAAGACATTCCCGCGTGTGTGAGCTTCAACTGCGAAGTCAAATCGATCGGGTAAATTGGAGGGGTCGTATGACGGAGTTTTTCACTGGCAGCCGTAGAAAGAAAAAGTTGGGTGCACAGTTGATACTCTCTTCTATCATTTTCACATACAATGACATATTAAAACTGGATTTGGGTCTTTCCAACTCCATAGGAAAGAAGCGAGAGATAATACAGTTTCACTTCGCCGACTTCTGTTAATCACCTCCACTCTCGTCCAAAATCAGTGGTTTTCTTTTTCAAAGTAAGTGTTTTTCACATTTTTCCTACGCTCATCTTTTGACATCTTTTCTACAACAAGGATGAAGCGAATCCACTTTCAGGCCCTTGACCATGGTTGTTTCCCTTTGCTCAAAGTCTAAAAAACAATGCAGACGACAAGAACGGTTGTAAAAACCAACAAAAATTTGGTCGTAATTCGCGTTTTATTGGAAGTCGTTTAATTGAGGTCGTTTACATAGTAAAAAATGCATAGATCTGTGCCGTTACAAATCCGGTCTCAAATGTAAGGTGGTCGTTTAACAGAGGGTCGTAAAATAAAGGTTTGTCTGTATTAGCGAAAGCATGTTTTTAATTGTGTAAATGGATGAAAATCAGCATTCACAAATACAGAAAACGACAGAGGTTGAAGTGCTCATACTGCAGCAAGAAAGGCAAGACTAAAAAAAAATGGAAAGAACCGAGAAATTGAGGAGGGGAGGGAGTGCTGATCTGCATCTTTGCCGAGAGCTCTTTACAGAATGTGATGACATCGCAGGCTGCAGTTTCTGTCTACAATCTGTTCACTCTTTTTCTGTTTATTGAAGAAAAAATTGTGAAAAATGACAGAAAAAATTTGGAACGTTTCTTGTTAAATTTTCTCTTACGAGATTTATAATCAAGGTTTGTTGAGTTATTTCCTTGGTAACATCTTCTTTTTATAAAAAAAATTAGATATCGCCTTTTATATGATAGCTCAACAGTAACTGATGATTGTGATTGTGTTTTTAGTTTAAACTAGTCGTGTGTGTGTGTGTGAAAAGAAGAGGAACTACAATTATGTGAAGTGATTTACTGTGTTGGTACGATGTTGCATGCGTTAAGCTACATGATGTCGGTGCGCGTGTGGTTTGTGAGAGCCTACACTTAGCAATGTCTCCTCAGTCTCTCTCTCTCTCTCTCTCTCTCTCTCTCTCTGTCTCTCTCTCTCTCTCTCTCAGTCAATCTGTCTGTCTGGCTCTCATCTCTCTCAGTCAATCTGTCGAGAGTCTCTTAGGATATACTCGGGTATCTGCTGCGGCATCGAATGCTCTTTGTCTCTCGGCTCTCTCTGTCTCTCTCAGGACTCTCCTCCTTCTGATCTGTCTCTCGCATATCACGCGAGAAATCTCAATCTCTCGAGCGTTCATCAAGACAACTCTCTCTCTCTCTCTCTTATTCTGGATACTGATCTCATCTCTCTCTAATCTTAACAAATGGGCTCTCTTATCGTGCGTCAGTATAAAATAAAGTTTCTGGACTTGACTTTCTCTGTCTCTCGACTCTCTCTCTTGCATCTCTCTGGTCTCATTCTTCTCTCTCTAGTCTCTCTCTCTACTCTCTCTCTCTACTCTCGCTCTCGCTCTCTCGTCGATAATCCCTCTCTCTCTTGCTCCGTCTCTCTCTCTCTCTCTCCTCTTCTCTCTCTCTCTTCCTCTCTCCTCTCTCTCCTCTCTTCTCTCTCTCTCTCTCTCTCTCTCTCTCTATCTCTCCCTCTCTCGCTCTCTCTCTCTCTCTGGCTCTCTCTCTCCTCTCTCTCTCTCTCTCTCTGTCTTACCAAAATTTCTACTTAGTAGTGAGATAATAAAAATATTCTTGACTTCTTTCTCTCTCTCTCTCTCTTCTCTTCTCTCTTCTCTCTCTCTCTCATCTCTCTCCTCTTCTCTCTCTCTCACCGCACAGCACAAACACAACACAAACAACACACGACACACACAGCACACATTACACACACAATGCGCACACGCACACACACCACACATACACACACACAACACACACCACACAAAAACACACTGATAATGATGGATACTTTTTGTTTTCAGTTACATGATGGAAAATCGTCGTTTGGAAGACGACTTAAGAATGGCCCGACTTCGCAGCACTTCCAGCCAGAGAGGGAAGGAAACCTCAGCGATGCCAGACGACAGTAATTCTAGGAACAGCATCGAGTCCTCCTTCAAACAGTTCTCACGCTTTCCTTGACATGCTCCGAGAGGCTGGGTATGTTCCATTATTAGTGCAGGGGGTGTTGGGTAGGTTCCATTATTAGTGCAGGGGGTGTTGGGTAGGTTCTATTATAAGTGGAGGGAGATTGGGTAAATTGGATGTAGGTGTGGTGTAGCATCGAATCGTCGTTCAAGCAGTTCCACGCTTTCCTCGACATGCTCTGAGAGGCTGGGTGCGTCCCATTATTAGTGGAGGGGGTGTTGGGTAGGTTCAATTATTAGTGCAGGGGGTGTTGGGTAGGTCCCATTATTAGTGAAGGGAGTGTTGCGTAGGTCCCATTATTAGTGGAGGGGGTGTTGGGTACGTTCCATTATTAGTGGAGGGGGTGTTGGGTAGGTCCCATTATTAGTGAAGGGGGTGTTGGGTAGGTTCCATTATTAGTGCAGGGGGTGTTGGGTAGGTCCCATTATTAGTGGAGGGGGTGTTGGGTACGTTCCATTATTAGTGGAGGGGGTGTTGGGTAGGTCCCATTATTAGTGGAGGGGGTGTTGGGTAGGTTCCATTATTAGTGGACGGGGTGTTGGGTAGGTCCCATTATTAGTGGAGGGAGATTGGGTAAATTGGATATAGGGTGGTGTAGCATCGAGTCGTCGTTCAAACAGTTCCACGCTTTCCTCGACATGCTCCGAGAGGCTGGGTACGTCCCATTATTAGTGGAGGGGGTGTTGGGTAGGTTCCATTACTAGTGGAGGGAAATAGGGTAGGTTCCATTATTATTATAGGGAAGGTAGGGTAGGGTAGCATCGAATCGTCGTTCAAACAGTTTTTCTCGACATGCTCAGAGAGGCTGGGTATGTCACATTATTAGTGCAGGGGGTGTACAGCATGTTCCATTATTGTTGAAGGGGTGACGGGGTATGTTTTATTAATTGTACGGACAGCATTGAGTCATCTTCCAAAGTTCCAAAAACAAATCTAATATCATTTGGTGACTTCAGTTTCAGTGCTCCTGCTGTTTGGAATTCCCTCCCAGTCGATCTCCGCCATGAACCAACTATCTCTAGTTTCAAAGCTAAACTCAAAACGCATTACTTTCAAAGCTCATTCGGTTTTGTAAATTTACTTCCTTGACCTGGGTGAATGATGGGTGTATCAGTGAATGGAAGCGCCTTGAGTGTAAAATAATTATAGAAAGGCGCTATAGAAATGCTATCAATTATTATTATTATTATTATTAATTATACTTTCGAAACAGTTTCATGCCTGTCTCGACATGCTTCGAGAGGCTGGGTAGGTTTTGGTTCTAGATTCAAGGTACCATATTTTGCAGACTTTTTTTTTCTTTTTTTTTCTCTCTACAGACTGGGAGAGCTAATCACCATGGCAGGCTTAGCAGAGGACCAGATGTCCTTCAGCCGAAGCTTCGTCAAATCTCCGCCAAAATCCACGGCTAACCATGGGGCCGCCAGACATGTGCAGAGATCAGATAACATTCGACCAGGTCTGTGTGTGTGTGTGTGTGAGAGAGAGAGAGAGAATGAAACGGAGAGCACCTGGCTTCTGCGACTGCCAGTATTAACCGCATGCAATGCTCTGACAATTTATGACCAGATCTCTGTGTGTGTGTGTGAGAGAGAGAGAGAGAGAGAGAGAATGAGACAGAGAGAGCACCTGGCTTCTGCGACTGCCAGTAAAAATTAACTGTGTGCTACGCTCTGACAATTTATGACCAGGGTCTGTGTGTGAGATAAAGTATGTTGATTTACATACCCTGGCTAAGAGACTCCAGGGATCATCCCAACAGCGGAAGCACTTGAACACTATGTTACAATTGCATCAGCTACTGGATGAGAGCATTACATGTGTGACCGTTTTGGCTACCCCGTCATGTAGGCAGCCACACTCCGACTTCGGAGGATTTTAGGGAGACTCATGATGTTATGCAAGTTGTCTTTGCCATGGACAACCGTGTCGCATAACTATGCAGAACGTAACAACATTTTGATGTAGTCTTGGTGTTCTAGGCCTATGTCATTTTGTTTTTATTACAGCCTGACCGAGAGCTACCTTTGAAAAAGTATACACCTAGTTAGTGGTGCTTGTGGTTTCTTTGATCAAATATTATCTCCATTATGGGTAGAACCACTGGCATCCTTTATGGATCCACCACTATTAACAGTGGCATTTTAAGCTATAAAGCCTTTTCAAGCCACATTTGTACAGTGCATGGAGGGTTGGTAGTGTTTTGTGGTATAATTTGTTCATAAGAAAAGAGAGAGAGAGAGAAAGGGAGTCTGTGTGGGAGTATGTGGGTGTCTTGAGAGAGAGAGATCAAATAGATAGGGAGATGGCGCATGTGCATGTATGAGAGAGAGCATGACTGTGCGTGCCTATCTGTGGCATTCTCTTCTCTGCTCTTTCTTATCAGCAGATGTTTCGATTGCTCTCTCCCTCTCTCTCCCCATCCTTCTCTTTTCTTATCAGCAGATCGTTTCGCTCTCGTCTCCCTCTCTCTCCCCATCCTTCTCTTTCTATCAGCAGATGTTTCGCTTGCTCTCTCCCTCTCTCTCCCCATCCTTCTCTTTCTATCAGCAGATGTTTCGCTTGCTCTCTCCCTCTCTCTCCCCATCCTTCTCTTTCTTTATCTCTTCGATTTCAATTGGTTTTTTTGGGGGTGGGGTTTTTTAAGTCTCCAATTTTCTCTGCTACACACAAACCCCTATTTTACGACCCTCTGTTAAGCGACCACCTCTCACTTGAGACCGGATTTGTTGGCACAGATGCATTTTACTACGTAAATCTAAAACGCTACTTACGACCGCCATTTTGTTGGTTTTTACGATCGTTGTTGTCGTCTGCATAGACTTCGAGCAAAGGGAAACAACCACGGTCAAGGGCCTGAAAGCGGAGTCGCTTCCCTTGTTGTAGAAAAGATGGCGGAAAGCGTAGGAAAAGCACGAAAAACACTGACTTTGAAAAAGAAAACCACTGACTTTTGACGAGAGTGGAGGTGATTAACAGAAGTCGGCGAAGTGAAACTGTAATACATCGATTGCACAATCCTATGGAGTTGGAAAGACCCAAATCCAGTTTTAATATGTCATTGTATGTGTGCATGAAGAAGAGAGTATGAACTGTGCTGAACTTTTTCTTTCTACGGCTGCCAGTGAAAACCTCCGTCATACGACCCCTCCGACCCCTACATGTAATATTAATTAACGCGGAAAATTCTTTCCCTATCACACCGGGTTCGGCATTCAGCCATCTTGGTGGGGAAAAGTCACGTCCGATCAGCCAATGGTGGGCCACATCGACAAAAAGGAGAATAATAAACAATAACGATATTGATGATGAAATGTTGGAACATTATGCTAATGCCAGGTTCGGCGGGCAGCCGTCACGGCGGAAATAGTCACGTGACCTCCAATCGGCCAATGATGAGCCACGTCGACAAGGGAGCCTACCTCAGGGAGAAGGCGGAGGCGGATGAGGTTTATCAGCGACTTTTGCGACAGACCAGTGGAGCCTTCACTTCCAACATCGCCACAGAAACCCTTCCTGTCAGCGCCTTGACCAGACGTGAGCGTGCGTCTGTGTGCCCTCTCACGCACCACTCTTTTTGTTTACCAACAAGACACTTTTTCTGTGTTCCCGGGCCATATGGCCATAATGGATGAGGTACGTATGTGTCCGGTTTTCAATTTTCACTGGTCTCGACCTGCTGCATACAGCTGACACATTCTGGCGATTTCAGAGGAGTGACAGGAGCTCAAATAAGAAAAATAATTGTTTGGAAGATTTTTTAGATTTTTGTTTTTAGGGAAAAAAGGGCAGGAGAATGGGCGAAAACCAAAAAGTAACAGGGAAAAGATAGTAGATGACAAAGCAACACACAAGCAAAGGGCTAAAAGGCAGAGTCAAAGAGAGTGACAGATTAGAGGAAGTTACCAAACACAGAACTTCCAGAAGGTGAGGGGGGGGGACTATTTTTACGAAAGCCCCCTCGATGGTAAGAGACTCATGGAGGGGGTGAGGTGCATCCAGCTCCCCGTTATGGAGGCACGAGGCATCCACCCAGAGTACCGTATTTTTCGTACTTTAAGGCGTAGCCCCCAAATTTGACACCAGATTTGAAGGATAATCTGTAAAATGGTCTCTAAATGGTCTTATCAGTATCTTAACCCTTTCACGGCCAAGGTCGCCCCATTTTAGCACCACAGTGATTTCACACAAAAAAAGGGGTGGATGTTACTAAAAGGCATCAAATTGGGGTCTATTATCCAAAGACCCTGTTGTCTTAGTTTTGGGAAGTAAGGGATAGACCTTGTTTTATATATGTCACAGAAGAATCCCAAAATACTGCAGATGGATATTTGTTCTCTACCCAAGTAAATTTAAATGAACATTTTTGGATTATGTATCAAAAAATATGGCTGGCGGTGAGAAAGGGTTAAAGCGAGCAGGTCAATGCACTTTCAATCATGCTAGGCTAGACTTTAGACTGTGTTTTCTCAAAATGACCGACGCTCACCCTACTAACTTTAAATGCTCATAACTCTGGAATGGAAAAAGATACAAGAATGGTTCTTGTATCATTAGAAAGAAGAATTGTCTGAAGTTTTCAAATATATAATTTTCTCAGAATGGTCAGTTTGACACTTAATGTCCCTTTTCGTGGTGCTGGATCACAAACAAATATGATAGTTATACAGCGGAACGTCCCTTATAAGACCTTCAAAAATCATCCAAAATGAGGTCTTATAAGGGAGGGGTCTTATGGCTCCAACCCACCTGCGTGCGCATCTCGACCATTCCAACGGAAGTGTCGCCATCTTAGTCCTTATTTGTGTGTAAACAAAGTGAAAATGTTATCTAAATGTGTAAAGAAAACATCCAGATGTTATAAATACAGTTTTAGATAAGTTTCGAATTGGAACAGCCAAATACGCAGCATCGATCTGGCATTTTTCAAAAAAAGTTAAGGACTAAGATGGCGGTCTCCCATAATATGGCGCTCCTTGTGGCCGGATATGACGACACGTGGGTACCAGCCATAAGGGAGGTAATTTTAATACTTACAAAGAAGGGCAATGTCTCAGAGAAGTAGGTCTTATGTGGGAGGGAGTCTTATAATGGGAGGTCTTATAAGGGAGGTTCCACTGTACTTACAAAGAAGGGCAATGTCTCAGAGAAGTAGGTCTTATGTGGGAGGGAGTCTTATAATGGGAGGTCTTATAGGGGAGGTTCCAGTACCACTGTACTTACAAAGGGCAATGTCTCAGAGAAGTAGGTCTTATGTGGGAGGGGAGTCTTATAATGGGAGGTCTTATAAGGGAGGTTCCACTGTACTTACAAAGAAGGGCAATGTCTCAGAGAAGTAGGTCTTATATGGGAGGGAGTCTTATAATGGGAGGTCTTATAAGGGAGGTAATTTTAATACTTACAAAGAAGGACAATGTCTCGGAGAAGCAGGTCTTATATGGGAGGGAGTCTTATAATGGGAAGCCTTATAAGGGAGGTAATTTTAATATTTACAAAGAAGGGCAATGTATCGGAGAAGTAGGTCTTATATGGGAGGGAGTCTTATAATGGAGAGGTCTTATAAGGGAGGTAATTTTAATACTTACAAAGAAGGACAATGTCTCTGAGAAGCAGGTCTTATATGGGAGGGAGTCTTATAATGGGAGGTCTTATAAGGGAGGTTCCACTGTACTTACAAAGAATGGCAATGTCTCAGAGAAGTAGTCTTTTTTATATGGGAGGGAGTCTTATAATGGGAGGTCTTATAAGGGAGGTTCCACTGTATTTGAGAAAAAAGTCTGCACTTTGTATGTCCAAAGAATGACCATCAAACACAATTTTTTTTATATTCACAGCCTCAGGCGACGTAGCAACGACAGACTCCAAAGCAGCGCCCTCTGGGCCTCACGACGGAGAGGGAGGGGAGCTAACTCCCACCACACCGCAGGGCGACTCTCCGTCCGACCCTCTCTCGGGGCGGAGAAAAGACCCCACTCCGACCCAGGACTCTGAGAAATCTCTGAAATGCCCGTCCAATGAGGAGCCTTCGCCCAGGCCTGTGCCTACTCCAAGACAGAAAAAAGGTTTGAGAGAGAGAGAGATAAATCGCTGAAATGCCTGTTCAATGAGGAGCCATTCGTCTAGGCCTGTGCCTACTCCAAGACAGAAGTGTGAAAGGTTTGTGAGGGAGAGAGAGAGAGAGAGATAAATCGCTGAAATGCCCGTCCAATGAGGAGCCTTCGCCCAGGCGTATAGCATAGGGGTGCCTTCCTCCAAGACAGAAAAAAAGGTTTTTGAGTGGCGTGAGAGAGAGAGAGAGAGATAAATCGTTGAAATGCCTGTCCAATGAGGAGCCTTCGCCAAGGTCTGTGCCTACTCCAAGACAGAAAAAAGGTTTGTGAGAGAAGAGAGAGAGAGAGAAATCGCTGAAATGCCTGTCCAATGAGGAGCCTTTGCCCAGGCCTGTGCCTACTCCAAGACAGAAAAAAGGTTTGTGAGAGAGAGAGATTCGGATATTTTATTCATAAAGGCCATAGCCCCTTAGAAGGATGGTTAGGAAACAACACAACAAAAGCAATAAAGGCTAGATAATTCTACATACACATAGCATTTCGCCTCTTAAGTAAATGCCTTATACAGATAGAGAGAAAATGACTTGACATGTATTTTCAATTTGAAGACAACAGGAGAACTAAGGCCTGTGCCATGGATCGCGAAAGTATTTACGTTTATAAATTCTTCTCTAAGATTCATCTTAGTTCTGGACAGGATAACACAAAATGAACTTCATCTTCAACAGCATCATGAAGGGAGCAATGACAACTTTTTCGTTGCCACAAGGGTTTAACGTACATCCGAAAGACTCATGTTCAGATCGTAAATAGGCCCAGTGCAAAGTGAGAGAAAAAATCCCCCTGTACCCAGTAGTTCGAACTCGGGTTTACTCGACATGAGGCGAACGCGCTACCAATGTGCCACTCTACACCTATGAAAGACGCAAAGGGAAAAAGGCCAAAACATGGTGATAAATTAGAGGAATTTACAAGCACAGATTTCGAACTCGGGTTTACTTGACACGATAGCACAAAGCGCTACCACTGTGCCACTCTTCCACTTTGCAGAGACTTTGTCCTTTTTCTCTCCCCCATCAATGGATTTCTTGCGACGTTGATTCTGGCAAAGCATTGATCTTAGAACGAAATAGTGAGGCCAAGAGAGGAGATGACGAAATTGAACAAAGGGTAATTACTTTCTTTTTCTAATTAACTCCCCTCCACAAAAAGTTGATTACGATACCAATCAACTAACAGTGCGTGGGTCAGAACCAAAGTGAGACAAGCAAAGCATCATTCTAAAAAAAGAATGTGCCAAGTTCGCCTTTATGAACCTCACCCACCGTGTACACATCAATGGTGGAGAGGACAACATACAAACAAATCAACACATATCCAAGAGTGGCATAGCCTTCTAACCTTGAACATTACACATAAGCACACATACAACACAGACGAAACTGGTAAGCCTCGAAAGAAAGTTTGGTTAATGATGCCACTTTGTCTCATCTTTGGTTCTGACCCACGCACTGAATTGTCCTTTATCGTAATCATCTTTGGTGGAGGGGAGTTCTTAGCGAGAGTATTCACCCTTTGTTCAATTTCATTATGGATCTTACTTGTGGCGGTACCATAGCCGATGAGGTTTAACCGAGGCGTGGTTACTGCTACACCTATCTGTATTGTTAAAAAAATCGGGACTTTACTGGAGTTCCACTGCCTCCGGGCATTGCCTCCAGTATTGTTCCCACCATCTTTGTATTTACAAAACAAATATCCCATATGTGTCTGATCCAGACCAAGAGGACGTAAAACACCATTTTTCGTTTGTTGATTCTGGCATCATTGATCGACTGTTCATTTGCAGAAGCAGGCACGGGGGAAAGCGTGAAGTCGGCCGCCACGGGAACCGATCGCCGCCCGGCATTGTCGCGGGCGACCAGCGATGCTAATTATAGCATGGACAGCTTCGACCAGTCGTTTATCAGCGAGAGAGAGGAGGTGGTTGTCCTCGGTGAGGACATCGACGACGATGACGATGATGATCTGCTCGAGTCGCCCACCTCACGACCGATGAGGCTTGATAGCGATGAGGAGGATTTTTAGATGATGGATAGCGATGAAGACTATTTTAAGATGATGGATAGCGATGAGGAGGATTTTTAGATGATGGATAGCGATGAGGATTTTTAGATGATAGGTAGCGATGAGGAGGATTTTTAGATGGATAGCGAGGAGGAGGATTTTTAGATGATGGATAGCAATGAAGACTATTTCAAGATGATGGATTATATAGCGATTGAAGATGATGTATAATGACGATGACAACTTTTAGATCATTTATAGTGATGACGATGATTTTATGACTGATTGCGACAAAGATCGTTTTTATATTGTTCATAATAATGGAGGATTTTTTAAGACGGTTGAAGATTGACTTTTATGAAGATGATGCGAACGCACGCAGAGGATTGTACATGCATATGCATTTTTAGATTGTTAGAAACTGGTTTGTTGATGTCTGCAGACATACACAGAGGCATGCACACATAAACCCATGTACCCACGCATCTCAGACACATACACACACACACACCACACACACACACAAGCATCAGGGATGCGAGAGTTGCGCATAAGCGCGTAAATGCGCTTTGTCTGTTGGACTAAAAAGAACGCTAACAAAAACTTATACAAAGAAAGAGAAGATCGTACAGATTGGTCGAGTTTTGGTAGACTTGGATCTCACGCACATTCTGAAAACAAAAGACGTTTTGTAACGTGGGTACGTTCCCTTGATGGAATTTCTTAAGCTTCTCTGTGGTTGGTCAATTACGTCCAATGGCAATGCGCCGTTTTTCATGCGTTCGGCTGCTTCCTGGGTGTCATTTCAGAGGAGAATTTGCATGATTTCATAAGTTAGGCTATTGAGTCAATGTTTGATCTTCAACCAT
Organism: Phymorhynchus buccinoides; assembly: GCA_017654935.2. Taxonomy (NCBI): domain Eukaryota; kingdom Metazoa; phylum Mollusca; class Gastropoda; order Neogastropoda; family Raphitomidae; genus Phymorhynchus; species Phymorhynchus buccinoides. The sequence continues at coordinate 10,508,346 of CM065710.1, forward strand.
GAAAATTATACATCGTACCATGGATGCGAAGAAAGAGGAGATCGACAAAGGATGCCAACGCAAATTTGACAGGGCTTGGCTGGATGAAACTGTATCGGACAGTAAGATCTGTGTAGATGAGAAGTGAAATTTGTTATATCGCAGGCAAAGTTTTGTTTGAGTACTTTGACGATATCATCGGCTACGCTTTTTTGTTTTGGGTCATCTCACATCCCTGAAGCATGTATATGTTACGCCCAATCCGTGAAATTGCCTATTTCATGAAATGGGCAAAATGCTTTGCCCAATTTATGAAATGGACAATGTATATCACGACACATTTTTGAATCCCCATTCACACAGGTATTGATTAGGATTGATTCAACGGTATCACACTTTTCTACATTGTAGTTGCACCCCTATCCTGTCCCCCAACTCGACCAGATGCTACTCTGGGGCATGCCTGAGCCACATGTTGAATCAAACGTTTTATCAAATTAAGTCTGAATAAAATAATTTTAACTCATCTACAGATGAGATTTCTCATTCGTTTGAACCAATTCTTGATCTATGTGTGCTAATGAACAAAAACTATTTTTCATTCATATTACTTTTCTCAATTGCAAGTTATAAATTGGCTATTTCACGAACTGGGCAAACCATTTTGCCCACTTCTCTTCAAAGTCTCTGGCTCTTTACATCTTTCTCTCTCTATGCGCACACAGATGCACACACACACACACGAGACACACACACATACACACACACACAGACGCGCACACACACAGAGGGTTTTTGTTTAAGATACCGTGACTCCATCCATGTACAGAAAGGGCCTTTTGTCTCTCAATATTTGTTTTTTAATTTTAGATTTTAATTTCAGATAATTTTTATGAAGACTGCCATCATTGAATTTTGAATAAGTCCCCAGAAAGTACTTTTTAAATTTTTTGTTTCAATATGGTACGTACAAATTCTTAATGATAGATGTGTTTGCATTCTATTGTCTTCTTGTTTTGTATTGGTTTTAATGTAATACAAATTCCTTCATTTAAGAATTGTATTAGGTCATTCATTTTTGTTTTGTTTAGAAGCATGTGTTTTAGCCGAAATTATTTAAGATAATTGTAATTTGTTGCATCTGCATTTTTTTATTTTTCAATTAGTGCAAAATCAGAAATGTGGACTGTTTGAAAACGATCAAGATTTTCTTCACATCCACAAAGTCTGTCGATCTCGCTATTCTGTTTTGTTATGAACACCGTATGAATCAAAAAATGTGAAACATTTTTTTATTTTTGTTACATTTTTACCCCCTAGTTATGTTTCTAATGTTAATCTAACCAGAGAAAAGACATTGGGAATCAGAACCCCTTTGAATCTATCATTTTCTTTTGCTCTTTTCAACTGTCGTTTTCTTTTTTTTCTTAAATAATACGACAAACCAACAACAAACCTTTTTTTTTCTTTTTGTTGTTGAAATATTTATTGACTGATTCCTGGTCTCGATAATCTTGTTATGTTATTCATTATGCTCACTGTATCGATTTGTAAAATTTGTTGCTTTTTAACATTTATTTTCATTTTGTTTTTGTTGGTTTATTTTGTTGCGACAGGGTTCCCAGGTGCCTTTTAAGTCCTTGTGAATTGTTTTTTGTGGTCAACAGGCCTTTTAAGTGCTTTTATTTCAGCAAGTAGATCCTTTTAATTCATCAAGAGGTCCTTTTAATTTTTGAAAGGTACTGTTAAGTCCTGTTTTATCAAGAAAAAAGTGATAAAGAAACTGACTAACCTCTAAAACATTTATCACAAAAAAACTGGCAGTATGCAAAGTTGTCTGTGTCACAGATCGGAGCAGACAATTCATTACAAGCTGTGTGAGTCTTTCCGCACCAAGACGTAGTGATTCATTCCATGCGTATTGGAATTGTGCTCTGTGGTCAACAATTGGCATACAATCGGGCATTCTTTCTATCATGTGGAACGGTTTGTCATACAATCAGGTTGAAATAAATATTAATAAATGAGGTCACTTTTTACAATCTTTATTGAGTTTCCTTATAAGTCCTTTAAAGGTCCTTTATTCGTTTCATGTTCCAAACCTGGGAACCCTGTGTGTGTTTGTTTTTGTGACTGGCAAGACATGGTTGTTGTTTCATGCAATATTAGATGTGCGCTAGAAATGTGTCCAGAACACGTATGTGGACAGAAATGGATGGGAGGTATGACTTGGGTCAGTACACATCACCTGAGCAAGCGTGTGATTTAAAGGATATACTTTGTCTCCTTCTCCCCATGGGGGTCTTTTGTACAAATAGTTCCCCCACCTTCTGGAAGTCCTGTGCTTGCAACTTCCTCTAATCTGCCACTCTTTGACTCTGCCTTTTTTCATCCGACGTATTGGCCCATTCTCCTGCCTTTTTTTAAAAAAAAAAAATCTTGAAAATAATGTTCTCCTTTGAGCTCCTCCGAAATCGGAATGTGTCGGCTGAATGCAGCGGGGAGACCAGTGGAAAGTGAAAACCGGACACATATATGTACCTTACCCGTTATTGCCCTGGGAACGCAGAAGAAGAAGAAGCAGTCTCCTTGGTTAAGTAATAAGACGCTGATGTCATTGACAATCAAGCTGCTGATTTGTTGAAAAGATGTTTACGTTAACTCGCATCACTTTTATGAACTTGTGAATAGTATCATTCTTGGTGGGGTTTTTTTTTAGGTAAGTGTTACACAACGTTGAGGAAGACGTGTGTACATATCTGGGCCATTCCCGCAGAGTGCAGATGCATCATGCTGCCGTTATGCGCCTAAGAAATACTTAGGCCCAGCAAGTCCGACTTCGGCTGGAGGAAATGTTTTTGAAAACGTTTCGTGAAAAAAGGGCAGGAGAATGGACTGGTAAGGCAGAAAGATAGTAGATGACAGTAAGCAAAAGGGAAAAGGCAGAGTCAAAGAGAGCGACAGATTAGAGGAAGTTACAAGCACAGAACTTCCAGAAGGTGTGGGAACTATTTTTACAAAATACCCCCGGTATCCCCATGGGGGGGGTGGGGGGGCAATGGTAAATGATAACAAAGGGAAAATAATTGCCACTGTCGTTTTTTGTTATTGTATCAGAGATGAAAAGGCAATGATTGAAAAGTATTTGGTATTGGTATTAGGTACTTTATAGTCACAGAGGCGTCTGTGAAATTCGGGTTGCTCCCACCTGGAGAGCGCGTCGCAGCCATGCAGAAGCACGCCACCCCCATTTTGTTTTTCTGTTGCTCAACTTATTTTGAAATGTAAACTTTTAACTGTCATTTTGAAATTCAGGTTGCTCCCTCCCATGGAGAGCGCATCGCAGCCAGAGGCCATTTTTTTTGTTCCTGTTGCTTTAAGTTTTTATTTTGAAATATAGACTTTTAACTTTGTCAGTTTGGATGTCCAATGTCTATTTAACATTGAAAGAATAGATTTTGGATGTCCAATGTCTATTTAACATTGAAAGAATAGATGGATGGAAACTGGCTGTGATTTGTTTTTTAGTTTTGATAATTTTTAACATTGTGACAGAGTATGGGAAAACCTAGCTAAAGTCGCTGTAAGACATTCTTAGCAATGCACAAAAACAGGTAGTTCAGTTATACTTGATTCTGTGTATTTTGTCAACTTTAAAAAATTATAGAAAAAAGACTATGCCAGATAGATCAATTCTGTTTTTGCTTTTCAGTCTGTCGAATTTGAACTTTCAGATGATATAAAAACGTCAAAAGTGACAATTTCCGACTTTAGCCTGGTTTTCCTATACTCTGTCACATTTATATTATTTTAAACCTCATTATTAACACGTTTCATTAAGGGTGGGTAGGAGAATTGCAAACTAACATTGATTTCTTCGAAAATGAAACATTGGATGCTTTGAGAAATAATTTGCATAGAAGGTTAAAGACTGGCTCCTAAACTTACCACCATAGTTAAAATTGACAAAATAATGCGTGAATGTGTATAGCGAATGTAAGCGTGTACAAATGTATGAACTTTTTTGTGTGTGTGTGAGCACTGTGTATAAATATGTGTCATTGTTGAGTAAAAGACAATGGAAAAAAACTCAATCACTCCCCATGGTTTTTTTCCTTCGCCTCCTGTATCTTGTGTGAGAGTTGCGTGCAGGCATGGGAATTGTCCGCGAATTCGCGGATTTCCGTGAAAAATGTTTTTGAAATTGTTACTAAATACTTCAATTTGGGGGGCTTTTCAGAGTTTTTTGTCTCTGACAATTCCCATCCTGGCGTGTCAAGTAAACTTTATCATCTCATAAATGAGTTTACATGTCTTGTGTTCTTTGATTTTGGACTTCAAGGGGAAGCAACTGTTAACAATGATACTTTTTTCCTTCTGGATTTTAAACGATATTATATACATTTTCATTCTTGGGGTTTGGGGCCTGGATAGTCTAGTGGAGAAAAAGCTTAGCTCTGAATCTGAAGGTCCTGGGTTCAACTCCCACAGGGAGCAAGACTTTATTTTTATAAAATTGAAAGATAATAAATAGATAATATTTTTTAAACTTGTATTTTCAAGTAAAAAAAATGGTTTCCAGCCAGGTTTGAACCCTGGTACATCAGATTGGGAGACCGGATGCTTTATCCATTACACTACCAAGCCCCCACGAAAATGACGTAGAATGCAGTGTGTCATTCTGAAATTGATGTAATTTATATTTTTATGTCACAGTTTGCAAGTTCTATCACTTTGTAGCAACTGGTCACCCCTTATTTTTTTTAAAAATGTTTGCAAGTCGCTGACTTGCATAGCTGACTGACTTGCATCCTGCGGTTTCAAGCTTCGACGCCATTGTTGCATTGTTGCTATGGTATTTGACTGAAGTAATGTAGGTAAACAACTCTAATTTTCATGAAGTGCTCAATAGAGAACTCTGCCTTCATTAATAACACATAACAATCTGGGCTGTCTACGCCATTCTGTTAGAACGAAAAACGAACAAAAACTATGCTCAAGACTTCCCAAATTCATACCATATCTCTTCAGTTCTGACATTCAAAACACCATGAGAAAAGAAAAAACTCTCAAATTCCACAGTCAAATTTACTCTAGATTCACACCATGATAGATGTGACCCAGCACCACGAAAGGGTACATTAAGTCGCTGGGCTAGTTTCTCACTAACAGGCTTGTAAAGTCAAAAATCTCTTTTTTTGGGGGGGTCAATTTTTTGAGTTATGGGTATTTTTCGTGTTCTCTAACATCTTATCTTTCATATTTATAAAGGACAATCTTTAATATGGTCTCTAAATGGTCTTATAAGTGCTTTAAAACGAGCAGGTCAATGTTTTTTCTTCAGCTAGGCTAGACTTTAGACTGTTGTTTTCTCAAAATGACCGACACTCATCCTACTAACTTTAAATGCTCATAACTTTGGAACGGATAAAGATACAAGAATGGTTCTTATTCACCGTTAGAAATCATAATAATAATAAACGGATAGTTTTATATATAGCGCTTTTTATCGAGCACGGGGGAGGGGGGGTAAAGCGCTTTACAATCAGCATTGAAACATTTCACACACACACACAAGTTTAACTGAGTTGACACAAGCGTGTGAACGTCCTTTTTACGATGCCGGATTCTAGATACACAGAGTCACACGCACACATACCCACACGTACAGTTCTTGCACACACATTTAACACACACATAAAAGCACATTCTCACTGAAACGCACACAAACTAAATTACTCAAACATACACTTGTTCACAAACACACTCCCCCCACATCCATATGTAGAATTTAAGGGCGCACACAAAAAGGCGCCATTTAATCAGCACACACAGCACACACTGTAAAACGCACACAAACTTACTCAAACATAGCACTTTGTACAAACACACACGTAGATTTAATCAAACACACATAAACACATTCTCACTGAAGACGCACACAAACTTACTCAAACATACACTTGTACAAACACACACATTTAGAATCAAACAGCACATAAAGCACACTTCTCACTGAAACGCACACACAACTTACTCAAACATACACTTGTACAAACACACATACACACACACACGCGCGCGCACTCACATACACAAAGCACTCACGTGTACTCACACTCACAGACACATACTCACACACACTCCTACCCCTCCCCCCCTCTAGCCGAACACAATCTCTCCTGCGCACGCATACACTCGTAAACATGCAAGCAGACAATTGTCTGAACTTTTTAAATGTATAATTTTTCTCAGAATGGTCATTTTGACAATGTCCCTTTCGTGGTGCTGGTCACATATTGGTATGTCTTCAAATTCTAAAAGCTGCCCCTTACCAATAACCACCATATATTATATTACAGACATAATAAAGAAATAATTCCTTGTGGGTTTTTTTCAATTTAGTAGTTTATTCCCTTCCCCCCCCACCCCCCCCCCACCAGGTATCCACCCCCCGGATTTTTGGCAGATCTAGATATCGGAAAACATTATCACATTCATAATCTTACTATATCAGTATCAGAGCTTTATAGAAACAAAAAATAATTAAAAAAAGAAAAAATGTTCAATCTGTTGAATTTTTTTTATAATGGTTATTTGGTTATTTTATTGTACAATAAAATAATCTTTTATTCAGAATTCAAAATTCTGGATAATTTCACAAAATTTTAAATCATACACATGATGCTTGCCAACAAGAACATTCCAAAACAATTGAGAAATTTCTTTCTCTCTCTCTCTCTCTCTCTCTCTCTCTCTCACACACAAACACAGTTACACAAACCCTCCTCACTTACCCACTCTCGTCAATGAAAAACAAATAATACAGAATCATACTACTACCCCGGTCCGCACATGTAATGTTCTCATCCCTAGCTGGTGCATTTATTTTGTACCATAGTGTTCAAGTGCTACGCATCGGCTGTTGGGATGATCCCTGCTGAGTGTTTAACTTTAAGCCATGGAATGACAACATTCTACGATCTTGCACAATTTTTGCAACCCTTTGCAAGGTGTATTGCAATTATATGATTATATTATCCCAGCACTTATGACATTATTAACAAGGCAATTCAAACACTATCTTACATGCACAAGGCAGCCAATGGTAAAGTTAGAGCTGTGCAATAAATGATTTTCTACAAAAAATGAATCGTGGTACAGTGGAACCTCCCTTATAAGACCTTCAAAAATCATCCAAAATGAGGTCTTATAAGGGAGGGGTCATGGGGAAGTAATTTGAATACTTACAAAGAACCATGTCTCAGAGAAGTAGGTCTTATGTGGGAGGGAGTCTTATAAGGGAGGTTCCATAAGGGATGTTACATTGTGTACTACAGGCGTCTTTTTGTGGAAGACTGGCTCTCAAACCTCCCTATTAAGACCCTCGAAAAATCAGCCCCCCAAAAAGGTATTAAATTAATAGGAATTGTTCGGAAATAATTAAGGGGAGTAATTTCATTGGTGTGTGTAGGAGTTATCTTGCCTAATTCAATCGGTCAAACAGGGGAAGTTACTCTGCCATCAGGTAAATCCCCAGCCCTCGCTTCTTGTGGAAGATCATAATCTCTCAACACTAATGTACGCTATAGCGTACATGCCGCGCACAAACGTTCCACACTAGGCAGGTTTGCATCATTACATAAAAATCATTTAAAAAATAATGCTTAACCGCACAGTTTTGAAAATTTGCGGCATTGTTTATAATAATATAATTCCAAAGTAAAAATTTTATTATTAGCAGATTTTTAAAAAAGCATGACAAAGAAGACGAAGAGAGGGTAGTGTCTCATTTGCATTCATTGCGGTACTAAAAATAGACTGGAAGTGATTTCATTGGTTGAAAACTATTAAGGGACCATAGAGGAACACTTCTATGCCTGTTTGGGTTGCATGGCTTCGCGGAATTGTGAATGGCTAAGCACTATGTACACTATAGCGTACATTCGTGTTGAATGGTTGTAAAGGGAAGCAATCGGTCCAGTGTTGAATGAGTTACTCTCTTGATTATGTTAGAGCAAAAGCCAGCATATCAGGGTTATTCCTCTTCAACTGATGACATCATCAGTGATGTCTTCAGGTGGCAATCAAGGGGTTAAAAATTTAGATCTAAGTTAGCGACTCCTCATTGTGGGCCTAGCATACTACTGAAATGAGCAACGTCGTTATCTTAAACCCTCTCAAGGCTAAATTAACGGCTGTCTTAACGCATAAATTTTCTTTACCATTGCCTCCCGTAGCCCCTAACTGAGATTGCTAAGGGTAAATCTCACGCCCGGTCTGAGATTCTAGGGGGTCACTTTTCAGCTCCAGTGCGTAAATACCCACAATCTCACGTTATCAGAAGCCCTGTTCTTAATAGGGAGGTTCCCTGTATAATCTCAGTGGTCCTCTTTTTCTTCTTCTGCGTTCCTGGGAAAGCATAAGGCCACACTAGTACGTATGTGTCCGATTTTTCCAGTGACCCCAAATTCCTCGCTTCTTTCCACGACACATTCCGCAGTTCGGAGGAGCTCAAAAGAGCGCCATACTATACGGAAGATTTTTTAATTCCAATTCAGGAGAATGTTGTGTGTCAGTGTGTTAGCTTGACACAAAGCAAAGAAAAGGCATCATCATTGCAAAATTCAGAAAGATAGCACATCACAAAGAAAGAAAAAGGCAGAGTTGGGGTCAAAATTCAGAAAGATGATTTTGACAAAATAAAAGATTTGGCAGGAGAACGTTCGGAGTTACTTCCCATAGATGACACAATTCAATATAGATTATCAGGAGAATTGATCAGAGTCAGAGGTTTAAATTTTTTTAAATTTTAAAAAATCATGACACAAAGCAAAGAAAACGGCTGTGGAGAACGGGTCAAAATCAGAAAGATAGCACATGACACTCAGCAAAGAAAAAGGCAGAGAGAATTTTAAAAGGTCAGAAAATCTCACATGCACTGGTCTTTTTGAGAGAAAAGGGGGTGATTTGGGAGCTCCAGTCAGAAAAATAGCACATGCACAATCTCAAGAACGTTAGGCAGGAGAATGGGGTCTTAAGGTAGGGAGATAGCACATGACACAAAGCATCCAAAAGGGCCTTCTTCTTCTTCTTCTTCTTCTTCTAGTATATTCACCAGCAAACATAAGGCCACAATGGTCCAGAAGTCGAATGATGCACGTTTGACCAGCAAAGAAAACGGCAGGAGAATCCTCAAAAGGTCAGAAAGATAGTAGATGACACAAGCAAAGAAACAGGCAGGAGCTCAAAGGTCAAAAAAATAGTAGAAGATTTTTTTGTGAAAAAAAAGGCAGGAGAATGGGTCAAAAGGTCAGAAAGATAGCACATGACACAAAGCAAAGAAAAAGGCAGGAGAATGGGGCCAAAAGGTCAGAAAGATAGCACATGACACAAAGCAAGGAAAAAGGCAGAGTCAAAGAGAGAGACAGATTAGAGGAAGCTACCAGCACAGAACTTCCAGAAGGTGGGGGAACTATTTGTACAAAAGACCCCCCCCCCCCCCCCGGGGGTTCCATACTCATACTGACTGATGAGATTTTTCCTCCAATTGAGATTTGCTCCTTTTTGATGGCCCCAGGGGTCATTTTTTGAGATCAGTGTAAATCTGTTGAGAAAATTTGGCGGAGGGGGGTAGGGTTAAGTTTTGTGTTGAAGCAAAGATGTGGAAAGTTCGATAGATATTTTGTTCTCAATCACTGAATCAGTTCATTCTCAGTGTCTTGTCTCTTTCTCTCTATCCGTATCTGTCTAGTCCTGAGTCAAAGGTCTTCATGATTTCACAATGTTTTTGTAGGATCAAGGAGATATATTTTTTTAATAATTTTGCTGTCTCAGAGGGTGATTTTTACAGGTTCAAACGTAAAAATTCTTCAGCATCAAAGGGCTTTGCCCCCTGTACGCCCATCGAGGCCTGTGCTGGCCCCCCCCCCCCCGGACTCCTGCCTCTTTTTTCCTCCTTTTTGGTTCTTTGAGAATCTCATCTCTGATACACCAAAAACTCTCTCTCAACACGGCAGCTCAACGATGGGATCCATATCGGGATAGTCCGGCAAACGCAGGTCATATTTCTCGGCCAAGCTCTGCGGCACAAAACGGCCGCCCAGGATGTGCCGCTTGCCGCCGCCGCCGCCGACGAACAGTTCGGCACACTTCTTGGGAGCAGTGAGGGAGATAAGCAGCTGTGGTTGTAAACCGTCGGGGTTGCCTTTTTCCACGTCCCAGCCTGCAACACATCAAAGACGGTGATTTTTTGTTGTTGTTATTCTAAAAATGGTCCTTTTCCATCTTTCTCAAGCAAATGTCGCCTTCATCAACAAGAATGAGAACAAGATGAAACATCAATAATGCAGATCTGAACTTTCTCCTCCACAGCCTTCACAGAGTTTGTACATATATATATAAAAAAGTCACACCTTTTCAGACCTTTTCAAAGACCCTTTATCCTATTTTCAAAGACCTCTCACGACAAGCAATGATGATGATTGCTTCGATCATGATCATTAAAGTTGCACAGGTGTATCTAAAAGACCAGGGCCTGTATTCACGTTGAGATAGCATGAGACTTAGCATGATGCTAACTTAGAAGCTCTTCCAATGTACTGTAGGATTTAATAGGACTTTTGGAAGAGCTTCTAAGTTAGCATGATGCTACTCTTGTATAATTAATTGTGTGCGAGTGTGCGTGTGCGCATGCCGTGCGTGCGTGTGTGTGTGTGTGTGTGTGTGAGTAAGGAAGTAAGAGAACGTTGTGTGTAAGCATCGTGCTTATTTTACTTTCTAATGATTAATTATTTGTTTGCCTTTAATGTTCTTGTTATCAATGTAAAGCACACTGAGCTCATGTAAGAGAAAGAGCGCTATATAAATTCCCATTATTATTATTATTATTAAGTCTCATGCTATCTCAACGTGAATACAGGCCCAGGATACAGTTGTAGTGAAGGGAAGTAACTCTCGACAAATTGAGGACATCTGCTACATGGTATGGAAAATAAGTCAAATTACTTCTTTATCAATTCTGGCAGCAAACCAAAAAACCGTTATGGTGCCAATGACTCTTTTAGCCATCAATGACTTTTTCACAAACCATTTGACGATTTTCACAGACCAAAGCCAATTTTCAAAGACTTACAAAGACTTGAAAATGGCACTCCATTTTTCAAAGACCGTGCGAACCCTGCTTCAGCACACACACACACACACTAAACACATCCACAAACTCGCCCGACAGAACATCAATACTACAGATCGGAACTTTCTCCTCAACCACTTTCAACTTGCACACACACACACACACACACACACATTTAAAACACACACACACATCCACAAACTCACCCGACGGAATATCAATACTACAGAGAGGTGCTTTTTCCTCAATCGCCTTCAAATCAAACACATACACATGCACACACTACACACTACACACACAGACACACTACACACACACGCATCCACAAACTCACCCGACGGAATATCAATACTACAGATAGGCGCTTTTTCCTCAATCGCCTTCAAATCAAACACATACACACACACACACACTACACACACAGACACACTACACACACACACACACACACAGACACACACAGACACACTACACACACACACACACATCCACAAACTCACTCGACAGAACATCAATACTACAGATAGGCGCTTTTTCCTCAATCGCCTTCAAATCAAACACATACACACACAGACACACTACACACTTACAAACACACTACACACTTACAAACACACAGACACACTACACACTTACAAACACACAGACACACTACACACTTACAAACACACAGACACACTACACACTTACAAACACACACAGACACACTACACACTTACAAACACACACAGACACACTACACACTTACAAACACACACAGACACACTACACACTTACAAACACACAGACACACTACACACTTACAAACACACACAGACACACTACACACTTACAAACACACACAGACACACTACACACTTACAAACACACAGACACACTTACAAGCACACACAGACACACTACACACTTACAACACACACACAGACACACTACACACTTACAAACACACACAGACACACTACACACTTACAAACACACAGACACACTACACACTTACAAACACACACACAGACACACTATACACTTACAAACACACAGACACACTTACAAGCACACACAGACACACTACACACATACCATATTTTTCTGATTATAAGGCGCACCTTTGTATGATGCGCACCCCCAAACATTTTGTTACTATATTTCGTTACTATTTTACTAGTCACATTATAAGGTGCAGGGGTCTCAGTCTTGGGAAAAAAAATATCGTAAAATACGGTACACTTATTCACGAACTCACCCGATGGAACATCGATACTACAGATCGGAACTTTCTCCTCAACCGCCTTCAACTTGTCCAGAATTTCCTGAAACTGCGGCCGAGGGGGGCCCTTGAAGCTGAAGCCAAAGAGGGCGTCGACGATGAGGTCATAGGTCAAGGTCAAGGTCTCGGGGTCGGGGGGAAGGTCGTCGATGAAGGTCATGTTCATCTTCTCGCACTGCGTTCGGAGATTGGCGAACAGGGGCTTGCTGGGTTGCTTGGGGTAGAAGAGCGAGGGCGAAAACCCCTGAAATAAAAGATAATGAAAATTAATTAATAATATTCTTGCTTCGGAGGTTGGCGAACAGAGGCTTGTTGGGTTGCTTGGGGTATGGAATTCCCTCCCACATCATGTCCGCTCATCTGACCTTTCGCTCTGCTCTTAAAACTCACTTGTTTCGGACATATTATGATTAACCCTTTCACCGCCAAGTGTCGCATTTATGCACCACAATGGTTTAACACTCATGTCACAAAAAGGCATCAAATCAGGGCCTGTTTTCCGAAGACCTTATTTTCTTAATTTTGGGAGGTAAGGATAGGCCTAATGTTATGTATGTCAGTTGTCACAGAAGCATGCCCATTATTGAAGATACATTTTTTCCTCTACCCAGATAAATTTAATGCTATATTTTTGCTGAAAAAGGGTTGGCGGCGAAAGGGTTAATTAGCGTTTGTGTGTGAGGTGGGGGGTGCCCGCGCGTGTGTGTGAGGAAGAAAGAGAACATTGCATGCAATCATCGTGTTTATTTTACTTTCTAATGATTCATTATTTGTTTGCCTTTAATGTTCTTGTTATCAATGTAAAGCGCAACCTCATTTACCCCAGATAGAAAGTCGTTAGAGATACGAGCTTTAGATGGCAGGTGGCGGAAAAAAATAGATAAAATTTTATTGAAAGTGGCAAAACGGCATTAGGTCGTGTACACACATAAGCGGATATTTCATGCGGAAACCCGTGCGCAATCCATAAATAAGTGAAACAAAGAAGGGAAAAGATTTGCACACGTGTCCGAATTTCCCCTATATGCGTAAACTGTTATCCTTCTTTCTTCCACTTATTTAGGGTTTTCCGTACGGAACTTACGCGTCTAATGTGAACCCGGCCTTACCATTTTGTGCTTGTGAATGAGTCAATTCCTTGTATTAGTTGGAACAGGTCTACTCCTTCAACCAGCTGATTTGCATAGGAATGCTGACAGGGGCTTAGAGCACATTTGCCAAGAACTTATAATTAATAAGATTTTTTTTTTTTATAACTCTTCTTCTTCTGCGTTCCCAGGCCATATGGGTAAGGTGTTTGGTTTTCAGTTTTCACTGGTCTCCCTGCTGCGTACAGCCAACACATTCCGATTTCGGAGGAGCTCAAAGGAGAAAATTATTGGGAAGATTTTTTTTTTTTTTAAAGGCAGGAGAATGGGCCAATAAGGCAGAAAATAGTAGATGACAGAAAGCAAAGGGAAAAGGCAGAGTCAAAGAGAGTGAAAGATTAGTGGAAGTTACAAGCAGAGAACTTCCAGAAGGTGGGGGAACTATTTGTACGAAAGACCCCCCCCCCCCCCCCCCCCTGGTATCCCCCACAGGGACTTTTATAACTCAAATCCACTCACAAACATTTTCAAATGACGAGCGCAGACGAGACCGTCCCCTCCGTTATTCCCTGGGCCGCAACAAACCAACACTCTGTGCTTGTTCCTGTAACACTGTGCAACGCAATAATAATAATAATAATAATAATAATAATACCGTTTTTTTTCGGATCATTAGGCGCTGCTGTGTATAAGGCGAATAGGGCAATTTTCAAGAAAAATTTGAAAAAAATTAAAGTAAAAGGCGCCCTCGTTTATAAGGTGATACACGCCAGGCAAAAGAAAGTCGAAGTTTGAAGCCTGTACACGTCCTGTAAACGCTTACCGACCGCCATTACTGCTGTCATAAACGAGAGTTGGCTCCCTTCTCAAATAATCAAACTTCCGTTTTTGCAACTTCCGGTTGTTGTGTTTGGACTTTTCTTCGCGAAAACTGGTAGAATTATGGCATTTTAAGCTCTACAACGATGCTTTTTACATCCAATGAAGGGTTATGGCATCTGTTCGACGGTATCTCGGATGATAATAGGAATTTTGAAGCATTTTAATGTGAGTATTCGTCGTACCTGCGACTCGTTACCACTTTCGATGTTGTGACTCACAGTAGACTACTGAGTACGGCAATCGTTGCCTTTCTTCTCACGATTTTGTTCACTAATAGGGCGCCCTCGTTTATTAGGCGCATAGGTCGAAATTGGAGAAAAAAATATCGCCTTATAGTCCGAAAATTACGGTAATAATAATAATAATAATAATAATAACATGCGAGGATAGAAATGGTGGGAAAGAGGGCAGTTCTTAATGTTTTGATAGTCGCTTCATGTATCGACCCTAACTATGTCCAACTTCTTGCGAAGCAAGTTCAAGTATCTACAAAAGAGAAATTCAGGTTAGGTGCAACAACATGACAGAGATACAACATAACTGAAAGAACATTAATCAAACGTGTGAAACAAAATTATACCAACCAAATCATTATCATTAAAATTCATTACATCAACTTAGAAATGTGCACATTTAAAACACAGAGAGAGAGCATGATTTGTTGTCCATTTTTCCTTTGTTTTGTTTCATGTAAATGTGTTTCCTTGCTTGTATTGTGCTTGTATGAGACCACACTGTAATTTCACCTAACGTGATAATAAAGTATTTTTGACTTGACTTTGACTTTGACTTGACTTGCATTACCTTGGCCACAGCTACTGCACAGCTGTACCCAGCCAGCTCCATGAGCTGATCCACACTGAAGGCGTACTCTGTGAAGAGCTCCTCGTCGATCTTCTGTGCCTCTTCTTGTCTGGAACACACACACACACACACACACAGTGACATACATACACACAAACACATGTGTACAGTGGCTCATCGCTTTTGCGTTTCCACATTTTCAAAAATTCTCTTTACTTCGGTGCGTGTTGATAAACCAACTTGGCGTGCATCACAAACCTTCTATCGCCGCGAGATTTGGCCAAGCGAGATTCATTTGCAAGTCATGGTTGCCTCCAACACTATGCAGTTATGCTAAATCGCCGATTTCGAACGAACGATCGTTTCGGGGATCCAACTGCTTTAAAAAAACATTCACTACAATTTTTTTTATGTCATATTTTTTATTCACCCGACGTACTGGTCATATTTTTGGTAAATTGGCATACAAAATACGCCAAAATTGTACGGGTTGGCAGGTCTGGACACATACACACACAGTGACACACATACACACACACGTGTACAGCTACACACACACACACACACACACACACAGTGGCACGTGCATACCCACACACACACACATACGCACACATACATGCTCTTACACACACACTCACACAACCTAGCTATCAATTTGGTCACACCAGGCAGCAGGATTTCTCCCTAATCTTACCAACTTTTAACTGCCGAGGGATTTTTTAGTTACATGTATGCGTAAAGCGCACGGGTCAGACTTGCTATAGTACAAGTCCCCATCTGAAGGACCAGTAGACTTTCAGTTCAATATTCCCTTCAAACTAAAAAGAAAGGGCGAGGCCAGGGGGCCGCTTCACAAGGGCTAACGTTACGTGGCGCTTGCTCAAATCAGCAAAAACTGTCTAAGAAACACCCTTCGTTTGCCGATAGTTCGTGTGACGTTTTGTTCTTGCCAAACACCGAACAAGCGGTGAACCGGAACTATTAGGGGGTGAATATATTTCTTGTTGTTGATTGGTCCATTAAAATTTGGTTAAAATACTACTACTTTTTTATACCAATCTGACAAGAGCTTGTAATATTCTTCCACAAACGTTTTCTAAAGTGTTTCTTAGAGTTAGACCCCTTTTGGCGTAACACTAACAGTTATGCGCGCTGCGACCGCCGTCTAGAGAAACTCGACCCTGGATTCAAACCCGGGTCACTCAGCGACTCACGCACTGAAATTGGCAGGCGAACGTCTTATCCACTCTCACTCTGCCACCTTCCTTACTTCTGTTCAATGCGGTGCACTACATTAACAATACACAAAGCACTAGACACTCATCAAGGAAACGTCTAAACTTACCCAAGGTGCTTCACTCTCTGGGTAGTCTGAGTCGCCATCGTTCGGCTGCCGAGGAATTCACCAGGGGGAGTAATCAGTCGGCTGAGGCAAGAGAGACGACTCCGCGCCTGACGTGTCACGGCTAACAGCATTCAGTTCCCTTGCCCCTTACTAAAAGTGAGAGACAGAAAGGGAGGGGGAGACAGAATTTAATTATTATTGTCACAGTTGTAATTTGTATCATTCACGCATTGGACTGTAGAGGGGAAGTATTGTTTTTTTATTTTGATCTTGTTGGTTTGTTGCTCCTTTTGTTGCCCACTTTTTGCTCCTTTTGCTATATTTGCTGTTTGCTTGTTTGTCTGTGTTGATAAAGGCGCATTCGCCGAAATATCCAGTAGTTTTGTTTTGTCTCTTGTGAATAAAATAACATCACTTTACACTTGTCGTGTAGTTGTTCGTTTGTTGTATTATTGTCACTGCTAGGCCTACAGTGTGAGAGAGAGAGAGAGAGAGAGAGAGAGACAGAGAGACAGAGAGAGAGAGACACACACACACAGAGCGAAAGAGACTGGGAGAGAGGCAGAGAGAGAGACAGAGACAGGGAGAAAGAGACACACAGAGAGAGAGAGAGCACAGCGCCAATAAGGATAAGGGTAGTTCGGATTATTCCTCTTTATTAAGTATGGGTTCACTGGAACACAGGTGACAGGATTTTCATGCGACAACAGGAAGTTGAGGAACTCCAGCCGAAGCCGCCTCTGACAGCTCTGTAACCTTAAATAAAAATAACCCATTTGCCGTCTCCTGAAACTAAATGCAAAGAATGACACATGCTGTAACAAAGTAATTTCCTTCAACTTTTTTTCAAAGTATTATAAGCCACTCAAAGAACCTGTTAAAATGATTAAAAAAATAATCCGGCATTGGCATACCTTTTGCACTGTTTTGGTGTCGACAGTCAGATGCTGCACAGCAGACGTGAACTCTCCTAGCAAGCAAACTAAAGCGAACAGGACACAACCTTGACCTTTGGTTTTACCTTTGGCTTGTCTATTTGAGAATATTGATATTTGAGGATTGTGTATGAACAAGACTCGAAGACAGACTAACAGAGATAGAGATATTAAAAAAAACCCAGAGAAAGATGGAGAGAGAGAGAGAGAGAGAGAGAGAGAGAGAGAGAGAGAGAGAGAGAGAGAGAGAGAGAGAGAGAGAGAGAGAGAGAGAGAGAGAGAGAGAGAGAGAGAGAGAGAGAGAGAGAGAGAGAGAGAGGGTGTGTGCATAAACTAAAACAAAACATTTTAGAGAGAGAGAGAGAGAGAGAGAGAGAGAGAGAGAGAGAGAGAGATAGAGAGAGAAGAGAGGGTGTGTGCATAAACTAAAACAAAACATTTTAGGAGAGGAGAGAGAGAGAGAGAGAGAGAGAGAGAGAGAGAGAGAGAGAGAGAGAGAGAGAGAGAGAGGAGAGAGAGAGAGAGAGAGAGAGAGAGAGAGAGAGAGAGAGAGAGAGAGAGAGAGAGAGAGAGAGAGAGCAGTCATATAATTATTGTCTTTTTGTTTTCAATGAATAAATACTTGTTGGCCTCGGTATGGAGCAGGGGAAATATCAAGATGGAAAGAGAGACAGAGAGATCCGGTGTTATGATAAATAAGTACCTGTCATTAAATATCTACCTCTCACATGCGAACTGTACCCATCTAACCCTAACCCTATCCCTAACCATAACCCTATCCCTAATCACGGAAAGAACCAAGAAATAGAGCAGGAGGGTGTAAATCTACATATTTGCCGATAAATCGATGTACAAAGCCATGCACTTAGTTTCGTAAAATTCACAATGGCGGACAAACAAACGATTCTGATTGGCTACGCTAGGACTACTTCCGGCTAGGACTACTTATCTCATAGAGGTAAAAAATACACCGCCACACCGGCACTGAGACAGCTACAGGGGACACTCGTCTCATGGGCAAAATGTGACTGAAATGTTCTTCATTTCATGAGATAATTGGCATGGGCTTCTTACCCGCCCATGGGCTTTTTGCCCCGTCTTCCCCTAGATTGTATTTCTCCTTCGTTTTCCTTCTTTCTTTTTTCTCCAATACATCGGCAATTAGGGGAAGACGGGGTAAAAAGCGCATGGGTGGGTAAGAAGCCCACCCCAATTATCTCATGAAATAAAGAAAATTTCAGTCAAATTTGCCCATGAGACGAATGCTATACATTAACGCTCGTCTCATGGGCAAAATGAGACTGAAATTTGCTTCATTTCATGAGATAATTGGGGTGGGCTTCTTACCCGCCCATGCGCTTTTTACCCCAGTCTTCCCCATGACCCTCAACCTGATGGAGTTGGCCGATTCACGGGAAGAAGTGAGAGAGACTGAAAGCCAGTGTCCTCAGAAATAAATCCTCCCCGGGGTGAAATAACTCCCCGTCACTGACCAGAATATCCTATGCATGCCGCGCCACAACCGTAACGATAACTCTTTTTTTTTTAAATATTGAGATTTCAGTGTCAATCTAAACGGAAAGAACTGAGAAATTCAGCGCCGGGAGGGTGTAGGGCCTAAATCTACATATTTGCCGAGAAATCGATGTAGGCCGGCCGACAGACCCATGTCAAAAACTGTGTAGACTATATCGAGGGGTGCCCGCTGCCAGAACGGTCTATCTCAAAAGGAATAAAGAGCACAGATGGGCAGTTCTGGCATTCACCCCTCGATATACAGTCTTTGCCCATGTACTTGCCTTTCACCATTTTCCAAAATGGCGGACAATATGAACAAACGCCCGTTCAGACACTATTCATAATAAATTTCAGAAAAAAATCACTGATTTCTCAATATTTAGTGATGAATCCTCTGCTCTCTGCACACCACAAGACGCCTCTGAATGTATTCAGGGGCGAATCCTTCCCAAACAGCAAACAATTCGAAAGAGGAAAGGGGACGTATTTCACGAGATATATATTTCACGCAACACCGGATAGACAGACAGAGGGACACACCGAATTCACAAACAAAAAGCGCAAGTGGATGAAGAAAAATAAGCAGGAAAGGGAGGAGTTGCATATAGATCACGGTTTAGTTTCTCTAGACGACGGTTGCCCCGCGCATAACTGTTACGCCAAAAGGGGTCTAAGAAACATTTTAGAAAACGTTTGCGGAAAAATATTACAAGCTCTTGTCTGATTGGTAAAAAAAAAAAAAAGTATTATTTTAGCCAAACTTTAATGGACCAATCAACAACAAGAAATATATTCAACCCATGCAAGTCACGTGATAGTTCGCCGAGAGATACTTTGGGAGCAGCCACAAAACGTTTGCGGCAAATGTCGGCAAAAGAGGTGTTTCTCAGTACCGTTTTTGCCGATTTGCGCTCACGCTACGTAACGTTAGCCCTTGTGAAACGGCTCCCCCGAGTATTAACTATGCAAACTTTGAGCTCTTTTCTTTGCATAGAATAGCAGACACACCCCCCCCCCCCCCCCCCTCCCCCTCAGCAATCCAATGGTCATATGGTTTGGAAACGACTTACTAAAAAAACATTTTTTGTTTATTTTGTTCATTATGTTTTTCTTTGAACACAACACAATAACAAAACAGAACTGTTTTAATTAAATTGCTTGTCAATATTATGGTATGGTTACCCTCGCGAAACAAAATAGGAATACAATTTGATAAGACGTCACTGCCGCGTACTTTACCAAATTTATTCTCTTGTGTCTTTATATAGGACGCAAAGACGAGCGTTAAGACAGCATGCAAGAAAAAGGTGTTATGAATATTGAAGTTATTTGTTTTTGTCTTTCGAGTACAAAGCTTATTTTTAATAAATAATACATTCTTGTGTCTGTTGATAGGCTTCTGTGGCTAGGAGACACTTTATTTCCAGTCACCCTATTTTATACATCTGTTACTTTCTTCCAAATCTGCGTCATGCTTTGTCCACGTGCTGATTGCGTGTTCGTCTCTCTCTCTTTGAAGTCTGAACTCTGTCTGTCTGTTTCTCTCTCTCTCTCTCTCTCTCTCTCTCTCTCTCTCTCTCTCTCTCTCTCTCTCTCTCTCTCTCTCTCTCTC
>CM065710.1:10533909-10558461 GCA_017654935.2 Phymorhynchus buccinoides
CGCAACTGGTTAATCGCTGCAAAAATTCTACTATGCATTAATTAAAGTATCACAAATCAAAATACTTTCAAATCCGCTTTCTCTACGCACCCATGCATTGCAGCCTAGCGATTATCATTGTGTTTTATTCGCAATTCCGTGTCAGCATGTGTATAGGATGACAGCATGAAATATGATTATTTCAAAACACAAAGGCGAGACCCAACATGCAGAAAAAAAAATCGACCGATTACCATCATTTCTTTAGTGATTTTGTAATGTGCTTAACTTTATCACCCCCAAAAGGATAGTTCCATCAAAATAATAGTATAAGTGCATGGTTGTAATCGATTCTCGGCAAATATGTAGATTTACACCCTCCTGCTCTATTTCTTGGTTATTTCCGTGGTTGGGATCGGGTTAGGGTAGGGTTAGGGTTAGATGGCCTTTCTTGCACAGGCATCTGTTTTTTTGGGGTCAAAATCATCTCTTTTTTTGGGAGCATTAATCGCTGCCTAGGTAATGTGGTTTTCTTGCGTGCACCCATAATACTAATATTTAACCTATACGTTCTCACGATATAAAAACAAAAGTGATGGTTTTCTGCAGCACACAAAAACTGGGAGTGGGCCTACATTAAATTTTAAACACACCAATAGACGAGGCTCTGTCCTTCTTTGTGTCATGGTAGTATAGTTTTTTTTGATCATATTGCGCGGGGCAAAACACAAGTGTGAGTATGTGTGTGGTACATGCTGTCTGTCCTTTCTAATGAATATTATGATGACCAATAGCAGGGTGCGCTTACTATTCGGGAACTGGGCACATTTGCTATACAGTGTTGCCTTGTCTCGTATACCCCCCCTCTCTCTCTCTCTCTCTCTCTCTTCTCTCTCTCTCTCTCTCTCCTCTCTTCGTTATGTGTCCATTATACCCTTTCCCAACACTCCCTATGATACGGGCAGAAGGCCTATTCATTTAAAATTGTTTTGAAATTGGAATTTGAAAATCTCTCTCTCTCTTCTCTAATCTCTTCTCTCTCTCTCTCTCTCTCTCTTGCTATGTGTCATTATAAACCTTTCCCCAGCCTCCATATGATAACGGCAGAAGCCTATTCATTAAATTGTTTGAATGAAATTGAAAAATATATATATATATAGCTTCACTCTGTCTCTCTCTCTCTCTCTCTCTCTCCTCTACTCTCTCGTCTCTCATCTCTCTCTCTCTCTCTCGTTTCATCCACGCACACTTCTCTTTCACTATTCTTCCACGCGGGACCCCAATCCAGCGCCACACATCACACCCTCTCTCATCCTCTGTCCCTCTCGTCCTCCTCTCTCCCTCCCTCCTACTCCTCTCTCCCCTCTCTCCCCCCACCCACCTCTCGGTTCTCGTCTCTCTCCATCTTGTTTTTCGGTCGGCCGCTACCAGCTGCTGAAAGTTTTCTAGCTGGTAGGCATTGTTTGCATAGTATTATCGATTTTTTTTATTATACTGTGAAATCTTCACACATAGGCCGGGCTATGCAAGTGAAAGTGAAAGTGAATATCGGACAAAGCAGCACACTCACAAGCGCGAGCTTTAATCTTCTTCGTCACCAGTCATTCTTTAGCCCAAAAAAAAAAACAAAAAAAAATACTCATATGTTGTAAACTTAACTGGGTGTGTGTTACCCGATGTTTTTCGTTTGGGGAAACAAAATAGTGCAGGTTCCCCCTTGCAAAATTATGGGAAATTCCGTTACCGCGTGACATGCATAACATTTAGCCTATCCTTACCTCCCAAGATTAAGGAAATAGGGTCGTCCCCCCTTCGGATAATAGATCCGGATTGAAAGTCTTTTAGTGACATGGGTGGAAAGCCATTGTGGTGCATAAATGCGAACAATGGCAGCTGAAATAAGGGGGAACTATCTCGTCATTGACTGTTTTTATGCTTTTTCTGTTTGTTTTGTGTTTGAATAATGTATGCACCAATGGATGGGTGAAAACAACAAGACGCAAAAAACAACACCCGGCATTTCATTCTTTCGCTTATTTGTTTTGGGGTAAGCATGTAGATTCCGCTACACACACGCGCGCAGCGCGCGCGCGCACACGCACGCACACGCACGCACCACACACACCCCACACACACACTATCACACACAAACATAACAACACACACACACTAATCACACACACACACACACACACACACACACACACACACACACTATCAGCGACACACACACACACACACACACACCACACACACACCACACACACACACTATCACACACACAACACACACACACACGACACTACACACACACACCCACACACACACACACACCCTATCACACACACACCACACACACACCACACCACACACACACACACACACACCACACACCCACACACAACCACACAACACACACACACATATGTTTTACGACCTCATCTTCAAATCTGCTCTTTCAGTCCGTATGAAAATAATCCTAGGCTGATCCTGTTTAATGCAACATTTTTAGGGGTGGGGGGGTAGGGGGGGGTGACATTTCTGTAATGTTTGCCTCGTTATCTCATCACACAAAAGCGATAAAATACGACAACACAATATAATAGAGTTAACACAACACAAAAGTCAATACTTATACCTAATAAGGAACAAAAACATCAAAATATAGAAAACTCTAAAAATTCGACCCTACCATTCAACAATTTGCAATTAAATGAATAACTTTTCTGATGAAACATAATTTTCACGATAACATTTTAAAAGTTAGTTTTAAGGTGTTTTTCTCATAGCAATGAAATGCATCCGCCACCTATTTAGCAAATGAGGTAGGAATATCTTCCTCTCTCACACGACAAATAGGCAGTAGATTATGGGTTTGACCAAAGTGAGAATTGAAAACAACACAATCATTTTTCTAAATTTACTATACCTTGACGTCCAATAATATAAATGATGTTCATCTTCATGTTCTTTGGAAGTCATCGGCCAAATGAAATCGCTTCAGAGTTTAGAAACATCCTTTATTGCATTGAGGCCTCCATAGCTTCTAGTTCGAAATCGAGCAAATGAAGATCTCTATGACGCTTCCATGTTATTATTTTAAGATAGTGTTCAGCTTGAAAAAGTCTTTAAAGAATGGTAGAACTCATTTCTCACTCTCTTCCAGATTACTGTGGCCCATTCTTGGCATTGGGATGCGTCAGTCTATCTTTAATTTCGCTAGAAAAGAAAACATCAAACCCCAACATGCGTCATCCCACAATGCCAAGCCATTTACAGAGATGACTTTTAAACTTCAAATTCCCAATTTTGACGAACCAGTTCTACTGATTTAGTATCATCATAATGCCTGTTTTATCACTCGTACATTGCAAGCAGTAACAGCCTGAGCCAGTAACTTCACAACATTTAACTTACAGTTATGATATCTAATGGAAGAGCGACCAGTGTCCACCCTGACACATTTTATTAGATGCATGTAGTTAAGAAAACGCTTATGGCAAATTATGTGCATTTCCATTTGCTCATTTACATAAATGCACCAAATGTCCGGCACCATATGTTACAATAGGCGGTATTTGTGTGTCAAAACCAATTCCAACTCAACGAAGGATCAATGGAGTTTAGCTTCTCACGACACCGACAAATTTCTACTACAGACACCCTTTTTCCTTTTCGACATATTTCTGACCACATATGTTTAAGCTTAATTGGTAGTAAAAATAATTCCCAGATAGTTATATTAATTTAGACTGTACTTTCTATTTGCCTCAATACCGCCATTTCTCACGTGCAGATAATCCACACCCTTTAAAAAAACAAACCCACACCATTACATTTGTTTTTTCCTATCTTAACTTTTTAGGTCTAATTATCTGCTTCCCTGTTTTAATACATTGTTTAGCCCTGATGTTGCAGTCCTCCCACAGAGTTGAGAGAGAGAGAGAGGAGAGAGAGAGAGAGGAGTGAGAGAAGAGGGAGAGAGGAGAGAGCGAGGAGAGAGAGAGAGAGGAGAGAGAGGGAGACAGAGACAGAGAGAACCCAGAGACCGAGACAGACTTGGGACTTCAAAACTTTATTTTACAAGGGAAAGAACTTAGGTTGAGGACACATGACGAGAGAGAGAAGAGAAGAGAAGAGAAAGAAAGAAGAGAGGGAGAGAGAGAGAGAGAGAGAGAGGAGAGAGAGAGAGAGAAGAGAGAGAGAGAGGAGAGGGAGGAGAGAGAGAAGAGAGAGAGAGAGAAAGCGAGACAGACAGATAGAGAGAAAGAAAGAGAGTGAGAAAGAAGAGACAGCATACATATAGGCTAAAAAAGACAAGAGAGACCACCACAAAATATAGAGACAGAGAGATCAAGAAAAAGGCACAGAGAGAAGGGAGAGGAGAGAGAGAGAGAGAGAGAGAAGAGAGGCAGAGAGAGAGAGTAGAGAGAAAAGAGAAGAGAGAGAGAGAGAGAGAGAGAGAGAGAGAGAGAGAGAGAACAAGACCAGAAGACAGAGTTCAGAACTTCAAAAGAGAGAGAGAACGAACACGCAATCAGCACGTGGACAAAGCATGACGCAGATTTGGAAGAAAGTAACAGATGTATAAAATAGGTTGACTGGAAATAACGTGTCTCCTAGGCCACCGAGAAGCCTATCAAAAACAGACAAACAAATAATGTATTATTTATTAAAATAAGCTTTGTATCGAAAGACAAAACAAATAACTCTTTCAATATTCTAACACCTTTTTCCTTGCATGCTGTCAATTAACGCTCGTCTTTGCGTCCTATATAAAGACCACAAAGATATTTGGTAAAGTAACGCCAGTGACGCAGGTCTTATCAAATGGTATTCTCTATTTGTTTCGCGAGGGTAAACGCTAATAACCATAATAATTTGACAAAAATGGGCAATTTAATTAAAACAGTTCTGTTTTGTTATTGTGTTTTGTGTTCCAAAAAGAAAAACATAATGAACAACATATAAACAAAAAATGTTTTTTTTTTAAGTCAGTCGTTTCCAAACCATGATGAACATTGATTGCCTGAGAGGGGGGAGGGGGGTAGGGGGGGGGGGGGGAGGGGGGGGTGGGGGGGGGGGGGGGGGGGGGGGGGGGGGGGGGAGGGGGGGGGGGGGGGGGGGGGGGGGGGGGGGGGGGGTGCTGCTATTCATGCAAGAGAAAAGAGCTCAAAGTTATGCATAGTTAATGTTATACTTCGGGGAGCCGTTTCACCACCAAGGGCTTCACGTTACGTAGCGGTGAGCGCAAAAAAATAAAACAGCAAACAAAAAATCGGCCAAACGGTACTGAGAAAACCACCTCTGTTTTTTGCCCACCCGTTGCCGCAAACGCGTTTTGTTGGCTGCTCCCAAAGATATCTCTCGGCGAACTATCCAAATCCGTGAACTTGCATGGGTTTACTATAATTTCTTGTTGTGATTTGGTCCACATTATTAAAGTTTGGCTCAAATAATACGGTTATTTTGTTTTTTTTTGTTATATTGAAATAAACCGACTCAGACAAAGAGATCCTAATATTTTTATTGTTTTTTTTTCCCGCAACGTTTTCCTAAAATGTTTTCTCCCCCCACTTCTTAAGACCCCTTTTGGCGTAACGTTATGCCGCGGGGCTAACCGTCGTCTGAGAGAAACTAGAACCTGATCTATATATGCAACTCCCTCCCTTTGTTTCCTTTTTTTCCCTGCTTATTTTTTTTTTTTTTTCCTTTTTTTCCTTCACAAATTCCAACTATCCACAAACATTTGCGCTTGTTTTGGTTTGTGAATTGCGGTGTGCCCCCCCTCTGCTGTCCTAAAAATAATTAATCCGGTGTTTGGCTAATATTAACAATCTCCGTTAAATACGGTTGGGGGACGGCGTCCCCTGGTTTCCTCTTTCCGATTCGAATTGTTTTGGTTGGGAAGGATTTTTCCCGCGCTCCCGGAATACATTCCGATCACCGGGAGGCGTCTTGTGGTGTGCTAGAAGCAGAGGATTAATCACTAATTTGGAGAACTCAGATGAATTTTTTTTTTTCTGAAATTATTTATGAATGTGCTGAACGGGCGTTTGTTTCATATTGTCCGCCAGTTTGGAAAATGGTGAAAGGCAAGTACATGTGGCAAAGACTGTATATCGGAGGGGTGGAATGCCAGAACTAGCCCCATCTGTGCTCTTTTATTCCTTTTGAAGATAGACCCCGTTCTGGCAGCGGGCACCCCTACGATATATCTACACAGTTTTTTGACCTCTTGGGTCTTCGCCGGCCTACACGAATTTCTCGGCAAATATGTAGATTTTAGGCCCTACAACCCTCCCCGCGCTGAATTCTCAGTTCTTTCGTTTAGATTGACACTGAAATCTCAATAATTTAAAATAGAAAAAGAGTTATCGTTACGGTTGTGGCGCGGCCATGCATAGGATATTCTGGTCATGAACGGGGAGTTGGGAGTTTTTTCACCCCCCGGGGAGGAATTTATTTCTGAGACACTGGCTTTCAGTCCCCTTCTCCACCTTCTGATTCTTCTATCTTCTTCCCGTGAATGGCCAAACTCCATCTCAGGAGGGGTTGAGGGTCATGGGGAAAGACATGGGGTAAAAAGCGGCGATGGGGCGGGTAAAGAAAGCCCCACCCCATTATCTCATGAAATGAAGCAAATTTCAGTCCCATTTTTGGCCCATGAAACGAGCGGTATGTATGCATTCGTCTCATGGGCAAATTTGACGTGAAATTTTTCTTTATTTCATGAGATATTGGGGGTCAGTGACGGGGAGTTATTTCACCCCGGGGAGGATTTATTTCTGAGGACACTGGCTTTCAGTCTCTCTCACTTCTTCCCGTGAATCGGCCAACTCCATCAGGTTGAGGGTCATGGGGAAGACTGGGGTAAAAAGCGCATGGGCGGGTAAGAAGCCCGGACCCCAATTTCTCATGAAATGAATCCGAAATTCAGTCTCGTTTTGCCCATGAGACGGAGCGTTAATGTAATAGGCATTCGTCTCATGGGCAAAATTTTTGACTGAAATTATTTCTTTTATTTCAGAGATAATTGTGGGTGTGCGTTTTTACCCACCCATAGCGCTTGTTTTACCCCGTCTTCCCCTAATTGCCGATCGTATGTGCAGAAAAAAGAAAGAAGGAAAACGAAGGAGGAAATACAATCTCGGGGAAGACGGGGGCAAAAAGCCATGGTCGGGTAGAAGCCATGCCAATTATCTCCATGAATGAAGGAATCATTTTCAGTCACATTTTGCCCATGAGACGAGTGTCCACTGGTACTTTCTCAGTGCCGGTGTTGCGGGTGTATTTTTACCTCTATTAGATAAAGTATCCTGAGCGAAAGTAGTCCTAGCGTATCCCATGCAGAAGTCGTTTGTTTTGTCCGCCATTGTGAATTTTACGAAACTAAGCCTGGATTTATGATTCATCATTTATCGCAAAATAGTGTATCTTTACCCCCTCCTTCTCTTTTCTTGGTTCTTCCGTTATTAGGGATAGGGTTATGGTTAGGGATATGTTTAGGAGTTAGATGGGTACAAGGAGTTCGCATGTGGAGGTATAGATGTTTATGGACATGTATTATTTATCATGAACAAGGGGGTACCGATCATCTCTGTTCTCTCTTTCCATCTTGATATTTCCCCTGCTGCATACCGAGGCGCAACAGTATTAGAATATTCATTGAAAACCAAAAAGACATATTATAATACTGCTCTCTCTCTCTCTCCGCTCCTCGTCATCAGACCGAATCTCTCTCTTCATCTCGGGTCTCTATCGTCTCTCTCTCTCTTCTTCAGAGTAAGCTCGGCTGCTGCTCGGGCGTCAGTCGCAGCCATCCGTCCGATCTCGGAGGGCTCTGCTTCGCTCAGGTGCTCGTCTATCTCCCGGGACATGTGGCATCTGCAAGGGGGGCAATGGCTCAGCTTGTACCTAGTCTCAGGGTCGGGATCTCATGTCCGAAGAACTCCTCATCTCTCGCTCTCTACCAGGGAAAAACTCTCTCCGGTCCTCCGAAGAACAACGAGAGGGATCGGTATCTGGTCTCGGAAAGGAAAAGTGCAGGCGCATCTCCCGTCCGATCATCGTAACCTCAGGGGGATGCGGGGGAGGGTGCGGAAAGGAGGCAAGCCTCGTCTCACTCTCTGGGGGGCGTCCGTCTCTAGGAACCCTCCTCTCTCTCCGCTCCGCATCTCTCCTCGCTCGGGTCGGTACGGATGCTGGACGGTCTCGGGGTCTGCCTCCATGGTACGGGTCTCTCGGTTCCGACTCTCCCTCTCGAAGGTCTCCCGGTCGGGATATCCGTGGGAACTCGTTGTCTCGGGGGGATCTCCGACGCGCGCGTTGGGCTGGCGGGTCCTCCGATGGCTGCTCTCTGGTCTTCGATCGTCTCCGCAAATCGCCTCAAGCGGCAATCTCGTCGGACGGAGCTTCGGCGGGGGGTCGGCTCTCTCTCTCTTCTCAATCCTCCATGCTACCTCGGGTCCGCAAGAACGACGTCGAACAAGCGGAGGAGTCCGATCGAGGCAGAGCTCATCTCGGGAGTCTGCACGGGCACTTGAATGACGTCGCGGCACAGGAAGCGAATGCGATCTCCTCTGCTGGCCTGCGGGTCGGGATCGTCGTGCGTCGCCGTCGTCATTGTCCTCTCGTCGGCTGGGCGAAGTGGTGCGGTCATCTACGGGCGGGATCAAGGGTCTAATGTCCGTCCGGGTCTCCTGGCACAGGGGTCGGGGGGGGGGGCAGCGGAGGATTACACGATCCGGGGTCGCTCGACCAGCGGAGGCGATCTGGTCTCACGTGCTCTCATGCAGGTGAAAGGCTCTCATCTGCCTCTAGGTCGGGGCTCTTGTCCTGCGAGTCCGGGGTCCTCAGCCCTTTCTCTGACTCATCTCGCTCTCGCGGGACTCGATGGGCTCTCTCCGGGCGTCGGTCTTCTCGGCCTGGTCGGCGCGCGATCCACGGTCCGCGTGAGGGCAAACACCTCGCAATGCGGGACTGTGCGGAGGCGTCTCAAGATTCTCGGAATGGGCAATCTGGTCGGAACTCTCCTGCAAGTACGTGAGGGAGTAACTCGGCTCTACTCTCTCCGCTCATCGGTTCGGGGCTCACGTCTCGTGGTCCTCCTGGCTGCGATCGGTTCTCCTCAGTGAGGGGCCCTACACAGGTGTTCACGGTACGGGCGGCTCTGGGTCGAGGGTCGTCGCGGCCTCTTCGACGGAGGAGGAGGGGACACGGACATCTCATCCGCTACGCGGGGCATTGCGGTAGGATCTCGGGACCCGGGGATTGGGTCTCTCGGTTCTTCTGGGATGTGGGGTCATGATCCTCTCTCTCTCTCTCTCCTAAAATTTTTGTTTTTATTTTACATGCACACACCTCTCTTCTCTCTCTATCTTCTCTACTCTCTCAATCTCTCTCTCTCTCTATCTCTCTCTCCTAAATTTTTGTTTTGTTTATCAACACACCTCTCTTTTCTCTCTCTATCTCTCTCTCTCCATCATCGTCTCTCGGATCAGAAGATCATCTCTCTCTCTCGTCTCTCTCTTCTACTCTCTCGTCACTCATCTCTCTCAATCTCTCTCATCTCCCTCTTCTCCATCTTCTCTGGTTTTTTTTTATATCTCTATCTCTGTTAAAGTCTGGGTCTTCGAGTCTTGTTTCCTACACATAATCCTCAATAATCACTATTCCTCAAATAGACCAAGCCAGAAGGTATAAACCAAAGTCAGTTTTGTCCTGTTCGCGTTAGTTTGCTTGCTAGGAGAGTTTCACGTCTGCTGTGCATCATCTGACTGTCTGACACCAAAACACGGTCAAAGGTATGTCCAATCCGGGATTATTTTTTTTTACGATCATTTTAATAACAGGTTCTTTGAGTGTCTATAATACTTTGAAAAAAATTTGAGAGGAAAATTACTTTGTTAGCATGCATGTTGTCATTCTTTGCATTTATTTCATGGAGACGGCATGGGTTATTTTTATTAAGGTTACAGAGCTGTCAGAGGCGGCTTCGGCTGAGTTACTCAACTTCCTGTTGTCGCCTGAAATCCTGTCACCTGTGGTTCAGTGAACGCATACTTAATAAGGGGAATAATCCCTACCTAACACTTTATCCTTATTGGCGGCTGATGCTCTCTTCTCTCTCTGTGTGTGTCTTTCTCCTGGCTCTGTCTCTCTCTCTGCCTCTCATCCCATTCTCTTTCGCTCGTGTGTGTGTGTCTCTCTCTCTCTGTCTCTCTGTCTCTCTCTCATCTCTCTCTCTCTCTCTCAACACTGTAGAGCCCTATCAGTGACAATAATACAAAAAACGAACAATTAACTACCGACAGTGTTAAGTGATGTTATTTTATTCACAAGAGACAAAGGCAAACTGTTGGATATTTTGGCGAATGCGCCTTTATCAACCCAGACAAACAAGCACAGCAAATATAGGCAAAAGACAAAGGGCAACAAAGGGGCAACAACCAAGGTGATCAAAATAAACAAACATACTTCCGCTCTACTCCACATTCATGAATGATACAATTACAGACTGTGACATAATAATTAAATTCTGTCTCGCCCCTCCTTTCTGTCTGCTCACTGTTTAGTAAGGGGCAAGGGAACTGAATGCGGTAGCCGTGAACAGCGTCATGCTCGGATTCGTATCTCCTTGCTCAGGCCGACTAGATTCTCCCCTCTTGTGAAGTTCCTCGGCAGCCGTAACGATGTCGCTCAGAGCCTCCCAGTAGAGTGAAGCACCTTGGGTGAAGTTTTTAGACGTTGTCTCTGATGAGGTTCTAGTGGCTTTGTGTATTGTTAATGTAAGTGCACCGCATTGAAAGAAGTAAGGAAGGTGGGCGAGTGACGAAGTGGAACAGAGACGTTCGCGACTGCCAATGTCAGTGCCGTGAGTCGCTGGAGTGACCCGGGTTTGAGATCCAGGTCGAGTTCTCTTAGACCGGCGTCCGCGAGCGCGCATAACTGTTAGTGTTACGCCAAAGGGGTCCTAACGTCCAAGAAACACTTTTAGAAAACGTTTGTGTAAGAATAGTTACGCAGCTCTTTGTCAGATTGGTATAAAAAAGTAGTAGTATTTTAGACCTAATTTTAGTGAAACATCAACAACAAGAAATATATTCTCCCCTATAGTATTCCGGTTCACACTCTTGTTCGGTGTTTTGGCAAAAACGCCACGGTCACACAAACTATCGGCAAACGAAGGTGGATGTTCTTAGACAGTTTTTGACTGCTATTAGCAAGCGCCACTTAACGTTAGTCACCTTGGTGAAGCGCCCCCTGGCCTCGACCTTTCTTTTTAGTATTGAAGGGGGAATTTGGCACTGAAAAGTCTACTGGTCCTTCGATGGTGACTTTACTAATAGGCAAAATCTGACCCTGCGCTTACGCATACATGTAACTAAAAATCCTCTGGCAGTTAAAAGGTGTAAAGATTAGGGAGAAATCTGCTGCCTGGTGTGACCAAATTGATAGCTAGTTGTGTGAGTGGGTGTAGTACGAGCATGTATGTGATATGCGGATTTGTGTGTGTGTGGGTATGCCGTGCCACTGTGTGTGTGTGTGGTGTGTGTTATGTAGCTGTACAGCGGGTGTGTTGTATGTGGTGTCACTGTGTGTGTATGTGTCCAGACCTGCCAACCCGTACAATTTTGGCGTATTTTTGTAGGCCAATTTTCAAACTATGACCATTACGGCGGGTGAATAAAAAAATATGACCTAAAAAAATTGATAGATGAAATGTTTTTTTTAAAGCAGTTGGATCCCCGAAACGGATCGTAAGATCGTCTCGAAATCGGCGATTTAGCATAACTGCAGTAGTTGGTTGGAGGCAACCATAAGCTTGCAAATGAATCTCGCTGGCCAAATCATCAGGCGGCGTATAGAATGTTGTGATGCACGCAAGTTGGTTATATCCGACACGCACCCAAGATAACAGGAGACATTTTTGAAAATTTGGAACCCGCAAAAGCGATTGGAACCACTGTAACACATGTGTTTTTGTGTTGAATGGTATGTCACTGTATGGTGTGTGGTGGTGTGGGGTGGTTCCAAAGACAAGAAAAGGAGCACAGAAGATGCGACCGAGGAGCTCTCAGCAGAGTACGCCTTCAGTATGTGAATCACTCATGGAGCTGGCTGGGTACAGCTGTTGCAGTTACGCTTTTGGTTTGGTTTGGCCAGAAAGGTAATGCAAAGTCTAAGTCGAAAGTCAAGGTCGGAAGTCAAAAATGACTGTTTATTATCACTGTAGTAGATGAAATTACAGTGTGGTCTCGTACAAGCACAATACAAGCAAGGAACACATTACATAGAAAACAAAACAAGGAAAAATGGACAACAATTCAGCTCTGGCTCTCTGTGTTTAAATGTGCACATTTCGCAATTTGTGTTATGAATTTTAAATGATGAATGATTATGGTTGGTATAATTTTGTTTTCACAGCTTTGATTAAATGTTGCTTGGTCAGTGTATGTTGTAGCCTGTCATGTTGTTGGGGGAGCCTCACCTGGAATTTTCTCGTTTGTGTAGGATACTTGAACGTTGCTTCGCAAGAAGTTGAGACGATCGTTTATGGTCCGTACATGAAAGGCGACTATCAAAACATTAAGAACTGCCCTCTTTCCCCCATTTCTATCCTCGCATTTTCTTATTATTATTATTTATGTATTATTACCAAGTAATTTATCGGACTATAAGGCGAATGTGTTTTTTTCGACATCCAATTTTCGACCTAAAAATGCGCCTAATAAACTAGGGCGCCCTTGAGTGAACAAAAAGATCTGAGAAGGAAAGGCAACTATTGCCGTACTACAGTTATCTAACTGTGAGGTCACAGGGAGGACATCGGGAAGTGTACCGAGGATCGCAAGGTACGACGAATACTCACATTAAGATGCTTCACAATATCCTCATAATTATCGGGGGAGATACCGTCCAACAGATGCCCAAAACCGCTTCTTTGGATGTACAAAGCATCGTTGTAGATGCTAAATGCCATAATTCTCCATTTTCGACGGAAGTAAATTCCAAACACAACAACCGGGGAAGTTGCAAAACTGGAACTTTGATTATTGTGAGAAGTGAGACTAACTCTCGTTTCTAGACAGCAGTACTGGCGGTGGTAAGCGTTTCAGACTGTAGCAGGCTCAACTTCGACTGTTCTTTTGCCTGGCGTGTATCACCTTATAACGGGGCGCCTTTTTTTATTTATGTTTTTTCCAAAATTTTCTTGAATTGCCACTAATTCGCCTACACGGCGCGCTAATTGAGAATCCGAAAAATACGGTCTTATTATTATTATTGATTATTATTATTATTGGCGTTTGCACCGTGTTACAGGAACAAGCACCGAGTGTTGGTTTTGTATGTGCGGCCCCGGGAATAACGGAGTGGGACGGATCTCGTCTGCGCTTGTCATTTGAAAGAATTTTGTGAAGTGTATTTGTAGTGTATTAAAAGATCCCTGTGGGGGATACCGATGGGGGAGGGGGGGGGGGGGTGTTCTTTCAGTACCATAGTTCCCCGACCTTGCTTGGAAGTTCTCTGCTTTTAACTTCCACGTTACTTTCAGCTCTCTTTGACGTCTGCCGTTCCTGTTGCTTTCTGTCATCTATCTTTCTGCCTTATTTGGCGCCATTCTCCTGCCTTTAAAAAATAAAAAAAAAAATCTTCCAATGTTATCTCAGCTTTGAGCTCCTCCGAATCGAAGGTGTTGGCTGTAGGCGCAGCAGGGAGACCAGTGTAAACCTGAAAACCAACACCTTAACCCATATAGGGCGCTGGGGAAACGCAGGAAGAGATTTTATACAAAAAAAAAATCTTATTACTTATTAGTTCTTGCAATTGCTCTAACTCCCCTGTCCAGCATTCTATGCAATCACTGTCAGAGTAGACCTGTTTCCAACTAATACAAGGAATTAGCTCATTCACAAGCACAAAATGGTACGGGCCGGGTTCCCGATTAGACGCGTATAAGTTCCGTACGGAAAACCACTAAATAAGTGGAAAAGAAAGAAGGATAAACAGTTTAACGGCATATAGGAAATTACGGCGGACACGTGTGCAAATCTTTTCCTTGCTTTGTTCACTTATTTTATGGTTGCACACGGTTTCCGCAGAAATATCCGCTTATGTGTGTCACGACCGAAATGCAGTTTGCACTGTTCAAATAAATTTTATCTATTTTTTCCGCCACCTGCCATCTAAAGCTCGTATCTCTAACGACTTCTATCTGGAATGAAAGGTTGCGACTTTACATTGATACAAAACATTTAAAGGCAGAAACAATAATGATTCATTCGTAAATGTAGAATAACACGATGATTGCATGCAAATGTTCTCTTTCCTTCTCACACACACAGGCGCGTAGGGGGCACCCTCCGCTACCTCACACAACGCTAATTACCCTTTTCGCCGCCAACCCTTTTCAGCAAATTATAGGCTTAAATTTATCTGGGTGCGAGAACAATGTATATTAAAAATATGGGCAATGGCTTCTGTACCAACTGACATACCAACATTAGGCCTATCCTGTACTCGCAAATAAGAAATAAGGTCCTCTGGAACCGGCCCTGATTTGATGCTTTGTGACATGGTGTTAAACATTGTGGTGGCCTAAATGCGAAACTGCCGGTGAGAAGGTTATCATATATGTCTGAAACAAGTGAGTTTTAAGAGCGAGCGAAAGGCAGATTGAGGCGACATGATTGGGAGGAATTCATCCCAAGCACCCAACGAGCCTCTGTTCGCCACTGCTCCGAGCAAGATAGTATTAATTAAATTTCATGTATCTTTGTCTCATGGGTTTCGCCCTCGCTCTTCTACCCCGATGCAACCCGCACGCCCCTGTTCGCCAATCCCGAAGCGTGGCGAGACAGATGGAACATGACGCTTCATCGACGGACCTCCCCCCGCCCCCGAGACCTAGACCTCTTGACCTATGACCTCAGACATCGGGTCGAGGCGCCTACTATTGTCTTCAGCTTCAAGGGCCCCCCTCTGCCGCAGTTTCAGGAATCATTCCTGGCAATTGAAGGCGGTTTGAGGATGAAGTTCCGATCTGTAGTATCGATTTTCCATCGGTGGTTCGTGAATAAATGTACCGTATTTTACGATATTTTTTTGCCCAGACTGAGACCCCTGCACTTAGAATGTGACTAGTGAAATAGTAACGAATTATAGTAACAAATGTTTGGGTGGCGGCTCATAGACAGAGGTGCGTCCTTATCATCAGAAAATATGGTATGTGGTAGTTGTCGTGTGTGCTTGTAGTTGTGTCTGTGTGGTTTGTAGTAAGAGTATATCGGTGTGTCTGTGTGTGTGTTTGTGAGTTTGTAGTGGTGTCGTAGTGTGTTTGTAAGTGGTGTAGTGTGTCTGTGTGTGTTTGTAAGTGTGTAGTGTGTCTGTGTGTGTGTTGTAAGTGTGTAGGTGTCTGTGTGTGCTTGTAAGTGTGTCTGTGTTTTGTAATTGTTTAGTGTGTCTGTGTTGTTTGTAGTGTGTAGTGTGTCTGTGTGTTTGTTAAGTGGGGGTGTGTAGTGTTGTCTGTGTGTGTTTGTAATTTGTTGTAGTGTGTCGGTGTGTGTTTTTGTGAGTTTGCAGTGTGTCTGTGTGTGTTTGTCAAGTGTGTAGTGTTTCTGTGTGTTTTGTAATGATGTGTATGTGGTGTGTTTTGTAAGTTGTAGTGTGTCTTGTGTTGTTTTTGTAATTGTGGTAGTGTGGTCTGTGTGTGTTTTGTAGTGTGTATTGGTGTTTGTAGTGTGTAGTGTGTCACTGTGTGTGTATTTGTTTGATTTGAATGGGCGATGAGGAAAGCGCCTATCTGTAGTATTGATGTCTGTCAAGTGAGTTTGTGGATGTGGTGTTTGGATGTGGTAGTTGTGGTCCTGTGTGTGTCCTGTGTAGTGTGGTGTGTGTAGTTTGTCTGTGTGTGGTAGTGTGTGCTGTTGTATGTGTTTTTTTTGATTTGAAGGCGATTGAGGAAAAAGCGCCGATCTGTATATTGATATTCTCGGGTGAGTTTGTGATTCGTGTGTTGTGTGAGTGTGTCTGTGTGTGTATGTGAGTGGGTGGCATGTGTATGTGTTTGATTTGAAAGGCGATTGAGGAAAAGCCACCTCTCTGTAGTATGGTGATATTCGCGTCGGTGAGTTTGTGGATGTGGTGTGTTTTTTTAATGTGTGTGTGTGTGTGTTTTGGCAAGTTGAAAGTGGTTTGAGAGAAGTTCCGATCTGTAGTATTGATGTTCTGTCGGGGGTAGTGCGGGTTTGTTAAATATGTGTTTAGTGTGTGTGTTGGTGTTGTGCTGAAACATGTTCGCCCGGTCTTTGAAATTGAGTGCCATTTCAAGTCTTTGTAAGGTCTTTGAAAATTGGGCTTTAATCTGTGGAAAATCGTCAAATGGTTTGTGAAATTCATTGATGGCTAAAAGAGTCATGTGGCACCATAACGAGTTTTTGTTTACTGCAGAATTGATAAGAGCATTTTGACTATTTTCATACCGATGTACAGATGTCCTCAATTTGTTCGATATTTACTTCCTTCACGACAACCGCCCCTTTAATCCCTGGCTGTATTCGACTTGAGATAGAATTATAGACTTAATAATAATAATAATAATGGATTTATATAGCGCTCTGTTCTTACATGAGCTCATGTGCTTTCATTGATAAAACAAGAACATTAAAGGCAAACAAATATTAATCATTAGAAAGTAAATAAGCACGATGCCTTTACAGACACAGACGGTTCTCATTACTTCCATTACTGGCACACACACACACACAGCGGACGCACGCACGGCATGCGCACACGCACACTCGCACGACATTAATAATAATACACGAAAGTAGCATCATGCCTGAACTTAGAAGCTCTTCCAAAGTCTGATTAAATCTACAGGACAGTGGGAAGAGCTTTCTAAGGTTAGCATCATGCTAAGTCTCATGCTATCTCAACGGAATACAGGCCCTGGTCTTTTAGATACATCCTGTGCAACTTTATGATCATGATCGAAGCAATCTCATCAAATTGCTTTTCGTGAGAGGCCTTCGAAGTAGGATACAAGGTGGTCCTTGAGAAGGTCTGAAAGGTGTGACTTTTTTATATATAGTAATGTAACAACCTCTGTGAAGGCCTGTGGAGGAGAAATTTCAGATCTGCATTATTGATGTTTCCATTTGTTCTCATTCTTGTTTGATGAAGGCGACATTTTGCTTGAGAAAGTATGGAAAGGACAGCATTTTTTAGAATAACAACAACACAAATCACCGGCTTTGATGTGTTTTGCAGGCTGGGACGTGAAAAGCACCCGACGGGTTTTACAACACAGCTGCTTATCTCCCTCACTGCTCCACAGAGTGGTGCCGAACTGTTCGTCGAGCGCGGCGCAAGCGGCCAATCCTTGGCGGATCCGTTTTGTGGCCGCAGAAGCTGGCCGAGAATATGACTAGTTTGCCGGACTATCCCCGATAGGATCCATCGTTGGAGCTGCCGTGTGAGAGAGATTTTTTGGTGTATCGAGATGAGATTCTCAAGACCAAAAGGAGGAAAAAAGAGGCAGTGAAGATCCGGGGGTGGGCAGCATCAGGACTCGCTAGGCGTACAGGGGGCAAAAGCCCTTTGATGCTGAAGAATTTTTAACGTTTGACTCTGTAAAGATCACCCTCTGATACAGCACAATTATTAAAACAATATATCTCCTTGATTCCTACAAAGACCTTGTGAAATCATGAAGACCTTTGGACTCGACTAGACAGATACGGATAGAGAGAAGAGACAGACACATGGAATGAACTGATTCAGTGATTGGACAAAATATCTATCGACACTTAGTTCTACAGTCTTTGCTCACACAAAACTTAACCCTCCCCGCTCTGCCAAATTTTCTCCACAGCATTTACACTGAATCTCAAAATGACCCCTTGGGCATCAAAAAGGAGCCAATCCTCCAATTGGAGGAGAAAAATCTCATCTCTGTCAGTATTGAGTATGGAACCCACCGTGGGGGGGGGTCTTCTGTACAAATAGTTTCCCCGCACCTTCTGGAAGTTCCTTTGCTGGTACTTCCTCTAATACTGTCTCGCTCTTGACTGCCTTTTTCTTTGCTTTGTCATGTGCTATCTTTCTGGACCTTTTGCCCCATTTCTTCCTTCCTTTTTCTTTTGCTTTGTGTTCATTTGCTATCTTTCTGACCATTTTGCCCCATTTCTCCGGCCTTTTTTTCCACAAAAAATCTTCTGTATTTATTTCGCTTTTGGGCTCCTCCACCTCGGATGTTGTCGGCTGAATGCAGCGAGGACACCAGTGAAAACTGGAAACGGACACATACGTACCCAATGTGGCCTTATGTCCCAGCGAAACGCAGAAGAAGAGAAGAAGAAGAAAAGGTGGATGGATTTATACAGTGGAACTCCCTATTAAGACCAGGGCTCTGATACGTAGAGATTGTGCGTATTTACACCTGGAGCCCTACAATCAACCCCTAGAAATCACAAACCATTGCGGGAGATTTGCCTTTAGAATTCTCAGTAGGCGGGGTGAGGAGACCTCATTAAACGTGATTTATGCGTTAACACAGCCGTTTTTAGATTTTTTTTAAAATTTAACACCTCTCACTTCTGATCAATCGAACCGATTAATCTATATTGAATACCAAGTGAATGGTAAGACTCCGAACGTCACAGCAAGGTCTTTTATTTAAAAATCACCCAGAATAAAGTCCTAACTCGCATTTAATTTCTGAAATATGCAATATTGAAATATGCGAATGATGAATATTTTCATTCCCAAGCTAACAAGCACTTTCACACAACAAACATGAATTGGGAATTAAAAAATCCGTAAATGGCGCTCCGAGTCAATACTGGCGTCACGTCACTGGCGAAGAAGACTAAAAATTTTGGTCATCTTCGAAAAATTCCGTTCAAAAAGATATGGGTGCTTTCCTTGCTGTAGAGAACCAAAAACGGACCCATTTGATAGTCATGAACCGGAAGAACTGAACTTAGTATATTGCTGTGGTAGGGCAAAAAAGTGACAAGTGAAAAACTACTAGACCGGGCGTTCCGGGCGGTCGCAATCCGGCTACGGGAAGCCAATGGTAAAGAAAAAATCGGTCAGATCTGTCGTATGTATCCTTGAGAGGGGTTAGAATCACGACGTTTTGCTCATTTCCGTAGTTATGCTATGCCCACAATGATGGAGTTGTATTAGATCTGAAATTCCTTACAACCCCTTGGATTGCCACCTGAGACATCTCTGATGATGTAATCAGTTGAAGAGGTAATAACCTGATATGCTGGCTTTTGCTCGAACATAATCAAGTAGAGTAACTCATTCAACACTGGGCCGATTGTGCTTCCCTTTACAACCCATTCAACACGAATGTACGCTATAATGTACTATTAGTGCTTAGCCATGTCACAATTTCCCGACGAAGCGCATGCAACCCAAACAGTATTAGAAGTGTTCTCTATGGTCCCTTATAGGTTTTTTTCAACATGAAAGTCACTATCTTGTCTATTTTTAGTACCGCAATGAATGCAAATAAGTCACTACCCCGTCTCTTACGTCATGCTTTTTTTTAAATCTGCTAATATACAAATTTTACTTTTGAATTATTATAACAATACTGCAACAATTTTTAAACTACTGCGGTTAGCACTTATTTTTAAATAATTTTTATGTAATGAGCAAACCTGCCTATGTGGAGACGTTTGTGCGCGCATGTACGCTATAGCGTACATTAGTGTTTGAAGAGAGATTATGATCTTCCACAGAAGCCAGGGCGTGGGATTTACCTATGGCAGAGTAACTTCCCCTGTTTGACTGATTGAATTAGGCAGATAACTCCTACACAAAACCATAAAATAAATTAATAATACTCCCTTAATTATTTTTCCGACATTCCTATATACTTTCCTGGCCTTTTTGGGGCTATTTTTTCGAGGTCTTTATAGGGAGGTTTTTGAGAAGCCAGTCTTACCACAAAAATAACGCGCTGTATACACTGGAACCACCCTTATAAGACTCCCTCCCACATCAGACCTACTTCTCTGAGACATGGTTCTTTGTAATTATCAAATACTTCCCATGACCCCTCCCTTATAAGACCTCATTTTGGATGATTTTGAAGGTCTTATAAGGGAGGTTCCGCTGTACCACTTTCATTTTTTTGTAGAAAATCATTTATGGCACAGCTCTCACTTTGACCATTGGCTGCCTTGTGCAGTAAATATTGTTTTTGAATTGTCCTTGTTTAATAATGT
Organism: Phymorhynchus buccinoides; assembly: GCA_017654935.2. Classification (NCBI taxonomy): domain Eukaryota; kingdom Metazoa; phylum Mollusca; class Gastropoda; order Neogastropoda; family Raphitomidae; genus Phymorhynchus; species Phymorhynchus buccinoides. The sequence goes on from CM065710.1 coordinate 10,554,141, forward strand.
CTAAGTGCTGGGATAAATAATCATATAATTTTGCAATACACCTTGCAAGGTTTTGCAAAAATTGTGGCAAGTTCGTAGTATGTTTGTACCATTCCATGTGCTTAAAGACTCGCAGGGATCATCCCACAGCCGATGGTAGCACTTTGAACACTATGTAGCAAAAAGAAAAGAAAAGAAAAAGAAAAGGCAAAAATCACCGGCTAGGGGTGGAACATTCATTTGCGCCCGGTATTATGATTCTGTATTATTTTGTTTTCCATTGCGAGAGTGGGTAAGTGATGCAGGGTTTGTGTAACTGTGTTTGTGTGTGTGAGAGAGAGAGAGAGAGAGAGGAGAGAAAAAGTTCTCATTGTTTTGGGAGTGTTCTTGTTGCAAGCATCATGTTATATTTCATTTTGTGAAATTTATGCCAGAATTTTGAATCTGAGTAAAAGATTATTTTATTCAATAAAATAACCAAATAAGCCATATATAAAAGATTCATCAGATTGAACATTTTTTCTTTTTTAATTATTTTTGTTTTTATAAAGCCTATCTGATTTAGTAAGATGATGAAATGTGATATGTTTTCCTTATCTGATCTGCCAAATCCGGGGGATCCCGTGGGGGGGGGGGGATGGGGGGGGGGGGGTGGGGGGGGGGGGGGGGGAGGGGGAGGGAATAACTACTAATTGAAAAACCACACAAGGAATTATTTCTTTATTTTATGTGCTGGTAATATAATATATGGTGTTTATTGGTAAGGGGCAGCTTTTACAGAATTTGAGACATACCATACGTGACACACCACGAAAGGGCCATTGTCCAACTGCCCATTTCTGTGAGAAAAATTATACATTTAAAAGTTCAGACATTGTCTGCTTGCATGTTTACGAGTGTAGGCAGCGCGGAGAGATTGTGTCGGCTAGAGGGGGGGAGGGGTAGGATGTGTGTTAGTATGTGTCTGTGAGTGTGAGTACACATGAGTGCTTTGTTGTAATGTGAGTGCGCGCGCAGCGTGTGTTGTGTATTTGGCGTGTATTGTACAAGTGTCATGTTTGAGTACTTTTGTGTGCGTTTCAGTGAGAATGTGCTTTATGTGTGTTTGATTAAATATTTGTGGTGTTTTTACAGGGTGGTATGTTTGAGTAAGTTTTTGTGTGCGTTTCAGTGAGATGTGCTTTATGTGTGTTTTATTAAATGTGTGTGGGTGTGTGTGTGTGTGTACAAGTGTATGTTTGAGTCAGTTTGTGTGCGTATTCAGTTAGAATGTGCTTTATGTTTTGTTTGATTAAATGTGTGTGGGCTGTGTGTGTTTGTACAAGTGTATGTTTGAGTAATTTTGTGTGCGTTCAGTGATGTGCTTATGTGTGTTTGATTAATGTGTGTGGGGTATGTGTGTGCATGTCTGTGTGCAAGACGGTCGTGCGTGTGGGGTCGGTTTTTGCGTGTGTGTGTGTGATGTTTCAATGCCTGATTGTAAAGCGCTGTGCCTCGAATAAAAAGCGCTATATAATGATACCGTATTTATTGATTATTATGATTTCTAAACGGTGATAAGGCAACCATTTCTTGTATCTTTTAATCCGTTCCAAAGTTTATGAGCATTTACAGTTAGTAGGATTAGTGTCGGTCATTTTTGAGAAAATCAATCTAAAGTTTAGCCTAGCTGGAAAAAAAAACATGGACCTGCTCGTTTTAAAGCACTTATAAAGACCATTTAGAGACCATATTAAAGATTGTCCTTTCATCAATATGAAAGATAAGATTATAGAACACGAACATCCCAATAACTCAAATTGACCCCCCCCAAAAAGAGATTTTGACTTTGGCAAGCCTGTTTGTGAGAAACTGCCCGCGACTAATGTCCCTTTCGTGGTGCTGGGTCACATCTAGGCATTGTGGAATCAAGGAGTAAAATTTGACTGTGGAATTTGAGAGTTTTTTTTTTCTTTTCTCATGGGTGTTTTTTAATGTCCGAAACTGAAGAGATATGTATGAATTTGGAAGTCTTGAGCATAGTTTTTTGTTCGTTTTCGTTCTAACTAGAGATTGCGTAGACAGCCCAGATTGTTATGTGTTATTAATGAAGGCAGAAGTTCCTCTATTGAGCACGTTCAGGATGAGAAAAGGGACAACCTTCATGAAAATTTAGAGTTGTTTTACCTACATTACTTCGGTCAAATGCCATGAGCGAAATGGCAGACAATGGCGTCAGAAGCTTGAAACCGCGGATGCGAGTCAGCACTTGCAACGACTATTTAAAAAAAAAGGGGGTGGACCAGTTGCTACAAAGTGATAGAACTTGCAAACTGTACATAAAAATATAATTACAATCATTTCAGAATGACACACTGCATTCTAGCTGTCATTTTCGTATGGGGGCTGGTAGTGTAATGGATAAAGCATCCGGTCTCCCAATCATATGTACCAGGGTTCAAACCTGGCTGGAAACCATTTTTTTACTTGAAAATACAAACTGTTTATTATCTTTATTTTCATAAATCAAGTCTTGCTCCTGTGGGAGTTGAACCCAGGACCTTCAGATTCAGAGCTAAGCTTTTCTCCAATGGACTATCCAGGCCCAACCCCAAGATGACAATGTATATAATAATGTTGTAAATCCGAAGAATTAGTTCACTTGTTACAGTTGCTTCCTTGAAGTCCTAAAATCAAAGAACACAAGACATGGAAACTCATTTATGGCGATGATAAGTTTACTTGACACGCCAGACTGGGGAATTGTCAAGACGAAAACTCGAGAAAGCCCCCCAATTGACTTTAGTAACAATTTCCAAAAACATTTTTTCACGAAATCCGCATTTCCGCGGGGGACAATTCCAGTGCCTGCACGCACTCTCACACAAAACAGGAGGCGAAGGAAAAACCCATGGGGAGTGATTGAGTTTTTTTCCATTGTCTTTTACTCACAATGACAACATATTTATACACAGTGCTCACACAGACACCAAAACAGTTCATACATTTGTACACGCTTACATTCCTATAAAGCACATATCACGCATTATTTTGTCCAATTTTAACTATGGTGTAAGTTTAGGAGCCAGTCTGTACCTTCTATGCAACATTATTTCTCAAGCATCCAATGTTCATTTTCGAAGAAATCATGTATTTGCATTCTCGCTACCCACACGCGCCTTATGAAAACGTGTTTATATGGGAGGTTAAAATATATAAATGTGACCAGAGTTAGAAACCAGGCTACAGTCGGAATTGTCACTTTTGACGTTTTTATATCATCTGAAGTTTCCATTCGACAGACTGACAAGAGCAAACGGAGATTGATCTATCTGGCTATAGGTCCTTTTTTCTATAATGTTTTAAGTTGACAACATACACAGATCAAGTGATAACTGAACTACCCTGTCTTTTGTGGCATTGCTGGAGAATGGGGCTTACAAGCGACTTTAGCTAGGTTTTCCCATACTCTGTCACAATGTTAAAAATTATCAAACTAAAAAACAATCACAGCACGTTTCCATCCATCCTATTCTTTCAATGTTTAAATATACATTGGAAACATCCAAAACTATCTTTCAATGTTAATAGACATTGACATCAAACGACAGTAAACTCTATATTTCAAAATAAAAGTAAAGCAACAGGACAAAAAAATAGGCCTCTGGCTGCGAGGCGCTCTCCAGGTGGGAGCAACGCTGAATTTCAGAATGACAGTTAAAAGTTTACATTCAAAATAAGTTGAGCACGAAAAACAAAGGGGGTGTTCGGTGCTTCTGCATGGCTGCGACGCGCTCTCAGGTGGGAGAGCCACCCGAATTGTCACAGACCGCCTCTGTGACTATAAGTACCTAATACCAATACCAAATACTTTCAATCATTGCCGTTTTCACCTCTGATCCAATACAAAAACGACAGTGGCAATATTGTTCCCTTTGTTATCATTTACCATTGCCCCCACCCGCCTGCTGGGATACGGGATCTTTTGTATAATAGTTCCTCACCATTCTGGAAGTTTCTGTGCTGGTGAGCTTCTAATCTGTCTCTCTCTTTGACTCTTGCCTTTTTCCCTTTCCTACTGTCATTCTACTATCTTCTGCTTACCAGTCCATTCTCCTGCCTTTTTTCACGAAACGTTTCAAAAACATTTACCTCCAGCCGGTCAGACTAGCTGTCCTAAGTATTTCTATCGCATAACGTCAGCATGACGCATCTGCACATCTGCGGGAATGGCCCAGATATGTCAAAGCGTCTCCTCAACGTTGTGTACAACTTGCCTAAAAACAACCCACCAAGAATGTACTATTCACAAGTTCGATAAAAGTGATGCGAGTTAACGTAAACTCTTTTCAACAAAATCGTC
>CM065710.1:10558961-10571461 GCA_017654935.2 Phymorhynchus buccinoides
ACAGTTTTTGTGTGCTGCAAGAAAACCATCACTTTTTGTTTTTATATCGTGAAGAACGTATTAAGTAAAAATTAGTATTATGGGTGCACGCAAGAAAACCACATTACATAGGCAGCGATTTAATGCTCCCAAAAAAAGAGATGATTTTGACCCCAAAAAAACAGATGCTTGTGGCAAAAGAAAAGACCATCTAACCCTAACCCTATCCCTAACCCTATCCCTATCCCTGTCCCTAACCCTATCCCTAACCCTATCCCTAACCACGGAAATAACCAAGAAATAGAGCAGGAGGGTGTAAATCTACATATTTGCCGAGAAATCGATGTACAAAGCCATGCACTTATACTATTTTTTTTGCTGGAACTATTCCTTTTTGGGGTTGATAAATTTTAAGCACATTACAAATCACTAAAGAAATGGATGGTAATGGTCGATTTCTTTTTTCTTCTGCATGTTGGGTCTTCGCCTTTGTGTTTTGAAATAATCCATATGTTCATGCTGTATCCTATACAACATGCTGACACAGAATTGCGAATAACACAATGAATAATCGCTAGGCTTGCAATGCATGGGTGACGTAGAGTAAAGCGGATTTGAAAGTATTTTGATTTTGTTGATACTTTAATTAATGCATAGTAGTAATTTGTGCAGCGATTAACCCATTTGTGCCGGATTGTTTTTGCATTTTTGATTTTATTACCTTAGAAATATTATATACAATGCATTCATACTGTTTTTTGACCACATTTTATAGTGTCATGCACTGTGTAGGCTCAAATGTAGGTGTCCCCCCATGTAGGGACGCGAGGATTCAGAGGGTACAGGTGGGGTTTTTTTGGCAAATGCAAAACACAATCAAAACAGGGTATAGCATTCAGAAAGCAGTTTGTAGTAATTGGACACTTAATTGTTGGTTGAAGAACTGTACTTTTGACAATTTTACGATTGCTCTGCTAAATTCTAGCGACGTACATTATCATGTGGGAAATAGCGTTGTTATCATACAAATTGAGGGATATGAATATCTTACTTTATTTCACTAAGGTAGATGGATTGTTTATCACATTTACTTGATATTTATCTTCATTCAGTATCACTATTATGTCATTTATAGTTAAAACAAACAAAATAATAATAATAATAATAATAATGAATATTTAGGGCGCTTAATCTTAACAAAAGCCCTAAGCGCTTACAATCATGATAAAAACAATACTAAACAAAATGAAAAGCTAGACAACACACAAAACACTCACACGAACTTGAGGTCAAACACACACACACACACACACACACACACACACACACACACACACACACACACACACACACACACACACACACACACACACACACACACACACACAAATCAATCGTATGTACAAAAAAGCAATTAAAATAATTTTATTAAAATCAAGTTCACTTACCTATGAAGACTACAAACAACTGGATATACTAACTTTTCAAGACAGACTTTTCCTCAAAAAGGCAATCTGCATGCATACTATTGTGAACGGAAATGCTCCAAAAAAGATAACAGATACATTTACGACAAACACAAGCAGACACACCCATTTACTCTCATTCCCTCGACCAAATAATAATCTATTCAAATCTAGTCTCCTCTATTCGGGTGGAGATTTATGGAACAAACTACCCTCCATTTTAAAAAAAACATGAAAAACAAGTACTACTTTAAGAAAAAAATGAAAATGTATCTCTTTAACAGGACATAATTGATAACTTTATTCCAATTATTTGAAATAATGGAAATGTAGCCTACATAATATATTTTGGTAAGTAAATGTGATGTTTTAAATGTTTCGTTGTTGATGTTGATGTATATATTGTACATAATATGCTATTCGCCCAGTCCCCATCCTTCTTCCTGTTTTTGTGTGTGGAATATTTGCTTGTTTCTTTAATTAATTGTTTACTTGTATATTTTCCTTTTCTTGTTCGCGACTTTGGAATGTTTAGTTCTTTATTTTTTCTTTACATCATTTTTTATGGATGGCTTGTTGAAAAAAAGCATGTTTTTGCTTATACAATGTTCCCATCTGGAAATAAAATTTTGACTTGACTTGACTTGACACACACACACACACACCAACAAACACACACACACACACACACACACACGCGCGCGCACGCACACACATGACTCAATGGATAACCTTTGCAGGAGGAGGAGGAGAAAGATTATGTTTTGAAGAGAGTTGTTTTAAGGGAGGACTTGAAAGAAGAGAGGCTGTTTGAGGTTCGGAGTGCAGAAGGGAGGCCGTTCCAGGAGGAGGGAGCTTGGAAGGGAAAAGAACGTTCGCCAAGAGTTCTGGCACGGAAACGAGGGATCTGCAGAACGTGAGTGTCAGAGGAGGAGCGAAGCAGTCTGGTGGGAGTATAAATCGATAGAAGATCAGAGAGATATGATGGGGCCAAACCATTCAGCGACTTGTAACATAATAGAGAGAGTTTATACTCAATGCGCTTTTCAACAGGGAGCCAGTGGAGAGATTGAAGCAAAGGAGAAACATGAGAGGTCCTCGGGCATTTCAGGACGAGGCGAGCAGCATTATTTTGGACTTTCTGCAATTTAATCAGGAGATTTTGTGGGCAGCCAGCAAGGAGAGAATTACAGTAATCAAGTCTTGAAAGAACAAAGGCAGAAATGAGGGTTTTGGTGGCTTCTTCAGACAGAAGATGACGTACAGAACTGATGCGCCGAAGCTCCGAATAGCAAGCACGGCAGACAGAAGAAATTTGACTTTGAAAAGAGAGTGTCTGGTCCAGTACAACGCCTAGATTGCGCACGGTAGTAGAGGTCTGTGAATGAGAGAGTTTCCAAGTTGGACAGAAGTAGGGACAGATATTGTAGACATGAGCCTTTTTGATAGAATGAAAATCAGTTAAGTTTTGTCGTTGTTTAGCTGGAGCTTGTTGTAAGTCATCCATGCCTTGATGTCAGAAATACATAGCTGTGTACGTTCAATGATGGAGGGGAGTAGAGAGATATCACCAGAGGTGTAGATTTGGTTGTCATCAGAGAAAGCAGTGATGGTAAATGTCATGATGGGCCACAATGTCAGAAATAGGTTGAGTGTATAGAACAAAAAGAATGGGACCCAGAACAGAGCCCTGGGGAACTCCATGCTTCAAATCGGCTGAACTTGAAGAGAAGCCGTTGACAGAGACAACTTGAGTACGACCGGAGAGGTACGAGTGAAACCATGTCAGTGCATTAGAAGAGATGCCAAAAGTATGTTGAAGTCTAGAGAGGAGGGTGGAGTGATCGATGGTATCAAAGGCGGAAGACAGGTCTAGAAGAGAGAGCAGAGAAACCTGACCACCATCAAGAGCAGACAGAAGATAACACATTTATTGCTGTACATTATTACCATCTCAAAGTTGCCTTCTCATCCATTGTTGCACATTTTCAGCATATCGTCAGTGAAATTCAAAAACCTCGTATCTCGATTTTTGAGGGTTTTGAGTTAGATACATAGTCAGCTCTCTCATTTTCCCCGCCATATTCCAGCAAAAGCACGTATCTCTAATGACTTTCTATCTGGGGTAAATGAGGTTGTGTAAAATTAATGGAAGAAAAACTATAAGTCCCAAATTCAGATCTAGTTAAGGACAAAAACCTCGTATCTTCGTTCTTTTTAAGTATTAAAACAAACAAAAAACGAAGTTATTTTAACAAAATGCTGGACTAAACTCACAATGTCTTGAACAACATATTCATCATAGTTAATGAATTGTGGTAAATGCGGTTAATTTTTAAACTTTTTTTTTTTCCATTTTTCTCAAAACTACCAAAATTGAGATAGGTTTTTGAATTTCACCGACGATATGCACTTTTCAGGAATCTGCATGATAGCATCATGAACAGACTATGAAATCTGAACATGACTATTGCAGGCAACATTCATAAGCAACTACTTGTTTAACCGAGGCGTGGTCACCGCTACAGCTATCTGTATTAATTTTTAAAAATCGGGACTTTACTGGGTTTCGTACTGCCTCCGGGCATTGCCTCCAGTATTGTTCCAACCATATTTGTATTTACAAATGTCCCATATGTGTCTGATTCAGACCAAGAGGACGTAAAACTCCATTTTCTCTCTCTCTCTGCAGGCAACATTCTTCGTGGTTATAGGGGAAGACGGGGTAAAAAGCGCATGGGCGGGTAAGAAGCCCACCCCAATTATCTCATGAAATAAAGAACATTTCAGTCAAATTTGCCCATGAGACGAATGCTAGACATTAACGCTCGTCTCATGGGCAAAATGAGACTGAAATTTGTTTCATTTCATGAGATAATTGGGTGGGCTTCTTACCCGCCCATGCGCTTTTTTACCCCGTCTTCCCCTAGTGACTTAGTTTTGTAGAAAATATTGTTATAGGCATATGTTAAGTGCTTCTTATAATGTTCCTAAAAATAGCCATATTTTATTATTTTTGCTTCCTGTTTTTGCTTTGAGTTGATAGTTATGCCAATGTCCAATTGCATTAGTCCCCATTTACTGCAAATATTGTTTAAGCCACATAATTTCTTTAGTAACAGAGTCACTAAATACTGGAATTCTCTTCCAGCACATATCAAATTGGCACCTAACCTTAATCAGTTCAAAAACCTCCTCGATAAAGACCCCAAGAATCAACAATTGAAATGTGTATATGATTAACACATCTAAAAGCGTCCTAGTCATGCCAATCATGAAAAAGAATACAAATAATCAGACAGGACACATTAAGAGGCCGCGAGGCCTAGTTGTCCTCATTCTCTGACCTGACCTGACCTAAGCACTGAAACCAATTTTGAAAAGATACTCTAATACTCCACTTTGTCAAAATTGGTAATTTTACAAATTTGATCAACAATTTTCCAAGAAATCTGAATTGAAAGACTTGAAAAATATTGGGCGTATTAGGTTTTAGATTGACAAGTCTTGTGCAGTTCTTTGCATTGCTTTATGTTCTATTATGACCCATAGTAGCCATATTATCCACTTAATTATATATTGCAAGCATAACTGGTTTTATCGTGAAGAATGTATTCAGTAGAAATTAGTAGGGGAAGACGGGGTAAAAAGCGCATGGGCGGGTAAGAAGCCCACCCCAATTATCTCATGAAATGAAGCAAATTTCAGTCTCATTTTGCCCATGAGACGAGCGTTAATGTCTAGCATTCGTCTCATGGGCAAATTTGACTGAAATTTTCTTTATTTTATGAGATAATTGGGTTGGGCTTCTTACCCGCCCATGCGCTTTTTACCCCGTCTTCCCCTATTATCAGTGTGCAAAATGCTTTAATAGTTTTTCAAAAATGGGAGATTGTAGTGATTTTGCCAAAGTAGTGATATTGTCGACCCTGTATACACTCATATCTTGCGAGGTGATCGAGGTATTAACATCATTTTGGTTTAAAGCTTTTCTATTTGTAATTAGAAATCTTTAAGAAAAACATAGAAAAAGTTATCATATTTTCGAAAAAGACATTTTGACTTGCTACCTAATTTTACGGGGTTTATTTTCTCTCACTAGTATCATCACTGTGAGAGCTAAGAAATAGCAACACTAATAAGAGTATTCAGTCCTCTAGAGGACGTTGTTATCATAAGAATGTCGATAGTTGTATTTACAGTGATCTGTCTGGAAGAAGAGCAAAGAAAAACGCACAAGAAAGGGTCAAAAACAACTGTACCCTCTCAGTCCTAGTCCCCATGTTGGGATGCATGCATTCTACATCATTACAGTTCAAATACAAAAATCAACGAAAACTGCTGAAAAAAACCCATTTAGATTAGGTTTTTACCTCCAATTTTTTCTCCATAAACATATTTAGAAACTATTACAGGAAAAAAAAGTTCACTTAATTATTGTGACTATCTAATTATTGTGGTGAGAAAGCCTTGCATTTTGTTTTTGGCGAATTGCAGTTTCCTATTTCAGAGAGGGGGAGCTCTGTAGTGACTCACCTATTTGTTATGATGCCCTTGAAATATGAAAACAGTTATTTCCTAAATATGCAAATGCATATGCACAGGGAATGGTGTCTTTTCTCTCAGGGGTGTCCTCATGTCCTCACGCTAGGCTCAAATGGGTTAACGCCCAGGGCCTGTATTCACGTTGAGATAGCATGAGACTTAGCATCATGCTAACTTAGAAGCTCTTCCAAAAGTCCTATTAAATCCTATAGGACATTGGAAGAGCTTCTAAGTTAGCATCATGCTATGTCTCATGCTATCTCAATGTGAATACAGGCCCTGAAGATTATTTGAGCAAGCTGTGACAATACAGTATTAGTCAGTTTGCTGCACGTGGCAAAGAAGAAAAAGGCTAGGTATAATACAGCTAGTTCGTAGGTAGTTGGTGTTTCGATCAGCAAGGAGAAAGGTGGTTTGACTGATTCTGTTTTCATCGCTACTGTGAATTCTTCTAACATTCAGCCACAGTCAGAAAGGTAGGAAACGTTTTATTGGACTTTATGATTTTGTTGACTTCTCCTTCTTACTTTGCTTGGTGCATAGCAAGTTATTTGGTTTGTTTGGCTAGTTGGTGCGTCCGTGTGCGCGCGCGCGCGCGCGCGCGCGTGCGTGTGTGTGTGTGTGTGTGTGTGTGTGTGTGTGTGTGTGTGTGTGTGTGTGTGTGTGTGTGTGTGTGTGTGTGTGTGTGTGTGTGTGTGTGTGTTTTTGTGCGTATGTGTGATTAAAAAGAAACACCCAACAGATTATAATACTTAATGACATTTGTGTTTTACCTTGGCCAGTTTGTATGTCCGACTCTGTTTGCCTCTCTCTCTCTTTGTGTCTTGTTCTCTCTCTCTCTCTCTCTCTCTCTCTCTCTCTCTCTCTCTCTCTCTCTCTCTCTCTCTCTCTCTCTCTCTCTCTCTCTCTCTCTCTCTCTCTCTCTCTCTGTCTGTGTCTGTCTGTCTCTCTTTCCCCTCTCTCTCCCTCTCCCCCCCCCCCCCCCACCTCTCTTTCTCTGTGTGTAAATGTGTGTACACGTAATTCATTTGCGAATGTGCTATGTGTGTTTATCTCCGTATGTGTGCCATGCAACTGTGTGTACATGCATGCATGTATGCTTGCTTGGGTGTGTGTGTGTGTGTGTGTGCATGTGCTTGCACGCTTGCGCCTAGTTAAAACACTCACTCTTCCCCAAAATGTGTGCTAGTGTGAATGTGTCTGTGTGCGCGCACGAGTGTGTGTGTGTGTGTGTGTGTGTGTGTGTGTGTGTGTGTGTGTGTGTGTGTGTGTGTGTGTGTGTGTGTGTGTGTGTGTGTGTGTGTGAGTGTGTGCGCGTGCGTGTGCGAATGTATGTGTGTGTGTGTGTGTATGTCTATTTCTTTGTGTATGCATGTGCATGTCCAAGAGGAATGTGTGTGTGTTTGTGTGAAGCATAGGGGAAGACGGGGTAAAAAGCGCATGGGCGGGTAAGAAGCCCACCCCAATTATCTCATGAAATGAAGCAAATTTCAGTCTCATTTTGCCCATGATACGAGCGTTAATGTCTAGCATTCGTCTCATGGGCAAATTTGACTGAAATTTTCTTTATTTCATGAGATAATTGGGGTGGGCTTCTTACCCGCCCATGCGCTTTTTACCCCGTCTTCCCTAAATAGGGCATAGGACTGTGGTGGTGTCGAGGGATGAACTTAGGGGGAGGTAGGAGGCTAGTTCTCGACTCCGGAACGGACCAAAAAAACGGACGCAAGCTCACATACCGGGAGGAAATCTTTTTCAAAGCGTTTCTTGAAAAATAAAAAAAGGCAGGAGAATGGACCAATAAAATAAGGCAGAAAGATAGTAGATGACACTAAGAAAAGGGAAAAGGCAGAGTCAAAGAGAGTAACAGATTAGAGTAAGCTTCAAGCACAGAACTTCCAGAAGGTGGGGAACTATTTATGCAACAGACCCACCCGGTATCCTCACGGGGTGGTGGGTGGTGGGGTGGTGGGATCGCCCCCCTTTCTCTTTCTTATCTGTCGAAGAATGTGTAGATGTGAATTGATTGCGAGTACGCAATGTCTTGAGGTGTGTGCCTATCTGCGTGCGTGCGTGTGTGTGTGTGCGCGCGCGCGCGAGCGTGTGTGTGTGTGTGTGTGTGTGTGTGTGTGTGTGTGTGTGTGTGTGTGTGTGTGTGTGTGTGTGTGTGTGTGTGTGTGTGTGTGTCCGTGCGTGCATGCGAGTGTGCGGGCATGCGTGCGCGTCCTTGTGGAGTGCGTGAATCTTTGTTGCACAGTTCACTCTTCCACTGTCACCATGATGTTGTTCTGTTGTACAGTTCACTCTTCCACTGTCACCATGCTGTTGTTCTGCTGTACAGTTCACTCTTCCACTGTCACCATGATGTTGTTCTGCTGTACAGTTCACTCTTCCACTGTCACCATGATGTTGTTCTGTTATACAGTTCACTCTTCCACTGTCACCATGTTGTTGTTCTGCTGTACAGTTCACTCTTCCACTGTCACCATGATGTTGTTCTGTTGTACAGTTCACTCTTCCACTGTCACCATGCTGTTGTTCTGTTGTTCAGTTCACTCTTCCACTGTCACCATGATGATGTTCTACTGTACAGTTCACTCTTCCACTGTCACCATGATGTTGTTCTGTTGTACAGTTCACTCTTCCACTGTCACCATGATGATGTTCTGTTGTACAGTTCACTCTTCCACTGTCACCATGCTGTTGTTCTGTTGTACAGTTCACTCTTCCACTGTCACCATGCTGTTGTTCTGTTGTACAGTTCACTCTTCCACTGTCACCATGCTGTTGTTCTGTTGTACAGTTCACTCTTCCACTGTCACCATGATGTTGTTCTGTTGTACAGTTCACTCTTCCACTGTCACCATGATGATGTTCTGTTGTACAGTTCACTCTTCCACTGTCACCATGATGATGTTCAGTTGTACAGTTCACTCTTCCACTGTCACCATGATGTTGTTCTGTTGTACAGTTCACTCTTCCACTGTCAACATGCTGTTGTTCTGTTGTACAGTTCACTCTTCCACTGTCACCATGATGACGTTCAGTTGTACAGTTCACTCTTCCACTGTCACCATGCTGTTGTTCTGTTGTACAGTTCACTCTTCCACTGTCACCATGCTGTTGTTCTGTTGTACAGTTCACTCTTCCACTGTCACCATGCTGTTGTTCTGTTGTACAGTTCACTCTTCCACTGTCACCATGATGTTGTTCTGTTGTACAGTTCACTCTTCCACTGTCACCATGATGATGTTCAGTTGTACAGTTCACTCTTCCACTGTCACCATGATGTTGTTCTGTTGTACAGTTCACTCTTCCACTGTCACCATGCTGTTGTTCTGTTGTACAGTTCACTCTTCCACTGTCACCATGATGTTGTTCTGTTGTACAGTTCACTCTTCCACTGTCACCATGATGATGTTCAGTTGTACAGTTCACTCTTCCACTGTCACCATGCTGTTGTTCTGTTGTACAGTTCACTCTTCCACTGTCACCATGCTGTTGTTCTGTTGTACAGTTCACTCTTCCACTGTCACCATGATGATGTTCAGTTGTACAGTTCACTCTTCCACTGTCACCATGATGTTGTTCTGTTGTACAGTTCACTCTTCCACTGTCACCATGATGATGTTCAGTTGTACAGTTCACTCTTCCACTGTCACCATGATGTTGTTCTGTTGTACAGTTCACTCTTCCACTGTCACCATGATGATGTTCAGTTGTACAGTTCACTCTTCCACTGTCACCATGATGTTGTTCTGTTGTACAGTTCACTCTTCCACTGTCAACATGCTGTTGTTCTGTTGTACAGTTCACTCTTCCACTGTCACCATGATGACGTTCAGTTGTACAGTTCACTCTTCCACTGTCACCATGATGATGTTCTGTTGTACAGTTCACTCTTCCACTGTCACCATGCTGTTGTTCTGTTGTACAGTTCACTCTTCCACTGTCACCATGCTGTTGTTCTGTTGTACAGTTCACTCTTCCACTGTCACCATGCTGTTGTTCTGTTGTACAGTTCACTCTTCCACTGTCACCATGCTGTTGTTCTGTTGTACAGTTCACTCTTCCACTGTCACCATGATGATGTTCTGTTGTACAGTTCACTCTTCCACTGTCATCATGCTGTTGTTCTGTTGTACAGTTCACTCTTCCACTGTCACCATGCTGTTGTTCTGTTGTACAGTTCACTCTTCCACTGTCACCATGATGATGTTCAGTTGTACAGTTCACTCTTCCACTGTCACCATGATGATGTTCTGTTGTACAGTTCACTCTTCCACTGTCATCATGCTGTTGTTCTGTTGTACAGTTCACTCTTCCACTGTCACCATGATGATGTTCTGTTGTACAGTTCACTCTTCCACTGTCACCATGCTGTTGTTCTGTTGTACAGTTCACTCTTCCACTGTCACCATGATGATGTTCAGTTGTACAGTTCACTCTTCCACTGTCACCATGATGATGTTCTGTTGTACAGTTCACTCTTCCACTGTCATCATGCTGTTGTTCTGTTGTACAGTTCACTCTTCCACTGTCACCATGCTGTTGTTCTGTTGTACAGTTCACTCTTCCACTGTCACCATGATGATGTTCAGTTGTACAGTTCACTCTTCCACTGTCACCATGATGATGTTCTGTTGTACAGTTCACTCTTCCACTGTCATCATGCTGTTGTTCTGTTGTACAGTTCACTCTTCCACTGTCACCATGATGATGTTCTGTTGTACAGTTCACTCTTCCACTGTCACCATGCTGTTGTTCTGTTGTACAGTTCACTCTTCCACTGTCACCATGATGATGTTCTGTTGTACAGTTCACTCTTCCACTGTCATCATGCTGTTGTTCTGTTGTACAGTTCACTCTTCCACTGTCACCATGATGTTGTTCTGTTGTACAGTTCACTCTTCCACTGTCACCATGCTGTTGTTCTGTTGTACAGTTCACTCTTCCACTGTCACCATGATGATGTTCTGTCTGTTCCTCTCCGCCCTCGTGGCTCTGACCTGGATTGAATCTGCTGCCTTCATCTGTGAAGAGATGAATTACTATACGGTATGTAACCCACTCCTCGTAAACCCCAAATTACCAAATTACTGGAGCGGGACTCGGGATCGGATTGAGCTACAAACTAGATAGACCTACAGGTGTCCATAGACCCCCCTCACCCCGGCGGGGGGGGGTTGGTCACTATATTTTTCTGAAAGTTTGGTGAGAGTACTTTTCAAATTTAATTGTTTGCCAAAAATAAAATGAGGGCTACACTATGTTATACCTCTATATATGAAGGGGTCTATTTAGTCAGTGTCAAATATGGGGTAGGGGTAGTAAAAATCGTAGAAAGAACTCGATTTATATTATAAACCAATAATTTTACTATTGTGAGATTAAGGAATATTAGTGCGATGATTTGGGACTTCTACAGCATGGCTTACTGAAATGTGTAAGTACTTCCGGTTTGTTTTGTCTTGAACTTAGGACAAATCACAAAAAACAGCAAAACCAATCTTTTACTGATAATGTTTAGTCTAAAACGGCCATTAGTATTTAATAATGTTGATTTTTAAGCAGCCATGGACATCTTTGGTATTTCTACAACCTTTTCATGCCCAAAATTGTTCACTTCCGGTATGAACTTTGTTTTAGAGCTTTGATTTTGATTGGTTGTTAACTCATGCAACAAAGACGACATAATTTACAGTCAGTTTAATAATTACAAAGACGCTTATTAAATTGATTTAATCAATATGATCATTCTTTTGTCCATTCTTCCATTAAAAATATGTCATGTACAAAATTAACGGTTTTAACGGTCACAAATGAAATTTCCATATTCTGAATATTTCAAGTACTATTTCACAGTAGTTTAGTTTTGTATTTTTGCTCAGATTTGATCTTCCTTAATTATTTGAAGGAGATGGCAATTTCAGTTAAAATGGAAAGTTAAATAACGGTCAAAAACAGTCAATAGCTCTCCTTCAATCAAATCTCATTGACATCTCTTTCATTCAAATCTAGTAAATTAAAGGAACTTTTTTATACAGTCTCCTCGCTGAAGTGTAGAAGTCGAACATCATATTATTTTCCATCTACGTTCTTCCAATGATTCTGTTAATGGGCTTTTTAGGCGAAGTTATTGTCATTAGCGCTTGACACAGTGCTTCATTTGAAGGCTGTTTCTAAGCAATGTCAAACTCACTCTCTTTTGCACAGCAAAAAATAGATTATTGCCTTCTATTGATAAAGTAAAGTGCTATAAGCGAGTAGAGTGGTCACCAGTGGGGCGACCAGAAGCGCTCATTCAGTAATTAAAGATTATAAACACGTTTAAAAATCAAAATGGAATATTTTAATTATCAGATTTATCAGAAATTATGGCACCTATTTTAAAGCAATTTCGTTAGACACATTTTAAATGCAACCTTTAATTTTAAACATTCAGAAGAGTAGGCCTCATTGCGATCATTTAATTATATCCAACATTGTTACATCTGTTTTTTTCCGTTA
>CM065710.1:10576461-10651461 GCA_017654935.2 Phymorhynchus buccinoides
TTGTAGTAAAAAGAACAATGAGATGGAATCCAACAAAATGGTAATTGACTCTCTCTCTCTCTCTCTCTCTCTCTCTCTCTCTCTCTCTCTCTCTCTCTCTCTCTCTCTCTCTCTCTCTCTCTAACGTATGTGTCCTGACGATGACCAGAGGCTGTAAGTACACGACTTTAACTATCAACAAATCCTATCACCATTAACACCATTTAGACAAGAGTCCCAAACATTCAGGCCTTCAGGAAAATGGCTCCGTAATTATTTGTATATCCAAAATGTCTCTCTGAACTTGCGCACTGACACTTTGTGAGACCGAATTTGTTCAATGGCAGTACACATAAGATCTTCCATTTGGTGGTTTGAGCTGTTGAAATGTTTTGTGACTAATGTTTCTTTCTTAGTCTTGATGCCCGAGCGGTGTTTTGTGATTCTGTCCTTCAGCTTTTGTCCCGTTTCTCCCACGTATTGGTGATCTCCACATTTTCTGCAGTCCAGAAGGTAGATCAGGTTTTTTGACTGGCATTTGAAGGAGGCCCGGATCTGGAATCTTTGCTGGGTGCGTACGCTTTTGAAGGTGTCTGTGGTACGTAAGTGGGTATTGCAGAATGTGCATTTGTTGGCAGCACACCTGTGGCATCCTTTGTTGGCAGCACACCTGTGGCATCCATTGTTGGCAGCAGCAGGAGGGTCTGGTTGGCATTCCGGTCTTGGGGGTGGGATGGAGGGCATTAAAATCCTCCTCAGATTCTTCGAGTTCCGCTCACCTATGATGGGGGGATCCGGTGCTACCTTCTTCATACGTTTGCTGCAGTGGAGAACTTCCATGCTCTCTCGCAGCCATCTGTTTAAGGGCGGGTTGGTCGGGTTATGGGTGACTACCTAGGGGACTCTGGGCATGATGGTGATGATGATGATGACGATGATAATAATGATGATGATGATGATGATGATGATGATGATGATGATGATGGTGATGATATGATGATGATGATGATGATGATGACGATGATGATGATGGATGATGATGATGATGATGTGATGATGGTATGGTGTGGTAATGTTGATGATGATGATGATGATGTTTCGTGTTGATTTTATTTTTTAGGGAGACAAAGCAATAAGTGACCAGTATGAAATATGCGGCGTTGGTGGGAAGAGAGAGGATCACCCTAGCCTTTGTGTCGGAAGACGCCGATGCCCCAATGGACTTTGCCTGGACAACTATCAGTATGGGAACGGAACATCAGGAAAGTAAGTTGCGTCGCTTTTTGAAAGAATATCTCTTCCCCTTCCCCTCTCTCTCTCTCTCTCTCTCTCCTCTCTCTCTTTCTCTCTCTCTCTCTCTCCCTCTCTCTCTCTCTCTCTCTCTCTCTCTCTCTTCCTTATCTCTATCTCTCTCTCTCTTTGTCTCTTCTCTCTCCCTCTCTCTCTCTCTCTCTCTCTCTTCTCTCTCTCTCTCTCTCTCTCTCTCTCTCTCTCTCTCTCTCTCTCTCTCTCTCTCTCTCTCTCTCTCTCTCTCTCTCGTCATCATTAAAATATTCGGGAGGTAAAATGTGGAATGATATTCCTGAACGCATGAAAACTAAAAATATAGTATCATCATTGTCCTTTGCCGATCGTAGATCGCAAAGGAGTATGTTTTCGTTCGAGTTTGTTTCTTTGTGTTTTGTTTGTTTGTTTGTTGTTTGTCCTTTGCCAATCTACGATCACAAAGGAGTCTATTTTCGTTCGTGTATGTTTCTTTTGTGTGTGTGTGTGTGTGTGGTGGGGGGGGGGGGGTTCTTTCTGTCTGTCCCAAGGATATCTCCCGAATCGCTTGACCGCACGTAGGTACTTTGGCTTATGCCCGTTCTGATGATGGCATACTGATCAAGGTCAAGGTCAAGGTCCGGGAGATCGGTAGGCCTTGAAAGTGGTAGGGGTCTAAAAATTGGGTTTTAAGCCATATTTTCCACATTTGTACTCTACAGAAGCGCTTCAGATTGTGTGTGGTACTGTATGACCTAGAGTAGAACACATCCCAGCATACATTATCGCCATGCTGACCTTGACCTTGAAGTGTGACCTTGAAAACCGAAATTTCCTTCTTTGCGCTATATATTTCTTCTTCAAGCTGTATCTCGTGAACTAGAAGACAGAATCCCTTCCAATTTTGTGTCAGGATGTGACACTAAGATTATAACACATTCGTAAATAAATTATCCCTCGGAAATAGAATGTTGCCGAGCGGCAGACATGTTTCCGTTTTTCTTCATCCTCCTATATCTCGTGAAATACTGTATAGAATCACTCTAAATGTTGGGGTTAAAAAGAAGAGTAGAAGACATTGCAGTACAAATTATGTCACGTGGGATTTTATTGTCTCCGAGCGGCAGACATGTCTCCGAGTTAAGGGTGTACACCCCATTAAGGGTGTACACCCCACTAATTAAGGGTGTACATCCCGGTAAAGGAGGGGGTCTAATACTAAACGTAAAAGACATCCTAGCACAAAATGTGCCATGTGGGGCTTAAATGTCGCCAAGAGGCAGACATGTCTCAGTGTTCAGGGTGTGCACCCCACCAATTAAGGGTGCGCATCCCGGAAAACAATTTGCACCCAGTCAAGAGTGTGTAGGTGCATCACCCAAAGGTCACAAGGAGGACGGAGACCTAAGATGTGAAGGGGGAAGGGAGGTACAGGGCGGGGCATGTACAGGGCGTAACCGACAAAGGACAGTATCTGCCGCTCAGCGATGCCCTTGTTTTTCCATAGTTTTGTTTCCATTTTGAATGCAAGCAAATGTGCTTCCTTGCTTGTATTGTGCTTGTACGAGACCACACTGTCATTTCACCTAACGTGACGATAAAGTATGTTTGACTTTGACTTTGACACACACACACACCACATAGATGTATGCACCTACTCTACACTCACATTGTTCATGTTAATGCCGCTGCCATCGCAATCACACGGGTGCAACTTTTCCTGGTATACAAGGATTTCCTGTTTTTGAATTTTACCAGAAAAGGAAGTTCCTTTTTTTTTTAATTTGTCAAGCAAGATCTTTGTGTGTCTACCGTGTTTTTCAAACACTTTAAAAAATAGGCATTTGTATAAATTGTGGTCAAAGCAAACTAAAATACCTTCATAAATCAATTTTTGCTTCAGCTGCAGGGGGACATTACCCCTGGACCCCGGCCTTTCAGGGTTTTTTCATTTTGTGTAGTTGCACCCATGCGCTTACGGTAGAGTGAACTATATTATACTGCACTTTAGTCGAGGCGGTCACGTGTAGGCTCAGTAAACTGTTGTGCTGAAAGGACTCCTGCAGCCGGAAGGACATAATTCTGGGAGCGACAGAAGTAAGACGCACACACACACACACGCGCGCGCGCGCGCGCACGCACACAAACACATACAAACATACACATACATACATACATATATACATACATACAAACATACATACATACATAGGGGAAGACGGGGTAAAAAGCGCATGGGCGGGTAAGAAGCTCACCCCAATTATGTCATGAAATGAAGCAAATTTTCAGTCTCATTTTGCCCATGAGACGAGCGTTAATGTCTAGCATTCGTCTCATGGGCAAATTTGACTGAAATTTTCTTTATTTCATGAGATAATAGGGGTGGGCTTCTTACCCGCCCATGCGCTTTTTACCCGTCTTCCCCTACATAGTACATACATACATACACACACACATACATACATACATACATACATACATGCATACATACATACACACACAAATACACACAGGCACGCAGGCGCATCACAACACAACACACACACATACACACACACGCACGCACGTACACACATATATACGCACACACACATACACACACACACACACACACACACGAACACACGCACGGGCAAAACAACACAGCACAGTACAACACAACGCATGCATGCACGCGCGCACGTATGCACGCACAACACAACGCACAACACACTGACGCAAACTACATGCAATCCACTTAATACGATAGTCTATTAAAATAATGTGGAAAAACGAAAATGGAGTTTTACGTCCTCTTGGTCTGAATCAGACACATATGGGACATTTGTAAATACAAATATGGTGGGAACAATACTGGAGGCAATGCCCGGAGGCAGTACGAAACCAGTAAAGTCACGATTTTTTAAATATTAATACAGATAGCTGTAGCGGTGACCACGCCTCGGTTAAACCTAATCGGCTATGGCACCGCCACAAGTATTAGTTCTATTACATCATGATAGTCTATTAAAATAATGTGTGGTCCAGGTTCTTTTTTATATGTCCGCCTACGGATGGTGTCGTTGATCTGCCGCTGTGTGAGAACGACCAGCTACCGGTAGAGAGGCTAGGCGAGGTAAGAGAAACGAGGACAAATAGGCCTCGCGGCCTCTTAACCCTTTCACCGCCAGCCATATTTCAGCTACAAATTTCCATTACATTTACCTGGGTAGAGAACAAAAAAAAAAAATCCATCTGCAGTATTGGGGATTCTCCTGTGATACATATAAAATACGGTCTACCCTTACTTCCCAGAACTAAGACAATAGGGTCTTTGGATAATAAGTGACATAGGTGTTAAATCACTGTGGTGCTAAAATGCGACTTTGGCGGTGAAAGGGTTAATGTGTCCTTTCTGATTTTTTCTATTCTTGTTATGTTGTTATGTTGTTGGTCCCTGGCTTAAAGACTCCAGCGATCATCCTAACAGCCGAAGCACTCGAACACTATGGTACAAATGCACCAGCTAGGGATGAGAACATTACGTGTGTGACCGTTTTTGATTACCCCGCCACGTGGGCAGCCACACTCCAACTTCGGAGGATATATTCTTTGTATGATTGGCTTCATTTTTTCTTCTTCTTCTTCTTCCCCTTTTTCTATAATACTATGTCTCTGTCGTTATTGCGTTGTTTTGTTGATTGTTTTATTGCTGCAAAAAGAATTTCCTGTAAAATGGACGATAAAAAGATTGATTGATATTGATTGATTGATTTGATTGACTGGGACGTTAAATCAAATTCATATTTTAGTTGTTGAAGCTTGGGGTCTTTATCGAGGAGGATTTTGAACTGATTAAGGTTAGGTGCCAACTTGATATGTACTGGAAGAGAATTCCAGTATTTACTAGTGACTCTGTTACTAAAGAAATTCCTTGTAATGTTAGTTCAGCTGTATTGGGTTAGTATTTTCAAATCATTACCAGCCGCGAACGAAGAGAGCGAAGCTGGTAATGTTTTCAGTGTATTCTGAAGCCGACTATTTATGTTAACACGATAACGTTTGAACGAAGGTACCTAGGACGCTCAAATTTTGCATGCGGATAGGTACTAAGAATAGCTAGGCCAAGTTCAAAAATAAAGGTCATAGATCAAAGGTCAAGGGCACTGAAACCGAAAATGCTGTCGAACACCTGGTACGATAACGGAGGGACCTAGGACGCTCGCATTCTGCATGCGGATAGGTACTGAAGATATTTAGGCCAAGCTAAAAAATGAAGGTCATAAGTCAAAGGTCAAGGTCACTGATGCCAAAATGCTGTCGAGCACCTGGCGCAATAACGATTGAACGGAGGAACAGAGGAAGCTCAAATTTTGCATGCGGATAGGTACTACGAATATCTCGGCCAAATTCAAAAATGAAGGTCACAGGGCAAAGGTCAAGGTCATTGGAGCCAAAACTGCTTCTGAGCACCTGGCACGATAACGTTTGAATGGAGGGACATAGGACGCTCAATTTCGGCATGCAGATAAGTATTAAGGATATCTAGGTCAAGTTCGAAACTGAAGGTCATAGGTCAAAAGTCAAGGTCACTGGAGTCGAAAATACCACTGAGCCCCTCCCTTGGTGTTTGAACGAAGGAACCTGGGACACTCAAACTTTGCATGCTGATAGGCACTAAGGGTATCTAGGCCAAGTTAGAAAATGAAGGTCAAAGGTCAAGGTCACTGGAGCAGAACATGCTGCTGACCACCTGGCACAATAACTTTTGAACAGAGGAACCTAGGACCATCAATGTTTGCATGCGGAAAGGTACTAAGGATATCCAGACCAAGTTCGACATTGAAGGTCATAGGTTAAAGGTCAAGGTCACTGGAGCATAAAATGCTGTCGAGCACCTGGCACAATAACGTTTGAACGGAGGGATCTAGGACACTCAAATTTTGCATGCGGATAGGTACTAAGGGTATCTAGGCCAAGTTCGAAAATGAAGGTCATAGGTCAAAGTCACTTGGAGCCGAAAATGCTTCCAAGCACCTGGCACGATCATGTTTGAATGGAGGAACCAAGGACGCCCAAATGTTGCATGAGGATAAGTATTTGGATATCTAGGCCAGTTCGAAAATGAAGATCATTGGTCAAATGTCAGGGTCAGGTTTGTCACCAGCTGCGAGGTGAAGCACTGCAGCCGAAAATACTGCCGCGCGGCTGGTGATCTAGCGTCTTAACGCTCTAGTTTTCTATACTGTTACTGTGCTGACACAATGTACTGACTGTAAGGACACAGGCTTGTGGCCCTGATCACATGTGATATAAAACATTGTCTCTCTCTGTCTGTCTGTCTCTCTCACTCTCTCTCTCTCTCTCTCTCTCTCTCTCTCTCTCTCTCTCTCTCTCTCTCTCTCTTCTTGTTCTTGTTGTTGTTGTTCTTCTTCTTCTGACGTGATGACAACCTCTCACTCTCAGCTCCGATCTTCGGGAATTTTCGCCAACCTTACGAAGATTGGCCAGAAGAGGGTGGTAAATCCACGAAAAACGTAACATCGATGAAAAAGCGGAGGTGATATACAAGATTCCGCGCAAGAACTGTGAGAAAGTATGTGTGGGTGAGTCAGGGGGCATTCGGCACTACACTAAATCAACACAAGGACTGTGACTCAAAATCAAGAGCCACAAGAAAACGATCAGAATCAACGTATGAGAAGACTGCCATCACCGACCATCAGAACTGATGTAATTTATGTGGGAAAAGTGTTAGCCGGACCGGGAATCGAACCCGAGACCTCCCGAACACCAGACGGGCCCTCTACCAACTGAGCTCAGGCTGACAACCGGGTCCCTGATATCAGTCACTACAGAACATAGAAAACCACGAGGTTGACTGGCCACAATATCAGAACGGGAGCTAGACTGGAGGACGAGAAAGTTACAATCAGCAGTCATGAATAGGGACCATGCAGGGCCTGTATTCACATTGAGATAGCATGAGACTTAGCATCATGCTAACTTAGAAGCTCTTCCAAAAGTCCTATTAAATCCTATAGGACATTGGAAGAGCTTCTAAGTTAGCATCATGCTAAGTCTCATGCTGTCTCAACGTGAATACAGGACCAGGGGGGCATTCCTGTCGGGGATGTACGACCCTCTTCTCGCCAATCTTCGTAAGGTCGGCGAAAATTCCCGAAGATCGGAGCTGAGAATGAGATGTTGTCCTCAAGTCAGTCACTCGGAGGAAGTCCACAGGAGTAGACAAAACAGTCAGTAAAAGTTAAAATTATCTGTGTTGTGAAAAAAAGAAAATGTGTAACCTTAATAGTATACGGACGTTTCCGCGCGGAAATCCGTATATTTTTTTAAGGAAACGTGTCCGTGTATTTCTTTCCCTTCTTTCTTTAAGTTCAAAAAACACCTGGGTGGTTGTAATGTGACTTGGAAATAATTTAATGACACAATACTTCGGGTTTACGCATCGGTTTTCTGCGTCTAATGTGAACGTGCGCTAAACAGGAGGAGGATGGACGATTCGTGTGCTACTGTAACACGTACAGAGCTGAGGAGAATGGATTTTCTTGTGGCTAAGGAGAGGGGCTGCGATCTGGTCAGTATGAATGTAGGCTGACAGACAGACAAACAAGACCAGGCATCAGAATGGTCTGAAGTCCAATCCTCTGAAAACCGAGGTAAAAGGGACATCAAGGCACTAGACTAGACAGGAACAACACTGAAATGAGTTCCCAACACCACCAAAAAGGCTTAATACAGTGATAAATCACTTTTAAATGCTATTTAACACAAAGGATAACACTGAATAAAAAGGCAAAACCTCTGACAAGAGAAGCCAATCCTCTGTTAGAAATTCTTAATCCTCTGAAATCCTCTGACAATTCTGATGCCTGCAAGACAGACAGGATACATAGATAGATAAATATATAGTTAGATATATATAATACATCTGAAGAAAAAACCACAACAAATCCTTTGTAAGTTCTAATTTTTTTATCCAAGCTTTCGAGGGGGTTACCCCTCTTTTTCAAGGTACAGAACTAACAAAGGTAGAAACACCACGTAAAAAAGACTTATGATGTAGAACGATGACATTCCATAGAAACTAAGCCAACTAAAATGACGTATCCTTAAACTTTATCATTGCCTTGTCAACACTCCCCCCCCCCCCCCACCCCCCACACACATATCACCCTCTCCCTACCCTCTCTCCTCTCACTATAAAAAGTGAAAATGTAGGATAAGTCAATACAATTATGAAAAATGAAGTGACAATTAAACCCTATTTAATGAAGAAATGTTTCTTCTAAATTAAAACCAATAATTATGCTAAAACTAAAGACACGATTTGTTTATCAACAAAAGGTATTATTAGGACTGAGCAAAAAGTCTATGACTCTAGTGAATGGAGTGACGTAGAAAAGCAATGAATGGATGACGCAAGTTTTGAATGACGTGATGGTATGACGAAATAGGCGGCACACTTGTTCTGAATGAAACGACGTACATGATCTATCTTTTTATCTCTTCACCATCTTCTTCCCTATCCCCTACTCCTCAAATATCCTCCCCCACTCCCACCCTCACCCCCACCCTCACCCCCACCCTTCTTCTCTCAACCCTCCTCTCCCCCTATCCTGCCCCCCCCCCAACACACACACACACACATATATATATATATATATATAGTAAAATTTGATAAACTTTTTTTGTCCAAATGTCTTTATAAAAAAATAAAAAATAAAAAAAAGATAAAAAAAATATATATATATATATATATATAAAAAATAAAAATTAATGTTTTTTAAAAATATATAAAAAAAAAAAAATAAAATTTAATTAAAAATACATTCATTCATTTATATATATAGATAGATAGATAGTTAGTTAGATAGATAGACAGATAGATAGATCGATCGATCGATAGATAGTTAGATAGATAAATAGTCAGATAGTTAGTTAATTTGCTTTGACAGACAGATACATTGAGATACGGGATAGACAGACAAACAGACAAGATACGTAGATAGATAGTTAGACAGATCGATATAGTTAGATACTTAGACAGTTAGATAGATAAATAGTTAGATAGATAGATCATTTGCTTTGACAAAACTTTTTGTGTCCAATGTCAAATTGGCCTGCAATTTGACTCAGACTAGAGAGAGAAAAATAGAGATTTTACGCCCTCTGAGTCCAAAAGACTATTTGAGGCATTTTAATTTATAAAGATCCTAGAAAAAAGGTGGATTTTAAGTTTTATAAGATGAAGTTTTTAGAAGAATAAGTTATTTTATTTTATCAAAGTTTATAAAGAATTTTTTTTTTTATTTTAATAGCGCAAGCTGAAGAATATAAAATTTAAGTTTGTAATAAAATATTTTGTTTTTAAAAGATATTTAGCTGTTTGCTTTTAAGTCTGGCAGATTGGAGGAGGTCTGATTAAAAAAAACCAGGGCTACAGTTAAAATTCATGCATTTTAGGCTCAACTGAGCAATTGGATAAAAACAATCCGTGTTTGTGCTCGGGACGAGCTTTATTATTAAAATTCTTGACAGGCAGAAGCCTGTGTTCAAGCTAATATACAGTTTAAAAAACTTTTCAAAAAAGTTATGAAAAAGTACAAGTTATTCTTTTATTTCCTTTTTGTATATGTACATTTTTTATATAAGGCTATCCTATTAGGTTTTGGTCCCTTGGGACCAAACACAACTAATAGTTACCTAGAGGTTTTTAATTATAAATTTATTTGATACAAAGACAACTGTCAAAAAAGTTTTTGGCCATAAGGCTATTAATATTAATATGTACATTGTTATTATGTACACCACTTTTACAGACAAACTGTTTAAACTTTTTACAAGTGACGTTATTGTTTAATATTTAAATTATAACTAAGTTGAATTTTTAAACTATGTTAAAGTTTTAACAAGTATTTAGTTTATTTAATATTGTCCATAGGGCAAAGTATAATGTTATTTTCACGTATGTGAATTTATAAAATTTTGTGTTAAAAATTTATGTTCTACTCTAGTCAAGCTACGGGACTAAACCCTATAGCTTTAAAATTGTTTTGTTAAAATCTATGTCTTAAAATTGTTTAATATGTAAAATAAGTTAAGATTTGATAAAAAGGACAAGTTTATAACTATTAAGGTTCCATAGTTATATTAAAAGTTGCTATTAAAATCTAGTTTGTTTTATGTATATTTTGGTCTTACCTGACCGTATGTGATTTAGTTATTTAACTAGATAAAATCTAGTGAGAGGTCCTTATTTTATATAAAGTTGTTTATGAGTAGGGGAACATACCGCCAGAGGCCACCATTGTTGTAAATAATCTTATGTGTTCCATCTGATCCCAGGGGGGGGTAGCAACAAAGACTCCCCCGCCCCTGATGTCACGGTGGAATGTGAAATAAGTGAGATTAATAAAAGTTGTTATTTATGGTTAGATGGTTTTTAAGAGGATGGTATAAGAGTTGAGGGTGGGGATGGTTAACGACTCCTGTATGCTCGGGACGGAGGGAGGGAGGGGAAGGGACCCCTCCTCTCCGCCCCGAGCAGTGACAGGACACCGCATGGGCAGTCCCAAAAAGGGGGGGGAGCACAAGCGTTAAACGCAACGGTTACGAAAGATACCTCCGTTGTGTGTGCCGGACACCCATCTGCATAGGAGAGGGGTTTTTAAAAAAATAGTGGGCTCAAAAGAGTCACTTCAGCCCATCAGGCACATATTTTAGATAAAAAGGGAAGTGGGGGTAAAGGGGGCGGGAATGCAGACAGGTATACGGCCCACACACCAGAGGGACTCTATTCCCACCAGTAAAAATAGTTCAGATTTAAACAAGGTGTTTGAATGACACCTGGCCAATTGCCTCAGCGAGCCAAACCATTGGTGACCAACCTAATTTATGGTGTTTGTTTAAAATGTTCTTTTCATTATATATTAAGTTGTTTTGTTTGCATTTGTTTATAACAGGTTGTAGTTCCTTTTTTATTTGACTACAGGGGTCAAACATGTGCTTCAGACTAAACATTTTTCCACATTTACATGGGGTGTCCCTAAATTTACATCGAATAGAGTTAGTATAGAATCTGTTGATTCTGCCTTGAATTTTATGGGGAACGGGCAGGTGAAGACCACCACTGATAAATTTCCTGTACCGGAGTTGGGCTTCTAAATAGGAATCCAATTCCTCAGCCCATCTCCGGTACACACAACGTTTTAAATGGTTTTTAATCTCTGACAGAGACAATTTAATGTTTATAGACTGACCCTCAATGTGTTCAGCTGCCCTTTTGGCTGCTGTATCAGCAAGGTCATTCCCTGTGAGTCCCAAATGGGAGGGAATCCACATAATGGTTAAATCAGTACCTTTAATTCTTATTTGATGAATAAGGTTTTGTATCTCTTGTATGATTTTTCTTCTATTTTTTGTATTATTTTGCAATGCTTGTATCGAGGATAAGGAATCTGTGAGGATTGTCACTTGATACAATGATTTTTGAAACTCGTTTATAAAAAAGCAGGCCTCAAGAATTGCCCAGAGTTCTGCGCTAAATATTGAGATTTTTGAATTTAATTGAAAGGATTTAGTAATCTTGAGGGCTGGAATAGTAAAAGCGCACCCTATCTGTGAATCGGAGATCTTAGAACCGTCCGTGTATATTAATAAATGATGTTTAATCTCGGAAACTTTTTCTTTGGCCGCAACTGAAAGTAAATTTGGCTGATTTGATTTTGAGTACATTTGATGTAAAGCAGTATCAAAGTGTGCTGATTCCCATTCCCAATGTGGGATAGGGAATTTTGGATGAGTTTCAATATCATCTATTTCCAGGCCCGCCATAGAGAGCATTTCCCGGGAATAGTCTAAGGGGTTGCAAACTTTTTGTGCAATAGTTGGTTTTTGTTGTTGAAAGGATGGATGGTTATAAAAAGGGTCTTCAAATTCTTCCTTAAAGCTTTCTATAGAAAAATGATTTGTTGCATATAGTCTTGTAAGGAATGTAGAAGTGTTTAGTTTCATAAGATGTTTTATTGGAATCCAACCTATTATTCCATAGATCATGTTAGTATTTGCAAACTTTGGAACGTTGAGGGCAGCTTTTAGAGCTTTTAGCTCTATTGTTTGTAGTTTGTTTACTAGATTATCTGTAATGTTATGGAATGCTTCCATCCCATATGTTAAACGACTGCGGACTAGAGCTTGTGTTAAAAGAACAAGAAACTTAGAGTTTTGAGCCCATGTCTGGGAAGAGATGATTCGAATAAAGTTGGTGCCTTTTATAGCTTTTCGGCAAAGGTGGTCAATATGTGGGCTCCAGTTAAGACGTGGAGTGAGAACCACCCCTAGAAACTTGACTTTATTTGTCATTGATTTTGGTTGACCCAAAATGTTAATATTGATATTTTTTTGGATTAAGTTATGGCGAAAGCACATGAACTCGCACTTGTCCGGGGACAGGGAGAATCCATTTTTCTGTAAGTAGTCAATGATAAGACTAGTATTTGTTTGATGGTTTTGTAGGTATATAGCTAGAGCTTTTGAACTTTTTGTGAATGCTGACGACCAGATGGCTATGTCGTCAGCATACATAGAAATTTGACAATTTTTAAGTTTTAATTTGGAAATATCATGAATCATGATATTGAAAAGAGTTGGGGCTATGATGCTTCCTTGGGGGACCCCCATGTCAATTCGATGTATTTTTGACACGGAGGACCCCACTTTGACTCTTAAAGCACGGTTATTTATGAAGTTTTGTATAAAATTAAACATATTCCCGTGAATACCGAGACTGCTGACTTTATCTAGAAGCCTCCCATGCCAAACGGAGTCGTACGCCCCTTTGATGTCAAAGAAGGTGGCGAGGACTTTCCTGCGTCTCGCAAAGGCCTTTTTGACATAGGAGGTTAATCTTATAACTTGTTCCATGCAGCATCTATGTTTTCGAAAACCTGCCTGGAATTTGGGAAGAACGTTATTTTTTTCTAAATAGAAATCAAGTCTGCATTTTACGATACGCTCGTAAATTTTACCCAGATGTGGGGTGAGGGAAATGGGGCGGTAGCTTGCGGGGTCCCTAGCCGGTTTTCCAGGCTTAGGGATCCCAACTACCTGTGCCTCCTTCCATGCATTTGGGATTTCGCCCTCAGCCCAACATCCGGAATAGAAATGGTGCAAGACTTTAAGAAAAGATGGGGGCAATTTCTTGATAATTGTATAGGAGATAGGATCATCTCCTGTTGCTTTATTTGTCTTCCTAATCATATTTATGGCGGCAGCAAGCTCGGTAATCTTTAGGGGAGCATTGATGGTATGTGAATTGTCATTGGACTTTTCAAAACAATAGTTTACTTTACGTTTGTCCCGTTGAAAAACAGGCAAATGTTTTGTTTGGCTCGCCTGGGCAAATCGACTGGCCAGGACATCAGCGGTATCTGAGTCAGTAGTTGTCAACTTGTCACCGTCTAGGACACGCGTGTTAATATTATAGCCTTTATTCTGGATCCTCTTTAAGCGTTTCCACGCCTTGCCTAGATCCTTAAAGTCAATAATGTCTTCCTTGTTAAAATAGTTTTGTTTAGCTTCGTTTATCAAATCGTCACATTCTTTTTCTGCTTTTAATTTTTCGTCAAAGTTTGGTCTAGTGGGGTGTAGGTCAAAAAAATTATATTTACGTTTTTTGTTTTTAATTGCTTTTTTGATTTCCTCGTTCCACCAAGGCTTACTATGGGGTTTTGAGGGTGGTATTGTTGTAGGGATAGCTAAATTTGCAGCTATTAGGATCTTTTTTCTGATGTTATCATAGTAAACTTCTCTGTTTAGATCATTGAGGTCTTCAATTGTGTGTTTGGAAAGCAAGGATTGGAATAAAGGCCAATTAGCTTTTTCGAAATTAAATTTAGGTTCAGGTGGTAGATTGGTGTTGTTTGTTGCTAAGTTCAGTTGTATGGAAATAGGTTTGTGGTCAGAGTGAAGAGGGTCCGAATAGGTATACCACTCATGATTTATCAATAAATTGGGACTGGCTAAAGAGAGATCGATAGCTTTTGGATAAAAGTGAGTAGAGGCATCTGGATAATATGTGGAAGAGCCATCATTTAGTAGAATTAGTTGTGAGTCGTTAATTTCGTTGTGAAGGGAAGTGTCAGAATATGTTTTTGTGCAGAAAGGTTCCCAGCTGATGTGGTGAGCATTAAAATCACCAACAATCAGCCAGGATTTATCTGTAGACAGATTTGAAAGCCAGTTAGAAATAGGCACTTTTGAATATCCTTTGGGATAATAGATGTTTAAAATGTTGATGAATTCATTATTAACTTTAGTTTGAATCATTGTGGAGTAACGCAGACCTATCAGGTTCTCCTCTGGAGTTGGAACTTCAATGTAGTTTAGAGATTTGTGAATATAGGTGGCTGTAGAAATCTTATCTACTTTGTTACTAACAGTTGGTGGGTAATAGTATCCAGTAATGTTGGGAAGTTTTCCATAAGTTAAACGAATGGATTGCAGACAGAGTATTTGATAAGAAATTTGTGAATTGGCTAGAAATTGTATTAAATAATCTTGTGTTGTATTTAGGGCACGACAGTTCCACTGCAGTACATTAAGTCCTTCGTGTGGGATTGTGAAAAAAAGAGGATTTTAAGACTAGTCAGATATAAAAATTAAGGTGGAACTTTGGGTTTTGCTTTCTGCGAACCCAATCTAAGTCTTGTTGTCTGTGGTGCTGGAGAGGCACCACAGGCAATCTCTGCCAGTTGCATCATATTTAAAGCATTTCTTGGTTCTATGGGAAGGTCGTCAGTATCTGCGATTAAGGAGGATAAATCCTCAATTAGGTTCTTTGGCTGATTCGAAGTTCTGGCTTGTGCCAGACTTCGTAAAATACGGGTTATGAAGGATTCTTTAATGGATTTGTTTTCCTCTTTAGGAATATTCAGATTTACTAGTTGAGAAGTTGCTGTATGAGTTTGTTTAGTCAGTGTGTTGTCAATGTGCTTAGTTATGGTCGTCATTATTGTTTCAGTCATTTTTGTCAGTTGTTTGGATATCATTTCTTCCACTTTTTCTTCGGTCATTTGTTCTGTGTTTCTGTATGATCTTTTTCTTTTTTTCTTTTTTTTACGTTTCTGGGCTGTGGGTGAAGAGGTGATCACCTCCGCCTCCCCCATGACCTCCACATGTGAATGGTCTAGGGGAGCCGGAGTAGGCTGATCTTTCGGCTTTGTTATAGGTTTACTATTTCTGACCCTACTGGCGTATGAGTCAGCCGACCCCCCAAGTGGGATCGGCTGAACTCTCCAGCTAGGGTCCACTGTAGGAGTGTTGATTTTGGGTTGTTTTTCTTTTAGTTCTTTCTCTGTCTGTAGATTGTTTTTTGCCCTCCTGATGGCCTCACTGTAGGGCAAGAAAGCTTCTCCTCTAATTTTGTTGGCCCTCAGTCTCAGCTGATACTGAGGGCATCCTTGATAGGCGGCAGAATGTCCGCCGCCACAGTTTACGCATTTATGAGTTTGATTGCACAATTGTGCTGAATGTCCAGGGGCAGAGCACCTGGTGCAAATTTCCACTTTCGCTCTGCATTGGTTGGGACCGTGCCCATATCGGGCGCACCTGCGGCACCGTCGCACCGGGGCCACATATGGCGCCACAGGGAACTCCTGGGCATCGATCTTCACCAATGCAGGCAGTATTGGATTTGTGAAGATGATTTTGATGGCACGAGATTCTGTGCCGTCTCTGTTATTTAATCTTTGAATAGACTTGGCATTTGGAATGTAAGTCTTGAGGTCTTCGAGATCTTCTTCGAAGGGGATCGGCTTGATTACCCCCTCAGTGGTGGCCTCAGGAACGGTACATTTGATGTTTATGGCTGAAATTGAAGTTAGTTTTGAAAGTTTGTACTGCTGAGAGGCTGACTTACAGCCAATCAGCCATCTGTTTCCATTTAGTGGCCTCTGGCTAAGGATGTCCCCCACGTTATTTCGGAAAATTTTCATGTTTGTTGTGGGACCCAGTGCCCTGAAGGTAGCCGTGCCTGTGCACAGATCCTCCAGGATCACTGGGTACTCCAAAAAAATAGGTGGAATTGTATTCTGTTGACGAGGGGGGGGGCGTCTTCGCTGTTGGCGAACTTCGACGAAGTCCCCACCCTCATCTGAGTCAGAGTCCAAATCTGTTTCTTTACTACTTTGTATTTGGTCTTTGGGGCCCCAGATCGAAATGGGCTCCTCTATCAAGGAGGGAGCCTTGGGTGAACCCCGTTTCTTATCATCCCGGGGAGCCTCAGAGGTCATCTCCGGGGTTGAACTTGTATCTATTTCGATAGTGGGAGACAAGGGGCTATCAGTTTCTGTATCCTCCATTGACCCCAAATCTTCTTTGTTTTTCTTGTCTTTTGGACCTGTCGTCTCAGGGCTACTTTGCTCTTCATTAGAGTGCCTTGATTTTCTTTTTGATTTTCTCGTTGAAGTTTGTTTTATAACTTCCTTTGTGGTTTTTGTCACAGGTTCTACCGTGAAAATTGACTCTTCTTCTGTACTGGTGTCCAGAAAGTTGGACAGTATTTCAAAGTTAGCCATGGTCATAAATCTTGCTACAATTTTTAATATTAATTTACAACTATATCTTAACACTATAATCTAAGTTAAATTTATTATAAAACAGGCCTAGTGTCCCTCAGAAAAGACCAAGAGGGAACCCAAGTCTCCCCGTGGCCGTATCGAAAAAAACCCAGACGTTTTACATTTTACCTGTTTTGTTTCCCGCGGGAACCAATCAAAATGTTTCGGCCCCCGCGAGAACCAATCAAATATCTACAAATGTTTAACTGACTGGTGTCATAACCTTGTTCCGGCTATGTCCAAAAATCACTCCCGGCACACTAATAAAAAGCTCCGGGAGTAAGCAAATGGCCACCACCGTAATTAGTCCAGTCTATGAATTAACTTTGATGTAAGAAAAATATTTATTTCAGTTATTAGTTTTGTAATACCCTAAGCCAATAGAACTCCCAAGGGCTCAATATTGCCTAGACTTTTATCAGATTAATTTAGATTTTAAATGTTCTAAAAAATTTGTCAAACAGATGTTTTTTTATGAAATCTTTTATACTATTATTTCTTAACTCTTTAAGCTTAGTTTGAAAGTTAGACTTTATTTTATCCAATTTTTACTTTCTTTTATCAAATTTATACTTTATATTATTACATTTTACATTATTTCTATCTCTTTTGAGGAGGAAGGGTAGATTGTTTTTAAAGATAGAAGTACCTAGATTCCTATGTTTTTAGAAAGACCTACTCTGAGCTATTTTAGTTGTTAGGCTTGCACACAAGCTCCTCCAACAATTTAGGAGGCTGGCAAAAACAAAACAACCTAAAGAAGATGGAACTACCCTACAGAAACTATTCTACGAAGACCGTACCCACCGGCAAAAAGCCTACGAGTGGGGGGTTCTGACAGACCGGCAAGAATCGACTTGAAAGTCGAAAAAAAAAAAAGATAGTGAGGAAAGAGGTAAATGTAAAAATCAGTGAAAAACTAGCTAGCTAGGATCCTAGTCCCTACTACCTGGGAGAGCTGCTGTGCAAGGGCTCGGGTGGCCAGCACAGTCCTCCCAGGGATACCACTTTTGTGGCACGTCCTACAACCCTAGCATCTATGCAGACGAATAAAACATCGAACTGCAAAAAACAAATAAAAAAAAACAAAACCTTAGTGCCCTATTTATGCTTACGAAGAAAACAAATCCAACGACGTGAAGAGGTGACAGGAAAAGACGTCGTTGGTGGAGGCAGAGGTGGAAGACAGTCCTCGAAGAAAGTGGTCCTGATCCTCCTCAGAGACCTGGGTTCGGAGCAAGCTCAACGAATTGAAGATCCAGCGTTGGACAGCCGCATGGCATGGGCCCTCATGCTGGGAAAAGCTGTCGTATATCGTGCGGCGGTGCTGGCAGAAGGGGTCCCAAGAATGGTGGTGATGTCCTCTCTTCTGCTCAGTCAGCCGCCGTACATGTAGTATAGAGAGTAGAGATGTGAATATTCCTCTGCAAAAAGCTCTCTCGCAAGGCGACCCTCTCTGCTCGGTGGTCGAAGTGTGTATGTCCAGTGGATGTCAACTTGAGCAAGAAGACATTCTACAAGAGAATGGTGTCCTCTTTGCACCAAATCGAAAATCCACAATAAAAGCAAACCAGCTCTGAGTTAAACTAGAAATAGTAAAAATCTTATGTAAAATGACGAATATAATAATGTTCTGAAATTTTAATTTCAAAAACTGTGGATTTTCGATTTGGTGCAAAGAGGACACAATTCTCTTGTATAATGTCTTCTTGCTCAAGTTGACATCCACTGGACAGTCAAATTGCAGACCGATCATGCAAACTGATGAGATCTTCACAGATCAAAACCGCTGTCTTTGCATAAGGCACTGTCCCCCTCCCCCATTGGGAGAAAATGTAAATCAGCACATGTTATTAATTTTCTTCTTTTCAGAACACAGAACAATTCATAAAGTTAACGTTAACTGAGTTTGTTTCTGAGGTTCACAATACAGACATTGGACACAGAAAGGTTTTATCAAAGCAAATTATTCAGCATTGCAAATGCGCCAACTTTTTAGTGCTTCAGATTAGGGGTATGGAGCTCAGCTATTCACTGAGATTTCTTTTATACTAGACAGATAGATAGACAGATAGATACATACATACATACATGTTTGTTTAAAAAAATGAGAAGCATCAGTTGCTATCTGCCTGGCCTTCTGTTTTGCACGTCTTTCATACAACTTTTGCATTCCAGTCTCTCTCATCCCCGCAGCAAGGTTGTTGGGATGAGAGAGACTGGAATGCAAGAGTTGTATTATGAAAGACGTGCAAAACAGAAGGCCAGGCAGATTGCAACTGATGCTTCTCATGTTTTAAACAAACACTATGATCGTTTACCATCAGAACTTTTAAACTGAAATCCAGGGCCCAGAAATCTTTTATCCCTTCCTCTATCCATTTCTTAAACCCATCATGAATATTTCAAAATTGTTGTCTCTTACTGATCGCCAGCATGTGTGTTTAAGTAATGTGTGCGTGTATGGGAGGGGAGGGGGGGTGAAATAGAGTGTGTACCCTGAATGTGTGCAATACTTTTCTGACTATGATTTTGGTCTTTGTTCAATTACATATCGCACATTTTGTTGCATTTTAAATTGTACTTGTTTGTTAAAAAATAAATAATTCTATGCGTTTTTTTTAACCTTGTAAATATTGTAATGCATGTGTGCTCTATACCTTTAATCTTCTTTGCGATATTATAACCGTTCAATCTATGTTATTGTATGTTTAATGTCAATGTTATAGTCGTGGCACCTGGACGCAGTTTCTCTTTTTAGAGATAGTAAAGATGTTTTGATTCGATACATACATTCATTCATACATGCGCACATACATGCATAATATACATACATACATAAAGCTATTGGCAAAGCTATTGACATAGGCTACAGATTACTTATCTATCTATCTATCCGCTTGATGGATAAAACAGATCGTCAGATAGACGGACGGACCCTTACATGGATATACAGATAGAGTCACACCGACAGCTTCGTTGTTCCTAAAACTGACCCATTGTGGAAAGACGCTTAGGCTACCCTAAGCAGTGAGCTGTGTTTATGAATTACCGAACTTCACTGTAACTCCACCAAAGACTGTACAGGGGAAGATAAACATCCGGTCTCTTTTCCCTATATGAGTAGTGAGGACAGAAACACTGGTTATGTCCCTTTGAAACGTGACACATTTTACACATCGATAGGCCAGTTGAATTCTCCGTTCAAGTTCCAGTCCGAGTTTTTGGATAGCCTCCACTGTGAATAGTGTACACGTCCGCGCTAACGATAACTCTATCAGCCCGGTTCGCCGAGCTATTAAGTAATCCATCTGACCCTTTTAGAATATCTTGGACTATATAAATTTATTAACAACAAACACTTTATTAAAATAAAATATAAAAAATTCCAGAACTTTATATAAAGAAATGTCCCACATGGCTTCGGCCGGGAGGACGTAAAGCAAACTTTTCGTTATCTTTGACTCCACTCAGCGCATGGGGGGAGTGAGTGTGTGTGTGTGTGTGTGTGTGTGGGGGGGGTGCTATCCTGCAGTGATAGACAAGAGGCAGAGTGACAGGAACAACGAAGTCTTAGAGTATGCCAAACATCCCCAGCTCAGTATGGAGGCCTTCCACCGTGGGAATACCGGGGGTGGGGTGGTCTTTTGTATAAATTTCCCCCACCTCCTGGAAGTTCTGTGACTTAACTGTAATCAATAATAATGTTGCGGTACCATAGCCGATGAAGTTTAACCGAGGCGTGGTTACCGCTACACCTATCTATATTGTCAAAAACTCGGGACTTTACTGGTGTTGCACTGCCTCCGGGCATTGCAGCCAGTATTGTTCCCACCATCTTTGTATTTACAAATGTCCCATATGTGTCTATGACCGAGAGGACGTAAAACATCATTTTCATCGAAGTTCTGTGCTTGTAACTTCCTCTCATCTGTCACTCTCTTTGACTCTGCCTTTTCCCTTTGCTTACTGTCATCTACTCTCTTTCTACCTTACCCGGTCCATTCTGCCCCCCCCCCTCCCCTTTTTTTTTCTTTTCACGAAAACACTTTCAGAAAGATTTCCTCCAAGTCGAGGTCGGACTTGCTGGGGCCTATTTCTTTAGGCGCATAATGGCAGCATGACGCATCTGCGCTCATAATTGACGGGAAACTGTCGGGAAATTGACGGGAAAGCGATCGAAGAGGAAGAAGAAGTATCGAGGCCAAGCTTCTCTACCGTGTTCTATTCTCCGGAGAGCTCTGCCAGGGAAAACGTGACACGCGCACACACACATGCATACACACACACGCGCGCACTCACACACACACATATGCACACACACGCATGCACACATACACACACACACACTCACACGTGCGCGCACTCACACACACGCACGCACACATACACGCACGCATACATACACACACTCACGAACTCACACATACAAACACACACACACTCTCTCTCTCGTACACGCAGAGACATGCGCATACACACTCACAGATACATACATACGTGTATACATAGTTCACTTTGATAAAAAAAACTTTCCTGCGTCCAATGTCTGTAATAATGTGAACCTCAGAAACAAACTCGTATGTTCATGCATACACAATTACCCCTGCGCGCCGAATGATCAAATATTTCACGTGCTTTCTGATTTCAGGCCATCCAAGGATGTGCTGCCCAATCCAGGACCATGTTGAATCGAGTCCTGATCCTCAACGGCGCCCTTCGCTGATTCCATCGTATGCCCGTCATTTTCTCTCCCTGCTGCCCCACCCCCGCTGTCGTTTGGGTCCTTAGAACGTAAATTCGTAGTCTCTCTTGTTCTTTTCCCCCCTTCTAGTGCATTTAGAAGATCATTTAGGTTAGTTAATAAAAGAGTGGTGACCGTACGCTACGTGTGTTTTAATAATGTGTGTGTGCGTTTGCATGTGTGTGTTTGTATGCGCATAGCGCATATAATGTGTTTCTCTCTCTCTTTCTCTCCCCGTCTCTCTCTGTGCACGCGCATGTACGTGTTTCTGTGTGTTTGCGCATGTGTATATAATTATGTGTGTGCAAGTGGTGTGTGTCCCTCTCTCTCTCTCTCTCTCACACACACACACATACACGCACCCACACTCTCACACGCATATGCATACAGAGAAACACACACACACACACGCACTCACTCAAACGCACACAAGCGAGCACACACACACACATACACTCGCACGCACACGCATATGCATACAGAGAAACACACACACGCACTCCCTCCCTCACTCAAACGCACACAAGCGAGCACACACACTCGCACGCACACACACACACACAGGGTCCGATCCGAGGGGGTGTCCTTGGTTCTGGAACCCCACCCCTCCACCCTCAGCGCCAAGCATGTACCTTACACAAAGTTGAAATGAAACAACTGTGGATCTATCAAGTTAGAATTTGTCTCGAGTTTTACCTTAAAAATCGGTAAATCGCAAACATTTCCGGGGGCTTTGCTCTCTACCCCCCCCCCCCCACCCACACCTGCACAATGACAGGGACACTGCCCCTTGACCTATGTGACCCACCCCTCCACCCATCTCCCCTACCCCGTCATGAATCACTTGGTCCCGCACTGCGGTGTCACACATACAAGCGTGCGCACGCATGCATACACACATGCATGCACATACGCACACACCTACACCATTTTATTCGTCATCTAATATCACTGTCGAGTGAAATGGCATTAACCGTACCTACTACACCTGCTACATTATCAGTCAATGTACAGAAAACGTTATATTAATTAAAAACAAAACCAACAACACTCGCACACACCCCTACACACACATCGTTTTATTCGTCATCTAATATTACTGTCGAGTGAAATGGCATTAACCGTACCTACTACAGTATCAGTCAATGTACAGAAAACGTTATATTAATTAACAAGCGCAAAATCGCAATAGTTTGTGGCACGCGGTCTATTTTTACCACTCCAATCATGAGTCACCTCCCCTGACTTTTCAATAATTTTAATCTGTAAACCAGAATGTTATCTCTGCACCATTTCGTAACTTTTTATATCTTTTGGAAAACATTTAAAACTATGTATCCTACTTATACTTATCGAAAGAAGCACCGCATACTCGTCGTGTCTGTTGTAGTGTCTGTATTACGTATGTTTATTATTTTGTACGCTTTAAAATACATCATTTTAAAGAGCGGCCTCAATTTGAAGAGCAGCCTCGATTTGAAGTGCGACAATTTTGTCAATATGTGCGACAATTTTGGACCGACCGACCGACAAAGTGAGTAATAGGTTTGTGGCTTGAGCCACAAACAAAAAACAAAACACTTTTTCACTTTGAAAAGAAAAACAGAAAAGAAAACTAATGGCGTTTCGTGCGCGTGTGTGCATGTATTCAAAAATCAGGCGCAGTCTTGTATCCAAGGCAAGGTTGCATCCATGGACTGTTCATAACTGCAATGACCGTGTGGAGTTGCAACGTTCAGAGATGTTACTAATTTTGAGAGCTGTAACGATTGTTCATAAGTTGTCACGACTGTCTCGTTCAGAGCTGTAACCACCTTTCAGAGGTGTATCGACTGTTCGGATCTGTAACGACCGTTCACAGCTGTTACGATCATTCAGAGCTGTAATCCCCCCCCGTGGGGATACCGGGGGGTCTTTTGTAATGTAAATAGTTCCCCCTACCTTCTGGAAGTTCTGTGCTTGTAACTTCCTCTAATCTGTCACTCTCTTTGACACTGCCTTTTTCCGGTCCATTCTCCTGACCTTTTTCATGAAACACTTTCAAAAAGATTTCCTCCAGCCGAAGTCGGACTAGCTGGGCCTAACTATTTCTTAGTTAGGCGCATAACGGCAGCATGATGCATCTACGCTCATAACTGACAGGAAACAGTCGGAGGAAGAAGAAGAAGAAGAGCTGTTACAACCGTTCAGAACTGCAATGACCATTCATAGATGAAAGAACCGCGTGCTGTGTGTGTGTGTGTGTCTGTTTGTGTGTAACATTCTTTCATTTGTAAAGTCTTTAGCTAGCGCCTTTTAGTCGTTACAATAACGTAACCATCTTTGATCAAAGCACGCACACATAAAAAAAAAAAAAGGTAAAGAAAAAAAATGTAGTTTTTTTTAAAAACGTCATTTAATCCATCCGCAACAAATTTACAAAGTCATGAACATTTTGTACACGTAAGACAAGAACACACACACAAAGACACACACACACACACAAAGACATACACACACACACACACACACAAAGACACACACACACAAAGACATACCACACACAGTCATACTTCCCACAAACATCAATTTCCCCCAAAAAATTGTGGGGAGGGGGAGTTATTGAAACATCCCTAACACACGAAAATTCCCCCACAAACATTAGTTATAAAATAAAAAATTTTGAAGGGGGGGGGGGGGGGTGTCACTGAAACATCCCTAACATGATACAGTCATGTAAAACAAAATGAACACATGATTTTAGCAGAGCTTCAGATATGACCCCTGGTTATGTAAAAAAGATGGGTCAGTTCCCATAATGATGGGCCAGAGATGTGTCAATTACTGTATTGTACGGACTACACCAAATTCAGATGTTATTATAGTTTCTTACTATACTATCAGTCACACAATATGGCACAGGGGTCTCAGTCTTAGGAAAACAGAATCGCCTTATAGTCCATAAAGTATGGTAGTACAGTGGAACCTCCCTTATAAGACTCCCTCCCTTATAAGACCTGCCATTAACCCAATGACTCCCGACCATTTGAACCGAGAATCGATCCCAGTCCCCAGAGACAAGGGCATTAACTCCGAACGTCACACCAAATCTTTTCATTAAAAAAATCACCCAGAATAAAGTCTTAACTCACATTTCATTTCTGAAAGATGCATATTGAATAGCAATGATGATATTATTATTCCAAAGCTAACACACTGTCACACAACAAACCATGAATTGGAATTAAAAAATCCGTAATACTGCGCACGTCACGTGGAAAGAAGGAAAACATTTGGGGTCACTTCGAAAAATCCGTTCAAAAAGACTAGTGGGTGCTTTCCCTTGCTGTAAGAACCAAAAACGGACCACTGAGAGTCAGGAAAAGGAAGCACTAACTTAGTATATTGCATTGTGGGTAGGGAGAAAGTGAAAGTGAAACTACTAGACCTGCTGTTCAGCGGGCGCTATCGGGCGTTACGGGAACTAGACAACGACCAGGTTTTGGAGGCTCCCGGAGCTTGGGGGTCTCAGAGTCAGATGGTTAACCCTTTCACCGCCAATGTCGCATTTTTGCACCACAACGGTTTAACACCCATGTTACTAATCTGAAGACCCTATTTCCGTAGTTTTGGGAGGTAAGGATAGGCCTAATGTTATGCATGTCACACAGGAATTCGCAATAGTGCAGATTTTTTTCCTACCCAGGTAAGTTTAATAATATTTTTCCACTGACAAATGGCTGGCGGTGAAAGGGTTAAGCTATCATTGCATATCCATATCCAGTCCTTAAAGTTTGAACACTTTTATCAAACAATGGCATTTTTCACAAATAAAATGTTTGACTCCAATGGAAAAACAACAATGAAACAAAACTGTGAAATTTACCCCCGAAGACTGAGTGTAGCTGGCCACGTGGCGGGGTAATCGAAAACAGTCACACGCATAAATGTTCTCATCCCTAGCTGGTGCATTCGTACCATAGTGTTCAAGTGCTTCGGCTGTTGGGATAATCCCTGGAGTCTTTTAGCCAGGGTAGGACAACAACAAAATGGTATGAAATTTCCCCCTCCCCCTCCCAAGCTTGATCAAAATTTGCATATATTCTAAAGTTGTTGTTGTTGACGTACCCTGGCTAAAAGACTCCAGGGATCATCCCAGCAGCCGAAGCATTGAAATCCATGCTACAAGGGCATCAGCTAGGAATGAGAACATTACGTGAGTGACCTGTCTTCGATTACCCCGCCACATGAGCAGCCACACTGCATCTTCGGGGGGGGGGGGGGGGGGGGGGTTATATCTTCACATTCTAATAATTTCACATTTTTAGTTTAAAATTCAGAATATTTTGTTTTCCCCGACATGTTTTGTCATGTTTTCAACATCCTAAAACCCCCTTTTTTTTTTACAACAGTTTCTTTTCTTTCCTATTCTCTCTCTCCCTCCCTCTCTCTCTCTGATGCATTCTCTCAAACGTTCCTTCATGTTTTCAGACATGCCTACCCCCAAATTTGCTTTCAGGGACAATAAAGAAAGAAAGAAATCAGGGACAAATCAAATCAGGGACAGGACAGGACAAGATAGAAACGTGACGCCTACAGTTCTCTCCCGCCAGATTTCACCGAGAAATCGCATACACACGTCTGGCAGAATGCAAGCGAAACTCCTTTTTTACCTTCTTTTAGACAAGGTCACTTTTCCGCTAACTCTTTCTCGAAAACACATGCACGCTTCACGGCCGTTTTCTTCTTCTTTTCACACTTGTCTGATCCGTGATCCCAATCAGAATCCGACTCTGTGTCGGCATGTGCTCTCTTTGACGCCATGTTGCCTTCAACTTG
Source organism: Phymorhynchus buccinoides (assembly GCA_017654935.2). Lineage (NCBI taxonomy): Eukaryota > Metazoa > Mollusca > Gastropoda > Neogastropoda > Raphitomidae > Phymorhynchus > Phymorhynchus buccinoides. Next base: position 10,602,886 of record CM065710.1, read on the forward strand.
GAAGTGAAAGAGAGGCTATCTTCTTCGCGCATGCACATTCCGTCTAGCAGACGATAATGATTCCTGGCTCAGTTCTTCTCTAATCGAACGGCACGATGGAACGGCTTTTCGATTCACAATTTTTTTTCTCCGGGATGCGTATTGCAAATCCGGGATTTCCGGGACAGTCGCTTCTAAAATCAACTTTCCGGGACAAATCCTGGATGTACAGGGACAGTAGGCATGTCTGTGTTTTTAAATTTTAACAATTCACAACAAGTTTATTTCCGTCTCTCTCCTCTTTCTCTCTCTAGTTTTTGTCCCTTCCCAGTCAGGCGTGGGAATTAGAGAAGACAAAAAAAGACTGAAAATTGGGGTCTGGAAGCAGGCATAGGAACAAGGAATAAAAAACAACAACTGAAAACCGTGTGTGTTGGGATACAGCCCCCAGAAAATGAAGCTTCTTCTGTTATCTAAGCCTTAAAAACAGTATTAGAGATAAGACTGATATATTTAGTTCATTTTGCATTCATTTATAACCAATAACTTAAGTTTTACTCATTGGGCTTCTTTTTTTAAATTATCTCATAAATGTCCTCTTGGACCATCAAAAAAGCTGAAACTTGCAAAACAAGACTGAAGAGGACCATCAAAAAAGCTGGAATCAGCCCAAAGGCTGACAATTCCCATGCCTGCCAGTCTCCTCTTTTCCTAGTCTTCCCTTTTTTCCACTCTTCACTCTCTCTCTCTGATCCATTTTCTTCTCTTTTTTTTCTTTACCTACTCACTAGCACTCCCTCCCTCCTCCCCTCCCCCTTCCTCCTCCCCTCCCCCTTCCTCCTCCCCTCCCTCTTCCTCCTCCCCTCCCCCTTCCTCCTCCCCTCCCCCTTCCTCCTCTTTGTCTCCTTCTCCCCCTCCTTCTTCTTCTTCTTCCCTCTTCCTCTCCCTTCTTCATCCTCGTCGCTGTCTACAACTTTCGTCACTCTCTTCTTCCTCTTGGGTGCGTCCGAGTCGGAGTCCTCCTGAAAAACGAACCAAAAAAAGAAAGAAATTAACCCTTTCACCGCCAATGTCGCATTTATGCACAATGGTTTAACCCTTTCGCCGCCAGCCATTTTTCAGCCAAAATATACCATTAAACTTAAGTGGGTACAGAAAGAAAAAAGATCTGCAATATTGTGAATTCCTCTCTGACATGTATAACATTAGGCCTATCCTTACCTCCCAAACTTAAGAAAATAGGGTCTTTGGATAACAGGCCCTGATTTGATGCCTTTTAGTGACATGGGTGTTAAACCTTTGTGGTGCATAAATGCGACATTGGCGGTGAAAGGGTTAACACCCATGTCACTAAAAGGCATCAAATCAGGACCTGTTATCTGAAGACCTAATTTTCTTAGTTTCTGGAGGTAAGGATAGGCCTGATGTTATGCATTTCACAGAGAAATTCCCAATAGCTGCAGACAGATTTTTATGTCTACCCTGTTCAGTTTAACCCTTTCGCCGCCAGCCATTTTTGAACCACCATTTTCCATTAAACTTACAAGGGTACAGAATTAGAACAGAATTCATCTGCAATATTGGGGATTTATCTGTGACATATTTAGAATAGGGCTTATCCTTACTGCCCAAAATTAAGAACACAAGATCATTAGATAACCAGACCTGCCAACCCCCTAACCCACCAAAGAGGAATATTTGAATCAAAAAAGCGGAATTTTCAGGAGGAAAGAGGAATTTTCTTAGGAGGAAAGATGAATTTTGACGCAGCAACTTGCCTTTCGCAAAGAAACAAAATTTTTGGTCGATTCTACTTCTTTTTTCACCGTCACAAGACTCAGACTCTCCCCCACGCTTCGACATCTTGCAAGACTGCTTGGCACGAACAAGGACGTTTATGGCAGGAAGTTGCAGTTCGGCTTTGAAAATCGATTTGAATATACGCACAGCAGCTGTGCCGCTTTGCATACAAGACGTTCGGCTTACTTTCGGGGCTTATTTTGGGGTGTTTTTAAGATATTTGAAAGCGGAATTTTACAGAATAAAGCGGAAAGGCGGAAGAATTATCGTCTGGGCGGAAAGGTTGGCAGGTCTGGATAACAGACCCTGATTTCAAGGCTTTTAATGACATGGGTGTTAAATCATTGTGGTGCAAAAATGCCACATTGACGTGAAAGGGTTAATGGCATTTTTGGGCCCAAAAATGGCTAGCGACAAAAGGGTTAAAGCACGTTTAGAGAACTTCAAACTTTTGAAGTGTTAGAGCCTTTACACTTTGTTCACGTTTGAAACTGCAAACAAAAACTGGGAAGCACACACGTAAACAAACGCATGCACATATATCATTGTATGTGTGCGCGCACACACACATGCGCGCAAACACACGCTCACACCAGGCATCAGAATAGTCTGAAGTCCAATCCTCTGAAATCCGTGGTAAAAGGGCCATCAAAGCCCCAGACTGAAGAGGGACAACACTGACATGAGTTCCCAACATTACCAGAAAGGCTTTATGCAGTGATAAATCACTATAAAATGCTATTTAATAGAAAATATATATCTCAAAAGAAAGGCAAACCCTCAGACAGAAGAGGCCAATCCTCTGTCAGAAATTCTCAATCCTCTGAAATTAGCTGATCCTCTGACAGTTCTGATGTCTGTCATACTCAAGCATGCACACACACAAACACGCACGCACACACACTCACATGCACATACACACACACGCGTACACATACACACACACACCACTCAGAACAGATTCCACTGAACTCCACCGAAGTGACTCAGCAGCAGTGCAGTGTCTCCTCCTTGCCTCCTGACGGCTTTAACCTAGATTCGCTACCCTTGGACTGCTGGTCTCGGATTCTGCGACCTGAACAAGCCGGGGTGTGGCTGCGAGTTGGGACTCGGAATGAGTGGCGTGGGAGCAACGCCACTGTATGACCAAGAAGATGGGACAGCAAGAGAAAAAATATATATAAAAAAATCACCCCCACTCAGAAACACAGCACGCATCCAACAGCCCCCACCGAGGACAGGAGAGGCCAGAGCGTTTCCAGACACAACCTCAGACTTTCACCACATGTACAGACTTAACCCTTTCACCACCAATGTCGCATTTATGCACCACAATGTTTTAACACCCATGTCACGAAAAGGCATCAAATCAGGGCCTGTTATCTGAAGTCCTTATTTTCTTAATTTCAGGAGGTAAGGATAGGCCTAATGTTATACATGTCACAGAGGAATTAACAACATTGCAAATATATTTTTTCCCTACCCAGTTATGCTTAATGGTATTTCTTTGCTGAAAAATGGCTGGCGGCGAAAGGGTTAACTCATTCGCATCGCAACGATTCTGAACGAGTAAAAAAAGCTCACAAATCACTCCAGCCATGCACACAAACAAAACAGACATAAACGGGAAGATTACGGGTTTTTACTTCAGGTTTAGACATAGGGAAGTGGTAGATCAGACTTTTTTTTATATAAAGACATTATATATGGAAAAACTCTACACCGATTGGTTGCCCCAACACAACAAAAGCAAAGTTAGAGGCAAAATTGTGGTCTAAGGGAGCGAAGCGAGTTTAGAAGTGACCAAGGTATTGTGTGCAGCACACAGATTTACTTCCCTTGAAGCAAATGCATCAAATTGACAGCTATCTATTAATTCCGGACATATATGGCCGGAACGACTTGAATGAGTTGAGTGCCTCGGAAAACAGTCCCAGAATGACCCATAACATTTTTTTTGATGGCTTGGAGTCAAAACGGACTATCTTTAGATAGTCCATTGACATATTATTGAACTTATTACGAAAACTAATAACTTGTATAAAAAAAAAGACTGCAGAAATATAAAAAGCAAAACCCCTTTTTTATATTTCAGCAGTCATTGTTTGATACAAGTTATTAGTTTTTTGTGTAATAATAAATCCAATAATATGTCAATGGACTATCTAAAGATAGTCCGTTTTGACTCCAAGCCATCGGAATCTTGTAGCACTAGGTTCCTAGACCCAAGAGAGCGAAAAGAATGGAAAAAAAAGAAGAACAAACACGAAAATGTAACGCTCACATCATCACTGTCTTCGAGTCGCTTGGCTTTGGTCAGTCGCTTGGCACGACTGTCGTCAAGATCGCTGGCATCACTGGCGTCGCTCTCCGACGAGTAGATAGGCCGCTCTGACAACAAAAACAAAACAGCATACAGTATTTATACAACGCTGAATCTTTTTTTTTCCCCCCCCCATCAGAAGCCCAGATATATTTATTTTCTGTTATAATGGCATGTATACTTAAAACTCGCACAACAGGATAATAAAATACACCCCCCTCCCCCTGGACACACACATCCTGACCTCTTTCTCATTCAGCTTTGTTTATTGAAAATGTTGAAATGGTCTTTATACGATATTGTACCCATTTTTAGCTGTATTTCCTTAGTGTACGGAATTATTTCTTGGGGAATAGCTTGTCTCTAAAACTTTTATAGATCACCTGTAGAACCTACAGGCATACACCCATAAGCATGGTGCTGAATCTTGATAGAAATCAAATCAAAGCGCACACACACACGTTAGCATTCATAGCGCATTCAAACAAAAACGCAATACAAAGCGAACACACGCGGATGACATAAATGGCATAAGCAGAAACAGACCTAAAGGCAAAAGAGAGAGAAGCGAAAGAGAGTGAAGCTTCGATGACGGGGGGAATAGGTGGGCTTTGAGGTTAGATTTGAAAGCAGAGAGGGTCGGTCGCTGACGGAGGGAAAGAGGAAGTTTGTTCCAAGATGTCGGTCCTGAGACGCGTGTATGTCAGGGCTCCCAATCATCCCGCAAGACAAGGGGTCCCAGGGACCCTTTCATTTAGAGCATAGAGGGTCCTGGAGAGTGGGTGGAATTGAGGGTCCTCATTAAGTTGTAAAATACTAAAATAAATAAGATTTGAAGTGCATGTGATGTGTAGCTTGACAGAAGTTTTCAGACTGCATATGTGTGCATGCGCACGCACACACACACACATATATACACACACACACATACATGCATGCTCCTTTTTTCAGGATGTCCTGAATTGCAGGATTTTTAAATTGCCTAGAGCCGGCGTCGCCGGATTATGAGAATTTGAGAAGTAACGATTTTCTTACGCACACACACACACACTTGTACGATAAAAAGGGCCTATACAAGCATTTGCTATATTCAAAGGAATGTAGCACTTGTACTAGTCTAGAGGGGTGGAAAAAAGAGCAGTAATGTGTGTGTGTGTGCATGTGCGCACACACTATTTCACTACCATACTATTTCTTAGTTAGGCGCATAACGGCAGCATGACGCATCTGCGCTCATAATTGACAGGAAACTGTCTGAGTGATCGAAGAAGAAGAAGAAGAAGAAGAATTAAGGTCTTTATCAACATCATCATCACCATTATCATCATCATACTCACTGTCTCGTTTTTCCTTGTAATTCCTCTTGATGGCCGAAATCGATGTCAACCCATCCTCATCCTCCTCCTCCTCATCGTATCCTCCGTCCAGATACGATGAACTCAACCCCCGGTGCTGCGCCCTTTCCTTCAGCCGACGTTTCTGGTTGTCACGGCGAATCGACGCCTTGAGGCGCTCCTCTTCTTTCTGTTACGAGAAATACAGAAAAATAAATAGGGTTCCGTATTCTACAGACTGACTCTAAGGCGATACTTTTTTCCCCGGACTGAGACTCCCTGCGCCTTATAATGTGACTGATAATATAGTAAGAAAATAGAGAATAACAAAATCTGAATTTTGTGTTAACTCTTTGCTTTCTGTATTTAGAGAAGTTTCAACTACTGTTCATTCCTGAGAACCTCTTTAGCTGCTGAGAAAGTTTATCCTGTTGATTCCTACGGGCCTCTTTTGCTCGTGATATCATGCAACATGACGCAACTGTTATTACTTTGCTCTTCTATAATTGCAATGCAATGAGGTTTTTTCTTACTGGGGCAAGTATCGTTTATGAAAGAGAAACAGGCTGCTGAAAACATGCCGCATATTCACAATAACATAACACCACTTTATGCAGTTTTACTCTCTCTGGAAACCCAGGAATAGGGAGATAGAGAGCTCTATAAAGCTAGGAATCTGCAGTTGCTCCCATTCAACCTCAAAAGCGGTTCTCAGGAACGAAAGAGTTAAAATTGGGGGGTGCGTCTTGTCGTCCGTAAAAGACGGTACCAAAAAAAAGAAAAAAGTTGCATCTTTTAGCACACTGAGAAATACCGTAATTTTCCGCCTTTACGACGCTAAAGTGCATAAAACACAACTCTTCCCCATAATTATATATATATATATTTGTTTTAGAAAACTGTATATTTAGGTCTAAATGTGAGCTCAGTCTTTGCTGCTGCGCCCTTTCTTTCAAGAAGACATTTTTGGTTGTCATGACGGATCGTTGCTTTGAATCGATGCTTTGAGTACTTCTTTCTGTTAGGAAGAATGGAGAGAGAGAGTAAAAAAGATAGGTTCCAATATGTAGACATGCTACATTTTCAGATGCTCGATTTTTTTAAAAAGCCAAGCGCACACAAACCACAGCCCCCCCCCCCCCCCCTCATACATAAGAGAGAGACAGAGGGGGAGAGAGAGTGGAGAAAGAGCTGAGAGAGAGAGAGAGAGTGAGAGAGAGAGGAGAGAGAGAGAGAGAGAGAGAGAGAGAGAGAGAGAGAGAGAGAGAGAGAGAGAGGAGAGGAAGAGAGAGAGAATTGACAATTTGATGTCAATAGCTACATAGCCATCATGGAGAGAGAGAGAGAGAGAGAGAGAGAGAGAGAGAGAGAGAGAGAGAGAGAGAGAGAGAGAGAGAGAGAGAGAGAGAGAGAGAGAGAGAGAGAGAGAGAGAGAGAGAGAGAGAGAGAGAGAGAGAGAGAGAGAGAGAGAGAGAGAGAGAGAGAGAGAGAGAGAGAGAGAGAGAGAGAGAGAGAGAGAGAGAGAGAGAGAGAGAGAGAGAGAGAGAGAGAGAGAGAGAGAGAGAGAGAGAGAGAGAGAGAGAGAGAGAGAGAGAGAGAGAGAGAGAGAGAGAGAGAGAGAGAGAGAGAGAGAGAGACTTAATGAAAATGACACACACACACACATGCATGCGTGCATTTCATCTGATAATATACACAACTAATAACACAAAAGCTTCTACGCTAAGGCATGGTCACATTAGACGCGCAAGTTCTGTACTGAAAACCCTAAATAAGTGGAAGAAAGAAGGATACAAGTTTCCGCATACAGACAAACCCCTATTTTACGACCCTCTGTTAAGCGACCACCTCTCATTTGAGACCGGATTTGTTGGCACGGATGCATTTTACTATGTAAACGACCTCTATTAAACGACTTCCTCTAAAACGCGACTTACAACCGCCAATTTGTTGGTTTTTACGACCGTTGTTGTCGTCTGCATAGACCGAGCAAAGGGAAACAACCACGGTCAAGGGCCTGAAAGCGGAGTCGCTTCCCTTGGTGTAAAAAAGATGGCGGAAAGCGTAGGAAAAGCACGAAAACCACTGACTTTGAAAAAGAAAACCACTGACTTTGGACGAGAGTGGAGGCGATTAACAGAAGTCGGCGAAGTGAAACTGTAATACATCGATTGCACAATCCTATGGAGTTGGAAAGACCCAAATCCAGTTTTAATATGTCATTGTATGTGTGCATGAAGAAGAGAGTATGAACTGTGCTGAACTTTTTCTTTCTACGGCTGCCAGTGAAAACCTCCGTCATACGACCCCTCCAATCTACGACCGATTTTTCCGGACATTTTGGAAGTCTTAAAATAGAGGTTTGTCTGTATAGGGGAAATTCGGACACGTGCGCAAATCTTTTCCCTTCTTTCTTTCACTTATCTATGGATTGTGCACATGTTTCCGCATGTAATATCCGCTTAAGTGTGTACACGGCCTAATGCGTAAAACGAGTGTGTACATTAACAAAAAGGAAAATGTACCAAATTTTACAATAACAAAACCAACAAGCTTCGTTTTTCTTTTTTTCTCTTTCTTTTCCACAACACATCTATGGAAGGTTCCAACAGCGCTAGCCGGCATACCTTGATCATCTCAGATCGATGGGCGTCCGGGTCAGACCCGTGGATGGGCAGCATTTTGACCTTCTGCGCCTTGGTCGATCGGTCAGCCAGAGACATGGTCATCTTGCGATGGGTGAACGAGTCTGTAGAGTGGGGTCTGAAAAGAAACAAACAACAAAACTGCATATAGATTAACTCTCTCAACACTAACGAACGAACGAAAAATGGTGTTTTACGTCCTCTCGGTCTGGAACAGACACATATGGGACATTTGTAAATACAAAGATGGTGGGAACAATACTGGAGGCAATACCCAGAGGCAGTGCAACACCAGTAAAGTCCCAATTTTTTACCAATACAGATAGGTGTAGTGGTAACCACGCCTCGGTTAAACCTCATCGGCTATGGTACCGCAACCTGTTGTCAATGATCAACACTAATGTACACTATAGCGTACATACTTCGCACAAACGTTCCACACACTAGGCAGGTTTGCATCATTACATAAAAATTATTAAAAAAATAATGCTTAACCGCACAGTTTTGAAACTTTACAGTATTGTTTATAATAATAAAAGCTAGCATATGTTATAATTCCAAAATAATTTTTTTTATTATTAGCAGATTTAAAAAAAGCATGACAAAGAGGACGAAGAGGGGGGTAGTGACTCATTTGCATTCATGGCGGTACTTAAAATAGACTAGAAGTGATTTCATTGGTTGAAAACTATTAAGGGACCGTAGAGGAACACTTCTATACTGGTTTGGGTTGCATGGCTTCGTGGAGTTGTGAATTGTGAATGGCTAAGCACTATGTACGCTATAGCATACATTCGTGTTGAATGGTTGTAAAAGGAAGCAATCGGCCAGTGTTGAATGAGTTAAGCCCCTTGACTTCTCCTGTGGGAATACCGGGGGGAGGGGGGGGGTGGGTCTCTTTCATACAAATAGTTCCCCCACCTTCTGGAAGTTCTGTGGTTGTAACTTCCTCTAATCTGTCACTCTTTGACTCTGCCTTTTCCCTTTGCTTAACTGTCATCTGCTATCTTTCTATCTCACTGGTCCTTTCTCCTTTACGAAGATTTCCTCCAGCCGAAGTTCAGACATGCTGGGCCTATTTATTAGCTAGGCGCATAACGGCAGCATGACGCATCTGCGCTCATGTGACAGGAAACTGTCTGAGCGAATGAAGAAGAAGAAACCCCTTGACTGCCAGAGAAAATTACAAAAAAAATCGTTGGGCAAATCATGCCATGAAAAAGACAACTGATAGAGCCAATCTGGCAAAATGCATGGGCGCTACTCCCCAAAATGAAAAAAAACTGAAAGGCAGGGGTCCAGGGACCCATGGCCCCGGCAGGGTACAGGGGCAGAGCCTCGTCGGACGATTCAGGGGGGCAACTTAAGAGATAGATACAACGAGACAGACAGACAGTTAAAACGAGAGACAGAGACAGTTTGAGTCTGATAATTGTAAAATTATAACACTGCCTTTGTAAACTTCCAAGATAGAACAACTAGACTAAGTTCAAATCGCTTGTGGTCCAAAAAAAAATGTTGTGATGAATGACAAAAAACTGAAGTTCAGTTTCTGGTAAAATTAAAATTACTGAAATCAGTGTACAAATGAAAGAGTAGCACCCATGAAAATGGTCTGCAGATGTCCCCGGGTCCCAGTCATAGGCCATTGACCTATTCAAATTGAAAATGTCGTGTTGTCTTCTCCCCATGTCAGGACAAAATTAATGCATGATTACATTTTCAACACTGGTGTGCTTTGTCTTATTGATTTCTGCAAGAGCCAGGACAATTGTCCTATTGATTTATCTCGTCTCAGGACAGCTTGTCCCGTCACTTTTCGATCCTCGGTGCTTCACTGGGTCTGGGGATATAACTCTCTTGACTGTGTTAGAGCAAGTACCAGCATATCAGGGTTATTCCTCTTCATACTGATGACATCATCAGTGATGTCATCAGGTCAGTACGTGATACATTGGTGGCAGTCAAGGGGTTAAATGATCTTGATGCCTTGGCATGAGGCTGTGTCAGACCAGTTGACATAAGCTAGAACACCAAGGCTACATCAAAATGTTGTGTTCTGCATGGCTGTGCGGGGATTGTCTTAAGCCATGACAAGCTCCTAACATAACATCATCAGTCTAAATAAAATCCTCCAAAGTCGGAGTGTGGCTGCCCACATGGCGGGGTAATCAAAAACGGTCACACACGTAATGTTCTCATCCCTAGCTGGTGCATTTGTGCCATAGTGTTCAAGTGCTTCGGCTGTTGGGATGATCCCTGTAGTCTTTAAGCCAGGGTATGACAAGGGCTCCCAATTGTCCTGCAAAACAAGGGGTCCCAGAGACTCCTTCACTTAACAGTATAGAGGGTCCTAGAGGCGGGATAGAGGGTCCCAGTGACATTGCGGAATGCTAAAAAGAATCTTTCTAGTGCATCCCTGGGACCCCCTGCACATTCTTTTAGAGGGTCCTTTAGAATTTTAGTATTTCATAGACCCCCAAATGGGGGTCCCATGGAGAGCTGTAAGACAACAACAACCACCTTGTCGATCACTCAATACAGTTTCCTATCATATGAGCGCAGATGCGTCATGCTGCCCTTATGCACCTAAGTAAGAAATAGTTAAAACTAAGAAATAGGCCCAGGTTGTCCACCTTTGGCTGGGGATAATTTGTGTACGAGAGTTTCATGAACACAGGCAGAATCATAGCTGCCAACTTTTCCCAAACAAAATCCTGGAGGGGGGTGGGTTTGGGGAGTATTCCCTCCCCCAGAGTGGGGGTCAGGGGGCTGTGCCCCCTGAAGCTGAGAAACTTTTTTCTTTTAAATGTGAAAACTAGCCCTCAGGAGGCTCACTGAAGTCATTCTAAGTTAAAGTTTACCAGCAGCAAAAATGCCAAAAAAAATTGTATTCATATGAAAAGACGGTCTTCTATTTCTTCGTCTTCTCCTTTGCCTTCGGCATCGTGGCGAGGTTACTTCAATGGCGGCGTGAGACAGGCCTAAAGACCGCCAAACAAAGGATTGCAGGAGGAAGTAGCCCCCGCTTCCGACACGCGCAGTACGAACTCTGCTCCGCGAAGCTTTCTGAAACCCAGTTACGGTTTTCGGGTTTCATAACACTCGTTTCTGAGGTAATCTAAGCTGGACATTTTGAAATCCGGGAGTTTCACGTGAATTCCGGGAAGACCGGCGATTTACCGGGAGGGTTGGCAGGTATGCAGAATGGACCAGCAGGGAAGATAGTAGATATGTACAGTAAGCAAAGGGAAAAGGCACAGTCAAAGAGATTGAGAGTGACAGGCTAGAGGAAATTACAAGCACAGAACTTCCAAAAGGTGGGTGAACTATTTGCGCAAAAGATCCCCCGGTATCCCTAAGGGGGATAATATTTAAATACACCATACATTTTATTCAGAAGTGGTTAACCCTTTCACCGCCAAAGTTGCATTTTAGCACCACAGTGATTTAACACCTATGTCACTAAAAGGCATCAAATTGGGGTCTATTATCCAAAGACCCTATTGTCATAGTTTTGGGAAGTAAGGATAGACCTTATTTTATATATGTTACAGAAGAATCCCCAATACTGCAGATGGATTTTGTTCTCTACCCAGGTCAATTTAAAGGACGTTTTTGGCTGAATTATGGCAGGCCATTTTTTAGCCAAACTTTTCCATTAAACTTACCTGGGTAGAGAAAAGATTTTATTCGCAATATTTTGGATTCATCTGTGACATGCATACAATAGGGCTTATTCTTGCCTCCCAAAATGAAGAACATAAGGTCACTGGATACCAACCCTCATTTGATGCCTTTTAGTGACATGGGTGTTCAATCATTGTGGTGCCAAGAGGCGACAGTGGTGATGAAAGGGTTAAAGCGGCTACAGCTGTGGGTTTGAATTTCATAAGCAACAGCACAAGGGAATCCAGGAGATAGGACTTTGGTGTGGCACGCACACACACACACACTCCTTTCTCTCAACTACAACAAAACACTGACCTGAATGTCAGCTTGGACTTGAAGACACACACACACACACACAGAATCCTTCCTCTCTCAACTCGACTACAACAAACACTGACCTGAATGTCAGCTTGGACTTGAAGATGGACACACACACAGAATCCTTCCTCTCTCAACTCGACTACAACCAACACTGACCTGAATGTCAGCTTGGACTTGAAGATGGACACACACACACACACACAACACACTCACAGAATCCTTCCTCTCTCAACTCGACTACAACAAAACACTGACCTGAATGTCAGCTTGGACTTAAAGACACACACACACACAAACACACACACAGAATCCTTCCTCTCTCAACTCGACTACAACAAAACACTGACCTGAATGTCAGCTTGGACTTGAAGACACACACACACACACACACCAACACACACACAGAATCCTTCCTCTCTCAACTCGACTACAACAAAACACTGACCTGAATGTCAGCTTGGACTTGAAGACACACACACACACACACACCAACCAACACACACACAGAATCCTTCCTCTCTCAACTCGACTACAACAAAACACTGACCTGAATGTCAGCTTGGACTTGAAGACACACACACACACACACAACACACACACACAGAATCCTTCCTCTCTCAACTCGACTACAACAAAACACTGACCTGAATGTCAGCTTGGACTTGAAGATGGACACACACACACACAGAATCCTTCCTCTCTCAACTCGACTACAACAAAACACTGACCTGAATGTCAGCTTGGACTTGAAGATGGATACACACACACACAGAATCCTTCCTCTCTCAACTCGACTACAACAAAACACTGACCTGAATGTCAGCTTGGACTTGAAGATGGACACACACACACACAGAATCCTTCCTCTCTCAACTCGACTACAACAAAACACTGACCTGAATGTCAGCTTGGACTTGAAGATGGATACACACACACACAGAATCCTTCCTCTCTCCACTCGACTACAACAAAACACTGACCTGAATGTCAGCTTGGACTTGAAGACACACACACACACACACACACACACACACACACATAATCCTTCCTCTCTCAACTCGACTACAACAAACACTGACCTGAATGTCAGCTTGGACTTGAAGATGGACACACACACACACAGAATCCTTCCTCTCTCAACTCGACTACAACAAACACTGACCTGAATGTCAGCTTGGACTTGAAGATGGACACACACACACACACACACAGAATCCTTCCTCTCTCAACTCGACTACAACAAAACACTGACCTGAATGTCAGCTTGGACTTAAAGACACACACACACACACCACACACACACCAACACACACACAGAATCCTTCCTCTCTCAACTCGACTACAACAAAACACTGACCTGAATGTCAGCTTGGACTTGAAGACACAACACACACACACACACACACCAACACACACACAGAATCCTTCCTCTCTCAACTCGACTACAACAAAACACTGACCTGAATGTCAGCTTGGACTTGAAGACACACACACACACCAACACACAGAATCCTTCCTCTCTCAACTCGACTACAACAAAACACTGACCTGAATGTCAGCTTGGACTTGAAGATGGACACACACACACACAGAATCCTTCCTCTCTCAACTCGACTACAACAAAACACTGACCTGAATGTCAGCTTGGACTTGAAGATGGACACACACACACACACACACACAGAATCCTTCCTCTCTCAACTCGACTACAACGAACACTGACCTGAACGTCATCTTGGACTTGAAGATGGACTGTCCCATCAGCCCGGTGCCCTGGCGGATGAAGAGGTGGTTGAAGCTTCCTTGCAACGGCATGCTGTACAAGTCAAACACTTCTTCCCCAAGGTGCATGGACATGCTGCGCAACAAACAACAAACACACAACCATTAATATAGAAACTTCACCCTCCCGTGGGGATACCGGGGGGTCTTCCTGTTACCACAGGGTTCGTACAGATTTTTCCCATCCAAATATACAAACTTTTTAAAGACTTCTTAAGACCTTTTCCCCCCAAAATAAGGACTGTATAATTATGACGGTAATGCATGCACACACATACAATGGGTGGTGCTGCGCTTGCATCGACGAACTTTCCAGATGGGAGCAACCCGAATTTCAAAGGAGATAAGTCTCTGTGACTTGTATATACAAAAATATCAAACACCAAATGACAGTGACCTACCAGATTTGTTCAGGATTTGTACTGGAGCATTTTGTTCTGAATAGAACTGATCATCAAATTATGTACTAAGGATAAGCTTGTTGATAAAAAATAGAGACTTTTTAAAAACTCTGGAAAAAATGGCTGTTTTTACAGACTTTTTAAGGGCTTAAAAATGGGGTGGCGTTTTTTACAAATTTGTACCGACCTTTAAAGACCGTACGAACCCTGGTACAAATAGTACCCCCACATTCTGGAAGTTCTGTGCTTGCAACTTCCTCTAATCTGTCACTCTTCTTTGACTCTGCCTTTTCCCCTTTGCTTTCTATCATCTACTATCTTTCTGACTTGTTGGTCCATTCTCTTGCCTTTAAAAATAAAATAAAAAATCTTACAAATAATTTTTCTCCTTTGAGGAGCTCCTCTGAAATCGGAATGTGTCGGCTGTACGCAGCGTGGAGACCAATGAAAACTGAAAACCGGACACATACGCAAGGTACCCATTATGGCCATATGGCCTGGGAACGCAGAAGAAGAAGAAACTTAAATTCAAAGATGAATACAATGGAACCTCCCTTGCGGAGAAAGGTGGCAGAATGGTTAAGACGTTCGCCTGCCAAATGTAATGCGTGACTGCAGCGTGAGTGACCCGGGTTCGAATCCCGGCCTCCTCGCCCTTTCTTTCTAGTTTGACAGGAAAATTGAACTGAACGTCCAGTCCTTCAGATGGGGACTTAAAGCTAGTCTAACCCGTGCGCTTTACGCACGTAAAAATCCCACGGCAGTTGAAAGTCGGTAAGAGCAGGGAGAAATCCCGCTGCCTGGTATGGCCAAATTGATAGCTAAGTTTTCCAAGTGTGCCCCCCCCCCTCCTCACCCTGTGCCCCCCCCCCCATTTAAAAAAAAAAAAGGCGCTGCACTTGCGGTGACACGCTCTCCAGGGGAGAGCAGCCCGAATTTCACAGAAATAAGACTCTGTGACTAGAATACCAAATTATAAGACCCTCGCTCATAAGACTCCCTCCCACAAGACCTACTTCTCTGAGACACTGCCCTTCTTTGTAGGTTTTAAAATTACCTCCCCATTACAACTCCCTCACACTTCAGATCTTATTTTGGAAGATTTCTCAAGGTCTTATAAGGGAGGTTCCCCCCGTGGGGATACCAAGGGGTCTTTTGTATAAATAGTTCCCCCACCTTCTGGAAGTTTGTAACTTCCTCTAATCTGTCACTCTCTTTGACTCTGCCTTTTTTCTTTGCTTACTGTTGTCTACTATCTTTCTGCCTTACCCGGTCCATTCTCCTGCCATTTTTCACGAAACGCTTTCAAAAACATTTCGTCCAGCCGAAGTCGGACTTGCTGGGCCTATTTCTTAGGCGCATAACGGCAGCATGACGCATCTGCGCTCATAATTGACAGGAAACTGTCTGAGCGATCGAAGAAGAAGAAGAAGAAGAAGAAGAAGGGAGGCTCTGCTGTACATTTCCTCAATAGCAGACGAGGCTCTGCTGTACATTTCCTCAATAGCAGACAAGTTAAACACATGTCTGACAAAACCCAGAAATTTCAAAGCTGTGCGCAGGCAAACTACACACACATTTTCAAACGTTTACTCTTTGGTTTCTGTATTTAGAGAAGTTTCAACTACTGTTCATTCCTGAGAACCTCTTTAGCGGCTGAGAAAGTTTATCCCGTTGATTCCTACGGGCCTCTATTGCTCGTGATATCATGCAACATGAATGCAACTGTAATTACTTTGCTCTTCTATAATTGCAATGAGGGTTTTTTTCCCCTTTCTTACTGGGGCAAGTATTGTTTATGAAAGAGAAACAGGCTGCTGAAAACATGCCGCATATTCACAATAACATAACACCCCTTTATACAGTTTTACTCTCTCTGGAAACCCAGGAATAGGGAGATAGAGAGCTCTATGAAGCTAGGAATCTGCAGTTGATCCCATTCAACCTCAAAAACGGTTCTCAGGAACGAAATAGTTAATGAAGCCTAACTAAAACAGTCTAATCATAATTATAAAAATGTCAAAGTTCAACAAAAGAGACAGAATAAGAAATGAACTCTGAGGTGACAAGTCTCCTTAGATAAGACCATTCAGAACATATCATATTAACCCTTTCATCGCCAATGTCGCACTTATGCACCACAATGGTTTAACACCCCTGTCACTAAAAGGCATCAAATCAGGGCCTATTATCCAAAGACCCTATTTTCTTCATTTTGGGAGGTAAGGATAAGCCTAATGCTATACACGTCACAAATTGTACACATTTTGTTCTCTAAGTTTAACCCCTTGACTGCCACCAACGTATCACGTACTGACCAGATGACATCATTGATGACATCATTAGATGAAGAGGAATAACTCTGGTGTGCTGGCTTTTGCTCTAACACAGTCAAGAGAGTAATATCCCCAGACCATTTTGCCAGATTGGCTCTATCAGTTATCTTTTTTGTGTCATGATTTGCCAAATGATTTTTTCTTTAATTCTCTCTGGCAGTCAAGGGGTTAACCCTTTCAACGCTAGCCATTCCTCAGCCAAAATTTACCATTAAACTTACCTGGGTAGAGAAAAGATTTTGTCTGGAATACTGGGGATTCCTCTGTGACGTGCATAAAATAGGTCCTATCCTCACCACCCAAAATGAAGAACATAAGGCCACTGGATACCAGACCCTCATTTGATGCCTTTTAGTGACATGGGTGTCAAGTCATTGTGGTGCCAAGAGGCGACAGTAGTGATGAAAGGGTTTTAATGGTATTTTTTGGTGCTAAAAAATGTCTGGCAGTGAAAGGGTTAATACTAACCTTATTCAGAGCACATTACCATGATGCTTGAAACTACCTTCAAGCAAAACCATTATAATATCCAATTTCTAAAAGCCAAAGCATAAGCTGCAATCCAGATTCAGATTACTCTTCTTCCGCATTCCCATATGACCACAATGGGTAAGGTACGTATGTGTCCGTTTTTCAGTTATCACTGGTCTCCCCGCTGCGTACAGCCGACACATTCCGATTTCGGAGGAGCTCAAAGGAGAAATTTATTTGGATTTTTTTTTTTTTTTTAAAAGGCAGGAGAATGGGGCGCCAATAAGTCAGAAAGATAGTAAACGACAGAAAGCAAAGGGAAAAGGCAGAGTCAAAGAGAGTGACAGATTAGAGGAAGTCACAAGCAGAGAACTTCTAGAAGGTGGGGGGAATATTTGTACGAAAGACCCCCAGGTATACCCACAGGGAGAGACCCGTGGAGGGGGCGGGGGCATCCAGCTCCCCGTATGGAGGCACGAGGCATCCAACCACCCACTGCCCCAAATCCAGATTTCAAAGTGACCCCCCCCCCCATTCCTACCTGCCATCGGACCACTTGACGACGCGCGCGTTGCTCTCCCTTACAGGAACTCCAAATTCGTCCTTGACCTCGCCGCCCTCTTCGTCCTTCACGGAGCGCCACCTGATGGTGTTCTCCACACGCAGTTTGGTCCTCGCCCGACCCTCCTCGTCCAAAACCTCGTCTTCCTCGATCTCGTCTTCGTAGGTCAGGGGGTCGAAGGGTCTGTTTGGATCAAGAAGAACATTTTTTTTTATTTTATTCATTGGCTAACAATCACTGTGGTGTAGAGTGGCACAGTGGTAGCGCGTTCACCTCGTGTCAAGTAAACCCGAGTTTGAACCTAAGCACAGGGTTTGTTTCAATCAAGGACATTATTTTTTTTACTCATTGGCTGACAATCACTGTGGTGTAGAGTGGCACAGTGGTAGCGCGTTCACCTCGTGTCAAGTAAACCTGAGTTCGAACCTAGGCACAGGGTCTGTTTCAATCAAGAAGAACATTATTTTTTAACTCATTGGCTAACAATCGCTGTGGTGTAGAGTGGCACAGTGGTAGCGCGTTCGCCTCGTGTCAAGTAAACCCAAGTTCGAATCTGGGTACAGGTGTTTTTTTCCCTCTCACTCTGCACAAGGCCTTACGGTCTGAACGTGGAGTCTTTCGAATGAGACGATAAACCGAGGTCCCGTGTGCCCATGCACTTAGCACACGTTAATCTCACTGGCAACGAAAAAGTTGTCATTCGGTCAAAATTTAACCCCCTCCCCTTTTCTTCGTCAAATGCCCCCCCCCCCCCCCACCCCCCCTGGGGATACCGGGTGGGGTGGGGGGGTGTGTGTGTTAAATTTTGACCAAATGACGCTTTGTCTTGTTGATTTCTGCAAGAGCCAGGACATTGTCCTATTGATTTCTATCACTTATCGATCCTCGGTACATCACTGCAGATAGAGAGACAAAAAAACAGCAACAGAAAATCTTCAAACTTACCGCGTTTCCACACTGAGGAAGTTAGGCAATAGGAATTGTTCGGAAATAATTAAGGGGAGTAATTTCATGGTGTGTGGGAATTATCTTGCCTAATTCAATCGGTCAAACTGGGGAAGTCACTACCATCAGCTCTCGTAGCCTATCGACTCGTGTGTTTGAGCAGACATACAGCACTTAGAACACTGTGCGTCATTCAAAAATTTTATGTAATTTATATTTTTACGTCACATTTTGCAAGTTTCATCAGTTTCCTGCGGCTACAAGCTTCGACGCCATTGTTGCATTGTTGCTATGGCATTTGACCGAGTAACGGAGGTAAACAACTAACTTTCACAAAGTGCTCTCCCCATGGTTTTTTCTCCGAAAATCGTCTATTTGACGTAATGTAAACTGCTCCCAAGATCCACAGTCATTCGAGGAATTTCACACTTCGATGCTTGTTTCTGTTGTTGTTTTTTATGCGCGAGACTGCAAGTGAAATGAGCGAGAGAGACAGACAGACAGACAGACAAAAAACAGAAACAGAAAATCTTCTAAACTTACCGCGTTTCCACACTGAGGAAGTTAGGCAATTTGACGTAATGCAGACTACTCCCAAGATCTGCCGTCATTTGAAGAATTTCACACTTCGATGCGCATTTCTGTGTTGTTTTATGCGAGAGACTGCAAGTGAAATGAGAGAGACAGACAGAGAGAGAGACAAGAGACAGCCATAGAAAATCTTAAACTTACCGCGTTTCCACACTGAGGAAGTTAGGCAGTTTGGCGTAATGCAGACTGCTCCCGAGGTCCGCAGTCATCCGAGGGATTTCGACTTCGATGCGTGTTTCTGGCGGAGGTTCTTCCACCTCCTCACCATCCCCTTCCTCTCTGTCCTCCCTCTCATCCTCATCCTCCATCATGGGCATCGACTGAAATAAAGAAATCATTGCTACATTTTTTTCAACAAAAACAAAACAAAACACACACAAACTGCTTTCATTTTTTTTTTAAAGCCAATTCACAAATCATGAGATTAATCATTCACCATTGTTCGTTCAGAAATCTGACAATTATATAACTTCAGGCCTGATACATGCTTAAAAGCAGTTCCCAAAAATAATCAAGATACCACTCTAATAAAATAAACAAACGCGAAATCGCAATAGTTTGTGGCACGCGGTCTATTTTTACCACTCCAATCATGAGTAACCTCCCCTGGCTTTTCAATAATTTTAATCTGTAAACCAGAATGTTATCTCTGCACCATTTCGTAACTTTTTATATCTTTTGGAAAACATTTAAAACTATGTATCCTACTTATACTCATCAAAAGAAGCACCGCATACTCGTCGTGTCTGTTGTAGTGTCTGTATTACGTATGTTTATTATTTTGTACGCTTTTAAAATACATCATTTTAAAGAGCGACCTCAATTTGAAGTGTAGCCTCGATTTGAAGTGCGACAATTTTGTCAAAATGTGCGACAATTTTGGACCGACCGACAGACAGACAGACAGACCGACAAAGTGAGTTACAGGTTTGTGGCTTGAGCCACAAACAAAAAGCAAAAAATTTTAAAAAAAGAGAAAGACTCAGAGAACAATTGAACAATATTTTAATTCTTCAGGCCTCCTGCCCCTAGAATAAGATCAAGGAAAAAAGAACTAAAGAGACAAATGCACACAATAATAATCACTAATCATCTTAGGTAATCTATAAACTTTCCAGAAATTTCTGTCTGATTTTCATGGCATTAAACAAAAATATACTAAGTCTGCGAATGTTCCAAACAGAGGCATTTTGTAACACATTTACGTAAGACATGTCACCACGATGAAGATATTTTTTGCCTCAGAGAGAGAGAGAGAGAGAGAGAGAGAGAGAGAGAGATAGAGATAGATAGATAGAGAGAGAGAGAGAGAGAGAGAGAGAGAGAGAGAGAGAGAGAGAAGGGTTTTATCTTGATACAGTGTCAACATGTTTTCCCAAAAAAATAATCAAGAAGTATCAAACAAGTAAACAACAACCACATAAGAACTTTGCTGGCACAACTTGCTTTTAATCTATTTATCTCATACACTGTCTGCTATGTATTAGGTATTAGGTACTTTATAGTCACAGAGGCATCTCTGTGAAATTCGGGTTGCTCCCACCTGGAGAACGTGACGCTTTTTTTTTTTTTTTTTGGCATGCGATTTTTTGTGTGACTGATGAGGAAGGAAGGTGTGTGTCTGTGTGTGTTAATTTTGACCGAATGACAACTTTTTCGTTGCCACTGGGTTTAACATGTGCTAAGTGCATGGGCACACAGGACCGCGGTTTTATCGTCTCATCCAAAAGACTCCAGACCGTAAAAACGTGAGAGGAAAAAATCCCCTGTACCCAGGTTCAAACTCGGGTTTACTTGACACGAGGCAAACGCGTTACCACTGTGCCACTCTACACATAATCATGAATGGCACAAATAAATTGATATATAGACTCAGAACCAGGGATGTGAGAGGACCCCCCCCAAAAAAAAAGCGTAGCCGATGGCATCGTCCAAGCACTCCAACAAAACTTTGCCAGCAATTTTTCGCGGCTCACCTATGCAGATCTTATTGTCCGATAGTTTCATCCAGCCAAGCCCTGTCAAATTTGTCTTGGCATCCTTTGTCGATCTTCTCTATGGCGCGATGTATAATTTTCACGGTTGAAACATTCGCAGAAATAGCTTTGAAAACGTCCAAATCCTCCTTCGAAACGACTCTGAAGAATCAGACGAACGCACGAAAATGGCTCATTGCCATTGGACGTCACTGGCCAACCACAGAGAAGCTTAGGAAATTCAGTCAAGGGAATGTACTTGCGCTACAAACTTTCATGTGTGCGTGAGAAGAAAATCTACCAACCTCATCAATCTCTGTACGTTTTTTGCTTTTTTCAGTTGAATAGAAAAAGCGCATTCACGTGCTTATGCGTAACAACAACAACATACAGTATTTATAAGGCGGTGAATCTTGATAGAAATCAAATCAAAGCGCACACACACGTTACCATTCATAACGCATTCAAACAAAAACGCAATACAAAGCGAACACACACGGATGACATAAATGGAATATATCAGAAACAGACCTAATGGCAAGAGAGAGAAGAGAAAGAGAGCGGAGCTTTAATGACAGGGGGAACAGGTGGGTCTTGAGATTAGCTTTGAAAGCAGAGAGGGTCGGTCGCTGAAAGAGGAAGTTTGTTCCAGGAGGTGGTAGCTCTCACATCCCTGATGAACAAAGAAGTTAAATAACCTGAGAGGCCGACTGTTCGTCCTTCGCCTTTTCGTCGTCCTTGTTCTCTTCGTCAGAACTGATGTCGTCGGCGTCTCCAAACAGGTCTCCCATGGTGGCTGAAAAACGTTACAGAAGATTTCAGGTTTTAAGTCACATCTTAACTCATTCCGGACGAATTCCGAGTATACTCGGAACAGGAGAACGCCAGTCAGGGCCTAATTCTGAGTATACTCGGAACAGGAGAACGCCAGTCAGGGCCTAATTCCGAGTATACTCGGAACAGGAGAACGCCTGTCAGGGCCTAATTCCGAGTATACTCGGAACAGCCTAATTCCGGAGAACGCCCAGTCAGGGCCTAATTCCGAGTATACTCGGAACAGGAGAACGCCAGTCAGGGCCTAATTCCGAGTATACTCGGAACAGGAGAACGCCAGTCAGGGCCTAATTCCGAGTATACTCGGAACAGGAGAACGCCAGTCAGGGCCTAATTCCGAGTATACATGGAACAGAACGCCAGTCAGGGCCTAATTCCGAGTATTCTCGGAACAGGGATTTTTTTTTATAGTATAAAACCTGTCTAAATCCATGTTTTTTTTCTAATCAAACCACGTTTTTCGAGTTACTTCTCTTCATAACTGCTCCAGCTTTCGTTTCACATATGTTTTGGCACTTCTATCTGAATTTTTAATGCTAAAAATGTAAAAAATAAAACAATCAAATTTATCGGCAGCTCAAATTTCACAGACAGATGATTCTCTATGATTACCAAAAAATAAAGGAAATCCCAAACAAAGCAAAACAGTACCATCAATGTTTTCATTGTCCGATCCCTTGGCTGACGCCATCTCATCCTCCTCCCCGTCACTGAACAGACGTCGTTTCTTCTTCCTCACGACGTCGCTGCCACTGTCACTGGCACTGCCGCTGGCATGACGCTTTCTGGTGTCTCCTAAACACATGTTTTCATATGTCACCATGAAATGTCACACAACAATGGAAAAATAAAATTATACACAAAAAAGTTATAATAAAATGTATAATATTTTTCGGACTATAAGGCGATACTTTTTTCCCCCCCCACACCGAGACCCCTGCGCACGCACGCTGCAACTTCCCATCCAAACCCAACTTCAACAATTGCCGAGGTTTTGGTTGCGTTCAGGCGGGAGGGGGGACCTCGCTTTTTTCTTTGGCGTCCGATCAGGATCAGAGTCGGAATCATCGACTTGCAAGTGGTTGTTTTTTTCGGCATGCCTTCAGATCACACTTCGTACTTAGAAAAATGGCGGCACGGAGAAATAAACCGGAAGTATCCATTCAAGGGACATCACTCGAAGTGATACCTTTGATAGCAGACGACACAGCAGCGAGTATGGCTCAAACGCCATGCCTTCTTTCGATTTTTCTTTCTTTTCCGCACTCATTCAGCGGAAATGCGGATTTTTGTTGTTGCTGACCGTAATAGCGTAATCGGAGGTCTCAAAACGTAATAATTACGGACAAATCCGTAGGGAAAAAACAGGTCTGTAGCTCACGAATCCTCTCACTATATTAGTATATATCTCTATGAAATTAATTAAAAAAAGAAAGAAAGAATAACATTAATATCAAGAACACACCGCATGTAAACACAACACACACACACACAAAGTAAACCATTATTGCTTATTCAATGTTCCATCTAAAAATAAAAATTTTGACTTTGACTTCCGTACAAACAAATATGCACGCGAGCGTTAAAAACAACAACTCCCTATCGCACATAATTTTCACTTTGCACAAGTTTTTTTCTTTCTGTACAAACATCTCCTTATTGCATACAATTTTTCCAAACTGTACACAACTTGTCCATATTGCATACAATTTATCGTTTCGCACACAACTTTTCTTTATGCATACAATGAGCGATTTAGCGGGCTTTTTTGCATGCCAGGTGGCATAACGCTTGAGTGGGGCCAATCCTCTCTATATTCTTAGTTGGAGATAAAGAGAGGGAGAGAGATAGAGAGGAGTCCAACCCTCTCTCTCTCTCTCTCACTACGCCCAACTAAGAATATAGCGTGATAAGCCCCACTCGAGAGTTATGCCCCCTGGCGGTCAAATAATCGCCATAAGTCGACCATTTCATTAATTTTTGGGACATGAATCTTTCACTTTGCATAACATTAACGTTAACGGCAGCATTGTACTGTAGACCACCCCCCACCTCATGTTTACGACTCTCGATCTCAAAATCTGCTGCTTTCAGTTTCATGACAATAACCCTAGGCTGGTCCTAACCCTATCCCTTTCCCAAGAACGGCAGAATGTTAGTCTTCTCTGTAAAAATTTTCAATGTGAAAATTTTAAGGCGAAATTTGATGAGAGGGTGTCTAAACTACAGCTTTGGGGCAGTGGGTGGATGCCTCGTGCCTCCATACGGGGAGCTGGACGACCCCGCCCCCTCCACCAGTCTCTCCCCGTGGGGATACCGGGGGGGGGGTGTGTGTGTGTGTGTGTGTGTGTGTCTTTCGTAAAAATAGTTCCCCCACCTTCTGGAAGTTCTGCGCTAGTAACTTCCTCTAATCTGCCACTCTCTTTGATTCTGCCTTTTCCCTTTGCTTTCTATCATCTACTATCTTTCTGACTTATTGTTGGCCCATTCTTCTGCCTTTAAAAAAAAAAAAAATCTTCGACATAATTTTTCTCCTTTGAGCTCCTCCGAAATCGGAATGAGTCGGCTGTACGCAGCGGGGAGACCAGTGAAAACTGAAAACCGGACACATGCGTACCTTATCCATCATGGCCATATGGCCTGGGAACGCAGAAGAGCAAGAAACCACAACTTGGCCAACATTTCTGTTCTCACCTTCATCCCCACTTCCTTCCTTATCGCTCCCTGCCGCTCTCTGCGGGGATGGAGAGTGACTTCCCCTGGACGCGGAACTCTTCCGACTGTGAGCGGGACTTTGGGCGGGGCTTTGGGCGGGACTGTGGGCGGGGCTGCTTTTACGACTGCCTGTTTGAAGCAACCAAAAAAAAAAAAGAAGTTTCAATCTCGTACAAGCACACAGCACAAACAAGAAAACGCATATTCATGCATTAAAACCCTTTCACCGCCAACGTCGCATTTTTGCATCACAATGATTTAACACCCATGTCACTAAAAGGCATCAAATCAGGGTCTGTTATCCAAGGACCCTGTCCTCTTAATTTTGGGAGATAAGGATAGGCCTTACTTTTAAATATGTCACAGAGGAATCCCCAATATTACACACAGATTCTACCCAGGTAAGTTTGATGGAATTTTTGTGCTGAAAAATGGCTGCTGGTGAAAGGGTTAAAAATAAAAACAAAACTGAGGAAAAAAAATGGACAGCCAATCATGGTTCACAAAAAGGTGGACATATTTGAGGTCGACGCAAGCAGTTTATTGCTACAGACAAAAATGTAATGACTTGTTGCTTTTTCGACTGCCTGTTTTTAGAAAAAAAACACCTGAAACAGACTGCAACGTCACCGGAGCACACAACAAACAAGAGGGGAAGTATTGTTTTTTGATTTTGATCTTGTTGTTTTTTGTGCTCCTTTTGTTGCCTGCTTTTTGCTGTTTTCTTGTTTGTCTATGTCGATAAAGGCGCATTCGCCGAAATATCCAGTAGTTTTGCTTTGTCTCTTGTGAATAAAATAACGTCACTTTACACTTGTCGTGTAGTTGTTTGTTTGTTGTATGCCTGTTTTAAGAAAAGAATGTTTGTTTCAACTTGGTCTTTGAAAGCAAACTCAGTTATTATATAATGATCAGCGTTTTTTGTTTGTTAAATGACTGTTGAAAGTAAATTCAGTTATTATATTATGTTACGATTTATGTTTGTTGCTACGATTTATTAAATATTATTCAGTTGCAATGTAATGAAAGAAGTTCGTTTAATGAATTTTGAAACTGAACATTCAGTTAAAAAAAAGATGCAACAATGTCGTATGTGTGTGTGTGTGCAATCCTGCTTCTGTGTGTGTGGATATGTGGATGTGCGCATGCATGTGCACATTATGATTTTGTTTTTCATTTTGCTTCATTTTCGCAATTAAAAGTCAATACCTGCTTCACTCCCTCGATCACTACCATGCGCGCTTCCCGCCGGACTTCCCGCCGGACTTCCCTTCCCGCTTCCCCGACTGCTGGCTCTGCCTTCGCTTGGTGCCGGACTTATTCTCCCTTCGCTGTGAGGCGGACTTCCTTCTCGCTCACTGCCCGAGTGCGCAGGACTTCCGGGCGGACTTCCTTTTTCGCTTCCCGGTGGACTTCCCTTTTCGCTTCTAGCCGGACTTCCTTTATCGCTTCCTCCAACCGGACTGGCCACCGGCGAATCCACGTCGCTGCGGCTGCCTCTGCTTCCTGCTGGACTTGCCGGCGGACTGCCTTTGCCCAGCGGACTGTCTGGTGGACTACCGGGTGGACTGCCCTGCACGCTGCCCTCAGCATCGCTGGCTGCGGGACTACCTGTAATAAATGACGTTTGATACACTAGTGCTAGTGTTAAAAGTTATAAAATAGCATATCGTCGGTGAAATTCAAAAACCTTGTATCTCAATTTTTTGTTTTTTTTAAGTTAGATACATAGCCAGCTCTCTAATATTTTCCGCCACCTTCCATTAAAAGCTTGTATCTCTAACAACTTTCTATCTGGGGTATACGAGGTTGTGTAAATGGAAGAAAAACTCATAAGTCCTAAATTCAGATCTAGTTAAGGACATCTAGTTAAAGACAAAAACCTTGTATCTTCGTTCTTTTTAAATATTAAAAAAAAAAAGAAGAAGTAATTTTAACAAAATGCAGGACTAAACTCACAATGTCTTGAAGATATTCATCATAGTTAATCAATTGTAAACACAGTTAATTTTTAAAAGTTTATTTAATTTTTCTCAAAACTAACAAAATAGAATCTTTGAATTTCACCGATATCCATTCTTTTTTGCATAATCATAATACACAAGCTGTCCAGAGATACACAGAACTTTGCGAAGCCGCTGCTCACATTATCATTCCTATATTGACATAATGCTAAAAGTTAAATCACTCATATGTGATGGTGCATGGGAAAAACCTACACAAGTCGCTCAGAATGTTTTTAGCAAAAGCCCAAAATAGTCAACCCCCCACAATATCAATTTTCTATTTAGGGCATATTTATGTCTATTTTTAGGTGTTCTACCAGTATCCACAACATGAAAGACAATTGTGAATGATTTCTTAGTTTAATTGATTGTTTTCTAAATCAAGTCAATAGAAACAAAGAGGCAAAATTGTATCGTCTATGTCCAATTTCTGCAAATGATCTATTTCGAATGTCAAACGTCAAATAAATATAAAATAAAAACTAGACAAGATAACTCAATTTTTTTTGTGTGTATTAACAAGGAATCTTTGCTCCACCATTAAAAATTAAAATATCAATTTATGCCAAAATTCCATTATGTCTGTTTTTCCCATGCACGGTCACATATGCAAAGTATTTCTTTGTAGATAAAAAAAACACAATTTACAAAATCATCTGCATAATGCAACATTACATGTTTGCCCCCCCGTTTCATCAGAAGTATTTGCACACAATTTGGAGTTAATTTTCAAGTACTAATACTCGTATTCCGCATGCTTTTTTCTTTCAATCTTTTTTCTCTCTCTTTCTCTCCCCTCCCCGTTTTTCTGCTGCTTCTTCTGACTTTTCTCTTTCCTTGTCACACTTCTGAAGTGTGAATATACACCATATTTTATTTGTACAAACTCTAACCATACCGCAATATGTGTAAAGTTTGGGGGTGCACCTTATAATTTGCATAGTTTTAGTTAAAGCCGCCTCACTCTATCCAACCTTTTTAGTCGGAAGAAACTTCAGCCATGTGTGAATATACACCATACTTTATTTGTACAAACTCTAACCATACCGCAATATGCGTAAAGTTTGGGGGTGCACCTTATAATTTGCATAGTTTTAGTTAAAGCCGCCTCACTCTATCCAACCTTTTTAGTCGGAAGAAACTTCAGCCATGTGTGAATATACACCATACTTTATTTGTACAAACTCTAACCATACCGCAATATGCGTAAAGTTTGGGGGTGCACCTTATAATTTGCATAGTTTTAGTTAAAGCCGCCTCACTCTATCCAACCTTTTTAGACGGAAGAAACTTCAGCCGTGAACTCTATATGTGCCATCCTTGCTATCACAGGCATGGTAGTGGGGGCAAAGTGGTTTTCAAGGAAAATGGCCGGGGGTCCAGGGGGCCGAAGAAAATTCAATAAATGAGAGTGAAATTTTCACTTTTTCATGCCATTTCAATGCATTTTTTAATAATTTTGTTTCAAACTGTTTCGCGGATTTTCCGCGATTCGCAGAGGTCTACCATGCCTGTGTCAGCAAGCATTGGCTGCACATATTGGTTTAACCCTTTCATCGCCACTGTCGCCTCTTGGCACCACCATGATTTAACTCTCTCTTTACTATCGTATGCTATAGCGTACCTGGTTTGCATCATTACATACAAAATATTTAAAACATAATGCTTAACTGCACAGTTTTGAACATTTGCGGTATTGTTTATAATAATAAAAGCTAGCATATGTTATAATTCCAAAGTAAAATTTTGATTATTAACAGATTTTTAAAAAAGCATGACAAAGAAGACGAAGAGAGGGGTAGTGATTCGTTTTCATTGATTGCGGTACTAAAAATAGACGGAAAGTGATTTCATTGGTTGAAAACTATTAAGGGACCATAGAGGAACACTTCTATACCAGTTTGGGTTGCCAGGCTTCGCGGGGTTGTGAATTGTGAATGGTTAAACGCTGTGTACGCTATAGCGTACGACAGTATTGAACGGTTGTAAAGCATGGTTCGTGGGGACTTGAAAGAGTGCCAAAAAAGGACCTTAAAATGACCTTTAAAGGACCAGCAAATTTTTTTAAAGGACCTATTTAACCCTTGTTTGTAGTTGTACTTGCAGACGTGGTGGGCGCAGAGCCAGACGCCGACGATTGTGGCTGAGCAGATTTTTTTTTGTTTTTTTGTTTTGCTGAGCAGATTCATTTGTTGTTACAGATTCATTTGCTGCTTGCAAAAAAAGTCGGTCACATTGCACCTCGATTCCGCCTTGTGCCTTCTTTCAGCTTTCTTGTGATTTTCAGTCTTTGCGTGTTGTTTCAGCACCTACTCTCCCATTGACAAGATGTTGATGTTTTTTTCACAATATGCACAACGAACTGCATGTTTGTTGTCCATCACTTTTCGGACCCAGTCCTTATAAATGTCTTCTCTCAGCCAACGATCCTGAAAACGAACACTTTCCAGGCATTTTTACACTTTTTACTTGAAAACAAGCACTGAAGCAGCTGCATGTGCGAAGAATTTCAACATGGCGCATAAGATATCTCGCCGAATCTCGCGCACGTGACCGGATTTACAGTGACTATTAAAATTAGATCGTCTGCTCGAAAGATACGAAGGCGATCGATTTTTGGCAAATTTTCTTTAATTTAATATATTGTTTTGAGTTCATTTCTTATGACAAGGTACTTAGTTTTGTTTTTTGGCCCGATTAAAGGATTTAAACTGACCACACCAATTAAAGGACCTTTGACTGATTTGAAAGGACCTCCTTGCTGATATAAAGGACTTAACAGGCCTTTTGAAGACCGATCAATTTCACAGCACTTTAAAGCACCTGAAAGGACCCCACGAACCCTGTAAAGGGAAGCAATCGGCCAGTAAAGAGTGAGTTAACACCCATATCACTGAAAGGCATCACATGAGGGTCTGGCATCCAGTGACCTTATCTTCTTCATTTTGGGAGGTAAGGACAGACCCTATTTTAATTTTTATGCATGTCACAGAGGAATCCCCAGTATTGCAGACAGAATCTTTTCTCTACCCGGGTAAGTTTAATGGTAAATTTTGGCTGAGGAATGGCTAGCGTTGAAAGGGTTAAACAAAGTTTATTGACATAATACATTGCAGTGTACACAAATTATCTCATGAGCACAACAAGCTATGAACTTATAAAGCGCACTCATAAACGTTTCAGTATTCCCACAACTGCCTGAGTGAGTTGAAAGTAAATGATGCAATCACCAATTCCTTCCGACCAGGTTGGAAGCATTTCATCTTGACCAAATTTTGCATTTTTGTGTGATTTCTACTCACTCTGTCAAAAGAAAGGAAAACTGTGCAAAGGTCTGAACTATTTCGGGGGTTTCCTGCCAGAACAGCATATAACCAGGCAGGGCAATGGGGAAAAAGCATTTTTCTCTGAAAATATTTTTGGGGGTTCATAAGATGTTGTCTCTTGGTGAGGTCAAGGGGTAAAAAGCCCTTGATGCTGATCAGGGGGCATTTCTCTTTAAGATAAATCTATAAAACTGTTAAAATTAGGGAAAAAAGCATCTCCTGAAGCTTTAAACCCCCTCTGTCATTTGACTTTTCCACATCCACTTTTCTCTGAAATCAGAGAATTCTCTGAAGATTAACATACCTGCGTCCTTTACTCCTTTCATGATACGCTTTTCCATCCGACTTGGTTAGATAGTGCGAGGCGGCTTTTACATACCATATTTTTCGGCTCATTAGGCGCTGCTTCTAGGGCGAATAGGGCAATTTTCAAGAAATCTGAACAAATCCAAGTAAAAGGCGCCCTCGTTTATAAGGCGATACACACCTCACAAAACAAAGCCGAAGTCCGCATACGTCCTGTAAACGCTTACCGACCGCCATTATTGTTGTCATAAAC
Source organism: Phymorhynchus buccinoides (assembly GCA_017654935.2). NCBI lineage: Eukaryota > Metazoa > Mollusca > Gastropoda > Neogastropoda > Raphitomidae > Phymorhynchus > Phymorhynchus buccinoides. The sequence goes on from CM065710.1 coordinate 10,633,464, forward strand.
GAGAGTTGGCTCCCTTCTCAAATAATCGAAACTTCCGTTTTTGCGACTTCCGGTTGTTGTGTTTGGACAATTCTTCGCGAAAACTGGTAGAATTATGGCATTTTAAGCTCTACAACGATGCTTTTTACATCCAATGAAGGGTTGTGGCATCTGTTGGATGGCATCTCGGACGATAACGGATTTTGAAGCATCTTTAACGTGAGTATTCGTTGTATCGGTGACTCGTTACCACTTTCGATGTTGTGACTTACAGTAGACTGTACTGAACACGGCAATCGTTGCCTCTCTTCTCATGATTTTGTTCACTAATAGGGCGCCCTCGTTTATTAGGCGCATAGGTCGAAATTGGAGAAAACAATATCGCCTTATAGTCCGAAAATTACGGTAATTTTTCAAAATGATTAAAATATTACAGTACCATGTGCACTTTTATCGCTCCCTTTGGGACTCCCATCTGCACTCCCGTGCGCGCTCCCCTCTCCATCATCTTCATCATCGCTGCCTTTAGGGGCGGGAGGGGGGCTGGAGGGGGGGCTGTGGTGGGAGTGCTCACTCCCTACAGGACTCCCCGCCGCACTCCCCTCATTATCGCTCCCTCTGGGACTCCCCTGAGCGCTCCCTGCGGGGCTTCCTGCAGGGCTGCCTGGGTCACTGCCTGCAAGAGTAAGAAAGAAAAAAACCCCAACACAATTGTCATAAACAAAAATGCTTGCACAGAAAGAATTATTTTAATGCACGTGGAAAATCTGAATGCATAATGATTACAACAATATTTGGGGGGGGCTATAACTATAAGGCCAGACTGCGCCTTATAATAATATGACTAGCGCAACACCGAGTACCAGTAACGCCTAGTAACGGTAACGCCAAGTACTGGTAATGCTGAGCACAGCAAATTTGAAGCGATTCGGTTAAGAAACGGCGGAGTCGTATAGCGCGCGCGTTTCTGAACCGATTCGCTTCCGGTTTGGTACACGGATAGTCACCGTCCCCGGTCATCTTCCTGCCAAATTCGAAGGCAATCGGTCCAGAAACACCAGAGATACGGGCGCCGAGAGGCCGGCGGATGCGCATTACGCGCATTTGCCGAACCGTGCAAGTGACACGGCCGCCTCGGATGCCGTTGCCATCGCCCCGTCAGGGCTCACAGCAAATTTGAAGCGATTCGGTCGAAAAACGGCGGAGCTATAAGGCCCGTTTTGTGCTTCACACACACACACGGACGGACAGTTGGCTTTTTACTATATGATGAATGAAATAATACTAAGAAAATATTGTAACAAAATTTTGTGTAAAATTTGGGGTGGGGTGGTGTGTGTGTGTGTGTGCATGTGCGCCTACAAATAAACTGTGCCTTAACCCTTTCACTGCCAATGTCGCATTTTTGCACCAGAATGGTTTAACACCCATGTCACTAAAAGGCATCAAATCAGGGCCTGTTATCTGAAAAACATATCTTAGTTTTGGGAAGTAAAGATAGACCTTATTTTCTATATGCCACGGAAGAATCCTCAATACTGTAGATCATGGATTTTGTTCTTTACCCAGCCCCAGGTAAATTTAAGGGACATTTTGGGCTGAAATATGGCTGGCGGTGAAAGGGTTAAAAGTTATATTGTTATAGTCCAAAAAATATGTTATGTACAGCTGTTCTTTACACCTTAACCCCTTGACTGCCAGAGAATATTGAAACAAAAATCACTGTACAAACCATGCCATGAAAACTGATAAGAGCCAATCTGGCAAAATGGTACGGGGCTATCACTCTCTTGACTGTTAAGAGCAAAAGCCAGTACATCAGAGTTATTCCTCTTCATCTGATGATGTCATCAGTGATGTCATCATGTCAGTACGTGATACGTTATACGGCAGTCAAGGAGTTAAGTAGTTAAAACTCTTTCGTTAATGACTAAGGGCTTGTACAGTACTCCCTTATAAGACCTTCAAAAAACATCCAAAATGAGGTCTTATAAGGGAGGGGTCTTATAAGGGAGGGGTCTTATAAGGGAGGGGTCTTATAAGGGAGGGGTCTTATAAGGGAGGGGTCTTATAAGGGAGGTAATTTTAATACTTACAAAGAAGGACAATGTCTCCGAGAAGTAGGTCTTATAATGGGAGGGAGTCTTATAATGGGAGGTCTTATAAGGGAGGTTCCACTGTAGTTATATGCATCCGCAATCTGCAAGTTCTGTGTACACGGAAGCCCCATACACTTAAATACGCCGAGGGGATTGTGCATGGGTTTCCACATGTAATGTACACCCCCCTTCATATTTCTTACTTCCCGATTTTGCTTTGCGGATTGTGCATGGGTTTTCACATGTAATGTACACACCCCTTCATATTTCTTACTTCCAGATTTTGCTTTGCGGATTATGCATGGGTTTCCACATGTAATGTACACACCCCTTCATATTTCTTACTTCCAGATTTTGCTTTGCGGATTGTGCATGGGTTTCCACATGTAATGTACACACCCCTTCATATTTCTTACTTCCAGATTTTGCTTTGCGGATTGTGCATGGGTTTCCACATGTAATGTACACACCCCTTCATATTTCTTACTTCCAGATTTTGCTTTGCGGATTGTGCATGGGTTTCCACATGTAATGTACACACCCTTTCATATTTCTTACTTCCAGATTTTGCTTTGCGGATTGTGCATGGGTTTCCACATGTAATGTACACACCCCTTCATATTTCTTACTTCCAGATTTTGCTTTGCGGATTGTGCATGGGTTTTCGCAGTATATGGGTTCCTCCCCTTACTCTCAAACAAGGGTGCGTAACTTGCACTGGCTTTTACTTGCACTGGCTGAGACCTTCAGAAATCATCCAAAATGAGGTCTTATAAGGGAGGGGTCTTATATAAGGGGTAATTTTAATGCTTACAAAGAAGGACCATGTCTTAGAGAAGTAGGTCTTATGTGGGAGGCAGTCTTATAATGGGAGGTCTTATAAGGGAGGTAATTTGAATGCTTACAAAGAAGGGCAATGTTTCAGAGAAGTTAAGGTCTTATGTGGGAGGGAGTCTTATAATGGGAGGTAATTTTAATGCTTACAAAGAAGGGCAATGTCTCCGAGAAGTAGGTCTTATGTGGGAGGGAGTCTTATAATGGGAGGTCTTATAAGGGAGGTTCCACTGTACCAAGTTTCAGTGCTACAGGAAGGAAGGGGGCAGAGTGGTGAAGACGTTCATCTGCCTGAAATTACAATGCGTGAGCGACCCGGGTTCGAATCCCGGCCTCGCCCTTTCTTTCTAGTTCGACTGGAAAAATCAAACTGAACGTCGAGTCCTTCGGATGGGGATTTTTGAAAACTTAAACTTAAAGCTAGTCTGACTCGGGTGCTTAGTTTATGCCTGTAAAAATCCCACGGCAGTTAAAAGTTGGTATTGAGCAGGGAGAAATCCCGCTGCCTGGTATGACCAAATTGATAGCTAGATTTCCCAAGTCCACCACACACACAGAGTGACACACACATAGACACACACAGAGAAAACAGCAAGCCATACAAATGTTTACCCTGTGAAGCTGAAGGGCTGTGGGGGGGACCTGGGGACCCGGGCGGGGACCCAGAGTGAGCGCTGCCCGCTTCTGACCCGGACCCAGACCCAGAGTGGGCCGGAGAACCCGACTCCTGTGATGATGGGCCTCTCCGCTGACCTGAGGAGTGAAATAATAATTATCATTATTAAGAGTAAATTCATTTATTATTTAAAGACTAAAAGAGGTCTTTTTTTTAAGTGTTTTTAAACAAAACTCTGAATATTGTTATGATACAGTGCTAGTATTTGCTACTACTATTAATGCAGAGAGACTCAGAGAAAGAGAGAGAGAGAGAGAGAGAGAGAGAGAGAGAGAGAGAGAGAGAGAGAGAGAGAGAGAGAGAGAGAGAGAGAGAGAGAGAGAGAGAGAGAGAGAGAGACTCAAATCAACGCTCAAGAAAATTGTGATTTTATTTTTGGAGGGGGAGGGGGGTGCTAACATGAGTAGATTAACATTTGTCACATCTGATCAGCGGGAGTGAGCTGGCTGGGTCACTAAAACCTAAACCGTAGTAAGCACCCCAATGTCCATGCAGCAGCCTAAAGCCCTTTATCAAATGGAACCGACCCCCCCCTTTCAGTCTTTTTTCCTTGAGGGTGCCAGAATGATCAATCAAATGATCGTGGGCCCCAAAGAGGAGAAGAATGTTGTGAATGTTGCGGGGATGATTTCCCCTGCGTTGTATGTGCGTGTCGTCTGCAACCGGATGCACGGTAATTAGCAGAGTTCACTGCTATCGCCAGCCTTTTGAGAGGCCAGAGCAGTGGGCAGACGGCCGAGAGCTGTCTCTGGAGATGGACCGTTCCCTGGCTTCCTCCAGTTCTTCTTCTTCTTCCCCTTAGGCAGTCAACTTCATCATGCTGAAGATTCTGCTGCACTTTAGGGGGTAGTACGAAAAAGAAAGAAAATAAGTTCAGCAAAGATAGGGTAGATAGTGAGATACTCAGATAGGATGAAATATTATTGGCAAAAGATAGAGCCAAGATAGTCAGGAATTTAGTATTATGATACTAGGAACCAACAATGACCACCAACCGGCAGTGACATGTCTGATGACCAACCACCGCGCCGGCAAGACTGGGTGAGTCAACTGTATGAACGGCACGAGTGTGTGCGCGAGGGGTGCATGTCGCGTGCAAATCTGTCGCTCGCTACTACGAGAGTGTGTATTTGCGACATTCACAAATTTCACTTTTTCCGTACTTGAACCATTTTGATTTACCTAACCCTAACCCTATCCCACGGAAAAACTGAAATTTGTGGTTTATGCTCAATGTCGCAAATACACACTCTCATAGTAGCGAGCGACAGATTTGCACGAGCGACAGATTTGCACGCGACAGTGCATGCGCTTACAAGCGTGGTCTAACTGTTAGTGTTAGTGTTAGGCAGTTAGAGTGTTGTACAGCCTGTTGCAGTAATCATACTTAATGGAAAGCCTGCTAGTGCTATCCTGACATTCCTAAGCTGGTAGTACATTTGTAAAGGCAAGGAAACACTTCAAGAAGAAGAACCATCATGCTTCCCCATGAGTTTACTTTAGGTTCTATGCCTACTTTACTACTGTCTTGTACTTTCTGTTTCTAATTTCTTGCCTGCTTGTGCTTCTTTCAATACATACAATCTTCTACCTTCACTCCTGTCCATCGCATCTGAGCTATTCAATAATATAAAGCTGCATTAACTTTTGCTAATCTTAACCATTCCACAGCCAGCTTCTAAAATGAAGAAGGTGGTCAGAAACTTACCATCTTCGCTCTCTGCATCACTTCCAAACAAATCCTTCACGTCCGCCATCTTCTATCTTGCGTTGTCGTTTGTGTCTCGTCACACTGCCCGCGAGAAAATGGAGAAAAATTGCCCAAAGAAAATTTAGAATATTCTAAAAATGAACGTTAAAATGTAGCAACGTTGATTCTTTTGAAAACCGGCTCATTTTATTTAATTTCAGATATATATTGCATTAATTATCGATGTCAATTGCACGTGATGAAAACAAACCAACGTGCTCCAATCACTCATTTGTCAGTCAAGAGTTCCCTGTCAGTTGCTGTGTCAAAAGGTCACATCCTGGTTCAAAAGGAAACTTGGAAACAAACAAAACACAGGCGGCATTAACACAAACCAACTCAAAATACAGTTAAAATAGTACAAGCAAACGGAAACAGTTCTGTATTATTAAAAATTAAATAACTGAGTTGTTGGATATAACAATAGCATATTGCTATTTCAAGAATGTTTGAAAATGAACGTTTGTTTCCCTTCAATGCAAAATTCAAAGATGGCGGGCACAGGTGTGTGGATTCGCCTGCTCGAAAGGCACCGAGCAAGGCTGACAAAAGATCCAGATATGAACAGGGTCGTGCCCAAACTTATCAAGAGAAGATTCTTTTCGGAAATGGAGGAAAGGCAGCTTGCAAACGCATCCGACGCTTCCGAGAGAACCGATCTTCTGCTTGATAAACTTTCGACGAACCCCGACGCGTTTCGGGAATTTTGTATGACACTTGAGGAATGTGCGCCGCACCTGCTAACGGAACTTTTGTTGGATCGTGGAGGTGAGTGTGCGTTTGTCAGTCTGTATTCTTCAAACGTTGGAAATAAATGTGTGTTTAGCGTATGTAGTTTTCATCAGAGAAGGAAAGAAACAGCAGCGTGGGGGCAACTTTGTTGTTGTTTTGAAGTGACCCAGTTTTCAAAAGAGCCGTTTACCTGTAGCGGTGTTGCAAGAGTTTGTTCCCTTGGCTTGCAGATCAGTAGGTAAACAAACTTTTAGAGCCTACCATGTAGGTAGGTAGGCAGATAGGGACAAGCTTTGTGGCGTGCAAATCTGTCGCTCGTGCAAATCTGTAGCTCGCTACTTACCTATGAGAGTCTGTATTTGCGGCATTTTGCGACATTGAGCATGAACCACAAATTTCACTTTTTCCGTGGGATAGGGTTAGGGTTAGGGTTAGGTAAATGGTTCAAGTACGGAAAAAGTGAAATTTGTGAATGTCGCAAATACACACTCTCATAGTAGCGAGCGACAGATTTGCATGAGCGACAGATTTGCATGCGACAAGCTTCATCAGCCTAGGCCTCGCGGCCTATTAAACGTCCCCTCAATATGAAGAAGTGCAGCAGAATCTTCAACGTGATGAAGTTGGCTGCCTAAGGAGAAGAAGAAGAAGAAATGACTGTTTTGTTTTCAGTTGGTCTGAGCAAGGTTTTTTGGAAAAAAACATCAATCAAAATCACACAAATTATTGCTGTTTGAACTTTCTAGAACGTTTGCTTTGACTGTACAGTCTATTATCCTATAGAATAATTAATAATATTGACGATATTGATGTAAGTAGCCCATTAACATTGAGCATTGAGAAACAGTGATGTTAAATTATATGCTAAGGCCCAAAGAGAAACAACGTTTCTTTCCGGTTTACCGACCGACCCTAGGTTTTTGCCACCGACCCTAAACTTCTTTTTGATGAAAAAACCCCAACAACCATGAAACGAAAGTAATTTGAGCAGACGATGCAAGGGAAACAACCAATGCACTCGGCGCAGTCAAGGACCGTTACTCACGCAGACTTTTGTGACCTTACATCCGCTGACAAAATGGCGGGCGCTAGACACGCGATTGCAGTTTCAATGCCAATGTGATCAAATATATTCACACATACATATACATGACATAGAGTGATAGACCGAACATAAATGTAAAAAAAGAAGAAAAAAAAGCCTACCCTACCTACCTACCCTATTTTTTAAACTGATGAAACCCCAAACACTTTTTTTTTGTTTTCCCCTAAGCATTCTAATACTAACATCCGGAAGTTTTCATTTTCTAACCGAGTTGTTTCTCTTTGGAATGAATTACCTACTAACATTTCTGTATTGTTAAAAATTTGGGACTTTACTGGTGTTGCACTGCCTCAGGGCATTGCCTCTAGGATTTTTATATCTTCTAATGTCCCATATGTTTGTTCCAGACAGGAGGATGTTAAGCAGAATTTCTCACTCTCTACCTAGTACTAACGTTAAGCTTGCACCAGATTTAAACTTGTTCAAAAATCTAGTTTGATACAGATCCACAGATGATCGATCACAAAATGTTTGTGCTTTGATCATTTGATGAATAGTCCATCTTTTTTCATTATTCCAAATTGATTTAATAGTATAATAATAAGTATAATGTAGGAAAATTGGCAAACCACTTAAAACTGATGAAAAGTTAAAATAAGACAGGGCGTAAAAGGGCCGCGAGGCCCATCATTAGCCCTAACTGCTACTACTACTAGTTAGTACTACTAGTAACTACTAAACGTATAATGCTGCAAGACATAATTTGAGTGTATCTATTCTAATGTGTTTTATGCAACATTGACTGTTCAATTCCCCCTACACTGGCCTACAGTCATTCCGCCCGTTTTTCAATCCAGCTGACCTGCCCTCCATGACACCCCCCCCCCTCCCCCAATCCCAATTCCATGTATACTCTTCCTGTGAGTGTCAACCCTCTGACCCCATTTCCTTGCATTCCATTTTCCTCTGAGTCTGAGTCAATCACATCAACGTCAATCATCCGGGTTGCCTAGATTTTGACTTGGTAACGGAACCATCAAAACGATGACTGTGGTTGCATCAGAAAGAGTTAATTTGAAGTAAGATTAATAAACTAAAGGGATATAATTTATTGACAGAGGGAAATCAGAAGAATGCGGTTTTAAGAGATTTTCTGCCACTTCCCTTCAGAAACAAACAACGCATGCAATTTATGCACATGACTAAATCAATGTTCACACAGACACAGTCACACACACATACATGCACCTCCCCCCCCCCTCAACACACACCATACATGTACACAGTGACACACACAAAGTCACACAGTGACACTGACGCTCACACAGAGACAGACAGACAGAAACACGCACACACGCACACACACACACACACACACACGCGCACACACACACACACACATCAGGCATGAAAACTAATGTTAAAAAGAAAAGAGATTTGCTGGCCAAGAAATCCTTCCACCTAGATTTTTCGCTACCATCTGAACTTTTTTTGGGGGGTACACGCGCTTCAGCTTCCCGTCCAAACACAGCATCAACGTCTGTTGAAATTTTTGTTGAGGGGGAGAGGGGATAGGTACTCATTTCATAGCCTACCTTGCACTCAATCATACACAACAGTCACGTGGTTGCTATGTCGGCCATTTTTACTCCTGACTGCAAGCGTTTACTTGACCGATTACGAACTGCGCCGTTTGTGAACATTGCGGTCAAATATTCGTGATTTTTTTTTTCCCTGTGGAAATTCCTTCAATTACAACAAATTTCCGGGTGGAACCGGCGGAGCTGCTTTCATGCCTGACACATGCACACACTTACACACACACGCACACGCACACACACACACACACACACACACACACACACACACACACACACACACACAGGGCTCTCAGGGACCCCCATTTGGAGGTCTATGAAGCACTCAAATTCTACAGGACCCTCTGAAAGAATGTGCAGGGGGTCCCAGGGATGCACTAGAAACATTCTTTTTAGCATTCGCTATGCCACTGGGACCCTCTATCTCGCCTCTAGGACCTTCTATGCTGTAAGTGAAGGAGTCCCTGGGACCTCTTGTTTTGCATGATGATTGGGAGCCCTGCACACACACACACACACACACACACATGCACACACACATGCACACACACACACACATACACACACACACACACACACACACACACACACACACACACACACACACACACACACACACACACACACACACACACACACACACACACACACATACATGGATGGCTTGATGTAAAAAAAGCATAATGTAATGCTTATTCAATGTCCATCTGAAAATAAAATTTTGACTTGACTTGACTTGACTTTACACACACACACACACACACACACACACACACACACACACACACACACACACACACACACACACACACACACACACACACACACACAACACACACACACACACACACACACAGGACTTCACTTAGTCCCACCCTCACCCCAGTCTGAGTAAGGGGCACAATCCTGTATTTAGTTTGAAAAGATATGCACTGCTATTATATAGTGCTAACTGGAATTGCTTCCCTTGAATATAAAAACCTACTGCTTCAAAGTGCAGCAAAAACACAAATAAAAAGAAAATATCACTCAGTTTTTAAAAATAAATTTCATACTCTCTCTCTCTCTCTCTCTCTCTCTCTCTCTCTCTCTCTCTCTCTCTCTCTCTCTCTCTCTCTCTCTCTCTCTCTCTCTCTCTCTCTCTCCCTCTCTCTCTCTCTCTCTCTCTCTCTCTCTCTCTCTCTCTCTCTCTCTCTCTCTCTCTCTCTCTCTCTCTCTCTCTCTCTCTCCTCTCTCTCTCTCTCTCTCCATTCTCTTCATGTCTCCTTCTCTTCTCATCTCAAGCACTAATGAATTATAATATATTATTTTATATACTTTGTATTTAATATAATGTTGCTCCATATTTCTTTGTTCTCTATGATTTGTTTGGTTCAGCTTTTCTCTTCTTACCACGGGGCTGAGTGTAAAAAATGTATGCTTATCTGATATCTCATTACCCTGCATTAATAAAATGTTGTTTGGTAGGACCCTCTAAAGGAATGTGTAGGGGGTCCCCAGGATGCACTAGAAAAAAATATTTTTAGCATAATTTGCAATGCCACTGGGACCCTATAATCTGCCTCTAGGACCCTCTATTCTGTAAGTGAAGGAGTCCCTGGGACCCCTTGTTTTGCGGGACGATTGGGAGCCCTGAGTTTGACAGGAATATCGAACTCATTGTCGAGTCCTTCGGATGGGGACTTAAACTAACGCTAGTCAGACCCGTGCGCTTTACGCACGTAGCAATCCCACGGCAGTTAAAAGTTGATAAGAGCAGGGAGAAATCCTGCTGCCTGGTATGACCAAATTAGGTTTTCCAAGTCCCCCTTCTCTTCACCTTGCCCCCCCCCCCCCCCCACACCTTCCCTCTACCCCCCACAAAAAATGACTCCCATACAAATGTCCCCAAATTGAAAACGAAACATTTTAAAGAGCAGCCTCAATTTGAAGTTGGGGACATTTGTCGCAGTTACCCAGAAAAAAACAAAGGGACTTAATCGTGTTGCGTCAGTGTGTCTTTAAGCGCAGTCTACATTAGCCAGGCTTTAAAATGTAACAAGCGCGGATTCGCAGTCGTTTGTGGCGTGCGACAATTTTGGACAGACCGACCGACCGACAGACAGACCGACAAAGTGAGTTATAGGTTTGTGGCTTGTGCCACAAACGAAAAGATAGATCTGTCATTCTGTGAAGGGACAGACACACTGCAAGCGATGCCATCCGACTGCGATCCGATTGTGACAATATCTGTGAGTGTGAGTCATGATTCACGTGAAATATTTCCATCTGAACAATAGTTCTACTCAGCAAATTAAAACAAAGTCGAAATTAAAACCCAGAAGAAACGGTTTAATGATAAAAAAAACACAGAGCAAAACAAAACACTTGAAGTTGGGGACATTTGTATGTGGGTCACATTCTTCACATTCTACAATAATTCTACTGTTTTCATTCACTATGTTTAAGTGGACCGCGATACAGTGGAACCTCTTAAAAAAAATCATCCAAAATGAGGTCTTTATATAAGGGAGGGGTCTTATAAGAGAGGTAATGTTAATACAAAGTTTACGAAGAAGGGCAATGTCTCAGAGAAGTAGGTCTTATGTGGGAGGGAGTCTTATAATGGGAGGTCTTATAAGGGAGGTTCAACTGTACTTACAAAGAAGGGCAATGTCTCAGAGAAGTAGGTCTTATGTGGGAGGGAGTCTTATAATGGGATGTCTTATAAGGGAGGTTCCACTGTACTTACAAAGAAGGGTAATGTCTCAGAGAAGTAGGTCTTATGTGGGAGGGAGTCTTATAAGGGAGGTTCCAGTACCACTGTACTTACAAAGAAGGGCAATGTCTCAGAGAAGTTTATTTTAATTGAAATGATTTAAATTTAAAAAATCATCCAAAATGAGGTCTTTATAAAGGGAGGGGTCTTATAAGGGAGGTAATTAATAATACTTACAAAGAAGGGCAATGTCTCAGAGAAGTAGGTCTTATGTGGGAGAGAGTCTTATAATGGGAGGTCTTATAAGGGAGGTAATTTTAATGCTTACAAAGAAGGGCAATGTCTCAGAGAAGTTAAGGTCTTATGTGGGAGGGAGTCTTATAATGGGAGGTCTTATAAGGGAGGTTCCACCATACTTACAAAGAAGGGCAATGTCTCAGAGAAGTAGATCTTATGTGGGAGGGAGTCTTATAATGGGAGGTCTTATAAATAAGGGAGTTCCACTGTACTTACAAAGAAGGGCAATGTTTCAGAGAAGTAGGTCTTATGTGGGAGGGAGTCTTATAATGGGAGGTCTTATAAAGGGAGGTTCCACTGTACTTACAAAGAAGGGCAATGTCTCAGAGAAGTAGGTCTTATGTGGGAGGGAGTCTTATAATGGGAGGTCTTATAAATAAGGGAGGTTCCACTGTACTTACAAAGAAGGGCAATGTCTCAGAGAAGTAGGTCTTATGTGGGAGGGAGTCTTATAATGGGAGGTCTTATAAGGGAGGTTCCACCGTACTTACAAAGAAGGGCAATGTCTCAGAGAAGTAGGTCTTATGTGGGAGGGAGTCTTATAATGGGAGGTCTTATAAATAAGGGAGGTTCCACTGTACTTACAAAGAAGGGCAATGTTTCAGAGAAGTAGGTCTTATGTGGGAGGGAGTCTTATAATGGGAGGTCTTATAAGGGAGGTTCCACTGTACTTACAAAGAAGGGCAATGTCTCAGAGAAGTAGGTCTTATGTGGGAGGGAGTCTTATAATGGGAGGTCTTATAATTGGAGGTTCCACTGTACTTACAAAGAAGGGCAATGTCTCAGAGAAGTAGGTCTTATGTGGGAGGGAGTCTTATAATGGGAGGTCTTATTATTAAGGGAGGTTCCACTGTACATGACTTACATGAAATGTTTGATACTGTACAAAAATACAGATATTTCATCAGAATCGTGCACAGAGGACTACGGTTACAAATATAGTGAACAAAACTAGTACAATGGTCAACTTAGGATGCTGATTTGACCGCCAGAGGGCAATCGAACCAGTAGGGGCTTAGCGCATAATATTCTTATTTGGGGGTAGTGAGAGAGAGAGTGAGGGAGAGAGGGACTCATCTCCCCCTCTCTCTCTCTCACTACCCCCGGGCATCACATGCTAAGCCCCTACTGGTTTGATTGCCCCCTGGCGGTAAAATACGCGTCCTAAGTTACTCATTTCATCAGATTCATGTAGACAGTAGAATTTCACAAGAAACATGCCTCACAAATGCCTACAGTCGGATCGCATTGTGTGTAGTGTGTCTGCCCCTTAAGTGACGTTGAAACCCAGGAAAGTCGGCCAACTTTTGACACTGATATTTTAACGAGACAGATCAGGGGGGGGGGGGGGGGGGACACAAAACAACATTTGTCAACATTTCGATTTATTAATCTTTGTGAAGACTTCCAGAATCAGTCACACTCCCATTACTAATGTTACACAAACCAAATTACACCAGCAGTGAACAAACAGCAGGCAGACAAACAACCGAATTAAAAAAAATTTCCTCTGATATTTTAAAGGATTCGTTGTAGCAGTTGAAACTGAAGACGCTGACATATGGTTTGTCTTGAAGAAAAATGATACCCCCCCCCCCTCCCTTTAAAAAAAAAAAAAAAAAAAAAGCAAAAGATGGTTGGTTGTGTAAATGTACTCCCAATATGTGTGTGTGTGTGTGTGTGTGTGTGTGTGTGTGTGTGTGTGTGTGTGTGTGTGTGTGTGTGTGTGTGTGTGTGTGTGTGTGTATGTGTGTGTGTGTGTGTGTGTGTGTGTGTGTGTGTGTGTGTGTGTGTGTGTGTGTGTGTGTGTGTGTGTGTGTGTGTGTGTGTGAGAGAAAGAGACAGACAGAGAGAGAGAGAGAGAGAGAGAGAGAGAGAGAGAGAGAGAGAGAGAGAGAGAGAGAGAGAGAGAGAGAGAGAGAGAGAGAGAGTTCATGGATCACGAGAGAGGTCACAAGGTAGGTAACTCAAGTTTGTGCTGGACACAATCAATTGTGACAATGTTTGTTAAATAATGGATTATCCTCCCTTGACTTTTTTTTTTTTTTTAAACTGTACCTCCTGCCTTCCCTTCCCTCTCTTCGAACACTTTTCTACTTAATGTAATAACTAATAGTGACTAATTACTAGTACAGGCTCTTTGGTTTAATTTAACTTTTGTATAATAAGTATTAAGAAGGAAACAGCAGAGATATGTTTGCCAATTATCATGATGCTTGGTTCAGTAGTTTACTTTTGTGTGGGGAAACAAAAAACATGGATTGATGGAACAATGTTTAGATGTTTCCAAACTGACAGACAGACAGACAGATCTATAGTATAATACACTCGTGGACAGAAAACAACACTCGGGCAAACCTCAAAACCCACCTGTTCCCCTGTCATTAAAGCTCCGCTCTCTTTCTCTTCCCTCCCTTGCCTTTAGGTCTGTTTCTGCTGTATTCAATTTATGTCGTACGCGTGTGTTCGCTTTGTATTGCGTTTTTGTTTGAATGCATTATGAATGCTAACGCGTGTGTGCGCTTTGATTTTATTTCTATCAATATTCAGCGCCATATAATAAATTCAGTATGTTGTTGTTGTCGTTGTTGTTATGATTTCAATGTTACCTCCTGCATTCTTACACTTACAGAACTGGGAGTTCAAAAACAAAACAGATGAAAACAACCCCCAAAACATGAGTTTCAAGTGTCCAAGAAGAAGAAGAAGAAGAAAAAAAAAAGGAACTAAAACAACCTCCAAAACACGAGTTTTGACTGTTTGAAAGAAAAGAAGAAGAAAAAAGACACACTGACAGCCTTAACATACTTGACAAAAGACTTTCAAACTTTTCCCACGGCTTGACAAAAACTGAACAGGACAGGGGAACCATTATCCAACCGAGAAAGAGACCTATACTTTCTGGAACCCCCCCCCCCCCCCCCCCCCCCTGACAACTTTTCCCACCCCTTCCCAACCCCCCACCTCCTTCACTCTCTGCTTGTATGATTTTAAGGTTAAGTAGCATTGTGGGACCCCCTGTCTTTATCATGTTTATGTGTCCCCATCTCTGAGTGTCCAATTTCATCTCCCTGTGTCCCCAATTTCATCTATGTGTCCCCGTCTGTGTGTGTCCCTGCCTATATGTCCCCGTCTCTGTGTCTCCAATTTCATCTCTACAGGTGTCCCCGTCTGTGTCCCCAATTCCATCTATGTGTCCCCATCTTTGTGTCTCCAATTTCATCTGTGTCCCCGTCTGTGTCCCCAATTTCATCTCTGTGTCCCCATCTCTGTGTGTCCCTGTCTATATAGATATATCCCTGTCTCTATGTGCCCCTGTCTCTGTGTCTCCAATTTCATCTGTGTCCCTGTCTGTGTCCCCAATTTCATCTCTATGTGTCCCCATCTGTGTGTGTCCCTGTCTATATATGTCCCTGTCTCTATGTGTCCCCGTCTCTGTGTCTCCAATTTCGTCTCTGTGTCCCTCAATTTCATCTCTATGTGTCCCCGTCTCTGTGTGTCCCTGTCTCTGTGTGTCCCCGTCTATGTGTCTCCAATTTCATCTCTGTGTGTCCCCGTCTGTGTCCCCAATTTCATCTCTGTGTGTCCCCGTCTCTGTGTGTCCCTGTCTATATGTCCCTGTCACCATGTGTCCCCGTCTCTGTGTGTCCCCCTGTCTATATGTCCCTGTCTTCATGTGTCCCCGTCTCTGTGTGTCCCCGTCTCTGTGTGTCCCCGTCTATGTGTCTCCAATTTCATCTCTGTGTGTCCCCGTCTCTGTGTGTCCCTGTCTATATGTCCCTGTCACCATGTGTCCCCGTCTCTGTGTGTCCCCGTCTCTATGTGTCCCCATCTATATGTCCCTGTCACCATGTGTCCCCGTCTCTGTGTGTCCCTGTCTATATGTCCCTGTCTTCATGTGTCCCCGTCTCTCTGTCCCCGTCTCTGTGTGTCCCTGTCTATATGTCCCTGTCTCTGTGTGTCCCCGTCTCTGTGTGTCCCCGTCTATATGTCCCTGTCACCATGTGTCCCCGTCTCTGTGTGTCCCTGTCTATATATGTCCCTGTCTCCATGTGTCAGGACACACAGAGATGGGGACACATAGAGATAGGGACACCTAGAGACGAGTGGCATATAGCGACAGAGACATGTAGAGACAGGGACACAATGACAGGGACATGTAGAGATGGGGATACATAGAGACGGGGACAAATATAGACTCTCAATAGACACAGGGACATATATAGAGATGGGGACACATACTGACATAGAGACAGGGACACCTAGAGATAGGGACACCTAGAGACGAGTGGCATATAGCGACAGAGACATGTAGAGACAGGGACACAATGACAGGGACATGTAGAGATGGGGATACATAGAGACGGGGACAAATATAGACTCTCAATAGACACAGGGACATATGAGGCAATGTCAAAAGGTGCCATGCCCCACCCCTATCTCACAAAATTGTCCATAACTTAATTTCATGATGCTTATGATCTCAGTGATTAGTCTGTCTGTGTTGTAGAAACATTAAAAATGTTTATTAAACAGTAAAAGCTATTGAAGACATCAAATTAAAAAAACTATTAGCGAAAATACCGGCACTAGATGGCCGAAATCGGCGTGCATTTTGACTGTGGTGAACAGTGCACCACTTGGAGGGCTTGTGGTTCCAAATAGATGCAAATAGCAAACCCATTTTCAGTTGTATTATGTTCTTCTGTAATCTTTGCAACTATAATAATGTTCAAAATAAAATGTTCATGTGTATCTTTACGGTAATATGACCTCAAAGTCGGTATGTTACTTGCTACAATTGTCGTCACATTGAGAGCTAACAGATAACTGTTTACCTTGACTAACAAAAATATGGAACAAGTCTAAAACGAAGGTTATAGATCCATTGGAAGTTGCTCTTTTTAACACCTATTAGTACAATAGTTTTTTTGTGGTAATAGTTAGCAAAATTACATCATTTACGGATTGTCGTCACGACGTCACAAGTAACACTTATGAGCTTTCAATGCTTATTACAATTAAAAAAATTCAGTCAACAAGAACGGAACCCACAGTTTCTGTAAACCTTCGACTCAGTGTGCAATGCTCAATAGCTTTTCCACTCTTTTCAACATCGAAAGAGCGAAGAGAAGGCTCATAAATTTTTGTTGTCACGGAGGAATTTATGTCACAAGTAACATAATCTTGTAGCAAGTAACACACAAACCATAGTTCATTTTTATATCAATTCGATTGAAACAATAATTTGGATGGAAATATTGACAGCTTGGCACAAAACTTCTTTATTTTGATCTACTCTTCTGCTAGTGGGTGCCAAAATGATGTTGTAGGGTAAGAGACCCCCTGTGACGGGAGATCTTGTGGTGTCACATGTCACAAGTAACTCATGAGTTATGATTTTAAGTTGAAATTAGGCACATTACAAAGTTTACTTCACAACACTTTGGCTGTTTCAGTAATACTGAAGCAATATTTCTTGAAAAAGTACTTTCTTTTCTGTTGGTTTATGAGACTTAATGACTTCAATCACATGTTACTTGCTACCTGTGACAACACTTCAATTTGTCGTCACATGGATTTGTGTAGCAAGTAACATAAATAAAGTTCTACTCTCTTATTCATTTGGCTGGAATTTTTTTATCATTACTTTACAATATACACATGGAATGTTTCTTTGAAGAAATAAACATTTGTTTGCTGTTTCTGAGATTTTCTTTTATGGTAGGCAATTGTGTGCAAGTGAGGCAACAACGTATGTGTAGGTGATGATACAAAATTAAGCATAACACATGTGTTATTACTAAAGTGTCAAAAACAATTATACCAGATTATTCTAGCAATGTGACTTCATTTATTTCTGCTTTATGAAGATGAACTTTGCTTTACTCTTCACACAGCATGGTACTTTATGTTGTCACGTGTCACAAGTAACATGCCTCCTGAAGCCACTTTAAAATTGTGATAAATCATAATCTAAGCTAATTTATCCATAAATTCACACAAAGTCATTTTATTGGAGTTGAAAAGAAACAGAAAAGGTCAAAAGAATGGCTGACAATGACATTTTATTTTTCACTTGCTTGGAAAGCACCTTTTGACATTGCCTCATATATAGAGATGGGGACACATAGAGACAGGGACACCTAGAGATAGGGACACCTAGAGACGGGTGACATATAGCGACAGAGACATATGGAGACAGGGACACAATGACAGGGACATTTAGAGATGGGGATACATAGAGACGGGGACAAACATAGACTCTCAATAGACACAGGGACATATAT
>CM065710.1:10656461-10658961 GCA_017654935.2 Phymorhynchus buccinoides
CTTAAAACCCTTTCACCGCCAGCCAATTTTCAGCCAAAAAATACCTTTTAACTTAACTGAGATAGAGACATTTCTTTATCTGCAACATTGGGAATTCCTCTGTGACATGCATAACATTAGGCCCATCCTTACCTCCCAAAATTAAGAAAATCGGGTCTTCGGATAACAGGCCCCGAGTTGATGCCTTTTAGTGACAAGGGTGTTAAACCATTGTGGTGCATAAATGAGACATTGGCGGTGAAAGGGTTAATTTTTACTGCATGGGATTGATATAATGTGTTGATGGAATTTAAATAACAAAAGTTAGGAGTATTTCTTAACGGGAACACTTTTAAATTCTAAAATAGTCAATGTAGCAGGTTTCTTTCTTTTTTTCCTTCTTTCGTTTTTGAGCAGGCCACACAAAAAAGGCTGCCTAAGCTTCAGTTGATGTTGGCTTGTGATTTTTAACAAGGAAATGTGAAAAGTTAGGTTGGAGTATTGGGTTTAAATACTGGGAAACATCTTCGGTTGTGATTCAAGGACCCTTTTTTCCGTTTTTGTAGCAGGTCACAGAAAAGTCGAAAAGTCTGCTCTTGTTGTGGTTGGTTTGTGGCGTTTCCTCATGTACACATTTTTACACTGATTTCAGTATTTTTAGTTTTATCCAGAAACTGAATGTCAGTATTTTGTAGTTCATAAAAAAAAAAAAAAAATTGACCACAAGCGATTTGGGGCGTTTTGAACTTAGTCTAGTTGTTATATCTTGGAAGTTTACAAAGGCAATGTAATAATTTTGCAAGGCTTGTCAGACTCAAACTGTCTCGTTATATCTCTCTCTTAAGTTGCCCCCCCTGAATCGTCCAACGGTGCTGACTGTCCCTGTACCCTGCCGGGGTCATGTGTCCCTGGACCCCTGCCTTTCAGTTTTTTTAAATTTTGGGGAGTTACACCCACATGTACACAACAATATCTTTCCTTCTTTGCTGTTCTATCTTATAACCGCAGCGTTTCTTTGCACAGAATCTCTTCAAATAGTGGCAGAGGATTTCTTTCCGTACGTGTTCACACCTTTGTTATTTTATTTCATACATAGTATTCTGTCAAACTTTGTTCTCACATTACTCCTAAAGAAGTAAAAGTAAAAGACTTGAAAACGTGTATCAAAGCTTTCAACAGTTACAGTGCATAAAAAAAACCCACCAAGGAATAAATTAAAAAAATCGCAAACCCTGAAACTTACCCTATTAACATTTTTCGGGTATATAACTATTATAAGGCCCCCCCAAATCTTACACACAATTCAGATTTTGTTCTTGTGTTTTCTTACTACATATTAGTCATTAGGGCCAGTGGTCATGAGTGCGGTGCTAAGATAACTGATCCGGGATGGAAAATGCAAATTAGTCTAAACTGCCAATCGGCTTGGTAGTTTAGACTGATTCACATTTTCCATCCTGGATTAGTTGTCTTAGCCGTACTCATGACTACTGGCCAAGGTGCATGGGTCTCGGTCTGGGGAAAAAAGTGTCGCCTTATAGTTATAGTCTGAAAAGTATGGTAGTTTAAGAAATTCAACCAGAGGGAATTCCCTCTAGTTGAATTTCTTAATCCTCTGAAATCCTCTGATCCTCTGACAATTCTGATGCCTGATCCCTCTAGTTGAATTTCTTAATCCTCTGAAATCCTCTGATCCTCTGATGCCTGATCCCTCTAGTTGAATTTCTTAATCCTCTGAAATCCTCTGATCCTCTGATGCCTGATCCCTCTAGTTGAATTTCTTAATCCTCTGAAATCCTCTGATCCTCTGATGCCTGATCCCTCTAGTTGAATTTCTTAATCCTCTGAAATTCTCTGATCCTCTGACATTTCTGATGTCTGATCCCTCTAGTTGAATTTCTTAATCCTCTGAAATCCTCTGATCCTCTGATGCCTGATCCCTCTAGTTGAATTTCTTAATCCTCTGAAATCCTCTGATCCTCTGATGCCTGATCCCTCTAGTTGAATTTCTTAATCCTCTGAAATTCTCTGATCCTCTGATGCCTGATCCCTCTAGTTGAATTTCTTAATCCTCTGAAATTCTCTGATCCTCTGACATTTCTGATGTCTGATCCCTCTAGTTGAATTTCTTAATCCTCTGAAATTCTCTGATCCTCTGGCAATTCTGATGCCGGTGTGGCGGTGTATTTTTACTTCTATGAGATTTTTACCTCTAGCCGCGTAGCCAATCAGAATTGTTTGTTTGTCCGCCATTGTGAATCATTACGAAACTAAGTGCATGGCTTTGTACATCGATTTCTCTGCAAATATGTAGATTTACACCCTCCTGCTCTATTTCTTGGTTCTTTCCGTGGTTAGGGATAGGGTTAGGGATAGGGATAGGGATAGGGTTAGGGTTAGTAGTAATCACGTGAGATAAGTAACTGCTCTAATGCGCATGCGCAGAGGTAAATATTTCATACAACTACTTATTTATCGTGACACCTGGATTTGTAGCCTACCACATACTGTTTGTAAAAAA
>CM065710.1:10663961-10783961 GCA_017654935.2 Phymorhynchus buccinoides
TTTGAGGGGGAGGGGGAGGAGAGGAGAGAGTTGTAATATAAAACTCAGGGTAACTGGATTTAATTCCTAGTAAAAAAATAAAAAAAGTGGGTTAGGAGTGTGTATGTGTGTGTGTGTGTGTGTGTGTGCGTTTGTGTTTGTGTGTGTGTGAATTAGGTAAAGAGAATTTGATGTACCTGCCATAAAAGTGATACACTGTGATATCCTGCCCAAAATTTGAAATGCCAACGTTGTAGTTTTGTAGATTAAATGAAAGGAAGTGTGTAGGGGGGACGCACATTACATACTCTCTCTCTCTCTCTCTCTCTCTCTCTCTCTCTCTCTCTCTCTCTCTCTCTCTCTCTCTCTCTCTCTCTCTCTCTCTCTCTCTCTCTCTCTCTCACACACACACGCACACACATGCGCACATGCATGTACACACACACAAGCATGCATGCATGCATGCACACTCACATGTGCTCATGCTCATAGGGATTGCATATTCACACACAGACACAGAGGGACACAGAGGCACAGGCACACACACACACACACACACACACACACACACACACACACACACACACACACACACACACACACACACACACACACACATGCACACATGTCTTGACAGACGCTGAGATGTGTCACACTACCTACATAGCACTGACAATTCTCATTAGTCTCATTCCCTCACGGCAGTATATTACTTTCAGGTCTTTTGTTTCTCTGGTGTTCTGTGAACTTTGCTATGAGAAACAAAAGGTCGGTCGGTCAAGTGTCTTCTTCCTGAATTCCTCATTCCAGCCAGTCACCTGTCACACTGCTTGGCTGTGGGCATCCTCTAACCCTCCCCCTTCTTCCTGTTCTCTTTCTCTCTCTCTCTGTGTGTCTCTCTCTCTCTGTCTCTCTGTCTCTCTGTCTCTCTCTCTCTCTCTCTCTCTCTCTCTCTCTCTCTCTCTCTCTCTCTCTCTCTCTCTCTCTCTCTCTCTCTCTCTCTCTTTAACTTTCTTGTGCATTATTTTATTCCGGCCAATACCGGAAAGTTGCCTCAATAATGTGTTCAAGCCGGCTCAAAACCAGCTGCTGCAGCTCACCCCCACTCTGAGACTTCCTCTGATGGCATTTCCATTGTGCACACAGTTTAGGTTTGTTATGCACACACACTATGAAGAAGCTTCTCACTTGCAGTGATGCAATGGTGCTCTATAATAATGATAATAATAATATTCAATAATAATAAATGGGCACTTATATAGCACTTTTTATGGAGCACAAAACGCTTTACAGTCAGCATTGAAACACTCACATACACACACACACACACACGTACAACAGACACACACACACGTACGTGCACTTGAGTGAACGCGTTCTTGCACACAGACATTACATACACACACAGACCCACACACATTTCATCAAACACACAGAAAACACATGCATGCTCACTGAAGCGCACACACACTTACACAAACATACACTTGTGCAAACATGTGCACATGCACACGCACGCACACACACACACACACCTACACACACACACACACACACACACACACACACACACACACACACACACACAAAACCCACTATCACACTCGTGACTCTGTGTGCTTGAAAAGACAGATTTTCTCAAAAAACGTATGAAAGTACCTGAACACTAGAAATATAAAAGTTTTTTTCTGTAACATATCTGAATTGAAAAATTGGGGTGTACATGTCTATATAGCTGTCTACCTGTCTACCTCTCTGTCTCTGTACTGTGTGTGTGTCTGTCTCTCTCTCTCTCCATGCTTCGTTTGCTCACTTAATGAGTTTTAATGAGTTTTCATCTTGCTTCACCGCATTCTCCATTTCTTAATTGTCCGTGTAATTTGTTCGTTTGGCCCGAAGAGCGCTTCCATTTTATCATGGGATGCTTGATGCTTTGTGAGGAGTTAATGATTTGGACATGTGGGAGCTGGAGGAGAAAGAAGAAGTTAAAGAGGGGTCACAAGGAGAGTGCGTACAATACAATGCGTACGTTTACTTCTGTAAATAGAAGTTGGTCACCAGTCCACAGAAGAAGAAGAAGAAGAGAGAAATAAAGAAAAAGAATGGGGAGGAGGAGAAGGAGAGAAGAAGAAGAAGATAAAGTAGATTCTAGAAGAACAAGAGGAGTGACCGAAGAAGAAAAAGAACAATTTAGAAGAAGAAGAAGAAGTTGATGAAGAAGAAAAAGAAACAGTTGTAGAAATAGAAGAAGAAAATCTAAAAGAAGAAGAAGAAGTCGATGAAGAAGAAAAAGAAACAGTTGCAGAAATGGAAAAAGAAAATCTGAAAGAAGAGGAAGAAGTTGATGAAGAAGAAAAAGAAACAGTTGCAGAAATGGAAAAAGAAAATCTGAAAGAAGAAGAAGAAGTCGATGAAGAAGAAAAAGAAACAGTTGTAGAAACAGAAGAAAATCTGAAAGAATAAGTTGATGAAGAAGAAAAAAAAACAGTTGTAGAAATGGAAGAAGAAAATTAAAACAAAATAAGGAAGAGTTAAAGAAGAGATTAGGTCAAGAAGAGGGGGGGGGGGGGGGGGGGGGGCCACTAGTAGATGGAAGAAGAAGGAAGAAAGAAGAAGACGAAGAATGAGGAACACAGACACAGTGCTGGCCCATACTACTATTCAGGTAGCCATTGGCTAGTACATGTACAAAAATCTGTGGGCGATTTAAAAAAATTCAAAATCGTTGCGCTGCGAATGAGTTGAGGGGGCCGGGAAGATGCCGTTCGGGAGCAGGAGGTGTGTGTGGGTGGGTACAATGGGTCTGTTGTTTCAGAAAGGTTTTGAGGGTTCGTCAAATAAAATCTGTCATGCATGCCGGTGTTTAAGATTCCAAATGTTTTACAATGAAAAAGAAAAGAGGACCCTGCTTGTGACTTTCTTTGTCTTTCTCTGAATATCTCTCTTTCTCTCTCTCTCTCTCTCTCTCTCTCTCTCTCTCTCTCTCTCTCTCTCTCTCTCTCTCTCTCTCTCTCTCTCTCTCCCCTCTCTCTCTCTCTCTCTCTCTCTCTCTCTCTCTCTCTCTCTCTCTCTCTCTCTCTCTCTCTCTCTCTCTCTCTCTCTCTCTCTCTCTCTCTCTCTCTCTCCTCTCTCTCCCTCTCTCTCTCTCTCTCTCTCTCTCTCTCCCCTCTCTCTCCCTCCCTCTCTCTTTCTGAATCTCTCTCTCTCTCTCTCTCTCTCTCTCTCTCCCCCTCTCTCTCTCTCTCCCCCCTCTCTCTCTCTCTCTCTCCCTCTCCCCCTCTCTCTCTCTCTCTCCCTCCCTCTCTCTTTCTCTCTCTCTCTCTCTCTCTCTCTCTCTCTCTCTCTCTCTCCCTCCCTCCCTCTCTCTCTCTTTCTGAATCTCTCTCTCTCTCTCTCTCTCTCTCTCTCTCTCTCTCTCTCTCTCTCTCTCTCTCTCTCTCTCTCTCTCTCTCTCTCTCTCTCTCTCTCTCTCTCTCTCTCTCCGAATCTCTCTTTGTGGCATTAAAACGATGTTGATGTGTGTTTAATTGAGACACTCGCATCCACAGCTGGGCAATAGCAATACGATATATGCATCTTCCCATACTAATATGTACATGTACATCATCTACATGTGTCCCAATATGGGGAATATGCCTACCAGTACATCACTACATGTGTCCCAATATGGGGAATTATGCCTACCAGTACATCATCTACATGTGTCCCAATATGGGGAATATGCCTACCAGTACATCACTACATGTGTCCCAATATGGGGAATTATGCCTACCAGTACATCATCTACATGTGTCCCAATATGGGGAATATGCCTACCATGTGACAAACCTGAAATCAAATCTTTAAAAATTGTTGGTCCAATTCTTGTAAACATGCACCCTCTCTGAAATGAGGGTTTTATATTTGGTATATTCTAGTCACAGATGTCCGTGAAATTCGGGCTGCTCCCAAGCTCAGCACTAAAGAAGAAAATCTAAAAGAAGAAGAAGAAGTTGATGAAGAAGAAAAGGAAACAGTTGTAGAAATGGAAGAAGAAAATTGAAGTAAAATAAGGAGGGGGTGAGTGAGGAGGGGTAACAGACTTGGGAAACCTAGCTATCAGTTTGGTCATACCAGGCAGCGGGATTTCTCCCGGCTCTTATCGACTTTTAACTGCCGTGGGATTTCTTTGCATGCGTGAAGCGCACGGGTCAGACTTATAGCTTTTAACTGTCCCCACCCGAAGGAACCCGATTGTTCAGTTCGGTTTTCCCCTCAAGCTGTTAAAGAAAGGGTGAGGCCGGGATTCGAACCCAGTCACTCAATGCATTGAAATAGGAACATTTTGAAAACCACTCTGCCACCTTCCTGAAATGAGGGTTTGCACTCCAACGTAGCAGGTCGATGCAGTGTATGTAAACAGGGGAAAGCATAAGATGCCAACTTAGTTTGAGTCATAAAGGTCTTTAAGTTCATATGGGGAGAGTAAAGCAAATATATCCCCCCCCGTGGGGATACCCGGGGGATCTTTTGTATAAATAGTTCCCCCACCTTCTGGAAGTTCTGTGCTTGTAACTTCCTCTAATCTGTCACTCTTTGACTCTGCCTTTTCCCTTTGCTTACTGTCATCTACTATCTTTCTGCCTTACCGGTGGTCCATTCTCCTGCCTTTTTCCACAAAACACTTTCAAAAACATTTCCTCCAGCCGAAGTCGGACTTGCTGGGCCTAACTGGTTTTTTTAGTTTGGAAGTGGAGGGGGAAGGGGAGGGGGCAAGGGGTAGAGGAGCTTCTTGTTTTTCTTCGATCGCTCAGATATATGCCTGTCAATTATGAGCGCGTATACGTCATGCTGCCGTTATACGCCTAAGTAAGAAATAATTAGGCCGCAGCATGCCCGGTTGGAGGAGGACATCTTTTTGAAAGCGTTTCTTGAAAAAGAAAAAAAATGGCAGTAGGAGAATGGACAGAAAGATAAGTAGATGACAGTAAGCAAAGGGGAAAAGGCAGAGTCAAACAAAGAGAGTGACAGATTAGAGGAAGTTACAAGCACAGAACTTCCAGAATGAAAAATGGTGTTTTACGTCCTCTCGGTCTGCAGGAACAGACACATATGGGACATTTGTAGATACAAAGATGGTGGGAACAATACTGGAGGCAGTGCTAGACCAGTAAAGTCCCGATTTTTTTAGCAATACAGATAGGTGTAGCAGTAGCCACGCCTCGGTTAAACCTCATCTGCTATGGTACCGCCACAATAATTTCGGAGAACTTGGTGAAAATGATGTTTTACGTCCTCTCGGTCATAGACACATATGGAACATTTGTAAATACAAAGATGGTGGGAACAATACTGGCTGCAATGCCCAGAGGCAGTGCAACACCAGTAAAGTCCCGAGTTTTTAACAATATAGATAGGTGTAGCGGTAACCACGCCTCGGTTAAACCTCATCGGCTATGGTACCGCCACATGATGTACAATATAATATAAAAAAATTAAAAATAATTCGGAGAACTTCCAGAAGATGGGGGAACTATTTATGCAAAAGACCCCCCTGGTATCCCCACGAGGGTGGTGTGTGTGTGTGTGTGTGGGGGGGGGGGGGGGTTGTAGAGGAGCTAAATGAGAGACTTCTTGTGTAATCAGTGTGTGGGGGTATCATAGATGCTCAAATCTCCCATCTGACGCATTGGATTTCAGACCAGTGTGTTGCAAGACGTACAAGACGTAGGGAGAGGGGCAAGGTGAGAGCAGGGGGGAAGGGGTGTGGTGGTGTTGGCATTCATTTCTAAAGGATCTACATGAGAGATTTGTTGTGTAATTCAAAACGACACTGGACTAAAAACAAGGTTTCGTTGAAAGGGAACTAACTCCTCAGGGGACAGAATATTATGTTGGGAGGGAGGGGGGGGGGGGGGGAGAGAGAGAGAGAGAGAGAGAGAGAGAGAGAACCAGAGTCAGAGAGAGGAGCCTTTTTTAAATATTTTTTTATATTATTCATCAAACATTTGCTTTAATACAACACACCACATACAGTTTCCTTCATCATACATCAAACATTACTTTAATACAACACACCACATATAGTTTCCTTCATCATACATCAAACATTACTTTAATACAACACACCACATATAGTTTCCTTCATCATACATCAAACATTACTTTAATACATATAGTTTCCTTCATACATCAAACATTACTTTAAAACAACACACCACATATAGTTTCCTTCATCATACATCAAACATTACTTTAATACAACACACCACATATAGTTTCCTTCATCATACATCAAACATTACTTTAATACAGCACACCACATATAGTTTCCTTCATCATACATCAAACATTACTTTAATACACCACACCACATATAGTTTCCTTCATCATACATCAAACATTACTTTAATACAACACACCACATTATAGTTTCCTTCATCATACATCAAACATTACTTTAATACAACACACCACATTATAGTTTCCTTCATCATACATCAAACATTACTTTAATACAACACACCACATATAGTTTCCTTCATCATACATCAAACATTACTTTAATACAACACACCACATATAGTTTCCTTCATCATTCATCAAACATTACTTTAATACAACACACCACATATATAGTTTCCTTCATCATACATCAAACATTACTTTAATACAACACACCACATATAGTTTCCTTCATCATTCATCAAACATTACTTTAATACAACACACCACATATAGTTTCCTTCATCATACATCAAACATTACTTTAATACAACACACCACATATAGTTTCCTTCATCATACATCAAACATTACTTTAATACAACACACCACATATAATTTCCTTTATCATACATCAAACATTACTTTAATACAACACACCACATATAATTTCCTTTATCATACATCAAACATTACTTTAATACAACACACCAGATATAATTTCATTTATCATTCACATCGCATCCTCCTCCTGTGTGACTCCTGTTCCTTACATATAATATATGTGTGTGTGTCTGTATATATGATATATACAGACACACACACACATACACACATTAACATAAACACATTAAGAGAGAGGAGCTAAGTGACAGACATGTTATGTAATTCAAAATGACACAATAGGACTACCCAGTAAAAAAAACACAAAAAACCCAGTGTCAATGACAGGAAATGGAGACAGGGACAGGGAAATGAATCGTGCGTTGTGTCTGGTCATATTTCATTGTCGCTGTCACTCTCAACCACAAGGGGACATTTTGTTCCTCGTTCACTCTTTGGTCTTTGAAAATGTGGATAGTACCTTACACTCACGTGAATGCTCTTCAGCTTTCAGGATGTCCTGAAGTTCAGGATTTTGTTGTCCAGGATGTCCTGAAGTTCAGGATTTTGTTGTCCAGGATGTCCTGAAGTTCAGGATTTTTTTGTCCAGGATGTCCTGAAGTTCAGGATTTTGTTGTCCAGGATGTCCTGAAGTTCAGGATTTTGTTGTCCAGGATGTCCTGAAGTTCAGGATTTTGTTGTCCAGGATGTCCTGAAGTTCAGGATTTTTTTGTCCAGGATGTCCTGAAGTTCAGGATTTTATTGTCCTGGATGTCCTGAAGTTCAGGATTTTTTTGTCCAGGATGTCCTGAAGTTCAGGATTTTTTTGTCCAGGATGTCCTGAAGTTCAGGATTTTTTTGTCCAGGATGTCCTGAAGTTCAGGATTTGTTTGTCCAGGATGTCCTGAAGTTCAGGATTTTTGTGTCCAGGATGTCCTGAAGTTCAGGATTTTTTTGTCCATGATGTCCTGAAGTTCAGGATTTTTCTGTTGCCTGGAGCCGGCGTCACCAGATTATGAGAATTTGAGAAGATGCATTTTGCTGGTTATAGAGGTCATGAAGTTTAACCAGAAGTGAAAGTGCAACGAGAGCCTGTCAGTTACATTGGAAACTGTTGTTTCCCTTCAGCTTCCAGGGGGCAATTTGCCCTCCGGAACCCCCAGGAGGGGCGCTGTCCCTGCACTCCGCCGGGGCCAAGGCGGCCCCTGGACCTCTGCCTTGCAGGATTTTTGAAATTTCCCAGGAGCACCCATGCACTCAAAAATCGTCTAGATAATCATCCAAATTTTATTAACCCTTTCACTGCCAATGTCGCATTTTAGCACCACAAAGGTTTAACACCCATGTCACTAAAAGGCATCAAATCAGGGCCTGTTATCCAAAGACCATATTTTTTTAATTTTTGGAGGTAAGGATATGCCTAATGTTATACAAGTCACAGAGGATTTCAGAATATTGCAGATATTTTATTTTCTCTACCCAGTTAAGTTTAACCCCTTGACTGCCAGAGGAAATTAAAGAAAAAACCCCATTGGGCAAATCATGACATGAAGAAGGCAACTGATAGAGCCAATCTGGGAAAATGGTCTGGGGATATTACTCTCTTGATTATGTTAAGGCAAAAGCCAGCACATCAGGGTTATTCCTCTTCATCTGATGACATCATCAGTGATGTCATCAGGTCAGTACGTAATACGTTGGTGGCAGTCAAGGGGTTAATGGTATTTTTGGGCTGAAAAATGGCTGGCGGTAAAAGGGTTAATATATTTAGAAGCATTGATTAAAATTGCATGATAGGAAAATTCAACCATATTACACCTTGCCCAAAAATATATTGACCGAACGAACAAACAAAATTTTATTTATCCAGGGTAATGAGATACGTATGCATACATTTTGACACCCAGCCCTGTGGCAAATGAAAATATCGAATAAACAACAATAACAGAACATGCAATGAAAGGAAGAAACAAAACAATAACCAATAACATGTAAAAAGTGAAAATGTTGAGGGAGAGAGAGAGAGAGAGAGAGACTATATCCAAGCTTGATGATATGATGGGTAGAGGCGGGGGGAAAACCGGTTTGAACCGAAAAACCGGTGCTAAGCTTTCGCGGTTCAAAAAACCGGTTCGAGTTGCTGTGAACCGGTTTTTTAACTGCAAACTGAAAGTAAGTTTTTTCTTAGAATAACGCATTCTTTTCGAAAAACAACACTGATTCTCAGAGCAGATTGGGTGTTTGTAAACCAAGAGTAGCTGTTTCTAGTTTGTGGTGGTGTATGGCTTTGACTTTGACTGAGTGTTTCATAAGTCATAAGTTTCTTTATTGTGCGTATGTCAAAGTCAAAAGTCAAAATGTGTCAGTATGTGTGCGTGTGTGTGAATATTCTGACAAATAAATATGTGCTTGCATAGGTGAAACTAGTGATACGAGTACTGGTTACAAAAACCGGTTCAATAAAACTGGTTCGAAGATGGAAAACCGGTTTAAAACCGGTTCGGATTTTTGAACCGATTCTCAACTCTAATGATGAGACCGCAAAAAAACTTGACGGCTTATTTAGTCCCTACCCTACTACTACTACTACTACTACTACTACTACTACTACTACTACTACTACTACTACTACTACACTCTCTTACTACGGTTGTAATTAAGGGCTTGCAAAATGTTCACGCATTAGCTTAAAATTTACTTGAAGAGCCGTGAGACGCGGTGTAAATGTATGGACTTTTATTAAGTAAATACTGCGCTGATCTTGATGTTTACAGTCATTCGTTGAATTCATTGAGTCTTATTGATTCGGACATCGCTCATTTGGTTAGATTCTGTACGCTTCAAGTTGAAACAGAGTGACATTAAAGGATGCTAAATGAACCCTCTTCTAGGGATTATCTGGGATTTTTGCTTTTTCTCAGTGGAACTAGTAGCCCGGTGCAGTTCTGTAAGAAAGGAAGAGAGAAAAATTATTGTGACTGGAACGGAACGAGGGTCTGTATGTATTCTGTCTGCCTTGGTGCATAGGCTACTGGCATCAGGTTTATGTCCTCGCCATCGTATGTTTTTTGTTTTAGCTTTCATCAACACTGCCGGGTTCCCCCCCTCCCCTTCCATATCCGCCCCTACGGTCCCTAATACTTTATTTCACTCTCTCTCTCTCTCTCTCTCTCTCTCTCTCTCTCTCTCTCTCTCTCTCTCTCTCTCTGTCTCTCTCTGTCTCTCTCTCTCTCTCTCTCTCTCTCTCTCTCTCTCTCTCTCTCTCTCTCTCTCTCTCTGTCTTCTCTCTCTCTCTCTCTCTCTCTCTCTCTCTCTCTCTGTGTCTCTCTCTCTCTCTCTCTGTCTCTCTCTCTCTCTCTCTCTCTCTCTCTCTCTCTCTCTCTCTCTCTCTCTCTCTCTCTCTCTCTCTCTCTCTCTCTCTCTCTCTCTCTGTCTCTCTCTCTCTCTCTCTCTGTCTCTCTCTCTCTCTCTCTCTCTCTCTCTCTCTCTCTCTCTCTCTCTCTCTCTCTCTCTCTCTCTCTCTCTCTCTCTCTTGCTCACTCTTTTCCTCCTTCCCCTCCTGTCATATGTCACACTCCCATATCTGGTTGGAGTGGGTGGGGGGGGTGACAGTGTCAGGTCTGATGCCTTAAGCTGGAAATCCTCAGGCACGGAAACGGCACAGCAACGGCAACGACAAAGGCAAAAATGATGTCATGTCATTCGCTCCAGCTTAATTTCTACTGCTATCTACATGAAACGGCAGTGGCAAGTCACTGGGACCGTCGACGGCAGCGGCATGGCAGGAGTTTTCAGAGAATGTAGCAGGGCTCCCATTCGCCCCGCAAAACAAGGGGTCCCAGGGACTCCTTCACTTACGGTATAGAGGGTCCTAGAGGCAGGATAGATAGAGGGTCCCAACGACATTGTGAATGATAGAAATAATTTTTATAGTGCATCCCTGGGACCCCCTGCACATTCTTTTCGAGGGTCCCTTTGATTTCTAGTACTTCAAAGACCACCAAATGGGGGTCCCTGGGAACCCTGATGTAGCGAATTCTGCCGTTGCCGTCCATGAGGTAGGGACGGCACCATGAAATCTGAGAAGAAAACTGCCTCGGTCAGCTAATGGAAAGGTGTGTTTTTTCCGGTCAAGGTCATGTTCGGATACCGGTACTAGTAGGATACCATCTCTTTCAAACAGAAAACTGTGGTGCATGACTGGGTCTGCCTGAAGCCTGAATTCAGGCAGTTTGATGCAGGTGAGGCAGTGGTCTGCCTGAAGACAGGGCTCTTCTCATGCTCTGTTTCCTCTTAATTTGATCAGTGTAACAAAGGTTATGATGGAAAGTTCAGGCAAACTCTTTGGTTACCGCATACACCCATAAGAAAAGGCACCATGCCATTTCCGTTTGAATGGATTCAAAACTTTGGGTTTCGTCACAGGAACCTAGGACGACAACGACCCCCCAAAAAAGCTGCCGTGCCGTTGGGGAAAAAACGTGGATGTGGATTTTCAGCTTAAGTGTCTGAATTCTCTTTCTCCTTTCTTCTTTCGGCTTCCCTGATAAAGTGATGCGAGCCTGATCATCTTTTCATTTCGGTTTGCTGGTGTGTCCCTGCTGAGCCTGAAATGTCCTTTTTTTTCTCCCCCTAATAAGATCTTCCAACTTCCTCAAGGTTTCGAGGGTGGTGTTTTTCTTCTTCTGAAAATCTACTTAGTATTGGTCATCTGTTGTGCTTTGTCACAACTTTGCCTCACAACCCCCCCCCCCCCCCCCCCCCCCCCCCCCCCCCCCCCCCCCCCCCCCCCCCCCCCCCCCCCCCCCCCCCCCCCCCCCCCCCCCCCCCCCCCCCCCCCCCCCCCCCCCCCCCCCCCCCCCCCCCCCCCCCCCCCCCCCCCCCCCCCCCCCCACCCCCCCCCCCCCCCCCCCCCCCCCCCCCACCCCCCCCCCCCCCCCCCCCCCCCCCCCCCCCCCCCCCCCCCCCCCCCCACCCCGAGGATTCTGTTTGCCTGGAAATGTATGTACTTTTATTTTCCTGACCATCTTTGGTATAGGTCTGCGTTTAATGTGCGTCTTCTGAGCTGATTCCTGGAAGGTGTTGTTTTGCGAGTGAGTTAAAATCTGAGCCAGCTCATAATATTATTTTTATTTCCTTCTTTCTTCTTCTTCTTCTTCTTCGTTCGCTCAGACAGTTTCCTGTCATGTGAGCGTAATCATGCGTCATGCTGCCGTTATGTGCCTAACTCAGAAATAGTTGGGCCCAGCATGTCTGACATCGGCTGAAGAAATCTTTGTAAGAATTTATAGAAAAAACGGCAGGAGAATGGACCAGTGAGACGGAAAGATCGCAGATGACAGTAAGCAAAGGGGAAAAGCAGAGTCAAAGAGAATGGCAAAATTAGAGGAAGTTACAAGCACAATACTTAAAGAAGGTGGGGGAACT
The DNA here is from genome assembly GCA_017654935.2 of Phymorhynchus buccinoides. NCBI lineage: Eukaryota > Metazoa > Mollusca > Gastropoda > Neogastropoda > Raphitomidae > Phymorhynchus > Phymorhynchus buccinoides. The sequence goes on from CM065710.1 coordinate 10,676,175, forward strand.
ATTTGTAACAACCCCCCCCCCACGGGGGATCCTTACTTAGTCCTGAGGCTACCAGAGCTGGTCCTCTTTTCTATTTCTTTCTTGCGGTTTCTATTTCTTGAAGTCTGTGGTATGTTCTTTCCCCGTTGTGTTCTGACGTAGACCCCCTACTTAGCAGCGAGCAGCGAGGATTCTCTTGTTCTGGAAGTCTACGTTCCCTGTCTATCTTTTGTATCTGTGTTTAGTTTTCTTCATTCCTAATAATTCTTCTTTCTTCTCTTTTTCTTTTTTTCTCTCCAGAAATTTTCCGTGCGGACATCCCAGAAGACGAAACGGACAGCCAAGCCCTACAGCTGGGGTTCGAACTCGCGCTCAAGGAGAGGGACGCGGCCCTGAGGGACCAGGCTGTGACCCAGGACCACTTGGTCGAGGCGCACCGGCACTTAGACGTGCTGAAAGGGGAGAGAGATCGAGCCTTGAGAGATCTGGACAGTTTGGCAAAGTCGCCGAACCCCAGTTTGTAAGTTTGAGTTTTGTTTGTGTATGTGGATAGATAGATAAGTAGGTAGGTGTGCAGATAGATAGATAGGACTGATGGACATAGAGATAGATATAGAGATTACAGTGGATTCCTGAAAACTCAAGAACGGATAACTCAAAACACTGGATGACTCACAATAGTTTGTGGTCCCAGTTTAATAATCTTTATGCTAAAAGTAAAAGGTCTTTTTACCTCAAAATATTGGCGATCTCAAAATAAAATTTAACTCCCTCCAATATTGACTTAAGCGATTTTCACTGTATGGATATAAAAATATAGGTCCATTAGCAGAGTGTGTGTTTGTGTGTGTGTGTGTGTGTGCGCGAGCGCGTATGCATGCATGCATGTCTCTGTGTGTTAAGGGGCCAGAGAAGGGAGGGGAGGTTGTGTGTGTGCGTGTGTATGTGTGTGTGCGCGTGTGCATGCATGTATGTCTCTGTGTGTGAAGGGGCCAGGGAAGGGAGGGGAGGCTGTGTGTGTGTTTGTGTGCGTGTGCATGCATGCATGTTTCTTGTGTGTGAAGGGGCCAGAGAAGGGAGGGGAGGCTGTGTGTGTGTGCGCATGTGCATGCATGCATGTCTCTGTGCTGTGTGTGAAGGGGCCAGAGAAGGGAGGGGAGGCTCTGTGTGTGTGTGTGTGTGTGTGTGTGTGTGTGTGTGTGTGTGTGTGTGTGTGTGTGTGTGTGTGTGTGTGTGTGCGTGTGCGCGTGTGCATGCATGCTTGTCTCTGTGTGTGAAGGGGCCAGAGAAGGGAGGAGATGCTTTGTGTGTGTGTGGAGGGAGGGGGGCAGAGAGAGAGAGAGAAAGAGAGATTGAGAGAGACTCAGACTCAGAAACTTTATTTTACAAGGAAAAGAATTTAGGCTGGGCCTAAGTCTTCCATTCTGTTCTTGGTTCTAAGCATGCAATACATAACTACTACTATACAGAGAGAGAGAGAGAGAATGAATGAATGAATGAATGAATGAATGAATAACTTATTTTCTGAGGATAATAGAGTAAGTATAAATACTTTTTTTCATCCAGTCCTCACAAAACAAAAAAAAGAGAGAGACAGAGACAGAGAGAGACAGAGAGAGAGAGCAAAGGGTAAGGACATTGAGATGACAAGTGAAATATAACATTTTTATTCAAAACTTGGACAAATGCCATAGTGATGACAGACATTTGTCAGCTGTGCCGGTGGTTTCCTCCTTCTGTCCCTGTTGCTGGTTCTACAGTGGAACCTCCCTATTAAGACCCTCCCTATAAAGACTCCCTCTAAGACGTGACCAAAAACATTGTCACTGAATTTTGTTCTCCATATCCGGACTACTCAGTGTCCCCCTCCCCAATAAGACCCTCCCTATAAAGACTCCCTCTAATTTGTCACCCCAAAAAATGGTCACCGAATTTTTCTCCTCCATATCCGGACTACTGAGTTTCCCTATAAGACCCCTCCCTATTAAGACCTTTTTTTGGCTGATTTGGCAATGTAAATTGCGTGACTGCAGCGTGAGTGACCCGGGTTCAAATCCCGTCCTCGCCCTTTCTTTCTAGTTTGACAGGCGCAGTACACGAATTCCCCTCATTCTGGCTCCTTCCAGTTTTCCACAGAGATCTATTTGTTTCAAGTTATTTCGTTTAACAGCGGCAAATATTCTTATTGTTGATTTTGGTTAGGGATAGGAAAAGACCTTACAAGCGGTATGCCACCATAAAACAATGTAAACCTAATGGATAAAACACTTTAAATTGGTTTATGCTGGTGACGAGTGTTAACAAAAGGCATGAACTGAAAGGAGCTGAGGAAAGCTACTGTGCAGGATAATCGAACTGAACGTCCAGTCCTTCGGATGGGGACTTAAAGCTAGTCTGACCCGTGCGCTTTACGCTCGTAAGAATCCCACGGCAGTTGAAAGTCGGTAAGAGCAGGGAGAAATCCCGCTGCCTGGTATGGCCAAAATGATAGCTAGGTTTTCCAAGTGTGCCCACACCCCCTCCTCACCCTGTGCCCCCCCAAAAAAAAATTCAAAAAAAATAATTGGGTAGGTGCTGCACTTGCGGCGACGCGCTCTCTCCGAGGGAGAGCACCCCGAATTTCACAGAGATAAGTCTCTGTGACTAGAATATATGCCAAACACCAAAAAAATATCAGTTGTCATAATAGGGAGGGAGGTTCCACTGTACAAACTTTTGTTACAAGTTTAACTAATGTGAGCCTATGGAAGTAAGGCTTTTTTACCTTTGTCTATCTCATCTGTTTGTCAGTGCTTTACCTGTTGTTGCTTTATTAGTTTTAACCCTTTCGCTGCCAGACATTTTTCAGCCCCCAAAATACCATTAAACTGGGTAGAGAAAAAAAAATCACATGCAAAATTGGGAATTCCTCTGTGACATAGCATTAGGCCTATCCTTGCCTCCAAAAATTAAGAAAATTGGGTCTTCGGATAACGCTAACAGGCCCTGATTTGATGCCTTTTAGTGGCATGGGTGTTAACCCTTTCACCGCCAGCCATTTTTCAGATAATTTTTTTAGTGTCATTTATCTGGATAAAGAAAAGTTAGCGTCTGCAATACTATGAATCTGCCTGTGACGTGTATTAAATAAGGCCTTTCAGTATCTCCCAAAATTAACAACAATTAGGTCATTGGATAACAGTTGCTAATTTCAAGCCTTTTAGTGACATAGTGGGTGTTCAATCAGTGTGGTGCAAAAATGCGGCGGCGGCGGTGAAAGGGTTAAACCTGATTGTGGTGCATAAATGCGACATTGGCGGTGAAAGGGTTAAATTTCAATGGATTGTGTTTGTTTGTTTTTTCCAGAAAGAGCAAGACCAGTGCGTCCAGTCTGGGGAGAAGTTTGGACGGTGACGAGTCACACCTGGTAGATGAGGTAAATTATGCATAATTATGTTAATTCTCATCAGCAAAAAACGCAAAGCATGTCAGAATCATTACCTTGTTTGCATTGCAACGATTTTAAATTTTAACAAAAAATCACAAATCACCCCAGCCATACACACAAACAAAACATACATAAACAACAGGAGAAATGAAAGAAGATTACAGGTTTTTACTTCAGGTTTAGACATAGGGAAGTGGTAGATCAGACTTTATATAGAAAAACTCTACACCGATTGGTTTTGATGAAGTTGGTTGCTTAAAGAGAAGAAGAAGAAGTTTCTCCACAACAAACCACTAAAAAAGCAAAAGTCAGAGGCAAAATTGTGGTCTAAGGGAGCGAAGCGAGTTTAGAAGTGACTGTGCACACTGATTTACTTCCCTTGAAGCAAATGCATCAAATTGACAGCTACCTATTAATTCTGGACATATAATTATGTCCGGAACGACTTGAATGAGTTGACCCCTATATCCCTGCCTGCCCCATGTCCAGTGTGATGTCATTGATGATGTCCTAACTTGTGATGTCATAGCCCTGGAATGATTTTTTTTGGGTTTAGACAAGTCAAGAAAGATGTATCTAGACCATTTTCTCGGATTGAGTCTAACAGGTCTCTTTTGAATTGTATACACTGGCTTCCAGTCGAGGCAAGAATAAAGTATAAAATTGCTTGCCTCTGTTTCAATGCTGTCCATTCATCTGGTCCTGCCTACCTCTCTGATCTCGTTCACCTGTACTCACCCTCCAGGTCTCTCCGTTCCTCTTCTGACAAACTTATCCTTTCTATTCCTCGTACTAACACTAAGACAAATGGTGAACGTTCATTTTCTTTCAGCGCCCCTTCTGTCTGGAACACCCTACCATATGAACTTCGTTCTGCTAAATCTTTCCAGTCTTTCAAAACCGCTCTTAAAACTCACCTCTTCCGGTAATACCTCTGATTTCTTCCTTGTCCTGTTTCCTGCCTTAAAATGATGTCCCCCACATTGTGGGTGGGTGGGTGTGCGCGCGTATGTGGGCGTGTGCGTGTTGTGGCTGTGTGCATGTTTGTGATAGTTGATATTGTAGTAGCTTATTTATGATTTTTGTGTGTGTGTGTGTGTGATTGTGCGATGTGTGTGTGTGTGTGTGTGTGCGCGTGCGCGTGTGCGCGTGTGCGTGCGCGATGTATGTCCGTATGTTTGTATGTATGTAATTTGTGTGTGTGTATGTGTATGTATGTAATTTGTGAGCGTGTGCGCGAATGTGAGTGTGCGTGTGCCCACGGCCGCACTTCCAAGCAGGTGTGTGAGTGTGTGTGTGTGTGTGTGTGTGTGGGTATATCTGCTTGCATGTGCATGAGTGTATGCGTGCGCAGGAGATATTGTGTTCACTAGAAGGGGGGGGGAGAGGAGTGTGTGTGAGTATGTGTCTGTGAGTGTGAGTACACGTGAGTGCTTTGTGTATGTGAGTGCGCGTGTGTGTATGTGTGTGCGTGCGTGTGCGCGTGTTTGTACAAGTGTATGCTTGAGTAAGTTTGTGTGCGTTTCAGTGAGAATGTGTTTTCTGTGTGTTTGATGAAATGTGTGTGGGTATGTGTGGGTATGTCTGTGTGCAAGATCGCGTTCACGCTCGTGCGTGCACGTACGTGCGTGTGCGTCTGTTTTGCGTGTGTGTTTCAATACTGATTGTAAAGCGCTTTGTGCTCGATAAAAAGCGCTATATAAATATCCGTTTATTATTATTTTATTATTATTTATGTATTTATTTAAACAATTGTGAAGCGCTGTGAGCTCAAGAGAGAAAGGGCGCTCTATAAATGTCATTTATTTATTATTATTATAATAATAAGAAAATCGATAATTTCTCAGTTGTCTTTTTTGGCAGTGAAGGATTTCATGATCCAAAAATATTCTAAAGCCATAAAAGATCATTCTGAAATATTCTTCTTTCCACCATACTTTTGTTCTGTGAGAAAAAATCACCAACTTTTCATTGGATAATGTTTGTCTGTCTCTCTCTCTCTCTCTCTCTCTCTCTCTCTCTCTCTCTCTCTCTCTCTCTCTCTCTCTCTCTCTCTCTCTCTCTCTCTCTCTCTCTCTCTCTCTCTCTCTCTCTCTCTAGTCTGTCTCTCTGTCTGTCTGTCTCTGTGTGTCTGTCTGTCTCTCTCCCTCTCTGTCTGTCTCTGTAGTCTGTCTCTCCGTCTGTCTGTCTGTCTGTCTCTCTCTCTCTCTCTCTCTCTCTCTCTCTCTCTCTCTCTCTCTCTCTCTCTCTCAGTCTCAGTCTGGCTCTCACTAATGCTCTTACTCTCTCACTATGTCATTCTCTCTCCCCCCACCCTCTCTTCCCCCACCCCTCTCCATGTATCTTGCATTCTAACCCTATCAGGACCCACCCCCATTTTCCTCCCTCCTCTCTTTGACCCTCAACCCCTCCCCCCCTCCTTTGCTTTGTCAGATGATGAATGGGGAGGTGGGGTTAAGGGTCAAAGAGAGTTTGTTTCATCAGTGCTCGCTCTCTCTCTCTCTCTCTCTCTCTCTCTCTCTCTCTCTCTCTCTCTCTCTCTCTCTCTCTCTCTCTCTCTCTCTCTCTCTCTCTCTCTCTCTCTCTCTCTCTCTCTCTCTTATTTATGTATTGCATGCTTGGAACCAAGGACAGAATGGAAGACTAGGCCCAGCCTACATTCTTATCCTTGTAAAATAAAGTGTCTGAAGTCTGAAGTCTCTCTCTCTCTGAGTCTCTCTCTCTCTCTCTCTCTCTCTCTCTCTCTCTCTCTCTCTCTCTCTCTCTCTCTCTCTCTCTCTCTCTCTCTCTCTCTCTCTCTCTTCCCTTCCCCCCATTCTCTCTCTGACAAACATAGTAGGGGGAGGGTCCCAGGCAATTTGTTGGTCCCAGACACCAGAGTCTGATAAGAACAATGGGAATTAGTAAGGGTGCCTGGGTGTCACCTTACTGTTGGGTACCACCAAAAAGCCTAAATGTTACAAAGAGTGATAACTTCCCAGCAGCCGGCTACAAAAACTTGCAAAAGAATGAAGCCCATTTTCTCACTTCTCACTGGGAAGTGTTAGTGTTGTACTTGTAGGCAGTGAGTGAGTTGACAAAGATCCCCAGCTGTAGTGTAGGTGAAAGGGTGGGAGTACTGTATTTAAAAAACCAAATGGTTTCAGTCAGCCGCGGAGTGCGAGCTCTTTGTATATTCAGGCTTTTTGTGTACCTGACTGTCTCTGTCTCCCTGTGTGTGTGTGCACGGCGTGGGTACATGTGTGTGTGTGTGTGTCACGTGTGTGTGATTCTATCTTGCCTTTCCATTGGATAAGAAGAAATAAGGATGCATGGGTAACAGTGATGTACCGAGGATCGGAAAATGACAGGACAAACTGTCCTGAGACAAGAGAAATCAATAGGACATTGTCCTAGCCTGGCTCTTGCGGAAATCATCAGTAAGGCAAAGTGTGCCAGTGTTAAACAAAATTTAATCAGACATATGTCCTGACAGGGGAGAACACAATAAGGACATTTAAAATGTTAATAGGTCAATGTCCTATGACCGGGGCCTCTGGGACATCACTGGGTGATAGGCTTTTTATTTGAGTGTGTACTGGACTGTCTGTCTGTCTGTCTGTCTTTTTCTGTCTCAGTGTCAGTCTGTTCTGTGTCTGTCTCTCTCCCTCTGTCTCTTTTAGTCCACCAGAAGCTGTGCCAACTGAATTTAAAGAAAGAAAAACACACACAAAAACAGAAAAGAGGCTTGAGAGGTGGAGGCCTAGTCGTCTTGACCTGACCTGACCTGACCTGTCTAGAGCTGTCTAGTTTCAGGCGTTATTTGTCTGTCTATCTGTCTCCCTGTTTGTCTCTGTTTTTCTCTCTGTCTCAGTCTCTCTCTCTCTCTCTCTCTCTCTCTCTCTCTCTCTCTCTCTCTCTCTCTCTCTCTCTCTCCTCACACCCCTCCCCCCTCCCACACACACACACACACACACACACACAACACACACACACACACACACACACACACTACAGTGTATCCTGGCCTGGTGATGATGAGGCTTGGGAGAATTAAGGTCAAAGGGGACTTTGGATGGGGGCAGAAAACTGTCTTAGGAAATGAAGGCATGCATTATTTTCTTTCTGATGGGAGTCTTATGCAAACAAGATGGAGGCAAAGTTGAGAGACAGAAGCCCCTTTCTTTCTTTCTTTCTTTCTTTCTTTCTGTGTGTGTGTGTGTGTGTGTGTGTGTGTGTGTGTGTGTGTCATATTTCCCCCCAGACTGAGACCCTTGTGCCTCCTTATATTTGTGTTATTATATTTATGACAAATGTGATGCAGCACAGGGAAACCAGGCTAATGTCGTAAATGATCACTTTTGACTTATTCATATTTTCAGAAAGGCCAGAGACAACAGATTAACAGGCAAAAAACAGAATTCATCTATCTCTAATAGTTTATTTTGAACAATTTTTCAATCAATCAAATCTCTCTCTCTTTCTTTCTCTCTTTCTTTCTCTCTCTTGTGGCTGGCCGACTTTAGCTGGGTATTCGCGTACTGCATCACAAATAGTAAGAAATTAACCCTTTCACCGCCAGCCATATTTCAGCCAAAAATGTCCATTAAATTTACCTGGGTAAAGAAAAAAATCCATCTGCAGTATTGGGGATTCTCCTGTGACATAATTTGTATATAAGGTCTACCCTTACTTCCGAAAACTAAGACAATAGGATTTTTGGATAATAGACCCCAATTTGATGCCTTTTAGTGACATAGGTGTTAAATCACTGTGGTGCTAAAATGCGACTTTGGCGGTGAAAGGGTTAAAATACAGTGGCACCTCCCTTATAAGACCTTCATAAATCATCCAAAATGAGGTCTTATAAGGGAGGTAATCTTAATACTTACAAAGAAGGGCAATGTCTCTAAGAAGTAGGTCTTATATGGGAGGGAGTCTTATAATGGGAGGTCTTATAAGGGAGGTTCCGCTGTATAATAATGCTGACAAATAGTAAGAAATTATAATAACAAAATCTGAGTTGTGTGTAAAAAAATTTTTTGTTGTTGCTTGGTGTGTGTGTGTGCACTAGCCTTATATAGTTATAATAAGGTGCTCCTTATAGTCCGAAAAATATGGTATTCAATATATGCAAGTCATATTTGGGCCGCTGTCTATGTCATATTGCCCGTGTTTTGGACATCCGTCATGCCAGGAGCATGGATGGGATCCACAGCAAGAGTATTTTGATTGATTGATTGTGTATACATGAGAGAGAGAGAGAGAGAGAGAGGGGGGGGGATTCAGAAAGGGAAAGAGAGACAGAGAAGCAGGTAGAGAGAGAGAGAGAGAGAGAGAGAGAGAGAGAGAGAGAGAGACAGACAGACAGAGAGGAGAGGCAGAATGAGAGAGAGAGGGGGGAGAGAATGAGAGAGAGGGGGTGACAGAGAGACAGTCAGAGGCAATGATGAGGAGAAGGGAAAAAAGTTTAAAAAAACCGAGTTAGAGAAAGAGAGAGAAAGTGAATCAGAGAGACAGAGACAGTAATTGGAAAGGGGGTTATTTATCCATAGACATAGCTATAGCAGTAAGCAAGTCATTCTATGGTGGTCATCATCATCGGTTGTGACTGGTGGTCAGGTTATAGTGACATCTGACCTCTCTTTCTCCCCTCTGCATGTCGGTTATGGTGCTAATCAATCAATTGATTGGCCAGGGACAGTGCTGAGAGAGAGAGAGAGAGAGAGAGAGAGAGAGAGAGAGAGAGAGAGAGATATGAAGAAAAGTGGTGATGGTGTGTGTCTGTGTGTGTGCGTGTGTTTGTCTGTTTGTGTCTCTGTATGTGTGTGTGTGTGTGTGTGTGTGTGTGTGTGTGTGTGAAAAGGAGAGAGATGGATGCAGTGGAGCTAGGAGAGAAAGAGGAGTATAGAGATGAGTGGTAAAGGGAAAGAGAAAGTGAACAGGCAAGCAAGCATAGGTGAGTGAATGAAAGAGAGACAGGCAGACAGAGAGAGAGAGAGACAGACAGACAGACAGACAGAGAGAGAGAGAGAGAGAGAGAGAGAGAGAGAGAGAGATGAGTGGTAAAGGGAGAGAGAAAGTGAACAGGCAAGCAAGCATAGGTGAGTGAATGAAAGAGAGACAGGCAGACAGAGAGAGAGAGAGAGAGAGAGAGAGAGAGAGAGAGAGAGAGAGAGAGAGAGAGAGAGAGATGAGTGGTAAAGGGAGAGAGAAAGTGAACAGGCAAGCAAGCAGTAGGTGAGTGAGTGAAAGAGAGACAGACAGACAGAGAGAGCGACAGACAGAGAGAGAGAGAGAGAGAGAGAGAGAGAGAGAGAGAGAGAGAGAGAGAGAGACTGGACTGGTTTAATGTAATTAACAACACAGGTCCTAATGGAGAGAGAGAAAGAGAGAGAGAGAGAGAGAGAGAGAGAGAGAACAGGCAGGGTGGTGGAGAGAGAGAAGAGATAGTGTACATCAGGTGTAGGGCATGTGGTAGATAAGGATGGAGAGAGAGAGAGAGAGAAAAGGGTTCTAGAGTGACAGAGGAACTAATTAGCCCACTCTGGCAGTACTCAGTACCAGTGCCAGAGACAATTGCTGAGTCCGTTCTCTCTCTCTACTCTCTCTTCCTCTGCCTCTCTCTTAGGAAAAGGCAGTGACTTTTTACAGTTTAGACGCAATCCTTGAGACAGTGCAGTGACGCTTTTTTCTTCTCTTCTTGAAAAAGGTGGAATTCGATTACTAGAGAAATTATCAGAATGTGACTGGCAATACAGTGCCTGCCGGAGTGGGGAACATTTCTGAGACCATCCTATTATTACCTGTATTGGCTTTTTGTGTCCCCCCCCCCCTTCCCAGGGACCCCCATTTGGGGGTCTATGAAGCACTAAAATTCTAAAGGACTCTCTAAAAGAATGTGCAGGGGGTCCCAGGGATGCACTAGAAAAGATCTTTTTAGCATAATGCCACTGGGACCCTCTATACTGTAAGTGAAAGAGTCCCAGTGGGACCCTTGGTTTTGCGGGACGATTGGGAGCCCTGCCCCCCCACCCTCACCCCCACCCCCTTTTTTTTCTGAAATGGAGTTGACTTTTAGACACATTCTTTGTTTGAGTGCGGCGGTGTAGCTTTTCTGTCTTAAGATGTCGTGAGTTTTTGATGAAGAAAAAGAAAAGGATTGAAAATAATGATGCTACAGTGATCATCAGGAATTGAGAAAAGCTGACCTTTAGAAACCTTTTCTCAAGTGTAGCTTTGAGTGGTTTTGTAATTCCTATAATTGTTCGGAAATAATCAAGGGGAGTAATTTCATGGTGTGTGGGAGTGATCTTCCCTACCATCAGGTAGATCCCCAGCTCTCGCCTCGTGTGTTTGAGCACACATACAGCCCTTAGAACGCCATGCGTCAGTCTAAAATTGATGTCATTTATATTTTTACGTCACATTTCGCAAGTTTTATCAGTTTGTGGCCACTGGCCACCCCTAATTTTTCTTTAAAAAAATGTTTGCAAGTCGCTGACTCACATCCTGCGGTTTCAAGCTTCGACGCCATTGTTGCATTGTTTCTATGGTATTTGACCGAGTAATGGACATAAACAACTCAAATTTTCACACAAAGTGCTCTCCCCTAGTTTTTTCCCCGAAAATCGTCTATTAGCCACACACACACAAAAACACACGTGTAATTTGATGCTTTTGCAAAGATTGTCATGGTACTTATAAATAATTAAGAAGGGAAAAAAGAAATAAAGATGTAAAAGTGAAATATAATACTGAAAAAAAAGTGCTACTAAAATAGATGGTGCTTCTCAAGGAAAGTGACGTGTATTTTTCAAACCTTTTTTTTTTTAAGCTATGGCTTTTTTAAATTAAAAAAAAAAAAAAAAAAAAAAAAATCTTCAGAACTGTTTTTTGTTTTCTTTGAAAGAAAATTTGAATTGAGTTAAACAACGAGAAAGGAATAATAATAATAATATCTAGACTAGCAACAACTATGTCCTTGAATCGAGAAGCGAAGCGCTACTACTCTCTGCCCTCCCACAAATCGGTGAGATCGCATCAGCAGCGCTCCGGGAGAGCGAGGGAGCGTTCTTTGAAGGAGCATTTTCCCCGGGAGCGCAATTCCAGGGAGCGGTATTCTTCTTTGGCCAGATCTTTCCCTCGTTCCAACCGCCCTCTCTTCAGTCCTTTCTTGTTTGGGGTGAGGGAAGGGGTTTGGAGTGTTGATGAGATGTGTGTGTGTGTGTGTGTGTGTGTGTGTGTGTGTGTGTGTGTGTGTGTGTGTGTGTGTGTGTGTGTGTGTGTGTGTGTGAGAGAGAGAGAGAGAGAGAGAGAGAGAGAGAGAGAGAGAGAGAGAGAGAGAGAGAGAGAGAGAGAGAGAGAGAGCTGTTTAGACTACTCAAGACTTTGTGTAGGGGGTAAGCAGGTCTGGTGATGCATTTTGCGTTTGTCATATTGTGTTAGTGAATTCCATGACTTAATTCATCTCTCTCTCTCTCTCTCTCTCTCTCTCTCGCTCTCGCTCTCGCTCTCGCTCTCTCTCTCTCTCTCTCTCTCTCGCTCGCTCGCGCGCGCGCGCGCGCAGTTTTCATTCGGGTTTGCACGTTTGTTTTGCCTATGTGTCTGTGTGATCTCAGCATCAGCAATTTTCTTTATTATTAACCCTATACCTAATTACCTTGTAGTTCTTTCTGTGTACACATTTTTTAGCGATGTCCTATTAATTAATTTGTTCATTTTTTTTCTTCTTTCTCTTTATTATTTTCAGAGTGGGGACAATGTGGTCTGGCAAATACACAAAGTGACTCTACAAAGGGTGAGCTGTGGTTTGTTTTTGTTTTTATTTTACAGGGCTCCCAGGGACCCCCATTTTGGGGTCTATGAAGTACTAACATTCTAAAGGACCCTCTAAAAGAATGTGCAGGGGGTCCCAGGGATGCACTAGAAAATTTTTTTTTAGCATTCGCAATGCCGCTGGGACCCTCTTATCCCGCCTCCAGGACCCTCTATGCTGTAAGTGAAGGAGTCCCTGGGACCCCTTGTTTTGTGGGAGGATTGGGATCCCTGTTATATCTTTGGTATTTGTGGAGATAGATACAGAGATACATACAGAAAGAGAGAAGGAGAAAGAGAGAAGGAGGGCTGGATGGGAAGAAGAGGAGGAAAGAGAGAGGGGGGGGGGGGGGCTGCAAACAAACACTATTGAAGAGGGAAAGAAGTGATTGATGTTTTAGACCAGGGGGGTGGGGGGGGGGGGGGGGGGTAGGACTGTGACATACCGAATGATGGAAGAAAAGGATATTCTGCGAGAAAAACAAAACGTACATAAACAAAAGGAGAAATGAAAGAAGATTACGGGTTTTTACTTCAGGTTTAGACATAGGGAAGTGGTAGATCAGACTTTTTTTAATGTATAGACTTTATATAGAAAAACTCTCTACACCGATTGGTTAAAAAGTCTTTTTATCTCGAAATACTGGCTATCTCAAAGTAAAATTTCTGTCCCTTTAGTTTTGAGTTAAAGAAGCGATTTTCACTGTATTCTATCTACGTCAAAACAGGTAGCAAACTACGGATTCGGTATAGCAGTGAGTGGGGGTCACGACAGTCCCCATTTTGCCAGCGGAGATCCCTCCATCGCCATTTCTGATGTTTTGAAAGCCGGACCAGCAGAGGGAAGACTACAGTGAGTGAGAGAGAGAGAGATTGATAGAGAGAGAGAGAGAGAGAGAGAGAGAGAGAGAGAGAGAGAGAGAGAGAGAGAGAGAGAGAGAGAGACAGTCGCCATTTTGCTAGTGGTGTTCCCTCCTGACGTTTTGAAAGCAGGACCAGCAGAGGGAAAACTACAGTGAGTGAGAGAGAGAGATTGATAGAGAGAGAGAGAGAGAGAGAGAGAGAGAGAGAGACAGTCGCCATTTTGCTAGTGGTGTTCCCTCCTGACGTTTTGAAAGCAGGACCAGCAGAGGGAAAACTACAGAGAGAGAGAGAGAGAAGATAGAGAGAGAGGGAGACAGTACCTATTTGGTAGGAGTGATCCTTCCATTGCTATCTCTGACCTTTTGAAAGCGGGACATTTCAACCAAACATCCCCTATGCCCTCTTTAAGACATCATTGTATTATGGTTTTATTTTTTATGACGTTATTTTTAGATTTCATCATTGGGTTTTTTACCAGGACTAAGAGCTATGCCTCGAAACGTCTGTATTTGTCATTGTGTTTTCCCTGTGGGGATACCGGGGGATCTTTTGTACAAATAGTTCCTCTACGTTCTGGAAGTTCTGTGCTTGTAACATCCTCTAATTCTGTCATTCTCTTTGACTCTGCCTTTTCCCTTTGCTTACTGTTATCTGCTATCTTTCTGTCTCACTGGTCCCCATTCTCCTGCCTTTTTTCTATAAATTCTTAAAAAAAATTCTTCAGCCAAAGTCGGACATGCTGGGCCTAACTATTTCTTAGGCGCATAACGGCAGCATGACGCATCTACGCTCATATGACAGGAAACTGTCTGAGCGAACGAAGAAGAAGAAGTCATTGTGTTTTTGTTTTTATCTGGATTTCTTGAACAACAATTGGTAAAGGTCAAGATGTGCCACCCCCCCCTACCTATCTCGGTTAATTCTATTTTTCCGTTATTGCCTTTCTGACCATACATAAAGCTGTATTTTAGGAACATTTTTAGCTAATAACCTTTTTGGAATACTAACCCTAGCCCTAAACCTAACCCTACCCCCTCACCCTATAAGACGGAAAAACGCAACGAACCACAACTGTGACAAATCGCGGTGTACTGCAGTACATAGTGGGGGGTAGGGTTAGGTTTAGGGCTAGGGTTAGGGCTAGGGTTAGTATTCCAAAAAAGGTTATTAGCTGAAAATGTTCCTAAAATACAGCTTTATGTATGGTAAGAAAGGCAAAAACGGAAAAATAGAATTAACCGAGAAATGCAGAGGGGGTGGCACATCTTTACCTTTACCCAACAATTTTATTTATCAGTTTTTTTTAGATGGTATAAGTTTGTTGCGGGTTTATCTTAGAATCTGTTTTCTTGACTGTTTCAGGTTGAACGATCGCATCATCAGCGTCAACGGCATTTCCTTGGAAAATGTCAGCCACTCTGTGGCCATTCAGGTCCTGAAGAACAGCGGAGACAGCGTGCATTTAGTGAGTCGTTCTCTTTTATTCAGTAACAGGGCTAGTAAACAAGCTAGTCTGTTTAGTTTTATACTTAAGGGTCAACCACACGTCCACTAAAATCGCACGACAGTGCGATATGATTCGATCACATGGTCTCGAAGAACAATTGTGATTCGCGCTTCGAAACCAAGTGATCGAATCGTATTGTACAGTCGTGCAATTTTAGTGGACGTGTGGCTGGCCCATTACTCTACCCAATTCAAAGATCATGCCAGGGCTCCCAGGGACCCCCATTTGGGGGTCTATGAAGCACTAACATTCTAAAGGACCCTCTAAAAGAATGTGCAGGGGGTCCCAGTGATGCACTAGAAAAATTATTTTTAGCATTTGCAATGCCACTGGGAGCCTCTATCCCGCCTCTAGGACCCTCTATACCGTAAGTGAAGGAGTCCCTGGGACCCCTTGTTTTGCGGGACGATTGGGAGCCCTGAGCATTCACAATGCCACTGGGACCCTCTATTCTGTAAGTGAAGGAGTCCCTGGGACCCCTTGTTTTGCGGGAGGATTGGGAGCCCTGCCTCTGTCCCTCCTCTAGGACCCTCTATGCTGTAAGTGAAGGAGTCCCTGGGACCCTCTATCCCGCCTCTAGGACCCTCTATACTGTAAGTGAAGGAGTCCCTGGGACCCCTTGTTTTGCAGGAGGATTGGGAGCCCTGCCTCTGTCCCTCCTCTAGGACCCTCTATGCTGTAAGTGAAGGAGTCCCTGGGACCCTCTATCCCGCCTCTAGGACCCTCTATACCGTAAGTGAAGGAGTCCCTGGGACCCCTTGTTTTGCAGGAGGATTGGGAGCCCTGAGTAATTTATTAATTATTGTTTCTAACGCTTGTGTTGACTGATGCTTGTTGATTATTATTCACTTATTCTTGGATTGTGTTTAATGTATATGCTAACTCATTTTGTATTCTAGTGTTTAGTTCTTTGTACAGCGCTTTGAGCTCCCTGCCCGGGAGTAAAGCGCTTTACAAGTATCCATTATTATTATTATTATTACTACAGTGAAACCTCCCTTATAAGACCTCCCATTATAAGACTCCCTCCCATATAAGACCTACTTCTCCGAGACATTGCCCTCCTTTGTAAATATTAAAATTGCCTCCCTTATAAGACCTCATTTTGGATGATTTTTGAAGGTCTTATAAGGGAGATTCCACTGTATTACTATTTTTATTAGCTCAGTCCTTCAAGTCTTTTCTGTAAATTCTTGTGTTTTTCTGACTATAAGGCGCACCTCCAAAATTTTACGCGAAACTCAGATTTTGTCGTTATATTTTCTTATATTATTATCATTCATGTTGTAAGTCGCAGGAGTCTCAGTCTGGGGAAAGAAATATCGCCTTATAGTCCGAAAAACGGTATAAACACCTCAATGGTTTCTTCTTCTTCTTCTTCTGTGTTCCCATATGGCCATAATGGGTAAGGCACGTATGTGTCCGTTTTTCAGTTTTCACTGGTCTCCCCGCTGCGTACAGCCGACACATTCCGATTTTGGAGGAGCTCAAAGGAGAAAAATTATTTGGAAGATTTGTGTGTGTGAAAAAGGCAGGAGAATGGGGCCAATAATTAGTCAGAAAGATAGCAGATGATAGAAAGCGTAGGAAAAAAGGCAGAGTCAAAGAGAGTGGCAGATTAGAGGAAGTTACAAGCACAGAACTTCCAGAAAGGTGGGGGAACTATTTTTACGAAAAACCCACCCCCCGGTATCCCCACGGGGACTCATGGTTTATAGAAGCTTTTTCTTTATGCATTGTTAGTGTATGACTGATGTTTGTTTGTTGTTGTTGTCTTACCCTGGCTAAAAGACTCCAGGGATCATCCCAACAGCGGAAGCACTTGAACACTTATGGTACAAGTGCATCAGCCACGGATGAGAACATTACGCGTGTGACCGTTGTTGATTACCCCGCCACGTGGGCAGCTACACTCTGACTTCGGGGGGATTTTGTAGACTGATGATGTTATGCTAGGAGCTTGTCATGGCTAGAGACAATCCCCGCATAGCTATGCATAGTATAGCAACATTTTGATGTAGCCTTGGTGTTCTAGCCTATGTCAGTTGGTCTGACACAGCCTTAACCCTTTCACCGCCAGCCATATTTCAGCCAAAAATGTCCATTAAATTTACCTGGGTAGAGAACAAAATCCATCTGCAGTATTGGGGATTCTTCTGTGGCATATATAAAATAAGGTCTATCCTTACTTCCCAAAACTAAAACAATAGGGTCTTTGGATAATAGACCCCAATTTGATGCCTTTTAGTGACATAGGTGTTAAATCACTGTAGTGCTGAAATGCGACTTTGGCAGTGAAAGGGTTAAGCCAAGGCACAGGGCCGGCCCTAAGTTTTTAAGAGGTGGAGGCTATTTCATCGAAGGTGCGAAGCACCAAGACCCCTAGGGGGGGTCCGGGGGCATGCTCCCCCAGAAAGGTTTTAAATCCGAGAAGCAAAATAGTGCAATCTGGGCATGAAATAAAGGACTAATGCCATTACTGTTCACACCCCTATTGACACACGTTTTGAACCATTACTGCTGGTGCTGATGAGTGCTGGGTGTAGCCTGCGAGAAAATTTAGCTGCCGCTCTGTGACATGAATTTTTTTAATTTTAGGAAAAAGGGTGGGGGCTGCAGCCCCCTAAGCCTTCCCCCCCCCCTAGGTCCGGCCCTGAAGGCAAGTATTTTTTTTTATGTATGTGTGAATTATGTGATGTCATTGTTAATGAAAAACGTGTCGTTTTGACACGCAGGTGGTCCGAAGACGTGTCGTCATGCCGGTGGCCATGGAAAAAGACAGTCCTCCTTTGAGAGTGACACTCGTCAAGAAAAGCAAAAAAGATGGTGAGTGGATCTCTGTCTCTTTCTTTGTCTTTCTCTCTCTCTGTCTTTGTCCCCTATTATACTTTCTCTGCGTCTGTGTCACTGTCTCTCTCTCTCTGTTTCTCTCTCTCTGTCTCTCTCCCTCACTCTCTCTCTCTTAATCTCTGTTTCTCTTTCTCTTGTCTCTCTCCCCTCTCTCTCTCTCTCTCTCTCTCTCTCTCTCTCTCTCTCTCTCTCTCTCTCTCTCTCTCTCTCTCTCTCTCTCTCTCTCTCTCTGTCTCTCTCTGTCTCTCTCTATCTCTCTCTGTGTGTCTCTCTCACTGTCTCTGTCTGTCTCTCTTAATTAATCTCTCTCTTACTCTCTCTCTCTCTCTCTCTCTCTCTCTCTCTCTCTCTCTCTCTCTCTCTCTCTCTCTCTCTCTTTCTCTCTCTCTCTCTCTCTCTCTCTCTCTCTCTCTCTCTCTCTCTCTCTCTCTCTCTCTCTCTCTCTCTCTCTCATACCTCTTTTGTGTCTGTGTCACTGTCTCTCTTCTCTATCTACTCTCTCTTAATCTCCCTCACTTTCTCTCTCTCTCTCTCTCTCTCTCTCTCTCTCTCTCTCTCTCTCTCTCTCTCTCTCTCTCTCATACTCTCTTTCACTCTCTCTCTCTGTCTCTCTTAATCTCTTAATCTCTCTCTCTCTCTCTCTCTCTCTCTCTCTCTCTCTCTCTCTCTCTCTCTCTCTCTCTCTCTCTCTCTCTCTCTCTCTCTTAATCTCTCTGTCTCTTTCTTTTTCTTTCTCTCCCCCCCTCTCCCCTCTCTCTCTATATATTTGCTTTTGTGTCTCTGAGGCAGTGTTTTATCTTAAAAAAAAGAAATCTCTCCCCCCCTCTCTCTCTCTCTCTCTCTACTCTCATCTGCTTTGAAATCGGACAGCGATTTTATCGAGTCATTCCGGTGCAAATAGCTTCTCTCAAGCTCTCTTTAAGAAACTTGACAAGATCACCAGTGTCACACCCTCTTATAGAGATCGCAATCTCTCACTTTGCTCTGGTTTCCTATAAATCTCTCCGTCAAATCTCTCGATTCTCCCCGGAGGTGCTGAAAGTCAAATTCTTTCAGTGAAAGAGAAGGCATGTGCCTCTCTCTTTTCTAATGGCCGCCTGAGTCGCTTAGACCCTCTCATGAAATTTCTCTCAATACAAGTCTCTTATTTACAGTTCCCCTCTCTCTGTTTCGCTCACAACAAAGGAAATAGCTCCTTTTTTCTTTTTTTTTTTCTGCACTGCAAAGAAGAAAAAGCTTCAACCACTCTCGAGTGGCCTCCACCCACCCCATCCAAAATGGCTTCTCCCTCCCGGCAACTCCGCCAAGGAGGAATCTCTCTTTTGACTTTCTTTCTCTCTCCAGAGCAAAGTGAGTGTTCCGATCCTCTCTCTCTCTGATCTGGACATGTTTCTTGCAAAAAAACTCTCTCTCAGGGTGTCCCTTTAATAGCCTTTAGATTGATTAAGGAAGGTGAATGGAGGTCTCTGTCCGACAATTTGTTGGGCAGAGACACTGGTAGCTGCCCTAGTGAAGAATGTGTTAAATATCTGGAGAGAGCATGTTCATCGTTATTTTCGTGTGAGAACATAATATAAATAAGAGAAGGGAAAAAAAGAGTTTTGCGTGACATATATATGATGTGTGTTGCAGAGTTTGGCTTGGTTCTGGGATGTCGGTTCTTCATTCAAGACGTTTTGCCCGACTCTTTAGCCGCCCAGGATGGGGCTTTGAAAATTGGGGACACCATTTTGAAGGTGTGTGTTGTGTGTATGTGATTCTGTGTGGTGTGTGTCTCTCTCTCTGTGTGTGTGTGTGTGTGTGTGTGTGTGTGTGTGTGTGTGTGTGTGTGCAATGCAAGCGCGCGTTACAGTTGACTCAAAGTTTCGATCTAACAAGAGAGGAGGCTCTTTGTGTGTGTATGTGTTTGTGTGTGTGTGTCTGTGTGTGTAACATTGTTGATTTTAACAAGAGAGGAGGCCGTGTATGTGTCTGTGAGTATGTGATTGTGTGTGTTGTAAAGTTGGCCCCATTTCTGTTTTTGCGTGTTGGTTTAGCTCTCACTCTCACTGTAAAGTTGGCCCTCTGTGTTGGTTTAGCTCTTAGTCTCACTGTAAAGTTGGCCCCATTTCTGTTTGTGTGTTGGTTTAGCTCTCAGTCTCACTGTAAAGTTGGCCCTCTGTGTTGGTTTAGCTCTCAGTCTCACTGTGAAGTTGGCCCCATTTCTGTGTGTGTGTTGGTTTAGCTCTCAGTCTCACTGTAAAGTTGGCCCCATTTCTGTTTTTGAGTTGGTTTAGCTCTCACTCTCACTGTAAAGTTGGCCCTCTGTGTTGGTTTAGCTCTCAGTCTCACTGTGCGTTGGCCCCATATATGTGTGTGTTGCAGAGTTTAGCTCTCAGTCTCACTGTAAAGTTGGCCCTTCATGTGTTGGCTTAGCTCTCACTCTCACTGTAAAGTTGGCCCTGGATGTTGGCTTAGCTCTCAGGGACACTGTAAAGTTGGCCCTGTGTGTTGTGTTAGCTCTCAGTCTCACTGTAAAGTTGGCCCTGTGTGTTGGCTTAGCTCTCAGTCTCACTGTAAAGTTGGCCCCATTTCTGTTTGTGTGTTGGCGCTCTCAGTCTCACTGTAAAGTTGGCCCTGTGTGTTGGCTTAGCTCTCAGTCTCACTGTAAAGTTGGCCCTGTGTGTTGGTTTAGCTCTCAGTCTCACTGTAAAGTTGGCCCTCTGTGTTGGTTTAGCTCTCAGTCTCACTGTAAAGTTGGCCCTGTGTGTTGGCTTAGCTCTCAGTCTCACTGTAAAGTTGGCCCTGTGTGTTGGCAAGCTCTCAGTCTCACTGTGAAGTTGGCCCCATTTCTGTTTGTGTGTTGGCTTAGCTCTCAGTCTCACTGTAAAGTTGGCCCTGTGTGTTGGCTTAGCTCTCAGTCTCACTGTGAAGTTGGCCCCATTTCTGTTTGTGTGTTGGCTTAGCTCTCAGTCTCACTGTAAAGTTGGCCCTGTGTGTTGGTTTAGCTCTCAGTCTCACTGTGAAGTTGGCCCCATTTCTGTTTGTGTGTTGGTTTAGCTCTCAGTCTCACTGTAAAGTTGGCCCTTTCTGTGTGTGTTGGTTTAGCTCTCAGTCTCACTGTAAAGTTGGCCCCATTTCTGTGTGTGTGTTGGCTTAGCTCTCAGTCTCACTGTAAAGTTGGCCCTGTGTGTTGGCTTAGCTCTCAGTCTCACTGTGAAGTTGGCCCCATTTGTGTTTGTGTGTGTTGGCTTAGCTCTCAGTCTCACTGTGAAGTTGGCCCCATTTCTGTTTGTGTGTTGGCTTAGCTCTCAATCTCACTGTAAAATTGGCCCCATTTCCAGATCAACAACACGCCATTGGAAGGGCTCTCCATCGGGGAAGTCAGAAAAGTGATGGAGCGCAGCAAGGAGCGGCTGCAACTCATCGTTTCCAAAGCGACGCACCCGGAACACCGAACGCCGCGATCTTCATCGGCTTCGCACCTCAGAGACGACGAAGGTGAGTTATCTCCTTTTGGAGGGAAGGGGAGGGTGTGGGGTTGGGTTTGGGGAAGGGATGAGGTATATTTTTTTATTAGACATAGTCAATCTTTTGCATCGTTCAAAACAAACCTGAAAACCCATCTTTTCCAATACCCCCCCTTCATGTGTATGTGTTAGGTGGGTATGAGTGTGTGTCTGTATGCACAGTCTCTGTGTGTGAGTGTGTGTGTGTGTGTACACGTCCTCTAAACGCTTACTGACCGCCATTACTGCTGTCATAAATGAGAGTTGGCTCCCTTCTCAAATAATCGAAACTTCCGCTTTTGCGACTTCCAGTTGTTGTGTTTGGACTTTTCTTCGCGAAAACTGGTAGAATTATGGCATTTTAAGCTCTACAACGATGCTTTTTACATCCAGTGAAGGGTTGTGGCATCTGTTGGACGGTATCTCGGACGATAATAGCGATTTTGAAGCATTTTAACATGAGTGTTCGTCGTATCGGCGACTCGTTACCACTTTCGATGTTGTGACTCACAGTAGATTGTACTGAACATCGCAGTCGTTGCCTCTCTTCTCACGATTTTGTTCATGAATAGGGCGCCCTCGTTTATTAGGCGCATAGGTCGAAATTGGAGACAAAAATATTGCCTTATAGTCAGAAAATTACGGTGTCCATTCAGGTTACTCGACGTTTCGCCCTCAAGACAAAGACGAACTGAACCTGTATCGTCCCACCACCAGCGGAGTGATATCTTCGGACGAACAGCTCTACCGGGGAGGGGGGAGGGATTCCATGGTGGAGAGGTCCTCCTACCCACCTCCGCACCCACCGCACCCAGCTTCTGCTCCTTTGGAACCCAGATCGTATGGTTATGATCCCGACGCGCCTCCCAGACCTCCTATGCCTAGCGCGGGCACTTTTCCCAGAATGCAGCCTGCAAGAAACGGTGAGGATCAGAAAAAGCAACCCGGGGATACCGGCGGGGGTCTTTTGTATAAATAGTTCCCCCACCTTCTGGAAGTTCTGTGCTTGTAACTTCCTCTAATCTGTCACTCTCTTTGACTCTGCCTTTCCCCTTTGCTTGCTGTCATCTACTATCTTTCTGCCTTACCGGTCCATTTTCCTGCCCTTTTTTCACGAAACACTTTCAAAAACATTTCCTCCAGCCGAAGTCGGACTTGCTGGGCCTAACTGTTTCTTAGTTAGGCGCATAACGGCAGCATGAACGCATCTGCGCTCATAATTGACAGGAAACTGTCTGAGCGATCGAAGAAGAAGAAGAAGAAGAAGAAGAAAGAGCAAGGGATGTGTTGAAAGGCAGCGGGGAGGGAGGGAGGGAGGATGGAGTGGTGTCAGAACACGGGAAGTGGACAGAGGCAGAGACACTGTAATGGGAATAAGACAGACAACTGGAGAGTTACGGCCAGCCGGGCTGATAGGGTTATCGTTCCTGATCCCATTAACAATGGCGGCTCTATCCAAAGACTGGAATTTGAATTGACGTTTAAAAAAAAAATTCAAATTTGAGTGCTTGGGCAACACCTTTTTCTGTTTTTCTTCAAGACAAAGAAAGGTAAAGAAGCTGCAGATATGGCCAGAACATCAGTAACAACCGGTGTTAGATTACTGCTAATGTTCGTGGTTCAAGGACACTTCTCTCCTCCAGATCCCTGGTTACCGCACCAGGACTCTCGGTGAACGTTCCTTCTCTTTTCAGGCCTCCTCTACTTGGAACAAACTCCCTCTTCCTCTCCGTTCTGCCAACTCCCTTTCTTCATTTAAGTCTTCCCTCAAAACCACTCTCTTCAAATCGTAGCCAGCTCTGTTCTTTTGGAAAGTAATTTTTGTCCCTTCTCTGCGCGTGTGTTTGTGTGCAGTGTGTGGTTCGTGCAGGTGTGTGTTGTGTTGTGTGGTGTGTGTGTTTTGTTTGTGTGTGCGCGTTTGTGTGTGCGCGTTTGTGTGGGCGCGTGCGTGTGTGTGTGTATGCAAGGAAATTTTTGACATTCTCATATTTTCTACTGCTTTTGTTGTTGTTGTTGTTGTTTGTCTTTGTTTTGTGTGTGTGTGTGGGGGGGTATTCATTTATTTGTTTGTTATTGTATGCGCTTAGGGCTTGTTTAAGATTAAGCACATATAAATACTCATTATTATTATTAAGGGGGGCATAATCAGGGTTTCTGTCCTCACTACTCATATAGGGGAAAATATATATACTCATATAGGTTGTGATGATGAGAATGATGATGATGATAGTAATTATGATATTGATGATTTTGATGACGACTATGACGATGATTCTGAGAATGATGAAGATAACGATTTTGATCACATTAACCCTTTCACCGCCAGCCATATTTCAGCAAAAAAATGTCCATTAAATTTACCTGGGTAGAGAACAAAATCCATCTGCAGTATTGGGGATTCTTCTGTGACATATATATAAAATAAGGTCTATCCTTACTTCCCAAAACTAAAACAATAGGGTCTTCAGATAATAGACCCCAATTTGATGCCTTTTAGTGACATGGGTGTTAAATCATTGTGGTTCAAAAATGCGACGTTGGCAGTGAAAGGGTTAATGATGATGATGACACCAACAACAGCAACAGTGATGATGATGATGACGATGATGACGATGATGTAAATTATATATATATATTTTTTTTTTTTATCACAGAAGGTCCTCCTCACAGTCCAAACAGGGACGGGGTCTACCCCCCTCCCCCCTCACGCCGCGATCTGGACGGTTACTATAGCGACCACGACGTGGACCCTTACCGGGGAGGAATGCCGGACGACGATGTGATGTATCCCAGACACACCCACCACGACGAGTGAGTCATTAAGAATAGTTCCCCCGTCTTCTGGAAATCTTTGAGTTTGACCCTACATTTTCACTGTTTTTTACTGTCGTATTTTCATTTTGTGTGTGTGTTTTTTGCCTTATTCGTCCATTCTCCTGCCTTTCTCACCCCCCCCCCCCCCCCCCCTGAAAATCGTCTCAAGTAAATTTTATTCTTTGAGCTCCTCCAAATTGGAAAGTTTTAGCATAACAGGGCTGGCTCCCCCCCAAGGGATATTTGTCCCTGGAAACAGCTAAAAAGGGGCACCTGTCCACTTTTATTTCTTGTTTCCCTGACAACCGAGAAAAATATAAACAAGCTCCTTTAGCTAAGCTTCCTGAAAAACTAGAATGGCCCAAACAATGGATACCGATGAACATTTTTTGAACAGACATACATGGGTACAACCTTGCCTCGGATATGAGGCGGTGCCTGTTTTAAAAAATTTTGACCCCCCCCCAAAAAATTGATTCAAGGGGAAAAAAGTTTTGAATTCTCACTTTACAAGCTTCAAATTGAGTATGATTTTGCTTTTTATTAAGCTTCAGCAGGGACTCTGCCCCTGTACCCTGCCATGGGCCTGGGCGGGTGGCCCCTGGACCCCTGCCTTGCCTGTTTTTGGATTTTCTCCAGTTGCATCTATGGACATAGGTTACCGAAGATCTAAAGGGTCTGAACATTGGTGTTCATGGCAACCAGAAAGTGCTGTTGCAAGAGGTTGAAAATTCCCAAGTTGTTCAAATCCTGTTTGCTCACGATTTATATGTTCGATCGTTTTGAGTGTGATGCGTAATGTCGCTATGTTTTGTCCCTGGAAATTATTGTTGTCGTACTCGGGCTTAAAGACTTCCGGGGATCATCCAAACTGCCGAAGCACTTGAACACTATGGTACAAATGCACCAGCTAGGGATGAGAACATTACGTGTGTGACCGGTTTTTGATTACCCCGCCTTGTGGTTAGCCACACTCCGACTTCGGAGGATTTTGGATACTGTCTGAGGATGTTATGCTAGGCGCTTGTCATGGCTAAAGACAACCCCCCGCATAACCATGCAGAACATAACATTTTTATGTAGAACATAACATTTTTATGTAGCCTTGGTGTTCCAGCTTATGTCACTTGGTCCTTATGCCAAGGCGGAGTCCCTGGAAATAATGTAAGTCTCTGTCCCCGGTTTTGAAGAAGTCTGTCCCTAGAAGCTGTGACAAGGGGCATGCGGCCCTGGCATAATGCGGCGGGTAGTCCAGGACACTGGAAACTTGACACATTTCACTAGCAACATCCTGTGTGCCTTCTTCTTTTTCTTCTTCTTCTGCGTTCCATGGCCATAATGGGTAAGGTACGTTTGTGTCCGGTTTTCAGTTTTCACTGGTCTCCCCGCTGCATACAGCCGACGCATTCCAATTTCGGAGGAGGAGCTCAAAGGAGAAAAATTATTTGAAAGATTTTTTTTGGGGGAAAAAGGCAGGAGAATGGACCAACAATAAGTCAGTTAGATAGTAGATGATAGAAAGCAAAGAGAAAAGGCAGTGTCAAAGAGAGTGGCAGATTAGAGGAAGTTACAAGCACATAACTTCCAGAAGGTGGGGGAACTATTTATGAAAGACCCCTAGGTATGGGAGAGACTCATGGAGGGGGCGGGGGTCATCCAGCTCCCCGAATGGAGGCACAAGGCATCCACCCACTGCCCCTGTTTTATGCCTAAAAACGTAAAAGAAGTAGAAGAGAAAATGCAATTAGCGTTGTGTTCACTTTCTTTCTCTTTTATTTCTTGATTTCCTCACCCGCATTCTGCCTCCTTTGTATGTGTAAAAACGTATTAAATTTCTAAAAGCACTCAGGGCTCCCTGGGACCCCCATTTGGGGGTCTATGAAGCACTAACATTCTCAAGGACCCTTTAAAAGAATGTGCAGGGGGTCCCAGGGATGCACTAGAAAATTATTTTTAGCATTTGCAATGCCATTGGTACCCGCTATCCCGCCTCTAGGACCCTCTATGCTGTAAGTGAAGGAGTCCCTGGGACCCCTTGTTTTGCGGGACTATTGGGAGCCCTGCGGCACTGCTAATATTTGGATGAAACGTTTTATAGGTGCACAAATTTACAAACGTTTTCACTTTCTAAAAGCACTTCCACACTTGGCTTTTTTTGCAACCGCTGATAAACTTTATGAATAGAAAAGCTTTGTAGATGCACAAATTTAATACACTAACTGCAAATACTCCTCCAAAGTCGGAGTGTGGCTGCCCACATGGCGGGGTAATCGAAAACGGTCACACACGCAATGTTCTCATCCCCAGCTGGCGCATTTATACCATTGTGTTCAAGTGCTTCAGCGGGGATGATCCCTGGAGTCTTTAAGCCAGGGTACAACACCAAACAAACTGCAAATAAAGATTTCTCAGTTTTGGGCAATAATTTCTTTTAGCACTTTTAAATTGGCTTCTTCCAAATGCCTTACAATATATTAGGCCTTGTGCGCATTAGATTCGCAAGTTGCGTACGGAAACCCCATTCAATTATATAAGAAACTAGTTTCACCCGTGCTTCGCACGGGTCCAGAAATATTATTTTTGAAATGCAAAGGTAATTTATTCAATGTTACATTGATATAACATATATGCTGTCTGTGAATGTAGGAGAGTTCCCCGTGCCACATACTAAAGGATAAAGATGCCATACTGGAAGCAATGTATTGATTTGAGAACATTTTGCGTGGCTTAGTGACAAACTTTATTAGTACTGTAGTCGTTGCGCAAGAGCGAGAAAGAGAAAGAGAGAGAGAGAGAGAAGGTGTGGAGGCGTGGGGATACAGAGATAGATGAGAAAATGTACTTGAGAAATATAAGATCATTACAATTTACCTTTGTTGTAGAGTGGAGAGAGAGAGAGAGAGAGAGAGAGAGAGAGAGAGAGAGAGAGAAACCGGAAGTTACGAGACAGGTTCATCATTCTTCGTGTTTTCCGAGGTAGATTCAGCAATTTCCGACACAGCTCAGGCGAAGCAGACGACCCAAATTTTCTATGAAATTTTACACATTTTGCTTTCAAAATCAACTTTCAAAAGCAAAGTTTTGAACCAGACATTGCGGAATCGCGTCCCAACGCGTTCTTCTGGAACTGTGTGGCCAGCAAAAGTCCGACATTTACGCAGTATCCGAGTTTTGACATTCTTGTACACTTCGGGCCTTAGCATATCTTCTTCTTCTTCTTCTCGTACGTCTCAGAGGGACACCCCAGCATCCAATATGAAGGCGGCCGTACGTTGCAGGTCCTCCAGGCTTCCGAAGAGTTTCTGGGCCACAGGGACATGGTCTGGCCAGGGTTTTTTTCTTTGATGTTGGAACAGTGGACATGACTGTAGGATGTGGTCACTTGTTTGGTTCTCAGTGCTGTTGGAACAGTGGACATGACTGTAGGATGTGGTCACTTGTTTGGTTCTCACTGCTGTTGGAACAGTGGACATGACTGTAGGATGTGGTCACTTGTTTGGTTCTCAGTGCTGTTGGAACAGTGGACATGACTGTAGGGTGTGGTCACTTGTTTGGTTCTCAGTGCCACATGGGCACTTGTCTGATTCACCGATGCGAAGTTTGTTGAACAGGTGGTGTTTCAGACGATTGTGACCTGTCCTGAGTCTGAAAACACAGAACTGTTCTTGACGGGTTAGCATGTAATATGGGTCTGCCCTGTTGTGCTTTGGGTGTTGTCTGGCCCACTTCTTCTGCTGTTCGGCCTTGAGGATGGCTTTGGCCTCTGGGAAGGTGGTGGACCTGTCGAGCTGCTCTTTTGTGGTGCCTTCCTTTGCTAAGGAATCATCCGTTTAGTTTCCTTGCACGTTGCTGTGTGAAGGAATCCATTGCAGAACGGGCCTTAGCATGTTATATTATGGATAAGCGATGGGATAGGTGGATGAGTTTCAGCATCACTGCATGTAATGCGCACACTCCTTCATATTTCTTACTGCCAGATTATTATGTTTTTGGTGGATGGTGCATGGGTTACCACACGGAACTTGCGCCGTATAATATGTGTGTGTGCTGCCTTAGGCATCCTTTGTTTTGGTTCTTTCATTTTTGTTGTTTGTCTTTTTTTCTTTCTTTTTGAACTCAGGCGTTATGTGGGGTTGAGATCTGATTTGGGGTAAGTTAAGTGTCATTATATTATGGCATGGATGTTTTATGTGCTTTTTTAAAAATTTGTTACGCCAGATCCGTAATCGTTGCTGTGGCATTAGTATTACAGCTTTGATTTAAATAAAAACAATGAAAGAATATTGTTGTATAAAATGTCATGTTTTTCTCTGCCTTCGTTTTCGTTGATAATGGGTAAAATTAAAAAGTTTTTTTTAAAAAGTGCTTAGATTCAGTCTGTTACTGTTTTGCTTTGAAGCATATTATGTTGTGCATTGATATTTTGTAGCTTTGAAGTTTTAACATAATTTATGCATGTAACGTTTATGTTGTGAATGGGTGTTGTGCTTAGAGTGTTTGTACACATAACTTTTGTTGTTGTTGTTGTGTGTGTGTGTGTGTGTGTGTGCGTGCGTGCATGTGTGCAGTCGCGCGTATGTGTGTGTGTATGTTTGTTTCATTGATGTGTGCGTGATATTTTCTAAATGGATGTTGTGTGCATGAATATTCTTTGAAATACTAACACCACGTTTTTATTATTTCATCGTTTGTAAATTGTATGCATGATTCATTTTTGTGTGTAACAACTAGATACACAGTATGATAGTTGTTTTTATTTTTTTACATATTTTGAAAGAGGTTTTCATAATAGTGTGTATCTGTATCACCTGTAAATTTGATATTCTAGTTGATTTATAATTGTGTACAGTATGTGTGTGTGGTGTTTGCATGATGTGTTCCATATAAAGATAATACAAGTTTCCAGACCTTTGACCTTTGATCTGATTCTGATACTTGCTAAGTTTTTTTATTTATGAATGTAAATATGGACAAAAGCTACCAAATCTATGCAGTTTTCTGTATTACTTAAAGACAAGATATCAAATTGAAAAATGTATTGAATATATGAATATGGAATACTAAGCGTTCTCTGAGAAGTGGCGGTTATACCTGCCATTAATGAATGAAAAAAAATGAAAAACTGAAACAGACTGCAATGTCACTGGAACATACAACAAACAAACAACTACACGACAAGTGTAAAGTGACGTTATTTTATTCACAAGAGACAAAGCAAAACTACTGGATATTTCGGCGAATGCGCCTTTATCAACACAGACAAACAATTAAACAGCAAACATCAAATATAGCAAAAGGAGCAAAAAGTAGGCAACAGAAGGAGCAAAAAACAATCAAGATCAAAATAAAAACAATACTTCCCCTCTACAGTCCAACGTGTAAATGGATTTATAGTTAATATTAAAAAACAACCCTGCTTTTTTGTTCCTGTTTCTGTGGGGAAAGCTTTGGGAATATAAAATGCTTTTCTCTGTGACAAACCTATATGTCCTCTGCCTTAATTATTTGCTTACTGAGGTTATTCTATTATTAATAATTACATTTATTCATATTCATATACTGTTTCCTAATATTCCTTTGTTAAAGCAACATTCTATTCCTTCGTTGAGGAATATAAAGATATACAATGTGTACATTGTCTATTGATATGTTGCTGACTTATTATCATGTCTCACTCTTTTGTTGTTGTTGTGTGAATTATGCTATGTTCCTTGGGAATTTTTTTGTTTTTTTTTGTTTCCAGACCTGTTTTCATTTACGATTTTGCCATAAGTTTTACGAAACAAATGTCAAATTACGATAATTACTGTGACAAAAACAAATGTGAAAAAAACAACACCCCACCACCACTACAGTTGCGTCGGCAAGCGATGCTTTTGAAACAATGCGGTGAAAAGTAATTCCGGTTCCCAGTATACAACGTGCGTCAATTTCTCTTCATTCTGTTTCAAGATAGCGTCAAAGCGACCGTGTGGTGAGAGTTCTAGGTCAAACGATCCAATAACTGATGGAAAGACACCAAAAGTGGCACATAAATTCCGGGAAAGTTACTTCGAAACTCCAGGAATACGACGTTCGGCGCTAGGTGACGAGCATGTGTTCTGTGTCTACTGCTCGAAGGACGTTAGTGTGAAGAAAAAGAATCGTCCGCGTGTTGGAATTTTAAATCACTTTTTTGTTTGTTTAATAAATTACAAATTTGCAAAATAGGAGTAAACGGGTCTGAAGTTTGTATGAATGTATGCATTGATGTTGCAACAAGATTTAGATTTAAGCTCCATATATGCATGCCTGGTGTGTGTGTGTGTGTGTGTGTGTGTGTGCTAAGTTTGATTAACGAACGCATTATATATTTGTAGAAAATGCCAGTGTTAAGATTGCCTCAGACAGACACACGGAAAACCGATGAATCAAGAATCGTGATTACGTAAGCTCACTTTGTTGAACTCATTCAAGTCGTTCCGGCCATATATGTCCGGAATTAATAGATAGCTGTCAATTTGATGCGTTTACTTCAAGGGAAGTAAGTCTGTGCGCACACCATACCTTGGTCACTTCTAAACTCGCTTCACTCCATTACACCACTATTTTGCCTCTGACTTTGCTTTTGTAGTGGTTTGTTGTGGGGAAACCAACTGGTGTGGAGAGTTTTTCTATATAAAGTCTCTGTATAAAAACGTCTGATCCACCACTTCCCTATGTCTAAACCTGAAGTAAAAACCCGTAATCTTTTTTCATTCCTCCCTTTGTTTATGTATGTTTTGTTTGTGTGTATGGCTGGAGTGATTTGTGAGTTTTTTTAATAATTCAAAATCGTTGCGTTGCGAATGAGTTAATCTTAGTCTTGAGCTGAAAATGACTGGAGAATGTGTGGAAATAGACAAGACTAGGGCCATTTTATCACATGTACATTTATTACATTGCAGTCGTATTCATTCCATGCATTGTATTAGTAAGCATTCTTTGTTTTTGGTATGGACTGAAAAAGTATTAAACTATCTAAAGGATTTGTCTTGACAAAATAATTTTCACTTTGCAAGGTTTTTTTGTAAAGGTAAAGATGCGCCCCCCCCCCCCCCCCCCCCCCCCCCCCCCCCCTCCATTTCTCAGTTGTTTCCATTTTTTCAGTCTTGCCTTTCTTACTGCAGATTGAGTACTTCATCCTCTATTGTTTGCTATATTTAACACTAATTTTCATCCATTTACATAATGAAACACATGCATTCAATAATAGTAGAAGATAAAGGCAAGACGGAAAAAACGCAATGAACCAGGACTGTGACAAATGCCCCGCGGCTGTTGTGTGTGCTACACTACATAGGGGGGGGGGGGGGGGGGGGGGGGTTGTGTCCTATTAGATAATGACCTTTATCATGACTGCGATTAATTATTCAACAAAGATAATTAGCTGAAAATTTTAATAAAATTCAGCTTAATGTTTGGTAAGAAAGGCAAGTGTGAAAATGCGGGGAGAGCTGAGAAATGTAAGGGGGGAGGAGAGATCTTGACCTGTACCAGTGGGTTTTTTTTATGTCAATGTACATTCAAAGTCAAATGAGTCCATGGGTTGATAAAGAGGGCCTGAGGCCCCTCGAAATATCTTGCTCCATTAATTGGTGTTTTTTTGGTCATTACATTCAATTTACCTGGGTAGAGATCAAAATCTGTAATATTGGGTATTCCTCTGTGACATATTTAAAGTAAGGCTTATCCTTACCTCCCAAAATTAAGAGAATGAAGTGTCTTTGAGTAACAGACCCTGGTTTGATGCATGGGTGTCAAATCATTGTGGTGCAAAAATGCGACGTTGGCGGTGAAAGGGTTAACCATTATGTTTATGTCACATTGACTCGTTTCCCCGCCAACCCCCCCTCCCCCCCTCCCCCACCTTATTCCTTCTGTTTTCAGGACAGAAATACAGCGAGTGTCGTTCCAAAAATGACTGACGAAAAGGCCTAGGATTACGGCTGGGGCTGGGGGTGGAACGAGTTTTTGGAACGACACTCGCTGTACAGGAATTTTCATCGCTTCAGTTCAGCAAGGCCTGTTTAGCCTGTTCAGTGCTGTTTTCTCTTCATTCTCAGGACAGATCTGAGGGGGGGAAGAAACAAAACAAAAAGCTCGACATTTGTCAACATTTTGATTTATTAATCTTTGTCAAGACTTCCAGAATCAGTCACACTCCCATTACTAATGTTATGCAAATGAAATTACACCAACAGTGAACAAACAGCACAGATCAGGACAGAATATTTGCAGAGTTTTGTTCCAAAAAGATTAACAGAAAGCGGCTTCGATCGACTACAGGCTGACCGACGGTGATGCTACAGGATATTTAAAACATCTTTTTTTAACCGGATATTTTGTTATCACATTTTTTATTTGTTTTTTTCTGTTTTCTAGGTCCGAGATACGCAGAGTTGTGTTCCAAAAGGATCGCCAGAAAGGTCTAGGATTACGGCTGGCTGGCGGAAACGCTACAGGGATTTTCATCGCGTCAGTTCAGCCGGGGAGTGGGGCCGAAGCTGAGGGATTGGTGGAAGGGGATCAGATATTGCAGGTAAGAGATCCCTATTCATGAATTAATATTAATTAATAACTGGGGGCAGTGGGTGGATGCCTCGTGCCTCCATACAGGGAGCTGGACGCCCCCGCCCCCTCCACCAGTCTCTCCCCATGGGGATACCGGGGGGTCTTTCGTAAAAATAGTTCCCCCACACACACCTTCTGGAAGTTCTGTGCTTGTAGCTTCCTCTAATCTGCCACTCTCTTTGACACTGCCAGTGTTGATTCTAGAGCACGTCCTGGCCGAAATCGCGCGAAATGTATTGTGATGACGCCTAAATAAAAAGCCAGTGCGTCCCCTGTGACGCTAGAAAAAAACTTTGGACGCGTTTTTAAACCACCAATGCGACATTACAAAATTGCACTGCTACTTTGCGTATAGCCAGTAAGCCGGAAATGAGTAATTCTCTTTCGCGCCATTGGACGTCAGTGCTTTAGTTTAGCCAATCACGAGTTGAATCTTCTGGGCGTAGCGCGTCCGAGTGTGAAGATGGAGTAGAGTGGCAATCATGAAGCGAACGTCAACACTGTTTGATTTTGCCTTCAAGTCGTCCAAAATACCTAAAGTGTCCGACTCGGAAGAATCTGGCCAAACATCTATTGTGAATGAAGATACGGCTGCAGTAATGGAAGATTCGGGACCAACATCCAATGCAATGCCAAATGACGACGAACTTGAGATTGCCGACGGATGTTTCTGTGACTGAGCTGCCAAGTGACGCATTTTTTTGACCATGAAGAGTCCCTAGGACCCTCTTTTTTCATCTCTAGGGGTCCTTGGACCCCCTTTTCTAAAAGTCTAGAATCAACACTGCACTGCCTTTTCCACTCTCTTTGACTCTGCCTTTGCTTAATGTCATCTACTATCTTTCTGACTTGTTGGCCCATTCTCCTGCCTTTTAAAAAAAAAATCTTCCAAATAATTTTTCTCCTTTGAGCTCCTCCGAAATCAGAATGTGTCGGCTGTATGCAGCGGGGAGACCAGTGAAAACTGAAAACCGGACACGTACATACCTTACCCATTATGGCCATATGGCATGGGAATGAAGAAGAAGAAGAAGAATTAATATGTCAGTCAGGTCTAGTTACCCAAGACATTTTGAGTAGCTCACTACAGTACACAATTTGGACCTCTGCTGCACTTAAGCATTGATGATTGTGGCTCTTCAATTCTCTACTGTTGACCATTATGATCATGTACTGTGCTCGATGCTTTTGATAATGACTACACATTTCACACCAAGACTACACATTTCTTCTATCCACACAACTTGCGTGGGGGGCAACCATTTTGGATTTTTTTTTGTGTGTGTGTGCGTGTGTTCCAAATGTTGCCAACATCTGTGTGTGTGTGTGTGTGTGTGTGTGTGTGTGTGTGTGTGTGTGTGTGTGTGTGTGTGTGTGTGTGTGTGTGTGTGTGTGTGTGTGTGAATGCGTTTGTGTATAGTATATGTGTGTGTGTGTGTGTGTGTGTGTGTTGAGTGTCTATATGTTCGTGGGTGTTTTATTATTTTTATTGTTCAATAATCAATTTCAGAAAAGAAAATTGTTCATGTAGATCTATGTTTCAGTCAAACAGCCTTGACATTGTTGATCTGACAAGAGAGGAGGCTGCGTGCGCACGTGTGTGGTGTGTTGCGTTTATGCGTGTTCAATAATCAATTTTTATGTTAACCCTTTCACCGCCAGTGTCTCATTTTAGTAGTTCAATGTTTAACAGGTCACTAAAAGCCATGAAATCAGTTGTTATCTAAAGACCCTATTTTTTATTAATTTTGGGAGGTAAGGATAGGCCTAATGTGTGTGTCACAGAGGAATTCACAATATGCAGATAATGTGTTTTGTCTACCCAGTTAAGTGTAATGGTATATTTTGGCTGAAAAATGGTTGGCGGTGAAAGGGTTAACCTGACATTAAACTGGTTTTGGTCAGCATTGATATGTTGTACATTTTTTTATTTTATAATTTCTTGATTTCTTGATTGTGTCTATGAATAAAAGCAGCAAAAAAGGATGTCATGTCTGTTTCAGGCAAACGGCCTTGACATTGTTGGTCTGACGAGAGAGGAGGCCGTGGCCCATCTGACGGGACTGGAGGGGCAGGTCACTCTCATTGTGCAGTACAGGAAGGATGGTAGGGCTTATCTCCCTTCGGTGTGCTTCTTAGGATAACTATGAAGGATGCAATGATTTATTGGTGGAAATTAAAAGGTTGGTTCTTATGTGAATTCACAAACTCCTACACAGGCCAAACGTTTAATAATTTTGCACTCTTAAATAAATCTGTTGTTCATTTCTTTATACAGACAAACCTCTATTTTAAGACTTCCAAAATGTCCGGAAAAATCGGTCGTAAATTGGAGGGGTCGTATGACGGAGGTTTTCACTGGCAGCCGTAGAAAGAAAAAGTTCAGCACAGTTCATACTCTCTTCTTCATGCACACATACAATGACATATTAAAACTGGATTTGGGTCTTTCCATTTCCATAGGGTCTTTCCACAGTTTCACTTCGCCGACTTCTGTTAATCACCTCCACTCTCGTCCAAAGTCAGTGGTTTTCTTTTTCAAAGTCAGTGGTTTTCGTGCTTTTCCTACGCTTTCCGCCATCTTTTCTACAACAAGGGAAGCGACTCCGCTTTCAGGCCCTTGACCGTGGTTGTTTCCCTTTGCTCGAAGTCTATGCAGACGACAACAACGGTCGTAAAAACCAACAAAATGGCGGTCGTAAGTCGCGTTTTAGAGGAAGTGGTTTAAGAGAGGTCGTTTACATAGTAAAATGCATCCGTGCCAACAAATCCGGTCTCAAATGAGAGGTGGTCGCTTAACAGAGGGTCGTAAAATAGGGGTTTGTCTGTACCAAAACAACAACAACAAAGCAGTCGAAGCAAACAAAAAGAAAAACCCCAACAATAACGCTTGAGTATGGTACCTAATTACCTGCTTCTTTTTTCAATATTTTTATGGTGCACAAAATGTGCTTTTGATGTATTTGCGATTGACGTATGATGTATGACGTATGATGTATGACGTATGACGTATGCTGTATGACGTATGCTGTATGATGTATGACGTATGCTGTATGACGTATGCTGTATGACGTATGATGTATGACGTATGATGTATGACGTATGCGATTGTATGGCGTATGATGTATGACGTATGATGTATGACGTATGACGTATGATGTATGACGTATGATGTATGACGTATGATGTATGACGTATGATGTATGATGTATGACGTATGACGTATGATGTATGACGTATGCTGTATGACGTATGACGTATGACGTATGATGTATGATGTATGACGTATGATGTATGACGCATGCGATTGTATGGCGTATGATGTATGACGTATGACGTATGATGTATGACGTATGATGTATGACGTATGATGTATGACGTATGCGATTGTATGGCCAGTCTCACCATTTTACAAGATAACAAAACTTAATAATATATAGGGTTGCTAGTTTTCCAGAACACACTGGAAATCCGTTTCTTGTAGTGCCAAAACTTGTGGCTTCTGAGGGGCAGTGGGTGGATGCCTCGTGCCTCCGTGCTGGACGACCCCGCCCCCTTCACAAATCTCCCTGTGGGGATACCGGGGGGGTGTCTTTCATAAAAATAGTACCCCCACCTTCTGGAAGTTCTGTGCTTGTAGCTTCCTCTAGTCTGCCACTCTCTTTAACGCTGCCTTTCCCCTTTGCAATCTGTCATCTACTACCTTTCTGACTTATTGGCCCATTCTCCTGCCTTAAAAAAAAAATCTTCAAATAATTTTTCTCCTTTGAGCTCCTCTGAAATCGGAATATGTCGGCTGTATGCAGCGGGAAGACCAGTGAAAACTGAAAAACGGACACATATGTTCTTTACCCATTATGGCCATATGGCCTGGGAACGCAGAAGAAGAAGAAGAAATGGCTTCCAGTTTTTGGAGTGCTAAAACTTGTGTCTTCAGGTTTGTGGAGTGCTAAAACTTGTGGCTTATGTTTTTTTGGAGTGCTGAAACTTGTGGCTTCCATTTTTTGGAGTGCTAAAACTTGTAGCTTCTGATTTTTGATGTGCCCAAAACTTTGTGGTTCCCGTGTTTTTGGACTTAAAAGCGTTTTTAAAAAAACCTAAGTTGACGTGAGGAGAGACTTCAGGAAGACATCATTGAAAGTTCCGTAAGCAATTTAATGTCATTTTTGTGTGAACTTGGACATAGAATGCCTGTGAGGGAATGTAGGTAACTGTGTGGTGTTGTGTGGTGTTTCAGACTACGAGAGCATCATGGCGAGTCACGAAGCCGGCGATTCATTCTACATCAGGTACGTGTGTGTGTGTGTGTGTGATGGGGGAGAGGCATGGTTGAGGGTGGACATTTTGAATAAGATGTTTGGGGAAGGGGATGGGGTGGTGTGTTCGTGCGTGTGTGTGTTCGTGTGTGTGTCCGTGTGTGTGTCTCTGTGTGATGGGGGAGAGGCGTGGTTGAGGGTGGACATTTTGAATAATAGGTTTGGGGAAGGGGACGGGGTGGTGTGTGTGTGTCTGTGTGTGTGTGTCTCTGTGTGATGGGGGAGAGGCGTGGTTGAGGGTGGACATTTTGAATAATAGGTTTGGGGAAGGGGACGGGGTGGTGTGTGTGTGTGTGTGTGT
This sequence comes from Phymorhynchus buccinoides, assembly GCA_017654935.2. Taxonomy (NCBI): domain Eukaryota; kingdom Metazoa; phylum Mollusca; class Gastropoda; order Neogastropoda; family Raphitomidae; genus Phymorhynchus; species Phymorhynchus buccinoides. Next base: position 10,713,109 of record CM065710.1, read on the forward strand.
GGTGGGATGGGGGAGGCGTGGTTGAGGGTGGACATTTTGAATAATAGGTTTGGGGAAGGGGACGGGGTGGTGTGTGTGTGTGTGAGGGTGGTGTGTTTGTGTGTGTGTGTGTGTGTGTGTGTGTGTGATGGGAGAGAGGCGTGGTTGAGGGTGGACATTTTGAATAATATGTTTGGGGAAGGGGATGGCGTGGTGTGTGTGTGTATGTGAGGGTGGTGTGTGTGGGTGTCTTATATTGCATTGTAATTTAATTCTTATGATGTATTTACTGTATATTATGCATGTCTTATTATTTCTATGTTTATATGTGGGGGTTTTATGTGCATGCCAGACAAAGAATTTCTTTATGTTTTAAAGACAATACATTTTTGATTGATTTGATTTGATGTGTATCTAAGTAGTTTGGCAAAATCCGCTTCTTTTCTTCTTCTTCTTCGATCGCTCAGTTTCCTGTCAATTATGAGCGCAGATGCGTCATGCTGCCGTTATGCGCCTAACTAAAAAAATAGGCCCAGCGTGTCCGACTTCGGCTGGAGGAATTGGTTTTGAAAGTGTTTCATGAAAAAAGGCAGGAGAATGGACCGGAAAGGCAGAAAGATAGTAGATGACAGTAAGCAAAGGGAAAAGGCAGAGTCAAAGAGAGTGACAGATTAGAGGAAGTTACAAGCACATAACTTCCAGAAGGTGGGGGAACTATTTATGCAAAAGACCCCCCGGTATCCCCATGGGGGGGGGGGGGGGGGGGGGGGGCAACATCCGCTCAATTCCTAAGGAGGCGACTGCTGTCACTTTTTAGCCCACAAACATGGTTTTCTTTGTCATACTGAAGGTGACTTTGGTTTCCAAATCATACTCTAATTTGACGGGACCCCCCCCCCCCCCTTCCCCCATGAGGATACCGGGGGGATCTTCTTTACAAATAGTTCCCCCACCTGCTGGAAGTTATGTGCTTATAACTTCCTCTAATCTGTCACTCTCTTTGACTGCATTTTTTCCTTGTTTTGTGTCATCTACTATCTTTCTAACTTTTTGGCCCATTCTCCTGTCTTTAAAAAAAAAAAAAAATCTTCCATATAGTTTTCTCCTTTGAGCTCCTTCGAAATCGGAATGTGTCGGCTGAATGCAGCAGGAAGACCAGTGAAAACTGGAAAACGGACACATACGTACCCATTGTGGCCTTATGGCCCGGGAACGCCGAAAAAGAAGAAGATTCTTATTAGTTCTCGAGCGAAGCTGGGTAAAGTTTTTGTCTCCGTCCGTCCATCGTCGAGGTAACGGTCAAAGGGAAACAACTGTAGCAAGGGAACTTCAAGCCCGCTCGGGTTTATCTCCCTTGTCTTGAAAATTGATTTTGGTTTTTTTGTTTAGTGATTTGATGTTGATCGTTTCAGGACTCGCATGCTGGGCCTAGCTACTTTCTTTGTTAGGCGCATGATGGCAGCATGATGCATCTGCGCTTATATAATAATAAAAATAATAAAGAAAGCTTATATAGCGCACATTCCAGGCTAGCTGCTCATGGCGCTTTACAATTATTTTTTTTTTTTAGCCAAATCAACATCAATACCCATGCTCGCACACACACACTGACGAACACAGCATATCATTTACATGCGCATGCACACATACATACATACATACATGCGTACGTACGTGTGTACACACACACACATAAAGACAAACATACACACACACATACACACTTATGCCTACACACGCACGAGCACACGTACACACGTGCATGCACGGAAATATGCGCACATGCACAAGCACATGCCAACGCGCACATGTGCGCACGAACACACACACTTTCTGTGTGAAACTGAGCGATTGACGACGAAGAGGAAGAAATCCCTGTTAACACCAATCCGCTATAAATATCTATGTTCGTAATCACTTCCAGGACTTCCCATATGTGCCTACCCGGGTCGAGAGGACGTAAAACACAACTTTTCATTCACTTCCAGGACTCACTTCAGCTACACTCCTCCGGGGGACACTGGGGACCATGGTTTCAAGGTCGGGGACATCTTCCACGTCAAGGACACTCTGTTCCGAGGGGTCGGGGGGTCGTGGCTGGCCATCAAGGTGGGGCCCAACGGAGAGGAGTTGAAGAAAGGAACCATTCCCAACAGAAAAAAGTGGGTACATTTTTTTTGGTTTTATTTTGTGCAGACCTGTTTACCATCCCGATTTGGCCGTAATTTTTATGGGGGAAAAGTCAAATTATGGCTATGAAAGAAAAAAACGGGGAAAAAAATCCTAAATATAAAAAAAACCCCACTACAGTTGCGTCGGTAAGTGAAGCTTTTGAAACGATGCGGTAAAAAGTCATTTCGCGCCATTTCCTTTTCTGTTTCAAAATGGCGTCCAAGCGAGTGCATTCCGAAGCTTCTGTATCTTCTGGTCGAAAATCAAAAGAAAAGACATCAAAAGTGGCACAGAAATTCCGGGAAAGTGACCTCAAAATTCCAGGACTAGGTGATGAGCATGTGTTCTGAGTCTACTGCTCGACGGACATTTGTATTGCACACTCAGGTCAGTACGATGTCGACGTTCATTGTGATGCGCAGAAGCACGCGTTGGATTACAGGTTTTTTTTCTCTTAAAATTACGGTTTTTTGTTTAAGAAATTACAACTTTGCAAACTAGGGGTAATCAGGTCTGATTATTGTTCCAGGGCAGAGTCGCTGGCCAGCACACATCAGGAAGCCATCAGCGGAAGGGATTCGCTGCCTTCCAAAGGGCGCGGAAGTCTGTTCAAGCGGAAGTCGGCACGTCGGGCAAAATCTCTGGGCAAAGACCATTGGGAGGAAGTGATTTTCTGTAAGTTTTGGAGAGAGAGAAAGAGAGAGAGGAGGAGGGAGCGGGGAGAGACGACGAACAAAATTTTATTTATACAGGGTAATGAGATAAGCATACATACTTTTTTACACCCAGCCCTGACAGAAATAGAGAGTACCGTATTTTACGGACTATAAGGCGCACCTGATTATAAGGCGCACCCCCCAAAATGTAGCACAAAATTCAGATTATGTTGCTCTATTTTCTTACTATATTATCAGTCACATTATAAGGGGCGGGGGTCTCAGTTTGGGGGACAAAAGTATTGCCTTATAGTAGTCCGTAAAATACGGTCTGGTTAAACTTAAGTTAAGGTAAATCACCGGGCATAGATTATTGGGATGAAGTTATATTCTATGAGTACCGGAGATAGAGAGAGACACACAACGAGAGAGAGAGAGAGAGGGATAGAGACAGAGATAGAGTAGTGTGTTCAAATGTAAGTCGGCAAGTGAAATCGCTGGGCCAAGACCATTGGGAGGAAGTGAAAATGTGTCATGAAAGAAGAAAGAAGAAAGGTTGTTGCTAGGTGTGTATGTTAGAGGAAAAGAAGGTATGGGGAGGGTGGGGTGGGAGTAGGTAGGTATAGATGAATGGCTGTGTGCGTGTGTGTGGGTGTTTGTGTGTGTTTGTGAGAGAGACTCTGTGTGTGTGTGTGTATGTGTGTGTGTGTGTATGTGTGTGTGAGAGAGAGAGAGAGAGAGAGACTGACTGTGTTTGTGTGTGTGTGTGTGTGTGTGAGAGAGAGAGAGAGACTGTGTGTGTGTGTGTGTGTGTGTGTGTGAGAGAGAGAGAGAGAGAGAGAGAGACTGTGTGTGTGTGTGAGAGAGACAGAGAGAGAGAGAGAGAGAGACTGTGTGTGAGAGAGAGAGAGAGTGTGTGTGTGTGTGAGAGAGAGAGAGAGAGAGAGAAAGTGTGTGTGTTTTCATAAATAAATGAATGAAGGAAACAATGAGAAAGAGAGAGAGAGAGTCTCCATGTTTAGACCAAAAAAAACCTGATTTATCACAACGTTCTTTCTGAATTGTCTTTTCTTGGGAATTTAGATTAAAAGAAAATCTGTTAAGCGTCCTCCGACCTGATATGGGACATTCGTAAATGTACAGATAGCAGGTCGGCCCTGGAGGCACTGCAATACCAGGAAAGACCCGACTTAGATTTATAATGTGAATGAAATATAGTCTTTGTACTTGCTTTCTTTGTTGGGTTTAATTTATACGTGTGTTTTTTTCTATGCTTTATTTATTTTTTTATTTTTGTCTTGTTGGTGTGTTTGTGATGTAAAAAAAAAAAAAAGAAGCTCTTATTTATTATTTCTGTGAATGTTTTGTTTTGTTTTTTGATTAGCTGACGAAGAGGGAGGTAAGAGAGAGTTCTGCTAGTGATTGCTCCTTTCTTTTTACTACCTCAGATATCGCTTAATTTCTTCTTTTTTTTTGCTGTCCCATCTTCTGAGCCGTACAGTAATGTTACCTCCACGCCGCTCATTCCGAATCCCAATCCGCAGCCACACCCCGGCTTGTTCAGGTCGCAGAATCCGAGACCTGCAGTCCCAAGGGGAGCGAATGTATGTTAGGCCGTCAGGAGGCAACCGACCGAGGAGACACTGCACTGCTGCTGAGTCACTTCGGTGGAGTTCCGTGGAGCCTGTTCATGGAAACCACCTACTAAGTCCCCTACTGAAGACACTATGACGACACTATTCTCTTAGTCGCGGAGCCAGCGTGAGTGAGGTCCTCCTCCGAGGGCGCCACCACGACCGTTCACCGACAGCTCCCCAGAACACACTGATCCCACTGCCCCGTGACTTTGACCCGAACGCACCAAGGCATAGACTAGATTGGAAACTGAAACTGAGGTCACCATGAGAGCAGGGCATGCAAAGTCACAGATATCGCTTAATTTTTAAAAAAAAAAAATTTTCAGAAAATAGGGGGGGGGGGGGGGGGGGGTATTATTTTGGATGGCTTTGCCTGTTGTATCATATTTATTCTGCTAGCATGACTTCTGTACGACTTTGTAAAACCTCTTCCGTACAAATAGTTCCCCCACCAAAAAAAGGTTTGTATCTTGGACATTCACTAGGGTCTTCTGTACTTGGATCCAGTGGGTTGTATAATAATAAGTATCAATAATAAATGATGTTTTACATGAGAAAAAAAAAAGAAAAAAAAAGTTCCCACACCTTCTGGAAGTTCTGTGCTTGTAACTTCCTGTAATCTGTCTCTCTCTTTGACTCTGCCTTTTTCCTTTGCTTTCTGTCATCTACTATCTTTCTGACTTTTTGGCCCATTCTCCTGCCTTTTTTCCCCAAAAATTTCTTCCGTATAGTTTTCTCCTTTGAGCTCCTCCGAAATCGGAATGTGTCGGCTGAATGCAGCGAGGAGACCAGTGAAAACTGGAAAACGGACGCATACGTACCCATTGTGGCCTTATGGCCCAGGAACGCAGAAGAGGAAGAAGAAGAAGAAGGGAGTGAAGGGAATTCAACCTGGAAGAGCTAAAAAGCGGGGAAGGATGGAGATTTAGTGGGAAAGGGACAGGAAGAGGGTAGGGGGGTATTTATTATTTGATAGGAGAAAGTTAACTCAGCCATCGTCTCAGTTTTGTGAAGTTTCTGTTATAAGTTTCGTGTGTTGTGATTTTTTTTAGGAATTAGGTACTTTATAGTCACAGAGGCGTTTCTGTGAAATTCGGGTTGCTCCTACATGGAGGGCACATCGCAGCCAGAGGAGCGCCACGCAATTTAATTTTTTTGCATGCACTTTTTGTTTTGTGTGACTAATGAGGAAGGAAGGAGGGTGGGGGTGGGTGGGTTGACTAAACGACAACTTTTTCGTTGCCACTGGGTTTAACGTATGCTAAGTGCATGAGCACACAGCACCTCAGTTTATTGTCTCATCCGAAAGACCGTTCAGTCCTAGTGCAAAGTGAGAGGAAAAATCCCCTTGTACCCAGGTTCGAACTCGGGTTTACTTGACACGAGGCGAACGCGCTACCACTGTGCCACTCTACACCACTGTGGGTTTTTGTTTTTTACTGTGTATGGGAAATATCTTTATTTATGGTCGTGTACAGGTTGTTTTCATGTTTCATATTGTGGTTTGGTTTGTGTGCGTGTGTATGGATTTTTTTTCTTTTAGTAGATGTGACTGCTTTTGTTTTGTTTTTATTGTGCTTTAGTTATTATGCTTTTGGGGGTGAAATGAACATATGTACAAGGGAATGCACATTATTTTATGTGGGTCACCGTAAAAACTGGACTATAAGACGCACCTGTATATAAGCCGCATCCCTTACATTGACAGAATATTAGGTATTTATTCACATATAAGCCGCACCAGTTTATGAGCCGCAGAGAAAATTGTATGTTCACAAACCAACACAAATATAGAAAATTCTCCTATCAGAACATGAGTATTTAATGTTATCAGACACTTTCAGGCGTGGGAATTGTCCGCGAATTCGCGGATTTCCGTGAAATTTTGTTTGAAATTGTTACTAAATACTTCGTTTTTGTTACTAAATACTTCAATTGGGGGGCTTTTCAGAGTTTTTTGTCTCTGACAATTCCCATGCCTGACTTTAAACATTAGATTTGAATCTAGTGATTACCAAAGCCAGTTTTGAGTCTAAAGAAGCTCAAAGTAGGCTTGAAGAATGTGGCCGGAAACAGATTTAATCATACTGATAAATGTAGAATGGAAAACAAATCCACAGACAAGCCGCACCAGTCTATAAGCCTCTTGGGCCAAAGTTGAGAAAAAAAAGTAGTGGCTTATAGTCCGCATTTTACGGTATATACTTTATGTACATGTGGCTTATCTTTTAGATATGTTTTATTATGGGACACAAGCTTTTGTCTTGCTCTCACTCTTTCATATCTGTTTCTTGCTGCATAGTGTGGCTTGATTCTGTTGTGGTTTATGCATCACAGCTTTGTATGTATTCTGATCTTCTTCTTCGATCGCTCACAGTTTCCTGTCAATTATTAGTGCAGATGCGTCATGCTGCTATTATGCGCCTAAGGGGGGGGGGGGGGGGGGCGGCGGCTTTGTATTAAATTGAAGTTTTTGCTGTAAATATTGTCATTTGAAATTGTGCGTCAAAATATTATGTTTGTTTATGTCATTATTTTCGTTGCTGTATTTTATGAAGTTTGAATGTTTTTAGTTGTTATATTTTGTTTAATGGAAAAAAAAATTAAATTAATAATAATTAAAGTGATAGCCTGATTTAAGTAATAAGTTTTATTTTGTTTTGTTGAAATGAGAAGAAGACGTAAAGAAATAATTAAATCTGACAATTAGTAAAACAAAAATTGCAGTTTGTAAATGTAACCCAGCTCGAAAGGTAGGCTTTTTCACGCTCTCTTTCATCCTATTGTCTGTGTGGCTGACTAAGATGGACATTTCCAAGAGCCTTAAGTGTTGTTATTTGATACAAAAATGTCTGGGTTTCTGTGTGACCTAGTGTTTGGTGTACTGACACCAATAGTGGCAGTGGCCAATAGTAGACATCCTGTTACTTTTTGTTTCAGCGGGGCTGTCCACCAAGTTTCCACCTTACGAACGAGTGGTGCTCAGAGATCGTGAGTATTCAGTAGAATTGTAACCTTCTGATTTGTTGGGCATGCTTTTAGCTGTAAAACTTGTTGTTCTCCAAATGTGAGTCCTGGAGATTAGTGAGTACTGGGGACCTAGTGAGTATTCAGTAGAATTGTAACCTTCTGATTTGTCGGGCATGCTTTTAGCTGTAAAACTTGTTGTTCTCCAAATGTGAGTCCTCCCATAAGACCTCCCATTATAAGACTCCCTCTCCTTTGTAAGTATGGAACCTCCCTTATAGACCTCCCATTATAAGACTCCCATATAAGACTCTGAGACATTGCCCTTCTTTGTAAGTACAGTGGAACCTCCCTTATAAGACCTCCCATTATAAGACTCCCTCCCATATAAGACCTACTTCTCTGAGACATTGCCCTTCTTTGTAAGTACAGTGGAACCTCCCTTATAAGACTCCCTCCCATTAAGACCTACTTCTCTGAAGTGGAACCTCCTTATAAGACCTCCCATTATAAGACTCCCTCCCATATAAGACCTACTTCTCTGAGACATTGCCCTTCTTCTACAGTGTAAGTACCTTTATAAGACCTCCCATTATAAGACTCCCTCCCACATAAGACCTACTTCTCTGAGACATTGCCCTTAAGTAAGTGGAACCTCCCATATAGACCCTAATACTCCCTCCCATATAAGACCTACTTCTCTGAGACATTGCCCTTCTTTGTAAGTAGTAAACAGTGGAACCTCCCATTATAAGACCCCTCCCATTATAAGACTCACGTGGTCGGATTTTAAACTGTGATCTCTTGTGCTCAAATTTTGACGTGGTGACAGCCCTGACATGGCCGTAGCAGTCGACGGGGCTATAAACAACATCAATCAATCAAACCCATATAAGACCTATTTCTTTGAGACATTGCCCTTCTTTGTAAGTATTAAAATTACCTCCCTTATAAGACCCCTCCCTTATAAGACCTCATTTTGGATGATTTTTGAAGGTCTTATAAAGGAGGTTCCACTGTACCATATTTTACGGACTACGGGGCACTTCTATGGGGGGGCTTCTGTACAAATAGTTCCCCCACCTTCTGAAAGTTCTGTGCTTGTAGCTTCCTCTCATCTGCCACTCTCTTTGACTCTGCCTTTTCCCTTTGCTTTCTATCATCTACTATCTTTCTGACTTATTGGCCCATTCTCCTGCCTTTTAAAAAAAATAAAAAATCTTCCGAATAATTTTTCTTCTTTGAGCTCCTCCGAAATCAGAATGTGTCGGCTGTACGCAGCGGGGAGACCAGTGAAAATTGAAAACCGAACACATAGGTACCTTACCCATTATGGCCTGGCAAAGCAGAAGTAGAAGAAGAAGACCTGAGGCAGACAGGTAGAAGTTATGGAGAGTAAAATTTGATCTAGTTTTGTGAAAAATATTCACCCCTTAAATTAGAAGTTTTGGTTTAAATGGGTTTTTTGCTGCTGTCATTTTTCCGTTTATTGCTGATTTGAATGGAAATGGTACAGTCAAACCTCTATTATAATAGAGGTTTCACTCTTGGATAGATGTTGATTTGTTTGTATGTCGTCCTCTCCACCATTGTTGATGTGTACTGTGTGGGTGGAGGGTCATAAAGGCGAACTTGTCACACTCTTTTTTTGAGAATGATGCTTTGTTTGTCTCACTTTGGTTCTGACCCACGGCACTGCTAGGTGATTGGCATCGTAATCAACTTTGGTGGAGGGGAGTTAATTAGAAAGAGAGTATTCACCCTTTGTTCAATTTCGTTAAAATAGAGGTTTGACTGTATGATTGTTTTGTGCGATTTCAGCGGCGTTTGTCCGCCCTGTGGTGGTATTTGGAGCCATCTCGGACGTCGCTCGAGACATGCTGCTGAAAGAGTACCCCGACCGCTTTGAGTCGCCTCGTGAGTCGGATGTTTGTGGATTGGGGGGATTTTGTTTGTTTGTTACTGTTTTGGAGTAAAGCCATTGGTAAGTAGGCTGTGAACTGAGGAGTGGGGGGGGGGGGGGAGGTAAAAGTGGGGAGTAGAGGGGTAGTGAAGGTGTTTAACCCTTTCACCGCCAGCCATATTTCAGCCAAAAATTTCCATTAAATTTACCTGGGTAGAGAACAAAATCCATCTGCAGTATTGGGGATTCTTCTGTGACAGATATAAAATAAGGTCTACCCTTACTTCCCAAAAACTAAGACAATAGGGTATTTGGGTAATAGACCCCAATTTGATGTCTTTGAGTGACATAGGCGTTAAATCACTGTGGTGCTAAAATGCGACTTTGGCGGTGAAAGGGTACCTCGGGGATAATTTTGCTTTTCCCTAACCCATGTGTGTTTATAATAATAATGAATCATATTTATATGGCGCAATATCCTGATAAATACAGCTCAATGCGCTTACAACAACACATTACAATCAGTAGTGTTATGCATAAACATTGCGATAAAAATAATACATGGCATGCAATCAACAATCAAGAATACATCAGAAATCAAAAATACTTGTACCACAGGGGAAAAAAGAAGTTCATTGGACGCACACACACTCTCCCCCACCTCCCTCCCTCCCTCCCCTCTACCTCTCCGCCACCCCACCCTCTATACTCGTCAAAATATACATAGACAATATATTTGAATCGATAATCAAGAAAAGTTTATAAGTATTGTTCTTCAAAATGACTCGCTCAAATCGTTTAAAACTACCTATCAGAGAATAAGCGCTTTGAAAAGTCACCTTTTTTGTGTTTTATTTTGTCCAAAATTAAACTCATTGTCAAACTCACATACATTAATTTTGTATGGTATCTTAATCTAGTCACAGAGTCGTGTCTCTGTGAAATGTCGGGCTGCTCCCTTGTGGAGAGCGTGTCGCTGCGGTGCTGCGCCACCCACACATTTTTTTTCGGCCTGCAATAAGTGCCTTTCACTCATTGGCCCTACTGTTCAGCTTCCTATAGTTCGTGGGTGCAACTTTTCCTGGTGCACAAGGATTTCCTGTTTTTGAATTTTACCAGAAAAGGAAGTTCCTTTTTTTTTGTTACATTTGTCAAACAAGATCTACTGTATTTTTCAAACACTTTAACCCTTTCACTGCCAGCCATATTTCAGCCAAAATTTTCCATTAAATTTACCTGGGTAGAGAACAAAATCCATCTGCAGTATTGGGGATTCTTCTGTGAAATATTTAAAACATGGTCTGTCCTTACTTCCCAAAACTAAGACAACAGGGTCGTTGGATAATAGACCCCAATTTGATGCCTTTTAGTGACATAGGTGTTAAATCACTGTGGTGCTGAAATGCGACTTTGGCGGTGAAAGGGTTAAAATAAGCATTTGTATAAATTGTGGAAAAAGCAAACTGAAATACCTTCATAAATCAGTTTTTCTTCAGCTGCAGGAGGGGGCATTACCCCTGGACACTGGCCTTTCAGGGTTTTTTAATTTTGTGTAGTTGCACCCATGTGATCTTCGGGTGAGAGGGTGTTAAGTTTCGTTGCACCAAGCGTTTGGAATTCTCTCCCTGACCATACCCGTAACCAGTCCACTCTTCCTTCATTCAAGTCCCAACTAAAAACCCACTTCTTCAGGAAAGCTTTCTCTCTGTAAAGTCTATGATCCTTTCCCCACTCTTGTCTTCCAGCTCATTGACGTTGAGTATGAGGTTAATGTGTGCGCGTGTGTGTATGGGGTGGGGATGTAGGAGTAGTGGGACGGGGGTGGGGATGGGAGGGGGGGGTGAATGGTTGGTGGGGGGGGGGGGGGTGGGTTGAAGGGAGGTGGGTGTTAGTGTGTTATGTTATGATTATATGCAATGCATTCTCTAATGTATTCATTTTCATAGAGATGTATGGTGAGGATACGTGAACCAGTCTGTTAGAAATGTTTTGTACGAATGGTGAGTGAAAAGCGCATCAAGTTGCTTAGCAAGATTATGCGCTATATAAGCATTATTATTTTTTTTTATTTATTAGTATGTATGGTTTCAAGTTTCTTCTTTTTGTTCACCTTGACAGAGACGGAGAAAGGGGCAGACAACGAATCGAAGAAAGGACAAGGGGGGGTCATCCGCTTTGGTGCCATTCGCGAAGCCATTGATCGGGTCAGTCATGTCAAACTCGGACACACACAATATGTTTAGTCGTTATGTTCGTTTCCAGACTGAATGCATGTGTGTAGAATGTTAATTATTTATTTAAGAAAATTTACATAGCGCTTCACCTTTAACCCTTTCAACGCCAGCCATTTTTCAGCCAAAACATTCCATTAAGCTTACCAGGATAAAGAAAATATTTCATCTGCAATATTTGGGATTCCTCTGTGACATCCATAAAATGGGGCCTATTCCAGACCTGTTTACCATCCCGATTTTGCCGTAATTTTTACGGATGAAAAGTCAAATTATGGTAATTACGGCTACGGAAGAAGAAAAAAAAACGGGGGAAAATAAATCCTAAATATAAAAAAATAAAACTACAGTTGCGTCGGTAAGCGAAGCTTTTGAAACGATGCGGTGAAAAGTCATTTCGCGCCATTTCCTTTTCTGTTTCAAAATGGCGTCCAAGCGAGTGCATTCCGAAGCTTCTGTATCTTCTGGTCGAAAATCAAAAGAAAAGACATCAAAAGTCACTTAAGTGGCACAGAAATTCCGGGAAAGTGACCTAAAAATTCCAGGAATACGTCGTTCAGCACTAGGTGACGAGCATGTGTTCTGTGTCTACTGCTCGACGGACATTAGTATTGCACACTCAGGTCAGTACGATATCGACGTTCATTGGTCACGCGTTGGATTACAGTTTTTTCCCTCAAAGTTACGTTTTTTTGTTTCAGAAATTACAACTTTGCAAAATAGGGGTAAACAGGTCTGCTATTCTTACCTCCCAAAATGAAGAACATAAGGTCATTAGATAACATACCCTCATTTGATGCCTTTTAGTGACATGGGTGTTCAATCATTGTGGTGCCAAGAGGCGACAGTGGCGATGAAAGGGTTAAGTTCTATAGCTTTAGCAGTAGGTGTGAGTCATAGTTGTTCTCGATAGTAAAAATGGTCACAAAGAACAAAAGAAGACAATAATTAAGACAAAATATGCCTTGTTTTCTCTATGTCGCTTTTTCTCGTATATTACTTCGTTACATTGATTGTTTTTTAGTGTAATAGAATCTGTCATTAACCCCGTGACTGCCAGAGAAAATTAAAGAAAACAATCATTGGGCAAATCATGCCATGAAAAAGACAACTGATAGAGCCAATCTGGAACAGTGGTCTGGGGATATTACTCTCTTGACTGTGTTAGAGCAAAGGCCAGCATATCAGGGTTACTCCTCTTTATCTGTGATGTCATCAGGTCAGTATGTAATACGTTGGTGGCAGTCAAGGTGTTAACCCTTTCGCCGCCAGCCATTTTTCAGCCAAAAAATACCATTAATCTTAACTGGGTACAGAAAATAAAATATCTGCAATATTGCAAATTCCTCTGTGACATGTATAACATTTCTATCCTTACCTCCCAAAATTAAGAAAATAGGGTCTTTGGATAACAGACCCTGATTTGATGCCTTTTAGTGACATGGATGTTAAACCATTGTGGTGCTAAAATGCGACATTGGCGGTGAAAGGGTTAAGCATGTATCCAAACAAGGTATGCGATTCATTTACATTGTGACTATTAGCTCACTGTGTCGAATCTTAAGTTTGTTTGATGTGCTCATGTTTGACAGAAGAAGCACTGCGTGTTGGATGTGACCCCCTACCACGTCGACCGTCTGAACTACGCCCAGTTCTACCCCATCGTCGTCATGGTGAAAGGGGAGAGCAAGCAGGCCATCAAAGACGTGCGGTCGCGCTGGAGAGGGGCGAACAACTCTGCGGGAGGTGGCGGCGGAAACGCGATGAACAAAAACCCCAAGAAACTGCAGGAGTTGAACGAGAGAATGGATTCATTGTATGCACATCTGTTCACAGGTGTGTGTGTTGGTGTGTTAGAGAGAGAGATGAGATAGATGGAGAGGGGCGAATAACTCTGCAACCGGCAGAAACGCGGTAAACAAAAAACAACCAAGAAACTGCAGGAGTTGAACGAGAGAATGGATTCCTTGTATTCCCATCTGTTCACATGTGTGTGTGTGTTTGAGAGAGGGAGGGAGGGAGATAGATGGAGAGGAGCGAATAACTCTGCAACCGGCAGAAACACGCTAAACAAAAACCTCAAGAAACTGCAGGAGATAAACGAGAGAATGGATTCCTTGTATTCCCATCTGTTTACAGGTTTGTGCAGTGTGTGTTTGAGAGAGAGAGAGATAGGGAGGGAGAGAGATGGAGAGGGGCGAATAACTCTGCAACCGGCAGACATGCCATGAACAAAAACAAACAAACAAAAAAATCCCTGCAAGAAATGAGGAGAGAGATCGGATTCCTTGTACATGTATTCCCATCTGTTTACAGGTTTGTGCGGTGTGTGTGTGTGTATGTGTGTTAGAGAGAGAGAGAAAGAGATAGGGAGGGAGAGAGATGGAGAGGGGCGTATAACTCTGCAAGCGGCAGAAACGCGATAAACAAAAAACAACCCCCAAAACTGGCAAAAATGAACACATCTGTTTACTGTTTGTACGGTGTGTGTGTGTGTGTGTGTGTGAGAGAGAGAGAAAAAGAGAGTGTGTGTGTGTTGTGTATGTGTGTTGTATGTGGGGGGTAAGCGCAAGTGAGTATGTGTGTGTGTGTGTGAGCAAACGAGAGAGAATGAGTATCTAAATAATTGAGTGAGAAGGAGAAAATGAGACAGACATAACAATTATGTTTTTAATTATAGGAGTGATCATCCATGCCACAGCTGATGGCTGGTTTCCCCAAAATAATAATGATAGTGATACAATAATGATGATAACAATGTCTTTATAATATATATATATATATATATATATATATATACATGAGTGATCCTACACACGACAACGGACGTGTGGTTCCCCAAGCTGATAGAGATGATTCATTCATGGCAGAGACGACCTGTGTGACGATAATCTGACGACGATGACCATGATGATATATTCATTTTGATGATTTATTAACGATATTATTTACACTTACAGGGGCGATAATCCACCCAACAACGGACGCGTGGTTCCCCAAACTGATAGAGATGATCCAATCGCAGCAGAGACGACAATCTGACGACGATGACCATGATGATATGTTCATTATGATGATTTTTAATGATATTATTTACACTTACAGGGATGATAATCCACACGACAACGGACGCGTGGTTCCCCAAACTGACAGAGATGATTCGTTCGCAGCAGAGACGACCTGTGTGATGATATTAATCTGACGACGATGACCATGATGATATTATTCATTATGATGATTTTTAACGATATTATTTACACTTACGACAACGGACGTGTGGTTCCCCAGGCTGATGGAGATGATTCATTCACAGCAGAGACGACCTGTGTGACGATAATCTGACGACGATGACCATGATATTAACGATATTATTTACACTTACAGGGGCGATAATCCACATGACAACGGACGTGTGGTTCCCCAAGCTGATGAAGATGATTCAATCACAGCAGAGACGACCTGTGTGACGATAATCTGATGACGATGACCATGATATTAACGATATTATTTACACTTACAGGGGCGATCATCCACACGACAACGGACGTGTGGTTCCCCAAGCTGATGAAGATGATTCAATCACAGCAGAGACGACCTGTGTGACGATAATCTGACGACGATGACCATGATATTAACGATATTATTTACACTTACAGGGGCGATCATCCACACGACAACGGACGCGTGGTTCCCCAAACTGATAGAGATGATCCAGTCGCAGCAGAGACGACCTGTGTGGATGTCAGAGAAGAAGGTCAGCAGTTTTTGATTTTCCCTTGAGTTAAAAAACCCCCAACAACATGGATTTTAACTCATTCGCATCGCAATGATTTTGAATTATTAACCCTTTCACCGCCAGCCATATTTCAGCCAACATTTTTCCATTTAATTTACCTGGGTAGAGAATAACATCCATCTGCAGTATTGGGGATTCTTCTGTGACGTATATAAAATAAGGTCTATCCTTACTTCGCAAAACTAAGACAATAGTGTCTGGATAATAGACCCCAGTTTGATGCCTTTTAGTGACATCATATAGTAAAAAGCCAAATGTCTGTGTGTGTGTGTGTGTGTCTGTCTGTCTGAAACACAAAACGGGCCTTATAACTCTGCCGTTTTTTGACCGAATCACTTCAAATTTGCTGTGAGCTCTAACGGGGCGATGGCAACGGCAACCGGGGCGGCCGTGTCATTTGCACGGTTTCGCAAATGCGCGAAACACGTATCCGCCGGACTCTCAGCGCCCGTATCTCCGGCATTTCTGGACCGATTGCCTTCAAATTTGGCAGATAGATGACCGGGGACGGTGACTATCGGTGTGCCAAACCGGAAGCGAATCGGTTCAGAAACGCGTGCGCTATGCGCCGCTTCACCTTTTCACGAATAACTCCGCCGTTTCTTAACCGAATCGCCTCAAATTTACTGTCAGGCTTGCTATGGGCCGGGCAAAGCCTGGCAGCAAATTGGAAGAGAATCAGGAGAGCGCGTCACTCTCAGAGCAGCGCCAACGGGAAACGGGGCCTTTTTCTTAACCGAATCGCTTCAAATTTGCTGTACTCAGAGTTACCAGTACTTGGCGTTACCGTTACTAGGCGTTACCGGTACGGTGCACTGCCAGTACTAGGCGTTGCGCTAGTAGGTGTTAAATCACTGTGGTACTAAAATGCGACTGTGGCGGTGAAAGGGTTAAAAAAAACCTCACAAATCACTCCAACCATATACACACAAACGAAACATACATAAACAAAAAGAGAAATGAAACATTTCAGGTTTAGACATAGGGAAGCGGTAGATCAGACTTTTTTTTTATGTATGGAAACTTTATATAAAAAAACTCTTTACAGCAATTAGTTTCCCCCACTTCAAACCACTACAGACGCATAGCAAGAGGCAGAAGTGTGGTCTAAGGGAGAGAAGCGAGTTTAGTAGTGACCAAGGTGTGGTGTGCACACATATTTACTTCCCTTGAAGGAAATTCATCAAATTGACAGCTTTATATTAATTCCGGCCATATTGGGTGGAACGACTTGAATGAGTTAAAATTCTTGCACGGAAATTTGAAGGAAAGTAAAAAAACAAACTTGTAAATTGCAGTCATAAAGTTTTTATATAAAATATAAAAAAAATGTAAAAATGGTGTTTTACGTCCTCTCGGTCTGGAACAGACACATATGGGACATTTGTAAATACAAAGATGGTGGGAACAATTCTGGAGGCAATGCCCAGAGGCAGTGCAACACCAGTAAAGTCCTGATTTTTTAGCAATACAGATAGGTGTAGCGGTAATAATAATAATAATAATGGGAATTTATATAGCGCTCTTTCTCACATGAGCTCAGTGCGCTTTACATTGATAACAAGAACATTAAAGGCAAACAAATAATTAATCATTAGAAAGTAAAATAAGCACGATGCTTGCACGCAACGTTCTCTTACTTCCTTACACACACACACACATACACACACATGCATGCGCACACACAATTAATTATACAAGAGTAAAATAGTTACAATATGAACATTCTAAGAAGAAACATAGAGACCACATTCACATTCTCAATCAAGTTTGAATACAATACTGCAACTTGAAATAAAATCATACTGCCATCGACATGCCAATTACATGACTAATTATAATAGACAAATTTTGCAAAAACAAAAATACCCTTCTACCTCATTTACAAGCATTTAAAGTTTACAAGACGTAGACATTCTACATACAAAATACGAATTATAAAATAATTGTAAATACATTTTTTACAAGATTTCTGCAATAAAACGCCCCCCCCCCCCCCCACACACACACACCACCCACACACACACAAACACTAATCAATCATAATATGTCCGAAACAAGTGAGTTTTAAGGGCAGAGCGAAAGGCGGAGATAGAGTCAGATGAGCGGACATGTTGTGGGAGGGAATTCCATAAGTGAGGTGCTAAATAGTAGAAGGATCGTTCACCAAACGATTTCGTGTGGACCCGAGGAACCTCGGTTAAACCTCATTGGCTATGGTACCGCCACCTAGAGTTTATACAGTTTTTATATACAGTGGAACCTCCCTTATAAGACTCCCTCCCACTTAAGACCTACTTCTTTGAGACATTGTCTTTCTTTGTATGTACCATGTTTTGCGGACTATAAGGCGATACTTTTTTCCCTAGACTGAGACCCCTGCGCCTTATAATATAGTAAGAAACTACAATAACAACATCTGAATTTTGTGTACAAATTGGGGGGTGCGCCTTATAATCAGGTGCGCCTTATAGTCCGTAAAATATGGTATTAAAATTACCTCCCTTATACAACTCCCTCCCACTTGAAGACCTTATCCTGGGTAGAGAACAAAATCCATCTGCAGTATTGGGGATTCTTCTGTAACGTATATAAAATAGGGTCTATCCTTGCTTCCCAAAATTATGACCATAGGGTCTTTGGATAATAGACCCCAATTTGATGCCTTTTAGTGACATAGGTGTTAAAAATCACTGTGGTGCTGAAATGCGACTTTGGCGGTGAAAGGGTTAAATCGGAGATGCAAGATCCCCCCAACAGCAAGAAAAGGATTGCTTTTTACTTTCAGCGAAAGTCATTTGATTTCTCTTCACTTTGATACCAGTTTTATGTTGCTCGTATATGTAGTTTTTATCTTCTTGTTGTTGTTGTTGTTGTCGTACCCTGGCTGAAAGACTCCAGGGATCATCCCAACAGCCGAAACACAGCACCCTTTGCTCTGCGACAGCACTTGAACACTATGGTGCAAATGCACCAGCTAAGGATAAGAACATTGCATTTTTGATCCCCCGCCACATGGGAAGCCACACTCCGACTTCAGAGGATTTTGGACTGATGTTATGTTATGCTAGGGGGGTTGCCATGGCTAAAGACAATCCCCGCATAACTATGCAGAACATAGCATTTTGATGTAGCCTTGGTGTTCTAGCTTATGCCAATTGGTCTGACACAGCTTTGTACCAAGGCGCTTAGTTTTTATACATTGAGTGTTGTTTCCCCCAAAGTGAACATTTTAGTTTCAAAATTGAGATCTAATTTCAAATTGCTGTCAAAATTGACTGAGTATCTTGGCCAAGTTCGAAGCTGAAGGTCATCGATCAAAGGTCAATGTCACTGGAGCCAATGCGCGTAGTTTTTATACACTGAGTGTTTCCCCCAAACGTGAAAATTTTAATTTCAAAATCGAGATCTAATTTCAAATTGCTGTCAAAATTGACCGAGTATCTTGGCCAAGTTCGAAGATGAAGGTCATTGATCAAAGGTCGAGGTCACTGGAGCCGAAAATGCTGCTGCGCGGCTGCTTGATCTAGCATTCTCAGTTTCATGCCCTAGCTAATTTTCTATGAAAAAATGTTCATCCCCCCCAGCCTGACGAAGACTTCAACGACGACTTCATGTTCCCGATGCCCAACCGCCTCAGCCTGGCCGCGGGCCCGGGCCAAGAGAACGACCATGACCTTGCGCGGGCCGTCGACGACCTGGACATTTCGCATGCGCAAAAGAGGCGGCTGGTGAGGTCGTCGTCCGACCCCAGTATCAACACTGGTGACCGCGTGCCCGGGATACCGCCCTACCCCGCCCCTCCCGGGTACAGACAGGATCATAAGGTGAGATTTATATATACCGTAATTTACAGCCCATAAGGCGACAGCGCATAAGGCGCACCCCCTGCTTTTTCCAAAAAATCGTAATTTGAACAAAGATAGGGCGCACACACCCGATAAGGCGCAAAGAAACCAAAGCAATCAACAAAAGGAAGAACGAAACGATCAGCGAAAGCAACGTCATTACAGGGCCAGTGACGGAAGTGGAAGCCCAACAAACAACAATACCATGGAAATCTTCACAAACAAGAAACGGGGTGTGAAAAACATGGAGCACAAAGTCCATCGATGAGGGTTGTTTGATCCGATCAGTGCTAGGTCTATTGCTGTGTCCGATTGTGATCACGGAAGAGATACGATCGTGAAGCGAAAGTGCAATGTGAGTGAACTGTTGTCGGTTTGTTGTGGAAGCTACCAGAGCATGGTGAGTTGTTCATTTCAACTCTCGACCCCCTTACTTTTTTCTGTTTAGAGTATAGAAAGGGCGCATGCACCAGATTGGGCGCAGGGGTCAAAGTTCAGTAAAAACGTTGCGCCTAATAGGCCGTAAATATTCATTTTATTAGCTTGTTAGTATCCTTTTCTATTTGCATTTTGTGGGTTTAACATTTTTTTTTTTTGGAACACTTTTTAAAATTTATTTTACAAATACAGTGGAACCTCCCTTATAAGACCTCCCATTATAAGACTCCCTCCCATATAAGACCTGCTTCTCTGAGACATTGCCCTTCTTTGTGAGTATTAAAATTACCTCCCTTATAAGACCCCCCCCTTATGAGACCTCATTTTGGATGATGTTTGAAGGTCTTTTGGATGATTTTGATAAGGGAGGTTCCACTGTATTAAAATTACCCCCCCTATAAGACCCCTCCCTTATGAGACCTCATTTTGGATGATTTTTGAAGGTCTTATAAGGGAGTTTCCACTGTATTAGCTTTTTACTATCCTTTTTTATTTGCATTTTTGTGGGTTTAAATTTTATTTTATTTTATTGAACACTTTTATTTATTTTACAAATAGCACACAAACACACTAAATGTCTACTTAGGGCAATAGTAACGGTAATTATTTTTGGTGTTGGTGGTGCAATTGTTTTAGAAATTGTGCAAAATTTGAGAGAAATGCTCACTCATGTGCGTGAGCGTGCACACCCACACAAGCGCACGCATGCACGCACGCACACACCGCACCACACACACACACCCCCCCCACACACACACACAACCACACCACACCACACCACACCACACACACACACACACACACACACACACACACACACACACACACACACACACACACACACATCACACACACATCACACACACACACACCAACCACACCACACCACTCCACACACACACACACACACGCCACACACACACTACACCACACCACACACACACCACACACACACCACACCACACCACACCACACCACACACACACACACACACACACACACACACCACACACACACACACCACACCACACACACACACACACACACACACACACACACACACCACACCACACCACACACACACCACACCACACCACACCACACACACACACACACACACACACACACACACCACACACACACCACACACCACACACACCACACCACACACCACACCACACCACACACCACACACACACACACCACACACACACACACACACCACACACACACACACACCACACCACACCACACACACACACACACACACACACACACACACACACACACACACACACACACACACACACACACACAACACACAAATAGACTAACTGACAGACAGACAGGAAAAAAGCATCAGAACAGTGATAAATGATTATTGAGATTATAAAAAAAGATAATACAGATAGGATTCTTCTTTTTCTTCTTCTTCTTCTGCATTCCCAGGCCATATGGCCATAATGGGTAAGGTACGAATGTGTCCGGTTTTCAGTTTTCACTGGTCTCCCCGCTGCTTACAGCCGACATTCCGATTTTGGAGGAGCACAAGGAAGAAAAATTATTTGAAAGATTTTGTTTTTGGGAAAAAGGCAGGAGAATGGGCCAATAAGTCAGAAAGATGGTAGATGACAGAAAGCAAAGGAAAAAGGCAGAGTCAAAGAGAGTGGCAGATTAGAGGAAGTCACAAGAACAGAACTTCCAGAAGGTGGGGGAACTAGTTTTACGAAAACCTCCCCCAGTATCCCCAGGGAACAAAGATAGGATAAAATTTCAAACAGTGAAGGTTACAGGGCATACTGTATGTATGTATGTATGTATGTATGTTGGAGCCTTTTACCAATATACAGGAAGAGACATTCCATTTGTGGAACAATCTTCTTGTTGAGGGGAGAGTAGTTCCACCTTGGTAGGCTAAGACCCCATCCAGTGCCGAGCTGATGAGACTCCCTAGAGTCGAAACAGCTGTCCTCGGCTGGGTTCTGCCATTGCCTCCCTAATAAGGAGGAGAAACTAAGCTAGCACTCTTTATGTTTTTTAGAACATAGATCAAGATGCCAAGTTAACATATAACTGGTTTTTGGTTTTAATGTTCGTTTCAAAGACATAGGGACAAAAAAGTTTTCAACAATTTTCCTATGTACAGTGGAATCCGCTTTATTGGCCACTTTTGGGACAAGGCAAAATGTGGCCGATAAAGCGAATCGGCCGATAAAACAAACATCGAGATACTGTATGACGCAATTATGCAAGTCAAAAGCTATTACGTCAAATTGAAATGAATAAAATCTGTCAAGTTCATACAGTACAGTGTATATGTTCTGTATGTGAACACTTTATTAATCCTACAACTTGACAGAAGCACGAGTAAAAGACAATGATTTTGTTTTCTTGAGTGATTTTAACGCCATGCAGGGTCTTTCAATTGACAACAGCTCACCTTCCAACTTCACACTCAACCATGTAAACGTCAAAAGCGTGTTGTCAGTTTGTCTGCCTCTGTTGTTCTCCCTCTCAAAAAGGGGTAAAGAGGTAAAATTTGAGAGAAAAAGTGGCCAATAAAGCGAAATTGAAGATTTCAGCTTTGGCCGTAAAAATGAACAAAATAACACATGCTTAAGAAAAAATTTTTCCGTATTTTAGGAAATTGGCCGATTATCCGAAGGCCAATAAAGCGGATTCCACTGTATGTATGTATGTATCATATGCCAGTCAGTCGTTTCTGATTGTCACAGCCAGATAGCAGAGGGGACAGCTGCTATTCGGTGGGAAGGGCTAAAATTTGTATATTGTGGAGAAGTCTTGCCCAGGGTACATCCCCACTCGTGGCCGAAGGGATCATTTGAGACGGGCATACAACACACAGCTTTTATTCAGCTCTCCGTCTCTTACAATGCCTGTCATTTTTCCCCCCCACCGCTGTTTTTCGGTTTTCAGATGTCACCTTACGACAAAGGGAGAGAAGAATGGGACGACTATCGACACCCACCACATCCGCGAGACGGTAAATATTTTTTTTTTTTTTTTTTTTTTTTTTTTTTTTTTTTTTCTCTCTCAGGAGAATGGACCGATAACGCAGCGCAGGAAAATAGTAGACGACTGTAAAAAAAATGAAAAGGCAGAGTCAAAGAGATTACAGACCTGTTTCCCTACGGATTTGTCCGTAATTATTACGTTTTGAGACCTCCGATTAGGCTATTACGGTCAGCAACAAAAAAATCTGCATTTCCGCTGAATGAGTGCGAAAAAAAAGAAGAAGAAATCGAAAGAAGGCATGGCGTTTGAGCCGTACTCGCTACTGTGTCGTCTGCTATCAAAGGTATCACTTCGAGTGATATCCCTTGAATGAATACTTCCGGTTTATTTCTCCATGCCGCCATTTTTCTAGGTACGAAATGCAATCTGAAGGCATGCCGGAAAAAAACACCCACTTGCCCCCCCCCCCCCCCACCCCCCAACCCCAACCCTACTGATTTCAGAGCTTAGGATTACTGACAGTGAAGATTTTGGGTAAACAGGTCTGAGATTGATAGAGGAAGCTGCTAGTAGCACAGAACTTCCAGAAGGTGGTGGAACTGTTTGTACTGAAGGATTTCCCTGGTATCACAACAGGGATGTTCAAAATAAAATTTTACAAATAATTTTTTAAAATTGTTTTAATTCAGGCGACTGGCAGATGCATCCGGACGATCGTTACTACCCCCACCACTCTCACCCACCCCTTCCCGAGTCCTGGTCCCCCCACTATCCCCCTCCCCCCCAGGGTTCCTCCCTGCCCCCTCCCCCCCACCCCCATCATCCCGGTCACCCGTATGGGGGCGGGGGGCAAATGAGTCGCTCCAACCTCGACGTGTACGCAACAGTTAGAAAGAGAATGCCTCCGGAAAGTGAGTAGGGGAGGGGGAGAGAGAGAGAGAGAGTATGAGAACACTTAACTCATTCGCATCGCAATGATTTTGAATTATTTTTTTAAAAATCACAAA
Organism: Phymorhynchus buccinoides; assembly: GCA_017654935.2. Classification (NCBI taxonomy): domain Eukaryota; kingdom Metazoa; phylum Mollusca; class Gastropoda; order Neogastropoda; family Raphitomidae; genus Phymorhynchus; species Phymorhynchus buccinoides. Next base: position 10,736,719 of record CM065710.1, read on the forward strand.
TCACTCCAGCCATGCACACAATCAAAACAAACATAAACAAAAGGAGAAATGAAAGAAGATTACAGGTTTTTTACTTCAGGTTTAGACGTAGGGAAGTGGTAGATCAGACTATTTTATATATAGACTTTATATAGAAAAACTCTCTACACCGATTGGTTTTCCCACAACAAACCACTACAAAAGCAAAGTCAGAGGCAAAATTGTGGTCTAAGGGAGTGAAGCGAGTTTAGAAGTGACCAAGGTATGGTGTGCACACAGATTTACTTCCCTTGAAGCAAATGCATCAAATTGACAGCTATCTATTAATTCCGGACATATATGGCCGGAACGACTTGAATGAGTTAAACCCAACTTTCAGTTCAAATTCTCGTGTGTGTGTGCGTGTGTAGGTGACTATGAGGACTATGGTGGTCCCCATGGCGACAGACTTATGACCCCTGATGACCCCTACTCAAGGTCAGGGCCAAGGTCACCGCACGACGCTCCTGTGTCACCTGGGGTGAGCAGGGAGAGAGAGAATGAGAGAGAGAGAGAAAGAGGGAGAGAAAAATGGAGACAGAGAGAGAAGGGGGGGGGGGGGGGGGGGGGGGGGAGAGACATTCTCTTCTTCTTCCAGCTTTCGTTTCACTTCTGTTTCAATTTTCAAATGTTAAAAATGTCAAAAACACATCGGCTCTACACGAGCCTCAGATAATACTCCCAATATATTTTCATTAACCCTTTCACCGCCAGCCATCTTTGAGCCAAAAATGTCCATTTAACTTACTTGGCTACAGAAAATATGTTGTCTGCAATATTGTGGGATTTCTCTGCGACACATTTAGAATGGGGTCAATCCTTACTGCCCAAATGTAGGAACGCAATGTCATTGAATAACAGACCCTGATTTCAAGGGTTATAATGACATGGGTGCTAAATCATTGTGGTGCAAAAATGCGACATTGGCGGTGAAAGGGTTAACAGTGATAGTAATGAGGAAACTAATGATTCCGATTTTAATGCAAGTAACCGCGATTTCAAAGCGAAAAAATAAACTCGGATCAATCAGTAATGTTGTCAAAACCTGAATCATTGACGTTGTTGAGTTTGGTTGCGCTTCTTATTTTGTTATAATTATTTTCTCTAGGCAATCCCAGGCCCGTACTGACGCTTGTGTAAGGCAGTGATGTCTTGAAGGGGACCAGGGACCCCCATTTGGGGGTCTATGAAGCACTAAAATTCTAAAGGACCCTCTAAAAGAATGTGCAGGGGGTCCCAGGGATGCACTAGAAAAATTCTTATTAGCATTCGCTATGCCACTGGGACCCTCTATCCCGCCTCTAGGACCCTCTATACTGTAAGTGAGCGAGTCCCTGGGACCCCTTGTTTTGCGGGACGATTGGGAGCCCTGGGGGACTCACAATGCCAAGCACTACATAGCGTATAAATGACTTTGGTTGGCGTTTGAAAAGCCATGGAGCCACAAGTACCAGAAGAAAGTGGTCTGAAGCCTTTGTGGAGTTGTAAGTTTTCCCCACTTCATACAACGCTTTTTCTGGTATGCAAGGATTTCCTGTTTTTGAATTTTACCAGAAAAGGGAGTTCCTTTTTTTTGTAAATTTGTCAAACAAGATCTTTGTGTGTCTGTTGTATTTTTCAAACACTTTAAAATAAGCATTTTTGACAGTGCATGGGATAAACAGACAAATTTGGCATAAACTGCGATTTTAATTTTTCATGGTGGAGCAAACATTCCTTGTTAATACAGTAAAAACTGAATTGTGTTATCTTGTCTAGCTTTTATTTTACAATGATTTGAAGTTTGGCATTCGAAATAGATCATTTGCAGAAATCGGGCACAGAAGATACAATTTTGCCTCTTTGTTTCTATTGACTTGATTCAGAAAACGATCAAATAAACAAAGAAATAATTCAAAACTGTCTTTCATGTTGTGGATACCGGTAGAACACGTAAACATAGAAATAAATATGCCCTAAATAGAAATTTGATATTTTTGGGGGTTGTTGACTATTTTGGACTTTTGCTTTAAAAAAACCATTCTGAGCGACTTATGTAGGTTTTTCCTATGCACCATGACATTTGTATAAATTGTGGGGAAAAAACAAACTAAAATACCTTCATAAGTCAATTTTTGCTTCAGCTGCAGGGGGACATTACCCCTGGACCCCGGCCTTTCAGGTTTTTTTCATTTTGTGTAGTTGCACTCATGAGGGGTTTAAAATAAAATATAAAAAAACCTCTTTTTTTCAGAACTACAACGACGGCTCGTCCAATGACAACGACTCTTACAGCCGCTACGTCTCCAGCCCGGCCAATAAGCACGACGATTCCAAGCTGCGCGACAAGTTCTCCTCCCTTCAGCTCAGCGCGGGGGGAGGAGGTGGAGGCGGTGGGGGTGGGGGTGGGGGAGGGGGGTCGACGGCGGCGGTGCATGACCCGTACCGCTTCACGCGCAGTACCGCAAACCCCGTGTCCAATGCTAACATCGACCGGGCCAAGCTGTCCCACCTGACGGCACGTTATAGGTGAGGGGGGGGGGGGGGGAATGAATTGATGTTAGTGGGGAGAGAGAGGCTGTCATACAGAGGGAGAGAGAGAGAGAGAGAAATGAAACAAATTTTTATTTATACAGGGTAATGAGATAAGCATTGCTTTTTTTACACTCAGCCCTCTCTCAGAGAGAGAGAGACAGTATTATTAGTATTAGGTACTTTATAGTCACAGAGGCGTCTCTGTGAAATTCGGGTTGCTCCCACCTGGAGAGCGCGTCGCAGCCAGAGGCCTTTTTTTTTTTCTTTTTTTTTTTTTGGCATGCGATTTTTGTCACTGATGAGGGGGGAGGGGGGGTAATTTTTTTTTTACCAAATGACAACTTTTTCGTTGCCACTGGGTTTAACGTATGCTAAGTGCATGGGCACATGGGACCTCGGTTTATCGTCTCATCCGAAAGACTCCACGTTCAGACCGTTAAGGCCTTAGTGCAGAATGAGAGGAAAAAATCCCCCTGTACCCAGGTTCGAACTCGGGTTTACTTGACACGAAGCGAACGCGCTACCACTGTGCCACTCTACACCTTTAGAGCAAAGTTGTCTCATTTGAATGCCAGATATGAATGCCAGTCAGTTGGTTTCCGACCAGTTCTGCCAGGTAGCAGCGGGGGCAGATGCTATTCCGGCAGGCTGGGCTAGAATTTGTTGATAGTGGAGATGCCTTGCCCAGGGTACATCCCCACTCTCTCGGCCAAAGGGATTTCAGGACTGCTGGCATTGGGGAAGGTCCCCAAAGGCCAACCCATCCCAGGCTGCAGCACCAGAGCCGGTGCCAAGGCCCCCCCTCGTTTGAGAGTCATAGTCTTCCACTAGAGACTAAGCTGTAGCATGATTTTCCATTACTGTAGAAAATCATCTATTGTACAGCTCTCATGTTACTGTTGGCCCCTACTACAGGCTAATGTTAACCAATGATTAAAAAAAAAAGACATTTGAGCAAAGGGAAAACTGCCAGATATAGATGAGGGAGAATAGACTGGGGGAGAGAGACAGAGAGAGAGAGAGAGAGAGAGAGAGAGAGACAGACAGACAGACAGACAGACAGAGAGAGAAAGAGAGAGAGAGACTGAGCGAAGTTGTCCCATTTGACTGCCAGATGTAGGTTAGGGTACTGGGAGAATAGTCTGTTTTAGAGAGAGACAGACAGACAGAGAGAGAAACAGACAGACAGAGAGAGAAAGAGAGAGACTGAGTGAAGTTGTCCCATTTGATTGCTAGATATATGTGAGGGAGAATAGACAGTTTTAGAGATAGAGACTGGGCGAAGTTGTCCTATTTGACTGATAGATATAGGTGAAGGTGAGAGAGAATAGACTGTTTTAGAGAGAGACAGAGAGAGACAGACAGAGAGAGAGATTGGGTGAAGTTGTCCCATTTGACTGCCAGATATAGGTGAGGGAGAATAGACTGTTTTAGAGATACAGAGAGAGAGAGACAGATAGAGTGACAGACAGAGAGAGAGAGAGAAAGAGACTGGGCGAAGTTGTCTCATTTGATTACCAGATGTAAATGAAGGAAAGTAGACTGTAAAGTCAAATCAGTTTGTCTGCAAATCGTCGCTGTCTGACGCTAACTGTGTATCTGCAAAATCAGTGAATCTATTCTATCCATTCATTGCCAACACCTGAAACAACTGCATTAGCCTTCATCGACCTGGGTTTATACCATAGCATATAAGAAAACGAAAGTAGCCCTCGACCTAGGCCTACTACCTGATATCAGCCGAGGGTTACTCCCCCTGTCATCAGTAGTGGCAACAACTCCCGTCACTGATTTTACAGAAGCATCAAAAAACATGTCATCTGCTACAATGTCATTCCCCATTTGATATACGCTTGACTCTTCTTCTGTACCGATGAGTAAACATGTGACAATAATAGTTGCCTGACACCTAAAGTTTTCATGATAATTCAGTTACACGCTTCGCGTCGTAGTTGTCAAACAAAGGGAGATCGACAGCTGCAATCTATGTACCGGCAGCTACACGGCTAGCGTGTCAAGACTGTAGGATTTCCAGTGAATGCGTGTAGATCATGTGACAAATTTGAACATTTCCATTGGTCGCAGACAAGATATTTATATAGAAGACCTGTGTGAGGTCATTGGAAGGGGTTTCAGTGGGAAATCTATTTTTGTCAAATTTTGCAGATACACGGTTAGCGCCGAACAGCGACAAAATCAAAGCTTTTGATTTAAATCTGCTTTTTTGTTTTTGTTTAGGCCCCCCGAGAATTTGGCTCTTATAAGATATGACGACATACCAGTCGCTCCGATTCATGTCTGGTCCGAATAAAGAAACTTTGTTGGTTTTCAGGCAAGAAGAACGTCAAGGCAAACCTGGAACGGGCAACAAGGGAGGTAACCCCGTCTCTCCCACCACCCCGTCCACCCCCGACACCCCAGGGTCGCAAGGGGGAGGGGGTGGGGTGAAGAAAAAAGAACCGCCCCCAGTCCCCGTGAAGAAGTACACGTTGAAAGAGGTTGGGATGGATTCCGAAGATGTCAAGGCCAGGAACTATGAGAACTCCAACAGGTAAAGACTGAGAGAGAGAGACTTTGTGTGTGTATGTATGTGTGTGTTTGTGTGTGTGTGTGAGAGAGAGAGACTTTGTGTGTGTAGTGTGTGAGAGAGAGAGAGAGAGAGAGAGAGAGACTTTGTGTGTGTGTGTGTGAGAGAGAGAGACTTTGTGTGTGTGTGAGAGTGTGAGAGAGAGAGAGAGAGAGAGAGAGAGAGAGAGAGACTTTGTGTGTGTGTGTTTGTGTGTGTATGTGTGTGTGAGAGAGAGAGAGAGAGAGAGACTGTGTGTGTGTGTGTGAGAGAGAGACTTTGTGTGTGTGTGTGTGAGAGAGAGAGAGAGAGAGAGACTTTGTGTGTGTGTGTGAGAGAGAGAGACTTTGTGTGTGTGTGTAGATGCGTGTGTGAGAGAGAGAGAGAGAGAGAGAGAGAGACTTTGTGTGTGTGTGTGAGAGAGAGAGACTTTGTGTGTGTGTGTGTGTGTGAGAGAGAGAGACTTAGCAAACAATGCTGTGTGTGTGTGGCGACTAAATCATGATTTGTTTTAAGAAACATAAAATAAAACATCTTACATACATAGAGAGAGAAAAATAAATTTACACAAAAGATAACTGTTAGAGAGAACAATAATACGTAAGTTACCAATAGGATAGAATGCAGTTAGAACAATCCAATTTCTCTTTTCTAAGCTTTGTAGAGCATAACACTTTATGACATTTTCATTCTCTGAGAAGAACTTACAAAGACTGACATGTTTTGTAACTTATTATATTCCTTACAAGAAAATAAAAAGTGCAATGTGAGTGAGTTAGAATACAAGAGAGAAATTTAATAAAGGCATCCCTACACCATTTATTTGTTAGTACATCAAAATATTTTTCAGTATAATCCGTCCTTAAAAGTGTGTGATAGCAGCGTGCCAGAAAGATCGACCATACGTTGTTTGAATTCATACAGAAAAACCTTTTCATTTCCTACACCCTGCGTTAGAATACTTTCTTAACACTTGAGTTATATTTACCTAATTCGTGTTGTCTTAACAGCATTTGGTACTTTTTTTGTGTGTGTAGTTTTGTGTCCAATATCTAATACATTTAACATACGAACGAGGAGAGCAGACTGGAACACTTAAGAGTCTTTTGTTGTATGGACACTTTCTAATGGTTTATTTTCAATAAGTCCCCACACTTCAGCTCCGTACGTTAAAACTGGCTCTATTTTAGTAGAATTTAACTTCCTCAAACTACGAGAGATCACCCCTTTTCTACCCTTTTTGGCTAGACCAGAGAGAAGAGAGAGAGTAGATCTGTACCACCACACTTCGTTTGTGTGGTTGGTTAACAACTAGTTGCAATCTGTCTGCTTCTGTTTTTAATATGTTAGAGAGAGCAGACTGCAAATGGGAATTAACTGAATACCATGACGACCTTGTTTAATTAACTCTACTGTGTGTGTGTGTGTGAGTGAGAGAGAGAGAGAGAGACTTTGTGTGTGTGTGTGTGTGTGTGTGTGTGTGAGAGAGAGAGAGAGAGAGAGAGAGAGAGACTTTGTGTATGTGTGTGAGAGAGAGAGAGAGAGAGAGACTGTGTGTGTGTGTGTGTGTGTGTGTGTGTGTGAGAGAGAGAGAGAGAGAGAGAGAGAGAGACTGTGTGTGTGTGTGTGTGTGTGTGTGTGTGTGTGTGTGAGAGAGAGAGAGAGAGAGACTTTGTGTGTGTGTGTGTGTGTGTGTGTGTGAGAGAGAGAGAGAGACTTGTGGTGTGTGTGTGTGTGTGTGTGTGTGTGAGAGAGAGAGAGAGAGAGAGAGAGAGGAGGAAGACAGAGATGGAGGAGGGGGGGGGGGGATGAAGTGCTGTGTATTTCCTGACATACACCAGATTTCCAGTTTTTGGAATGGCCCAAAATGTGGCTTCTGTTTTTTGAACACCATATTTTTCTGACTGTAAGGCGCACCCCCCAAAATATTTATCCGAATTTCAGATTAGTTTTTGATTAGTTTTTTTACTATATGATTAGTCATATTATAAGGCGCAGGGGTCTGAATCAATCTGGGGGGAAAAGTATCGCCTTATCAGGGTTCATAGGGGCCTTACCAGTCCTTACAAGTCTTGACCAATTGACATCCCCAAGTAAGGCCTTACAAGTGCTTACATTCACTTCAATCAAAATAGATCGCAGAAGCAGCGATTTTACACTTGAGAAACATCGCTCAGCACCTACTCCACTACCCCCCTCCCCCACCTTCCCATTTCAACTGACCGCTTAGCAGACGAACGATGCACCGCGAGTTGTCAAGAGAAATTGGAACTGAAATATCGTTCTTTATCCTGGTGTCGTTTTGCGAGAAAACGCGTATATGTGTGTCAGCCATAGTTTTTGTATTGGCGTAGACATTGTTCACAATGCTGGGAAAGTGTTCCTTTCAAGATCGTTGGCTAAAAGATGGAGATTATCCTTAGGCCTACAGGTCCTTACAAGGTCCTTACTTGGGGATAGCTGAAAGCCCTGAGAACCCTGTATCTGCTTAGACATTGTTCACAATGCTGGGAAAGTGTTCCTTTCAAGATTGTTGGCTAAAAGATGGAGATTATCCTCAGGCCTACAGGTCCTTACAAGGTCCTTACTTGGGGATAGCTGAAAGCCCTGGGAACCCTGCTTATAGTCCGAAAAATACAGTATATTGGGGTATAAGACGATGTTCCATGTGCATTCATGTGCGTTTGTATCAATGCACAATAAAGAAACTTGTGACTTTATCCCTCTCATCACCAGACATATTTCAGCCAAACATTTCCATTAAAATGACCTGTGTAGAGAACAAAATCTATCTGCAGTATTGGGGATTCTTCCATGACATATATTTAAATAAGGTCTATCCTTACTTCCCAAAACTAGCAGGCATGGGAATTGTTCGCGGATTTCCGCGATTTTTTTTTTGAAATTGTTACTAAATACTTCGTTTTTGTTACTAAATACTTCAATTGGGGGGCTTTTCAGAGTTTTTTGTCTCTGACAATTCCCATGCCTGACTAAGACAATAGGGTCTTTGGATAATAGACCCCAATGTCATGCCTTTTAGTGACATAGGTGTTAAATCACTGTGGTGCTAAAATGCGACTTTGGCGGTGAAAGGGTTAAAAATAATTTCAGCACCAGAGACTTCACGCAAAACTTCTATTGCAGAGTTTGCAAGTAATTACGTAATTTTGTTCCAAACGTAGGCAAGTTTTGACTTCAGTGCATGGATGCTCCTTCTTGCAGGATGTCCTGAATTGCAGGATGTTCTGAATTGCAGGATGTCCTGAATTGCAGGATGTTCTGAATTGCAGGATGTTCTGAATTGCAGGAATTTTTTTAAATTGCCTAGAGCCGGCGTCGCCGGATTATGAGAATTGGAGAAGCAACAATTTTCTTACACACACACACAGATACACACAAACTTGTACAATAAAAAAAGGGCCTATATAAGCATTTGCTATATTCAAAGGAATGTAGCACTTGTACTAGTCTAGAGGGCTGAAAAAAGAGCAGTAAATGTGTGTGCGCGCTGCCCCTGCACTCCACCGGGGCCGCCCCCTTGCAGGATTTTTGAAATTTCCCAGGAGCACCCAGGTAAGTGGTGTGGTAGAACTTTCCTCTAAACATTTGCGTGAAGGTGTTGGTTTTTTCCCCCTGTTTGAAACCGATCAAAAGATGAAAAATAATTATTTGGTGTTGTAAGGCCGTGTACACACATAAGCGGATATTCCATGCGGAAACCCGTGCGCAATCCATAAGTAAGTGAAACAAAGAAGGGAAAAGATTTGCGCACGTGTCCGAATTTCCCCTATGTGCGTAAACTTTTATTCTTCTTTCTTTCACTTCTTTAGGGTTTTCTGTACGGGGCTTCTAATGTGAACCCGGTGTGAAGAGAATATTCTACCTCATCATATATTTACCCATTTTGATTTCGCGCTTGCGCACTCCGAGTTTTTGCGCATGCGCATTGAGCCAGTCGTCAGCTTACGCTAGCCTACTTCCTGTTTAAGCCATGATTTGTTTACCCCTCTCTCTCTCTCTCTCTCTCTCTCTCTCTCTCTCTCTCTCTCTCTCTCTCTCTCTCTCTCTCTCTCTCTCTCTCTCTCTCTCTCTCTCTCTCTCTCTCTCTCTCTCTCTCTCTCTCTCTCTCTCTCTCTCTCTCTCTCTCTCTCTCTCTCTCTCTCTCTCTCTCTCTAAAACATGTTCGATTCGATTTCGATTATTGTTGTTTTATTTGTGAACCCCCCCCCCCCCCCCCTCTTTCCCTCCCATGTGAATGGGCAAATTGCCTGACGCTTTAGAGTTTCTTGCGCAAGGGTAGATATTTCATAGGACTACTTATTTCTCATGACACCGGCCTTATTGCACACGTGTTGCCATACATTTTTTGTGTGTACATTCTGTGGACTGTTTTTTGCTTTGACTTTTCCAACAGGGTGTACAACTACAGCGAAATCTACTACCCCCCCTGATTGTATTTTGCTTTGACTTTTCCAACAGGGCGTACAACTACAGCGAAATCTACTACCCACCCCCCTGATTGTATTTTGCTTTGACTTTTCCAACAGGGCGTACAACTACAGCGAAATCTACTACCCCCCCTGATTGTATTTTGCTTTGACTTTTCCAACAGGGCGTACAACTACAGCGAAATCTACTACCCACCCCACTGATTGTATTTTGCTTTGACTTTTCCAACAGGGCGTACAACTACATCGAAATCTACTACCCACCCCCCTGATTGTATTTTGCTTTGACTTTTCCAACAGGGCGTACAACTACATCGAAATCTACTACCCACCCCCCTGATTGTATTTTGCTTTGACTTTTCCAACAGGGCGTACAACTACATCGAAATCTACTACCCACCCCACTGATTGTATTTTGCTTTGACTTTTCCAACAGGGCGTACAACTACAGCGAAATCTACTACCCACCCCACTGATTGTATTTTGCTTTGACTTTTCCAACAGGGCGTACAACTACAGCGAAATCTACTACCCACCCCACTGATTGTATTTTGCTTTGACTTTTCCAACAGGGCGTACAACTACAGCGAAATCTACTACCCACCCTCCCAACCCCTACCACCACCATCATCATCCTCCAACTACGACTCTTCCATCCCCCCACCTCCACACCCCCACCAGTCGGAATCGCCTTACGAATACATCTCCGCGCGAAACCTCAACGCTGCTCGACCAGGGGGCGCTGCCGCTGCCAGGGGCAACGCGCACGAGGCGCCTCCTCCTCAGAGAGAAGAGTTCCCAGGGGGGAGTAACAATCCTTCCTCCGCCGCCGCCGCGCGGGCGTTTTCCAATTCGGTGTATATGGATCAACGGGAGGTGGAGAGAGTGAGGATGGGGGGAGGAGGAGGAGGAGGAGAAGAAGGAGAAGGAGGATATATGCGTCCAAGGTGAGGGTTTTTGAAAAAATAAACTGAATTTTGTTGTTGTTGCGAGCTCTGAGAGAGGTAGTGTCTTATCAATGGTTGTTGAGAGTTTTGAGAGAGGTATTTTATCAATGGTGGGTGCCGTTTTGTGAGTGTGTGGATGAAAACCCCCAAAACAATTGCGAAATTGAGTGAAGATAATGTTTGTTGCGCAGACAAAAAAATGATGTTGTTGTTGTCGTACCCTGGCTTAAAGACTCCAGGGCTCATCCCAACAGCCGAAGCACTTGAACACTAATGGTACAAATGCGCCAGCTAGAAATGAGAATATTATGTGTAGTGACCGGGTTGTTTTTTTATTACCTCGCCACGTGGGCAGCCACACTCCGACTTCAGGGGATTGTGTTGACTGATGATGTTATGCTGGGAGTTTGCCACGGCTAGAGACAACCCTCGCATAACTATGCAGAACATAACATTTTGATATAGCCTTGGTGTTCTAGCTTATGTCAATTGGTCTGACACAGCCTTATGCCAAGGCAGAAAAAAAAAATGTTGACGAGCTATTGAATTGTTTTTAGAAAGCTAAGGTGAATCAGGTTTGCAAGATTCACAAAAAAATGTTTTTTGTTGTTGTTGGTTTTTTGTAAATTGTTATTTCTGATTGTATAGCTCCTCTTTTTTTATTTTTTTTATTTTTTATCAAATAGCATGATTTTCCTGACATTGAGAATGAATAGGGTTCTTCCAGAATTGTTTGTACATACTGATATTAAGATGTATGTTGAGCATTTTAAGTCAGCATTTGTTGTTGTTGTTTAACTCTTCTACTACCAAGTATTACTTAGACTGCTTACCGTTGCGCACCAAGTAATTTTTGCCGCTGCACTGATTTTCGCACACACTTACTTTAAAAATTCATTAAAAAAATACTCGCTCGAATCATCACTAAATTTACCTGTGTCGATCTGCTGCTGCAAACCCAAGATCGTTTCAACACTTTCGATGCTCTTTTTGATTCGCCTAAGTTCAGATTCTGCCACTTTTCCCACAGTAAATGCTTCGTCTGCACTATCGCCATCTTGTAGAGGTTCACGCCAAAAGTTGTCAGTTTCCATCGTCGAAAACGCGACGAAAATCAATTGAAAATGACAAAATTTAGTCTACAAATGAAGATGGCGGAAGATTGGGCTTTCCCTGAGCGAACTGCGCATGTCACGGAAGTAAAGGATGTGATGTCACTTGATATAAATAGCGCAAAGGGGGACACCGGGGTTTCCCTAGTATCTGGCGGTCAAACCCGCCCGTGGCTAGCAACGGTATACGGTAAACCGGCGGGTCAACCCGCCGACGGTAGTAGAAGAGTTGAGAGTTATGATAGAAAATCTTCACAAAAGAAAATCTGGTTTGATTTCATTTTTCTTTTTTTTATCCTAATTTCTTTATTTTTCGTTGTTTTAACATTGCTTGTGACATACACCGAGTTGATTTCAAAAGTCTGGCATGGATTTTAAGCCTTCAATAGAGTTTTACTGCTTGTGGTTCAGTTTTGTGTTGTGAATTATTATTATTATTTTAATATTAAAAGGTTTGAATGTTTTGGAGTTTAACACAGATGTGGGAAGGATTTTGTTGTTGAAAAATGCATTATGTTTATTTTTGTGTTTTTTTTAACAGTAACTATACCATGAGTTTAATACTGTGAAAGAATTGTCGGTTGTGAATGTATAAGATTGACCGATATGCTTCCATGATTTGATATGGGCAGCAATATGTTTGTTGATATTGTATGTGGATATTGGTGAATATTGATGAGTGTTAGGCTTGTTAGTGAACAAACTACGTTGAAAAGAGAGACAGAGAGAGAGGAGACAGAGAGACAGAGAGAGAGATAGGAGAGAGAGAGAGAGAAGAGAGAGAGAGGAGAGAGAGAGAGAGGAGAGAGAGAGAGAGAGAGAGAGAGAGAGAGAGAGAGAGAGACAGAGTGTATCTAGCATTGATATGTTGCATGTATGCTGATTAAGAACATGGTATGAATGTTGCATATCTCACGGATGGAAATTATTATGCACGTTGAAAGTGAGAAGAGAGACTAAGAGAGAGAGAGAGAGTGTGTGTGTGTGAGCGAGACAGAGAGACAGAGAAGAGAGGGACTCTGTTGTTCTGTTTGTATCTAACATTGAGATTGACACATGTGAACCTGTTTGTGTGTGTGTGCGCGCCTGTGTGTATGTGTGTGTGTGTTTTTAAAATAAACATGTACTGAACTTCTATCAAGCTAAATGTGTATGGCATATACTGTGTACTTTTTATATTATAAGTGTGTCCTTTTGACGCGTAGATCTGTGTAGCCATCTTATAACAATAACACACTAATTAGCTCACCGACCAACCAAGCGACCAACTATTCCTACTAATAGGCAGCACCCTTAACTCATACTACTACCGTGTGTGTTCAGTGAAAAGACAATTTCATCATCGCAGAAGCATAACGAAGGTGTTGATGATTGCAAAGTACTCAAAAATCTAATCAATTACGATCACACACAAAAATGAAAAGAACAAAAAAAGATATGCTCTAACTCAAAATTGAATGATTGTAACACTGTGCAGTTGTGTATTAATTTTGTCCTGTATCAAATTTAAAAAAAAATTTGTTTTGTTATTTGGTCTTGTATCACACAGGCATCAGAACGGCCCGCGGATCCGCTGATTTCCGCGGTTTTGGTAGCCACTGGCCGCGGTTTTGGCACTGCCAGCCGCGGTTTGTACTTCATGAGGCATCGCGATCTTATTCTCAAATGGTATTCTTAAACGGTTTGTTTTTATACTGCGCCTTCGGAAACGAAAAATTGCGGCCATGTTTGTTTTTTTGTTCAGAGTTTAGAGCTCTCTAGACTTACTTTCACTGTTTCAGAGTTTGTTTTGATGACAGTGATTGTGATTAGGGTTTTAAATGAGTCGATTTAGAGGATATGATCGCGGGAGACTACGATGATGTGAGAACTTTGAACTTTTCCGCGAGAAATCGGGTGGCGAATGATCGCAATGATGCCGACTACGGACTAGAGTTTTGTGGGGTCCGACTCGATGTCGACTCCGAGTCATGGCGAGTGTTGTTCGTCCGCGGATTGGACTCTGGAGTATTCTGATGCCTGGAGTATTCTGATGCCTGATCACACTCGCTCTCTATGTCTAATTTTCTCTTCTTCACCTTTCATTCTCCCTCAACTTTGTTGCTGGCCTATGCTTTTCAAAATATCTCCCGTGTCACTCACGGTGTAGATCTGTGTATTTTAAGAGGAAATCTGGGGCAGGCAGTGGGTGGATGCCTCGTGCCTCCATACGGGGAGCTGGATGATCCCGCCCTCTCTAAGAGTCTCTCCCCGTGGGGACACTGTCGGTGTGTCTTTCCGTACTAACAGTTCCCCCATCTTCTGGAAGTTCTGTGCTAGTAACTTCCTCTAATCTGTCACTCTCTTTGACTCTGCCTTTTCCCTTTGCTTACTGTCATCTACTATCTTTCTGCCTTACTGGTCCATTCTCCTGACTTTGGTCTAGAATAAAGATTTTTTTCCAGCCGAAGACTGACATGCTGCCCGGGCCTAACTATTTTTTAGTAGGCACATAACGGCAGCATGACGCATCAGTGCTCATATGGCAGGAAACTTGAGTAATCAATTAAAAAAAAAATGAGAATATTTATTTCATTACTGAAGATGATCTTTTCTTTTTCATATAACCAGTATGTTGTTGGTTTTCCTTTTCGTGTCAATGAATTGGTTGTGAACGTACGTTAGTTTGTTTTCATGCTTTATGTTGTAATAATTTATTACGCTACTTTTCAGTGTGTCATGGATTCTGTTCTTTATTTGTGCTAGAGTTGGGAGAGTGTCCGGATTGAATCATTTCGAACATTGGCTTCAGAAAGAGTTTGGATATTTCAGGTAAAAATGAAGGTTTCGTTCCGTTTCGGGGTTGGCCATCTTTTCTCTTACCCTCTTTGATTAAAATCCTGGTTTCAAGATCAAACTCCATTCTTCTCTTCTTTTCGGATGGGATCCGCTTTTTGGGATTCAGCCTTATTACTCTGATAATAACAACCTTTACATTATAATAAAGTCGTCGCTTTTCTTTGGGTATATGCGTTTTTCTGCCCAAACCCTAAAACTTGTTTCAAAATTATTTCTCTTTTTTAATCAGTGGTTCTTTTCGTGGTTACTCTTTCTTTTTTTTTGCACACTAATGTTTGATCAGATGACTTTATTTCTTTGCTGTCTCCCCCCCCCTTCCCTTCCCTCAAACCCACTCTCTCACTCTTTTCCCCAAATCACTTTCGTTCCCCCCTTCTGTTTGCAACTTACTTTTATTTAAAACGGGACTTTCCTTCCTGGTATTGCAGTACCTCCAGGATCGACCCACTATATCATCTGTACATTTACGAATGTAGAGGGGCACTGTGGTAGCGCGTTCGCCTCGTGTCAAGTAAACCCCGAGTTCGAACCTGGGTACAGGGGATTTTTCCTCTCACTTTGCACTAGGCCTTATCGGATAAGACGATAAACCGAGGTCCCATGTGCCCATGCACTTAGCACACGTTAAACCCAGTGGCAACGAAAATGTTATTTGGTCAAAATTTACACACACAATAACACACCTTTTCCCTTTCTCATCAGTCACACAAAAATTTGCATGCAAAAAACCCCCAAAAAACGCCTCTGGCTGCGATTCGCTCTCCAGGTGGGAGCAACCCGAATTTCACAGAGACGCATCTGTGACTATAAAGTACCTAATATTATGTACCTGTTCCAGGTCGGAGGACGTTACGCACATTTCTTTCCTTCTGTTTGCATTTACTGGCTGCAATGCCCGGAGGCAGTGCAACACCAGTAAAGTCCTGAGTTTTTAACAATATAGATAGGTGTAGCGGTAACCACGCCTCGGTTAAACCTCATCGGCTATGGTACGGCCACATTGTCTTGTCGATTGAGTATGCATTACAGTTTATATGCACGTTTACATTCATTCATAAGCACGCTTAAATGCACCCAGAACAATCATTTATTTTAAAACAAAACAATGCTGAACTGGAACGAAACAGCTGAGGCAGTGTAAAGTATGTCACGTAATATATTATGTTGTGTACTTTGACGTTGAGTGTGTGTAATTCAAGCCATTTTTGTTTGTTTGTGTGTATGTTTTAATTTGTCGACAAAGATCAAACATTAACTCATACTTCAGCAATTTAGAAAAAGACGTTCATCAGTACTTATCTACTTTTCTTTCATAATTTACATCGAATCATATTGCATCAAAGTTTGTTTTCTCACATTTTGTTGTGTTGTAACAGTTTTGCAAATAGACATTCCATTGGCACAGCAGCAGGTGTTCTTTTTTTTGTAAACGTTTTGTTCAGCAACTTGTTACACCGAAGGATATTTTGTAGCATTATTTTGTCGCAACATTTTTGTCTTACGCATTCCATTCACTCAGCAGCAAGTTGTTGGTTTTTTTGGTGACATTTTGTTTTCTGTAACAACTGTCATTAAAACGTTGATCTGTGTTATCGCGAAAGATGTTTTCTTTACTACTGCAAAATATGTTTTCTAACATGTGAATCAGCAAGTATCATTATGACCCTCCTCCCCCCCCCCCTCTGCCTGGGGATACTGGGGAAAGGTGTGTGTGTGTGTCTTGTATAAATAGTTCCCCCACCTTCTGGAAGTTCTCTGCTTGTAACTTCCTCTTAATCTATCTCTTTGACTCTGCCTTTTCCCTTTGCTTACTGTCATCTTCTATCATTCTTTCTGCCAACTGGTTCATTCTCCTGCCTTTGGTCTAGAAATTCTTACAAAAAAAGTTTCTCCAGCCGAAAGACGGACATGCTTCGGCCGGCCTAGCTATTTCTTAGTTAGGCGCATGGCGGCAGCATGACGCATCTGCGCTTATGCGACAGGAGACTGTCTGAGCGATCGAAGAAGAAGATTATGAACGTGGTTTCAATTCAACGCGCGGAGAAACTCTGTTGAATTGTTAGCATTATTTCGTGTTGAAATTTCTTTGTTATTTTGTGTCTTTCGTCATCTCTTGCCATAGACATTTGGGATTTGTTTTCACTTTTTTCATTTTTTATTTATCGATTTCTTTACTAACTCACTCGGGACTGGCCGAATTATTTTCCCTTGTTCTGTGGGGACTGGGCATTTGACTAGGTTCATAAAATAATCACCCAAACCAAGTTATGAAGAGTTAGGCATCAATATTTTCAGATAAGATTACTAACACCATGCACTTAACGATCGTGAAATATCAGATTCCTTACCTTCGTCGTTTGTCTCCTACTATTGACGAAAACAGCTAACACATAGAAAGAAGGAACATTTCACATTCCGATCTTTGACCCCCCTCTACAACCAAAGCTGAATGTAAGCTATGCAATGATTGGTTGATTTGAAGAGAGGCAAGGTCAAAGCAAACTGAAAATAGGTTATGACATCGCACCGGAAAGCTGGTTACACGCCAGAAATCAAAACCTCTTGAAAACTCTTATGAGCCGGATCCGGGCCATTCATCCTAAACGGTTGTGTGAGCCATGAGCCAGATCCGGCTCATTCGTCCCGAGTGTGTTAAACCAATGAATCGTTGTTTTCTTCTGAGTGCCTTGATATGTAGAATTATTATTATGCAAGAATGAATCAACATACAAAGATTTTAAAGTTCAATTCAGTAAGGTTGAGAAGAGAGAGAGAGAGAGAGTGTGTGTGTTTTTGTGTGATTTTTGTGTGTGTGTGAATGCATGGATGCTCCTTCTTTCAGGATGTCCTGAATTGCAGGATTTTTAAATTGCCTAGAGCCGGCGTCGCCGGATTATGAGAATTTGAGAAACAACGATTGTCTTACACACACACACACACACACGCACGCACACAAACTTGTACGATAAAAAGGGCCTATTTAAGCATTTGCTCTATTCAAAGGAATGTAGCATTTGTACTAGTCTAGAGGGGTGAAAAAAGAGCAGTAAATGTGTGTGTGCTACTCCGCCAGGGCCGCCCCCTTGCAGGATTTTTGAAATTTCCCATGTGAATGCGTGAACTAGTGAATAGTTTAGGGAAAGTGTGTGTGTGTGCGCGCACGTGCGTAAGTGTGTATATACGTATGCATTCACCTTTTTGCCGTGTTCATATAATGTATGCGCATATCGTTAAACGCCAGCATGACTGTATTATGCTCTGTATCATAATGTACATAAACAAAATTTTGCCATTATTAGCGAATTACGTCTGAATCTTATCTTACCCTGTAAACGTATACCTCCAAATTAATATATTTCAGCTTCATTTGCATGTCTATTGCTTTAAGATATAGAAGTAATATATCTCGGATTTGTCTGTTTGTATGTATGTTCGTCACTTAGTAACTGACTAGCTGTCCTGCTTGCTACGCTTCGTACGCCCGCACACAACAACAACAACAACAACAACAACACTACAGTATTTATACGGCGCTGAATCTTGATAGAAATCAAATCAAAGCGCACACACACGTTAGCATTCAAAGCGCATTCAAACACAAACGCAATACAACGCGAACACACACAGATAACATAAATGGAATATAGCAGAAACAGACCTAATGGCAAGAGAGAGAAGATCAAGAGAGAGGAGCTTTAATGACAGGGGAACAGGTGGGTTTTGAGGTTAGCTTTGAAAGCAGAGAGAGTCGGTCGCTGACTCACGCTCACATACACACACACTCTCTCTCTCTCTCTCTCTCTCTCTCTCTCTCTCTCTCTCTCTCTCTCTCTCTCTCTCTCTCTCTCCAGCCTCTACCCCTCTTTCACTCAGATTTATGAGGCAAGGGAAGTAACCAGTGCAAACCAGTCCAGCCAGTCGTTCCCTAATTACTACCCTTTTAGTTACTACTCCGACTTCTGACCGTTTTTCAAGGTCAAACTCCAAGGTCAAGGTCACCACGGTTACGAATTTTCTATGGGACCCTCCCGGCACCATAATACACCCACCACACAAAATTTGAAGCGATTCTGTACACTGGTTCATGAGTTACAAGGCGAACAAACAGAAGGACTCGCACACGCACACACACACACACACAGTTCAAATATAAGAGGCATTAAGGTTTGCGTTCATTTTGTTTTGTTTCGATATTAATTCCTTTACACACACATATGTCGTATGGGCGTGCGTGTACAGTTATTACATAATCTGTGATTTGTCTGAAATTTTGATCATCTTGTGAGTGTACTCATTTTAATTTTTAACCCATTTGGTGCCAGTGTTCCCCCCCACCCCTTTTTTTTCACATCGTCATATTTTCTTTCTTTCTTATTTGGGTTTTGATGCCAGTAACGTTCTTGAATTTATTCTGATGCCAGTATAAGTGAAACCGTTTTTGATTTCGATTGTTTGTGATATACATTAGACAGAGAAAACTGATTTATAAAACTATATAACCTCTTTTCGACTTTTGTGGGCTGAGGAAGAAAATGCTTCAGTCAAGCTAAAGTGAAAAAGTACAAACTTTTTAACCCTTTTGCCGCTAGTCTTTTTTCAGCCTAAGAATACCATTAAACTTAGCTGGGCAGACAAAAACAATTATCTGCAATATTGAGAATTCCTCCATCTTTACCTCCCAAAATTAAGAAAATAGGGTCTTTGGAAAACAGGCCTTGATTTGATGCTTTTTAATGACATTGGTGCTAACCCATTGTGGTGCATAAATGCGATATTGGTGGTGAAAGGGTTAATAACTAAATAAGCACACACACACACGGAACTGAGAAATTAGAATCATAAATATATTAAACTTAAATGAGTTCTTTGTTGCACTAATGTATGCATAGGCCTTGATGTTTTGCGAAGATTGATATTCCGATAAAGCAAGGAGATGTTGTTTCCTTCATATATCATTTCTATGTTGTTGTAGTTTTATTGGAAGAGGTACCCAAAGTTTAGATTTAGTTTCAGTTTAGTTCATATTCTGATAAACCAAGGAGATGTTGTTCACTTCATATATCATTTCTATGTTGTAGTTTTATTGGAAGAGGTACCCAAAGTTTAGTTTCAGTTTAGTTCATATTCTGATAAAGCAAGGAGATGTTGTTCACTTCATATATCATTTCTATGTTGTAGTTTTATTGGAAGAGGTACCCAAAGTTTAGTTTCAGTTTAGTTCATATTCTGATAAAGCAAGGAGATGTTGTTCACTTCATATATCATTTCTATGTTGTAGTTTTATTGGAAGAGGTACCCAAAGTTTAGTTTCAGTTTAGTTCATATTCTGATAAAGCAAGGAGATATTGTTCACTTCATATATCATTTCTATGTTGTAGTTTTATTGGAAGAGGTACCCAAAGTTTAGGTTTAGTTTCAGTTTAGTTCATATTCTGATAAAGCAAGGAGATGTTGTTCACTTCATATATCATTTCTATGTTGTAGTTTTATTGGAAGAGGTACCCAAAGTTTAGTTTCAGTTTAGTTCATATTCTGATAAAGCAAGGAGATATTGTTCACTTCATATATCATTTCTATGTTGTAGTTTTATTGGAAGAGGTACCCAAAGTTTAGGTTTAGTTTCAGTTTAGTTCATATTCTGATAAAGCAAGGAGACGTTGTTCACTTCATATATCATTTCTATGTTGTATTATTGGAAGAGGTACCCAAAGTTTAGGTTTAGTTTCAGTTTAGTTCATATTCTGATAAAGCAAGGAGATATTGTTCACTTCATATATCATTTCTATGTAATCGTCGTTGTTTTATTGGAAGAGGTACTCAAAGTTTATGTCCGTTTTTGTATGTCTGCAAGGATTAAATTCATACAGGGAATATTTTCTTTCAACCACATTTTTTTCTACAGCTTTTGTTTGGTCACATACATGAGAGAGAGAAACAAACAGAGAGAGAGAGAGAGAAAAACTTTACTTGCTAGCTATTCACAACCATAGCATTTTGTTTTAATTTTACACGTACCAAGAAAGAGATTTGCTGTCGGGTACCAATCTGAACAAATACGAAATATTTATTCGTGAAAACAAATTGACGGTTTTGTGTTCACTATTAAACGCTGTATAGATTACATATCAGTGTTCACGAATGAAACATATCATACATTAATACATATCGATGAAATTTGTGCATTTCATGTTTCAGAGAGTTGTTGTTTTTTCAAAGTGACCATTTTCCTTTAAAATAGTGTTGTGTTTTGTGTTGTTTCTCTTAACACCTTGACTGCCACCAACGTATTAGGTACTGACCTGATGACATCACTGATGATGTCATCAGATGAAGAGGAATAACCCTGATATGCTGGCTTTTGCTCTAACACAGTCAAGAGAGTAATATCCCCAGACCATTTTGCCAGATTGGCTCTATCAGTTGTTCTTTTTCATGTCATGATTTGCCCAAATATTTTTTCTTTAATTTTCTCTGATAGTAAGGGGTTAAACAAATTGTTAGGTTATATAGGGGCCATTGCACTTGTTGATATTTACCGTATCTTTTCGACTATAAGGCGATACTTTTTCCCCCAGACTGAAGCCCCTACGCCTTATAATGTGACTAAGAAAACAGAATTTTAAAAATCTGAATTTTGTGGAAAAATTGGCGTATGCTCTGGACGAAAATAGTGTTTTACGTCCTCTTGGTCTGAATCAGACACATATGGGACATTTGTAGATACAAAGATGGTGGGAACAATACTGGAGGCAATGCCCGGAGGCAGTACAAAACCAGTAAAGCCCCAATTTTTTTAACCAATACAGATAGGTGTAGCGGTAACCACGCCTCAGTTAAACCTCATCGGCTATGGTACCGCCACTTGTATTTACCACATTGTCCGTTTTATAGTCAAGGGGTTAAACAAATTGTTAGGTTATATAGGGCCATTGCACTTGTTGATATTTACCGTATCTTTTCGACTATAAGGCGATACTTTTTCCCCCAGACTGAGGCCCCTGCGCCTTATAATATGACTAAGAAAATAGAATTTTAAAAATCTGAATTTTGTGGAAAAATTGGCGTATGCTCTGGACGAAAATAGTGTTTTACGTCCTCTTGGTCTGAATCAGACACATATGGGACATTTGTAAATACAAATATGGTGGGAACGATACTGGAGGCAATGCCCGGAGGCAGTACAAAACCAGTAAAGTCCCACTTTTTTTAAATCAATACAGATAGGTGTAGCGGTAACCACGCCTCAGTTAAGCCTCATCGGCTATGGCACCGCCACAAGTGTACAAGCGTATGCTCTTTATGTCAAGGTGTGCCTTATAGTACGATAATTACGGTACTTTCTGTATTCCCAACCCCTAAAGAACTGGACATATCTAGTAATCTTACGACCCGAGCGAATACTGATGCATTTCTGTTTGTTAGTTTGACCCGAGCGAATACCTATGCATTTCTGTTTGTTAGTTTGACCTGAGCGAATACCTATGCATTTCTGTTTGTTAGTTTGACCCGAGCAAATACCTATGCATTTCTGTTTGTTAGTTTGACCTGAGCAAATACCTATGCATTTCTGTTTGTTAGTTTGACCTGAGCGAATACCTATGCATTTCTGTTTGTTAGTTTGACCCGAGCAAATACCTATGCATTTCTGTTTGTTAGTTTGACCTGAGCAAATACCTATGCATTTCTGTTTGTTAGTTTGACCTGAGCAAATACCTATGCATTTCTGTTTGTTAGTTTGACCCGAGCAAATACCTATGCATTTCTGTTTGTTAGTTTGACCCGAGCAAATACCTATGCATTTCTGTTTGTTAGTTTGACCTGAGCAAATACCTATGCATTTCTGTTTGTTAGTTTGACCTGAGCGAATACCTATGCATTTCTGTTTGTTAGTTTGACCCAAGCAAATACCTATGCATTTCTGTTTGTTAGTTTGACCTGAGCAAATACCTATGCATTTCTGTTTGTTAGTTTGACCTGAGCAAATACCTATGCATTTCTGTTTGTTAGTTTGACCCGAGCAAATACCTATGCATTTCTGTTTGTTAGTTTGACCCAAGCAAATACCTATGCATTTCTGTTTGTTAGTTTGACCGGAGCGAATACCT
This sequence comes from Phymorhynchus buccinoides, assembly GCA_017654935.2. Classification (NCBI taxonomy): domain Eukaryota; kingdom Metazoa; phylum Mollusca; class Gastropoda; order Neogastropoda; family Raphitomidae; genus Phymorhynchus; species Phymorhynchus buccinoides. The sequence continues at coordinate 10,759,270 of CM065710.1, forward strand.
ATGCATTTCTGTTTGTTAGTTTGACCCGAGCAAATACCTATGCATTTCTCTGTGTTTGTACGGGGAAAAAAACAATTCCAGCAGCTCACCATAAACTGTTGCATCTGAGATCATGTTGCCATCATTACGTATGCATTTTTTGTTGTTGTTTTTTTGCCGTGGATGCATTTTCGAAAATTATCCTTGCCGTCTAGGCATGGATTAGCCGACGTGTGATTTTTGTGTGATTCTATATTAGTCTGAAGTTTACGTGATAGTATGATTATCCGTGTGATTTTATCTTTTTCTGTGTGTGTGTGACGTCAGTTATTTGCGTGAGTATAATTTGCGTGATGTTGGTTTTTTGTGTGTTAACGAATATTTAGGCTGACCTGAAAGCATACTGTGTGCACTATCTCTGTACGTGTGTGCGCGTTCAGAAATAATTTTTCCCGATTATTGCAAAACATTTGTATATCGATTGATATGTTATAGAGCCAGGGAAGACCCAAAAACGTTACAGGCCAGTTGAATCGATTTTCGTCTTGTGGGTGTAAAGGTGTGGGTGAACCCCCCAGATTTTTTTGGGGGGTGTAAATTGTTAAAATAGAAAGGGGGAAAAAGAGGACGGATGTTTGAAAGAAGGGGAGGAAAATTGCATGGATGCTCCTTCTTGCAGGATGTCCTGAATTGCAGGATTTTTAAATTGCCTAGAGCCGGCGTCGCCGGATTATAAGAATTTGAGAAGCAACGATTGTCTTTCTCACACACACACACACACACACACACGCACACACACACACGCACACACACACACACACACACACACACACACACACACACACACACACACACACTTGTACAATAAAAAGGGCCTATATAAGCATTTGCTATATTCAAAGGAATGTAGCACTTGTACTAGTCTAGAGGGGTGAAAAAAGAGCAGTAAATGTATGTGCGCTGCCCCTGCACTCCGCTGGGGCCGCCCCCTTGCAGGATTTTTTTAATTTCCCAGGAGCACCCATGTAATTGACAAGCATTGATATTTGGAGCATGTGCAGTGATGCACCGAGTCCTGTCCTGTCCTGAGACGAGAGAAATCAATAGGACAATGCCCTGGCTCTTGCAGAAATCAATAAGACAAAGCGTGCCAATGTTAAAGATTTAATCAGATATTTGACTCCTGACAGGGGAGAACACAATAGTACATTGTCAATTTTAATAGGTCAATGTCCTATGACCAGGGCCTCGAGACATCACTGCATGTAGAAAAAAGAATGGAAAATTGTATGCTTATAGAAGCTCACTGTAACATGTGGTGTGGGTGGGTGGGTGGGGTGGGTGGTGTGTGTGTTTGTGCATGTGTGCGTGTGGTGTGTGTGGGGGTGGGTAAGTGTGTGTTTGTGCGTGTGTGTGGGGGGGGGGGGGGGGTAAGTGTGTGTTTGTGCGTGGGGTGTGTGTGGGGTTGGGTGGGTAAGTGTGTGTTTGTGCATGTGTGTGTGGGTGGTGTGTGTTAGTGTGTGCGTGTAGTGTGTGTGTTTGTGCGTGCGTGCGTGTGTGTGTACTTATTTGCATGCAAGTTTTGCATGCCACACGCATGCATGTGTGTGCAAAAGGTGTTACTATTTGCTGTTTGAATGCTCTTTTCCCCCACCATCAAGGTTACCCTACTAACATTCATCACAACCTCCCATCAGCCAGACTATCATACCGTAAAATGCGGACTATAAGCCGCTACTTTCCCCCTCAACTTTGGCCCATGCGGCTTATAGACTGATGCGGCTTATCTGTGGATTGTTTTCTCCCATTCTACATTTATCAGTATGATTAAATCTGTTTCTGGCCGCATTCTTCAGCCTATTTTGAGCTTCTTTAGACACAAAAACTGGTTTTGGTAACCAATCGATTCAAATCTCACGTTTAAAGTGTCTGAGAACATTAAATACTCATGTTCTGATAGGAGAATTTCTATGTTTGTGTTGCTGTGTGCACATATAATTTTCTCTGCGGCTTATATTTGAATAAATACCTAATATTTTGTCAATTTAAAGGATAATAATAATAATAATGGGAATTTATATAGCGCTCTTTCTCACATGAGCTCAGTGCGCTTTACATTGATAACAAGAACATTAAAGGCAAACAAATAATTAATCATTAGAAAGTAAAATAAGCACGATGCTTACACACAACGTTCTCTTCCTTACTCACACACACACACACACACACACACACACACACACACACACACACACACACACACACACACACACACATACACACACATGCATGCGCACACGCACACTCGCACACAATTAATTATACAAGAGTAAAATAGTTGCAACATGAACATTCTAAGAAGAAACATAGAGACCACATTCACATTCCCAATCAAGTTTGAATGGATGCGGCTTATATACAGGTGCGGCTTATATACAGGTGCGGCTTATAGTCCAGTTTTTACGGTAGTTTATCGTATAAAATCGTACTTTGTAGTCAAGAGGAAAACTGCTAGAGGAAACGCTGCACTTGACAGTGGACTTTGCTCGCAACGAAATATCAAACCAAAGTTAACGGTTCTGTTTTGGCATATGTACGAATACAAGTTGTGGCAGTGAAGAAGTTCAGATTTGTTACATTCCCCCCCCCCCCCACTTGTTATGTGTCTTTGTGTACGTTTGTGCCCCGTTTTTGTGGGAAGTTTGAAAAGTAAGCTCAATTGTTTTCAAAAGAGGAGGAAAATCAAATGTTGTTTTTCACTTGTTCTGTAAATATTTGATCATTGATTAACGAACCAAAGCCTTTAAGAGCAATCTAAATTTTGTGGTGAAATCACTCCCCGTTTCTATTTTTATCCTTGTATCAAATATTTTTAGCGTATCATCAGCACACCCCCTTGTGTATTCATTCGTAGCCCAGATTCTTACGCACATGAAATTTTTTTTACCTCTTTATCTTGCATCGTGGGATTTGTTTGTTTGTTGAATTAACGAGTTTCATCCCATTTTCTTATGCCATACTTATATATATATCTGGATTTTAACGCAATAAACGGCTTGGAAAACTGACGACTGCGGTCCTGTGATGTGGTGTGAATTGCATGATGGGACGTGGTGTATGTTTGCGTGCTGTGATTTGCATGTTTCGGGAATGTGGGTTGCTATGGTAGCAAAGACCAGTCCCTCTTTTCTGACAGTTTACTTGGTCAACTCATATACTAATTTATTTTTTATTTTTTTGTTTGATCGTTTACCCCAATTGCATAACTTCTTACGTAACATTTTTTTCTTTCATTTTTTGTTATTTAAAAAATCTAACTATTGGTCCAACCTCATTTTATTTATGTACTAATTTGTTTTTGTTTTCATTCGGGAAAACATGTCACTTTTATTGCCATGCTATCCATAATGATTCTGATTTATATATTCGGAAAGTGGGGTGGTAATTGCAATAACTTGTAGTGGTACCATAGCCGATGAGGTTTAACCGAGGCGTGGTTACCGCTACACCTATCTGTATTAATTTTAAAAATCGGGACTTTACTGGTTTTGTACTGCCTCCGGGCATTGCCTCCAGTATTGTTCCCACCATATTTGTATTTACAAATGTCCCATATGTGTCTGATTCAGACCAAGAGGACGTAAAACACCATTTCCGTCGTCGGAAAGTGGGGTGGGGGGTTTTAAATAGAGGAATTAACAGAATCCCAACACTCTTTTCTTTTCTTTTTGTATACCTGTACCCTCTAACAATTCCACCCTCTCAAAAGTTTTGGATGAATTTTATTTTTCCTATGTTATTCCAGAAAGCCCAGTGATAGAAATTTTGGTAAAGGTAAAGATGTGCCACCCCCCCTGCATTTCTCGGTTAATTCTATTTTTCCGTGTTTGCCTTTCTTACCATACATAAAGCTGTATTTTAGGAACATTTTTAGCTAATAACCTTTTTGGAATACTAACCCTATCCCTAAACCTAACCCTATAAGACGGAAAAATGCAACGAACCACAACTGTGACAAATCGCGGTGTACTGCAGTACATAGTGGGGGTAGGGTTAGGTTTAGGGCTAGGGTTAGGGATAGGGTTAGTATTCCAAAAAGGTTATTAGCTAAAAATGTTCCTAAAATACAGCTTTATGTATGGTAAGAAAGGCAATAACGGAAAAATAGAATTAACCGAGATAGGTAGGGGGGGTGGCACATCTTGACCTTTACCGAAATTTTGTTCAATTATTTTTGTTTTTCTTGAAGAAAAGAACCTGGTTTTGCTACTGCTGCTATGGTGTTCGAAGTTTTGCATAATGATATAAAAAATATATAAAAACAACAACACAACAGCAGGAATATTGCACATACAATGTTTTCAGGTCAGCCTTATCTTTATTTATTTTTTTTAGCCTCAACTGTGACGGTTATGTCTTTGCCTTTGTCAGTTCGATTTTTTTCCGATTGTATGAACGGAATTGGATGACATTTTGTTAAGCGTTAATATCACCCCCGCTTATTTATTAAAGATCCAACCACTACCGTTTGGTGGGTGGTGGGGGGGAGTGATATTGCGGGTGTGCATGTCTCACATTGTGCTACGAGTTTATTATAACCAAATTGATATACAGGTATTAGGTATTAGGTACTTTATAGTCACAGAGGCGTCTCTGTGAAATTCGGGTTGCTCCCACCTGGAGAGCGCGTCGCAACCAGAGGCGCGCCACCCAATTTTTTTTTTTTATATATTTTGTTTTGCATGCGATTTTTGTCATGAGATGATGAGGGGGTGGGGGGGGGGGGTGTAAATTTTGGACCAAATGACAACTTTTTCGTTGCCACTGGGTTTACCGTATGCTAAGTGCATGGGCACACGGGACCTCGGTTTATCGTCTCATCCGAAAGACTCCACGTTCAGACCGTAAGGCCTAGTGCAGAATGAGAGGAAAAAATCCCCTGTACCCAGGTTCGAACTCGGGTTTACTTGACACGAAGCGAACGCGATACCACTGTGCCACTCTACACCGTGGCACCTCCCTTATGAGACCTTCCATTATAAGACTCCCTCCCACATAAGACCTACTTCTCTGAGACATTGCCCTTCTTTGTAAGTATTAAAATTACCTCCCTTATAAGACCTCATTTTGGATGATTTTTGAAGGTCTTATAAGGGAGGGGTCTTATAAGGGAGGGGTCTTATAAGGGAGCTTCCACTGTACCTATTTTTCTTGTTTTCGTAACACAAAAGTTTACCTTACTCGCTGACTTGTTTCGTCCACTCCTGTGGACTTCCTCGGAGTGAGTGAGGTGAGAGTGTCTCACTCGCTGCTCAGATTCTGGGGATTTTTCGCCGATCTTCCGAAGATCAGCGAAAAGAGGGTTGTAGATCCCCGAAAGGAAGTCCCCCTGGTCCCTGTTCATGACTGCTGCTTTGAGACGGATGTGAATGGCCTTCGTTTTTCACGTTTTCCAATCTCTTTCTCTTTCTAGTATCTTAGCCCCCCTCCCAGTCTATTTCATGATTTTCTATGTTATGATGGTCTGTGATGGCACTGTTTTCATATGACGATTCTGAATGTTTTCTTGCTGATCTTGTTTCTCATCGGTGAAATTCAAAAACCTCGTATATCGATTTTTTTGGGGGGTTGAGTTAGATACATAGTCAGCTTTCTAATTTTTCCCGCCACCTTCCAACAAAAGCTCGTATCTCTAATGACTTTCTATCTGGGGTAAATGAGGTTGTGAAAATAGATGAAAAACTCGTAAGTCCCAAATTCAGATCTAGTTAAGGACAAAAACCTCATATCTTCGTTCTTTTCAAGTCTAAAAAAAATGTGGTTGTAGTTTTGACGAAATGCAGGACTAAACTCGCAATGTCTTGAACAACATATACATCATAGTTAACCCTTACACTGCCCCGTCACGGATATTTCTGTCAACTTCCGGTAACCTACAAACTGCCCCGTCACGGAAATATCCGTCATAGGGTTATTCTTAGAGTTTCCCTTTTTCTATCCATACGCTTTTCGCAGTATGTTCGAATGCATGTGAGAGTGTTCTCAAAGGATTGTTTTTTCAATCCCCGTTCAGAAAAGCATAGGTTATATGCACTTTTATTCAGCAAGTTTTGCGATAGACTCGGCAACCTAAAACGGCTTGGCAAATAGTTGCCCCGGAACCGGAAATGGGCTCGGCAGTGAAGGGGTTAATCAAGTGTGGTCAACGCGGTAAATTTTTAATGAGTTTTTTTTCCTTTTCTCAAAACTTCCAAAATTGAGATACGAGTTTTTTTAAATTTCACCGACGATATGCGATGTTGGCTTTGGTCTCACAATCGTGTTTATGTTCATTCGTATCAATTGGAGTTACCTACCAACACGGTGAACACTTTCAAGGAAAGTTTATTATAACCCTCCTAGGAATATTGTGTCATGTGGAATTAACCTGGGCCTGTATTCACGTTGAGATAGCATGAGACTTAGCATCATGCTAACTTAGAAGCTCTTCCAAAGGTCCTATTAAATCCTATAGGACATTGGAAGAGCTTGTAAGTTAGCATCATGCTAAGTCTCATGCTATCTCAACGTGAATACAGGCCCTGGGTTGCTTTCATTTGGATACCCCCATACACACAGAGACCTGTTTACTCTGCTCTTTTATAGTAGTATTCTACTCAGTTTGGACCTCTACTACTCTTCAAAATTGAAAATAATGCTCTAATTACTCATTTTCAGTGAACATTGTTTGATGGTTTAATGAAGAGGACTACTCATTTCACACCCAAACTACTCATTTCAGCTATCCAGACTACTCAAGACTTGTGTAGGGGGTAAACAGGTCTGCACACATTCTGTCTCTCTGTCTTTTTCTTCTTCTTTTTGTGCAGGATTGTTTCAAGTGTTACTAACACATTTTGTATCATCTTAATTATGGAAAGATATACCGGTAAGCAGACCTGTTTACTCTACTCTTTTCGAGTAGTATTCTACTCAATTTGGACCTCTACTACTCTTCAAAATTGAAAATAATGCTCTAATTACTCATTTTCAGTGAACATTGTTTGATGGTTTAATGAATAAAACTACACATTTTGAGCTATCCAGACCACTCAAGACTTGTGTAGGGCGTAAACAGGTCTGTTTAAGTGTATGTCATGAATCATCCATTGAGTAAGGAAGTCAACGTTTTTATTAAACTGTTTAGACAGGTGTTTTTTTCTCCTTTTTTTCTTCATCACTGTTAAGTAATTTTTTTGTATAGTTTATAGTAAATTCATGATAACGAATTATCTTTTAGATTTGTACTAGCTTGATTATTTCCTCTTTACCGAGGTTTGTGCTTTGTCAGTACTTTCTATATACCTTTTTGCATTTAAATTTAAAACTCTAGTATGCTTAGTCTCTACTGTAATAAGACAAAATCAGATAATCGAATGTCAGACAGACAAATGAACTAAACTAAACAAAAATAAATAAATAAATAATTTAAAAAAACTTGAGCCAAGTTATTTCAAGACATCAATGAGGTTTGATACCGAAAATTATCTGCCCCTGTCTCGTGCCCTGAGATGCGAGCGCCCCCTACTTAAGATTATCGCCCTTGCCTGGTCAGGAACGAGTAGTATATAGCCACAGAAAATTATCTGCCGCTGTCTCAGTGCCCTGAGATGCGAACGCCCCCTACTTAAGATTATCGCCCTTGCCTGTCAGGAACTAGTAGTGTATAGCCACAGAAAATTATCTGCCGCTGTCTCAGTGCCCTGAGATGCGAACGCCCCCTACTTAAGATTATCGCCCTTGCCTGTCAGGATCTAGTAGTGTATAGCCACAGAAAATTCTCTGCTCCTGACTCGTCGCCAGGGGGCATCGGCAGTTCAGGCCTAAGATTATCGCCCTTTCGTGTCGGCAAGGAGCAGTGTGAAACCTCATTTCAGTAAATGTACTAATAGCAAAACGTTTCACAAATATTATGCAAGCTATAAAACTTGTCATTGCATTTAGGAAAAATATTGTTCACTTTATGCTTCTTGATACAAAAAGGATCAGTGTTTAGAGTGGTTTGTCAAAACCTAACAATCCACATTCATTTAAATGTAAGTCTCTCTCTCTCTCTCTCTCTCTCTCTCTAAGGATCAGTGTTTAGAGTGGTTTGTCAAAACCTAACAATCCACATTCATTTAAATGTAAGTCTCTCTCTCTCTCTCTCTCTCTCTCTCTCTCTCTCTCTCTCTCTCTCTCTCTCTCTCTCTCTCTCTCTCTCTCTCTCTCTCTCTCTACTTCTTGATACAAAAAGGATCAGTGTTTAGAGTAGTTTGTCAAAACCTAGCAATCCACATTCATTTAAGCGTAAGTCTCTCTCTCTCTCTCTCTCTCTCTCTCTCTCTCTCTCTCTCTCTCTCTCTCTCTCTCTCTCTCTCTCTCTCTCTCTCTCTCTCTCTCTCTCTCTCTCTCTCTCTCTGTGCCCAACCAAGTGAGATGTATGCTAAGTGATGTATACCAGTTCTCAGCGTTTAGAGTGGTTTGTCAAAACCTAGCAATCCACATTCATTTAAGCGTAAGTCTCTCTCTCTCTCTCTCTCTCTCTCTCTCTCTCTCTCTCTCTCTCTCTCTCTCTCTCTCTCTCTCTCTCTCTCTCTCTCTCTCTCTCTCTCTCTCTCTCTCTCTCTCTCTCTCTCTCTCTCTCTCTCTCTCTCTCTGTGCCCAACCAAGTGAGATGTATGCTAAAAAAAATCATGCCAGTTCTCAGTAGTTATTATTTTTCAAGACTAAACAAAAAACACAAACACCCGTCATATCATTTGTGGCCAATTTCAATACAAATTGTGCTCAGGTCCAGTCTGTGTAAGTAAGCATATACAGTCACACACACACACACACACACACACACACAACACACATAGAGACACAACACACACACACACACATATGCATGCATACACACACATACATGCACACACACATGCATACATACACACATACACGCATCACACATGCACACACTCAAGACACACACACACATACACACACACTTTCATTCTCATTTTCACCTTCGACCTCCACCATCACATTTGACCTTGGCGTTTATTTCTAAGCTCACAATCTCACCTTCCTCTTCCTTGCCTGGTGTTCAGCTTTGACTTTCACCTCTGACCTCCTATGCTTATTACCTTCACCTCTGACCTTTACCTTTGACCTCCTTTACCTCTTAAGTTTCGTCTCTGATCTTCTCCATCATCCTTGAGCTTTGCCTCTGACCTTCACCATCATCCTTGACCTTGACCTTTCACCTCTGACCTTCACCTTTCACCAGTGATCTGATCTCCACCTTCATTCTTGACCTTTACCTTCGATCATCCTTGTTCTTTACCTTCAGGCTTCACTTCTGACCCCTGATCTTCACCTTTACCTCTGACCTTCGCCTTCATTGTTGACCTTCACCATTTACCCTGAACTTCATTGTCCTGACCTTCGCCTTCATGTCTGACCTTCGTTAATTAACCCTCGCTTCATTTCTGACCTTTGTCTCTTCCCTTCGTCTTAACTTCTGAAATTAACTTCACATTCGACCTTTGCCATTCACCTTTACATTTGACCTTTGACCACTTCAACCCTTCAACTTTCACCTTCTGACCTTTGTGCACCCCCACCCCACCCCCTTCCCCCCTTTCTCTTTCTTTCTAACAGAACTGACGACGAACAACTGCGCGATCTACAACAGAAAGTCCAACAGCAACAACAACAACAACAACAACGGCAACATCGAAGCAGACTACGCTCCTCCGAACCCATCATCGCCGACCGCGCCAAATCTGAATCCCGGTTGGACGAACGTGGCTCGATGATAGCGACGATGATGTCATCTTCTTCGTCTGCGTTGCCGTCGGCAACCACCACCACGCGATGGAGCAAGTACAAAAGCTGGGACGTAGAAGGAGGAGGAAGAAGAGGAGGGGATGGGGGAGGGAGGATGTTTGATGCGTACAAGAAGCTGATCACGCCTGGGTTCTACGGTTCGCACTACGGGGGAGGGAGGCATTTGTCCAAGTCCCATGATGAGTTGAGGTATAGAGAGTGTGTGTATGTGTGTGTAAGGAGGGGGGGGGGGGAGGATCAGGGTGGGTGGGAGGGTGTATGTATATGTGTGTGTTTGTATGAGAGAGAGAGTAAAGAGGAGATAATGTGTGCGTCTGTGTTCTAATTTGTGTGTGTGTGTGTGTGTGCAGGGATCGGATGAGGTGGGGTGGGTGGTGATGGGGAAGGATAAGGGGTGGGGGGAGAGTGTATGTGTGTTTGTATGAGAGAGTAAAGAGGAGATAATGTGTGCATGTGTGTTCTAATTTGTGTGTGTGTGTGTGCATGTCTGTTCTATTTGTATGTGTGTGTGTTTGTTCTAATTCTGTGTGTTCTATTTATGTGTGTGTGTGTGTGTGGTTTTTCTACTTGTGTGTGTCTCTGTGTGTTTGTTCTATTTCTGTGTGTGTGGTTGGGTGTTTTTTTTCTACTTGTGTGTGAGTGTGTGTGTGTGTGTTGTTCTATTTGTGTGTGTGTGTGTGTGTGTGTGTGTCTATTTGTGTGTGTGTTCTATTTGTGTGTGTGTGTGTTCTAATTGTGTGATTGTAAATAATTATCTCTGTGTGTCTGTGTGCAGTTAGAAAGCTACCTCCATTCAGACTATGCTGATTGTGCATTCTGAGCGTTAGCCCCCCCCCCCCCCCCCTCCCCCACCTCCCCCCTCCTTTCCCTGCTTGCTAACCTTTGCATCAACTTTCCTTAGATTCATTTTTCACACCCTTCACTATCTTTGCAATATTTTTCCTTATCTCAAATTATTGCCATATTTCGTATCTATAATATTGGTCATTATAGATACTAATTTACCTGTGCTGCGCATGCAACATTTCCCATTGCATGATTTCATATTATAATCACACATATGCACTAAGACTAAGAGAGAAAGGGGGAAACTTTCAACTTTCAACTCAAAAAGAAATACGAAAAATCAGACAGGAGAATCAGTTTGAAAAAAGATTTCGACCAGTAATTGTGGCAAGGAAAAACATGATCATTTCATAAAGCTTTGACTTTAATTCAATATGAAAACAGTATCTTTTAATTCAGACCAGGCACAAGATTTTCCAGGCTTCAGGCTGATTTCAGGCTTTTTGGTGGCCCCAGGGGTCATTTTTTATATATAAAAGATACCAACTGAGAATAGAAGTACTTCTTATGAGTGAATAAAAATGAACTGAATATATCAATTCTACTTCTAATGCTGTTTTTAAGGCTTAGATTACAAAAACTCTTCTGTTTCAGGGGGATTCAGTCTTTTTTCAGCCTTTTTTTTTAGTTGCTTTTCAGCCTAAATCACAATTTCTCAATCTCAATCTATCAAAATATACCATATTTTAATTAATCCGGACCGAATCGCTTGAGCCTTGTAATATAGATAATGATATAGTACACCCCTCCCCCAAAAAAACACCCCACATTATAACGAACCCAGAAATTGGTGTAAAATTTGGAGGGGGTGCGCAGTATAATGTGAAGTATAAACTAAATATGTAAAAGCTTGATCAACCAATTGCATCCGCGCGGCAGCATTTTTGGCTCCAGTATCCTTGACCTTTGACCAATGATCTTCATTGGCTCTCGTGTTAACGAAGTTAACACGAAGTGAGTCTATTAGTATGATAGTTGTTCGGTTGTGTGTATGTGTGTGTGTTGCGTCCTTGGTCTAATCTCCAACTTTAACGTTGGCATTTTCTCGGGAAATAGAAGGCGTCCATTGTACAAACTTTGCATACACATGGATGTTTTGTGCGGAAGACACTACCTGTATCCGCAGGGAGTTAAGGGAAGTTAAAACTGGACGTTCAAAATATTAATAATAAAAATAAATAAATAAATCTTCTGTATAATAATAATAATAATAGTACATTTATATAGCGCTTTACCTCAGATGAGCCCAAAGCGCTTTACAATCAATGATTCATCAACAGACAACAAAAACAGCATTCAAGAGTGACACCAACCAGCAACAGCGCATATACAAAGCAACTCTCTCTCTCTCTCTCTCTCTCTAACACACACACACACACACACACACACACGCACACGCGCACACACATAAACACACATATTTATCGACGCCAACTCGTTCATACCCCATTCGGTAAGCCACAGCAACCGAGCCGCATGGACTGACCACATACACCAACACACATACACAAACACCCTCACACTGTAGCGCTCATAATTCTCCTGACACAGCAGGACTCACCGCTTTACATGAAAAAAGAAGTAAATTTACCCCACGCACACAAAAACGATATTCAAAATACATGTACTTAAAATTATTTAGAAAAAATCAACTTTATCACACTCACATTTAAAATACCTACATAAAACACAAATTATTTAAAATAATAAAAACTATTAAAAAATCTTTACAGGCTTGTTTTTTTATATTTAACTATGGCGGTACCATAGCCGATGAGGTTTAACTGAGGCGTGGTACGTTACCGCTACACCTATCTATATTGTTAAAAACTCGGGACTTTACTGGTGTTGCACTGCCTCTGGGCATTGCACCCAGTATTGTTCCCACCTTCTCTGTATTTACAAATGTCCCATATGTGTCTATGACTGAGAGGACGTAAAACATCATTTTCACCTCTTTACAGGGTTGACTGACAGTGGACGGACAGACAGAAATCAACAGAGATATTTTCTGAAAAGATGCGTCTTCAGGCCAGTTTTGAAAGAAGAACGAGATGGAGAGCTGCGGAGAGAGAATTAGGGAGATTGTTCCAGATGTGTGGTGCTTGGAAACGAAAAGATCGGTTTCCAACTGTTTTGTGCCTGGTGACAGGTTTGCAGAGAAGTTTTAGGTTGCTTGATCTGAGGTTGCGTTCTGGTGTGTAGGCAGAGAGGAGAGAAGAGAGGTAGTCAGGAAGAGTGGCTTTGAAATAACGATAGGCAACTGTTCATGTCCACCGTTATGTAAACTGTTCATGTCCACCATTATTGAAGTCTCGTACCATTTCTGATTTCAGAGAGGAGAGTGCACAAACCGGCGGTGTTAGCGGCGGTGCTCGGTGGTTTCAAGGGAGAGAAGCGGGCGGTGTTTCGCAGCAGACGACAACACCGAGGGGAGGGGGAGGTGGTGGTGGTGGTGTAGGGGAAAATGGCGCGTTTGAATCGTACGGCCACCCAAAGCTGACCAGTTCTTCAAGTCTACCTCTGACTGAACGAAGCAGGTATAATGTGTGTGTGTGTGTGTGAGAGAGAGAGAGAGAGAGAGATAAACATAGACAGAGAGAGAGAGAGAGATGGGGGTGGAAGGAGAGAGAGAGAGAGAGATGAGAGAAACAGAGAGAGAGCTGTGCATTTGAATGAGTCGTACGGCCACCAAAAGCTAACTAGTTCTTCAAGTCTACCTCTGACTGAACGAAGCAGGTACAATGTCTGTGTGTGTGTGTGAGAGAGAGAGGTGGAAGGAGAGAGAGAGAGAGAGAGAGAGAGAGAGAGAGAGAGAGAGAGAGAGAGAGAGGTGGAAGGAGAGAGAGAAATGAAAGAAATAGAGAGAGAGCTGTGTATTTGAATTGCACAGTCACCAACAGCTGACCAGCTCTGGTAGCCTACCTCTGACTGAACGAAGCAGATATTGTGTGTGTGTGTGTGTGTGTGTATGTGAAAGAGAGAGAGTGTGTGTGAGAGAGAGAGAGAGAGAGTGTGTGTGTGAGAGAGAGAGAGAGAGAGAGAGAGAGAGAGAGAGAGAGAGCGTGTGTGTGTGTGTGTGAGAGAGAGAGAGAGAGTGTGTGTGTGAGAGAGAGAGTGTGTGTGTGTGAGAGAGAGAGAGAGAGAGAGTGTGTGTGTGTGTGAGAGAGAGAGAGAGAGAGAGAGTGTGTGTGTGTGTGTGTGTGATAGAGAGAGAGAGAGAGAGTGTGTGTGTGTGTGTGTGTGTGTGTGTGTGTGTGTGTGTGTGTGTGTGTGTGTGTGTGTGTGTGTGTGTGTGTGTGTGAAAGAGTGATAGAGACACACAGAGAGAGAGAGAGAGAGTTGCAGATAATGGAAGACAGAGAGGGGAGAAAAAGAGAAGAAAGGTGTCTGTGTGTTTGATTGTACGTGTGTGTGTTTTGTGTAATATTATCCTTATTTACATGGGTGAATTTGCTCTATCTTCTTTGTGTGTTTTCATCCCATAATCTGTTGTCCTTATCTCTTTTGGCACCTGCTAGTGTGTCCTTTTTGTTGTATTTTCTTCTCCGTTAGTTTTCTCTCTTACATTTTCCTTGTCTTGTAATAACAATGTTTACTTCTTCAATCTTTTTCTATTTCGGTCTTACTTTGTTTGCTTTTTTGTATGTATTTTCTTTATTTTTCTTGCCTTTTTTTTCTCTGTTGTATATTTTGTTCCCCTTCACTCTCTTCCCCCTCTCTCTCTCTCTCTTCTTGTTTAATACTATCCTATCCTTAACTCATTTTCCTTATGCTTTGTTTCCCCTTCCCCAGTTTCCTTCTCAGCTTCATTTGTTTCTTCTTTTTCTTTTTCTCCCCCGACAACTCAGCCTTTCCCGAAAGGGACGCAACTCGAACAACCCCACCTCCCCTCCCTTCTCTCCCTCTCGCCCCGCCTTCACGGAACTGCCTCCCCTCCCCACCCACCCCCCTCTCTCTACTACCTCTCCCCACTCTCCTCCCCCCGCTATTATACCGTTGGCTGCTGTTATCACCGCTAACCCCCCTCCCGCCAAACCGAAAGCCGACGACGATCACGGTTCGAAAACCAACGGTTATGGACTCCTTCGAGAAATGAACTCCGACCGGGTCCCCATGCGAAGACAGTTGTCTGCGAAAGAAAGACACTCCCAGGAATTTGAGAGAGGAGGAAGAATGAAAGAAGAAGAGATGAGGAAGAAACGCGCTTCGGCTGACATGGAAAGACGGAAGATTGTCGGCCGAAATGTTGGGCGACATGTCAGCGACATCACGGGAATGAGACAAAGATCTGTCGGAAAAACGTCAATGATTGATTCCAAGCAAAATCTTGGAGAGAGATTTGAGCAAGATTTCAGATCTGAAAAACCAGGAAAAGATTTCAGATACGGACGTGGTTCTGCAATGGAAAATTCTGGGGAAACGACCGCGAGTCAGACTACCGCCGGTCATCATTTGCGCTCAAGATCTGCGCCAAACCGGAACTTTGAGATGAGGGATGGTTCCTCTCTGTTGACGCAAACTTCGGCGAAACCCACAAACCAGACGAATGAAATGGTCGCCTCATGCAACGGAAGGAGCGTCGCTGAAAAACGACGTTCGTTCGAGAAAATGTCTGCAAATTCAAACAACAGAATCGTTGCGTCAGAAAAACGGCGTTCTTTGAAAATCGAAACTGATTCTTCAAACGACAAAACCAACGCCTCAGAGAAAAGGCGTTCCTCTCTCCCTCCAGCTTACCCCAAATCAGAAACCCGAAAAACTTCGGGGAACCCCAAGAAAACTTCCAACGAACATCCCCAACCCCGTCCCTCTACGGAAGAATCGATTAAAAGCAAAGTCGAATCTGATAAAATCAACGAAACAGAATCTGGGAAAGTCAAAGTATGCGCGAAAAACTCTTCCGATCTTCCCCTCCCTCCTCCCCCTCCCCCTCAGACAGATTTCCCCGTCACGTCAACGGAAGAAGCGGCTTCGGAGTTTCCATTACCCCCACCCCCCTCTCATTTACTTTCTGCTACCGAAGAAAAAAAGACATCTGCGGCTAAGAACACACCTTCCCAACCCCAACAACTCCCTCCTAAGTTAGTTTCGTCCGAAGATCAGAAACTGAACTCGGCTCCTCCTTCGTCATCGAAAGAAACGAACGCCTCTCCCGCCAAAAGAGCACCTCCCCCACCACCCCCACCTCTTAAAGTTACCCCCCTTCCGCTGATCAACGGTGAGGAGAGGGGGGAAGGGGAGGGAAGTGAGAGTGAGGGCCGGCCGAAAGGGAAGCCGCCTCTGAGGAGGCTCTCCGCGCCGAAAACTGGCCTGCTGGCCAATCCGAATCCGGTTGTTTCTCCGGTTAAAGAAACGGATGAGACTGGAGAGGAAAGCCGATCGGAGTCGGAATCCGGAGAGGGGGAGACTTTGGAGAGCGTTTCGACTCCGGATACTGTGGTCATGGCGGCAGGGTGAGAGAGAGAGAGGAGGAGAAGAGAAGAGAGAAGGGAGGAGAGTGTAACGATGATTTATAAAGCGGAATGCGCTTGCTTCAGTACCATTCTGCCTCCATACTTACTTACTTACCCTCACCTACAAACCCCTTTAGGGATGTCATGTCCGTACGCCCTTGACTAATATGGAGTTGGCCGCTTGCATGCTGCTTGCCACATTTACCACCCCATACCCATATCCCATCTCGCTCTTCCCCCCTCCCCCACCCACCCACACACACACCCTTTGCCTTCCCTTTGTATAACCGGAGCAACTGTCAGAAATGGAATGCATGATGAATGTGTAATGTTAACTTTTTTTAGTCCCCGAGCCGAAGGTTCGGGGAGCTATTGTTTTTGTCTGGTCCGTCCGTCTGGTGTCCGTCCGGCGTGCCTCCGTCCGTCCGGCTATTCGTCCGTTTTTCTCAAAAACTATTCAGTCTATCATCATCAAATTTGGTATATTCGTTTGCCAAGATGCAAGCTATCCACTGATGTATTTAGTTTTACATTAAGGTCAAGGTCGCGCCAGTTACGGGGTTCAAACCCCGAAACACAATCGCTAATATCTCGCGAAGTTTTGCATCTATTTTAATGCATTTTTTTTCACAACATTTCTTGATGAATGGTCTGTAACACAGTTGTCATGAATTTTTCTGTGCGCTCGTGTGCGCATGATCGCGTGCGCTCAAATCACGGGTCCGAACCCCAAGGCTATATATCAAAAACTATTCAGTCTATTATCGTCAAATTTGGTATACTTGTTGCACAAGATGCAAGCTATCCACTGATGTACTTAGTTTTACATTAAGGTCAAATTTACGCCATTCCGATTTCGGAGTATCTCGGCGATGCTGCCGATATATTGAATGATTGATTATTGCTAGCGCTGGATGGATATCTACTTTTGTAAAACTGTCTTTGTAAAACTGCCATTTTGGAAAGTGCCTGAGTGTTGATGGGATCCTATTGATTATCCCTTGCTATTCCGCCTGATTCACAAAAGTAGATATTTTAATATATACAGTACATTTGTGACCCCGCACCACGAAAGGGACATTAAGTGTAAAACTGACCATTCTGGGAAAATTGTACTTTTGAAAACTTCAGACAATTCTCTTTCCATTGATACAAGAACCGTTCTTGTATCTTTTTCAGTTCCAGAGTTATAAGCGTTTAAAGTCAGTAGGGTAAGCGTCGCCCATTTTGATAAAACACAGTCTTGCTTTGCTGAAGAAAATCCATTGACCTACTCATTTTAAAACACTTATAAGACAATGTAGGCACCATATTAAAGTATATCCATTATAAATATGACAGAGAAGATGTTAGAGAACACAAAAATACCCGTATCTCAAAATTGACACAAAAATGATATTTTTGACTTTCCAAGCCTGTTTGTGAGAAACTAGCCCAGCGACTTAATGTCCCTTTCGTGGTGCTGGGTCACATTTTCGCTTTTCCCTCCTTCCTTTACTGGCTGCTTAATCCCCTTTGTAGTATGAACGGTGCATGACTGGTTCGATTCTGTATTGTACGTATGTACTCAAGATTTCTACTTAACTTTGCTATTTAACTCATTCCATGCTGGCCAGTTGCTTCCCTTTGCAAGCGTTCTGTACTGGCCGATTTGCATAGGTTGCAAAAATAATATTTTCTAAATAATGGTAACAGATACAAACGTGACATTTAGGCAATATGTACACAATATACAGTACTAACACCTGCAACAGTTTCAAAGCATCCACTTGATTAGTTTTGATTTGTGATATTTTAAAATAAATGCATGTTTTGTCAAGCCAGGCACACTCATAATAGCGAAAATATAATTTTAAGGTCCCAAAGTAACCGGCAGCCAGCCAATCAGTGTTTCCAGAGGCAACAATGAAACGTAGTAGTAGCCCTCTGAGCCACTTTGAAGCACGCATGACTGTTAACCTATGAACTATGAATTTTTAAAGTTCACATGCGATATCCCGTTACCTTAGTAACGAGGCGTTGTGCGCATGCCCTGCGACGAGAGCGCAGGTTAGTATAGAAAAAGAGTTAAGTAGAGAGAGAGAGAGAGAGAGAGAGGGTTGAGCATGTGTATGCATGCTGTAATAAAACTTTTATACTTATATAGTTGTCTGTGTGGGAGTGGGGGGGATGAACTCGTGTGTATTTATGTATGCTCCTGGAGGGGGGTGGGGACGGGTTTTAAATCTCGAAGATATATCAAAAGGTGAGAGGTGGTGGAAGGGGGGTCTGGGGGTCATAATGAACATGATATTGTGACGTGCGTACCTCAATTCAAGACAAGATGGCAACGCCATGTAAACATAGTCCCAGTACAAGAAACTGTTACACACATCACACACACACACACAGTACACGCACCCACGACGCACACAGACACAGTTACACACACACACACACACACACAATAAATGTGTCAGTGGGGGGGATGAACTCACACGGACGGGTTACACATATATCACACACAAGGGGGGGTGGGGGTCACACACACACCTCACAAGACAAGACAGACACACACACACACAGTACACACACACACATCACACACACACACACACAGCACACACACACACACACACACACACACACACACACACACACACACACACACACACACACACACACACACACACACACACACACACACACACACACACACACACACACACACACACACACACACACACACACACACACACACACACACACACACACACACACACACACACACACACACACACACAGACACACACACACACACACACACGCACACACACACACACACACACACACACACACACACACACACACACACACACACACACACACACACACACACACACACACACACACACACACACACACACACACACACACACACACACACACACACACACACACACACACACACACACACACACACACACACACACACACACACACACACACACACACACACACACACACACACACACACACACACACACACACACACACACACACACACACACACACACACACACAGACACACACACACACACACACACACACACACACACACACACACACACACACACACACAGACACACACACACACACACACACACACACACACACACACACACACACACACACACACACACACACACACACACACACACACACGCACACACACACACACACACACACACACACACACATACTCCCCCTGAGCACTGCATTCCCCATCACAAAAATATATGGTTATAGTGGACTGACGCCAACCGGTTTGAAGCTATGAGCACTTGTTTTCGGAGCATCCTCAGCTCTCACTCTCACTGTGCTATTGGCCCCTTCAAAAATAAAATGTCACGTGCAGCATGTAGACACCCTAAGGAACAATTTTGCCAAGTTTTCCTCAGATTGGTTCAGTGGTTTAGACGCTAAGCCTATGAAGTGGAACACATTCCGGTCACACATGCGCGCACACGCACACGCGCGCACACACACACACACACACACACGCATGCACGCACGCACGCACGGCCGGACAGACCAACGCACACGGCTCGTTCCCATTCTTAAGTAGTCCCGTTCTTATAGAACTGGGAATACAAAAACAGGATAAAAATATTGGCACTAATTTAATACAAACACTTTTAGGTATTTGGTATTAGGGTACTTTATAGTCACAGAGGCGTCTCTGTGAAATTCGGGTTGCTCCCACCTGGAGAGCGCGTCACATGCGATTTGTGTGTGACTGATGAAGAAGTGTGGGGGGGTGTTAGATTTTGACCAATTGACAGCTTTTTCGTTGCCACTGGGTTTAACGTGTGCTATTAGTGCATGGGCCACACGGGACCTCAGTTTATCGTTTCATCCGAAAGACTCCACGTTCAGACCGTTAAGGCTGGGTGTAAAGTGAGAGGAAAAATCCCCTGTACCCAGGTTCGAACTCGGGTTTACTTGGCACGAGGCAAACGCGCTACCACTGTGCCACTTTACACTTTAGAAGTTGGGGGGGGGGGGGGAGGGGGGTTGTTTATTAGAGGTGGGGGGAAAAACCTGGTGCTAAACTTTCGCGGTTTGAAAAACCGGTTCGAGTTGCTGTGAACCGGTTTTTTTTAACTGCAAACTGAAAGTAAGTTTTTCTTAGAATAACGCATTCTTTTCGAAAAACAACACTGATTCTCAGCGCAGATTGGGTGTTTGTAAACCAAGAGTAGCTGTTTCTAGTTTGTGGTGGTGTATGGCTTTGACTTGAGTGTTGAGTTGAGTGTGTGTGTGTCAGTCATAAGTTTGTTTATTGTGTATGTGTGCGTGTGCGTGTATGAATATTCTGACAAATAAATATGTGTTTTGCATAGGTGAAACTAGTGATGCGAGTACTGGTTAAAAAAACCGGTTAAGTAAAACTGGTTCGAATAGGGAAAACCGGTTTAAAACCGGTTTGGATTTTTGAACCGGTTCTCAACTCTATTGTTTATCATTATGGAGGATAATGGGGGGGGGGGGGGATGAAGGGTTAAAATATGAAGAGTTTAATCAATGACATAATGTTGAAATTGCCCACCACCCTATATCCTGCATGCATTAAAAAATGGTGTCCTTTTAGTATGTTTGTGTTAGTGAAGTTTCGCATATTACGCTATCCAAGTAACCCAGAATTTTTGCATGACAATGTATTGTTTGATGGGTCGATTTTATATTATTGGTTTGTTTTATAGAGCATCGTCATAAAAACAAATAAATGAGAACTGATTACACACTTTGACATCTTCTTCTTCTTCTTCTTCGTTCGCTCAGACCGTTTCCTGTCATATGAGCGTAGATGCATCATGCTGCCGTTATGCGCCTAGCTAAGAAATAGTTAGGCCCAGCAGCATGTCCGACTTCGGCTCAAGAAATCTTTGCAAGAATTTATAGAAAAAAAGGCAGGAGAATGGACCAGTGAGATAGAAAGATAGCAGATGACAGGAAAAGGCATAGTCAAAGAGAGTGACAGATTAGAGGAAGTTACCAGCACAGAACTTCCAGAAGGTGGGGGAAATATTTGTACAAAAGACCCCCCCGGTATCCCCTCGGGGGAACACTTTAACATAAATAGATGAATAAATTAATAAATGAATGAAGGAAAAGATAAATAAATAAACTGACATTCAATATGTATTCGTACATGTCCCCCCAAAAAAATAAGAAGAAAAAGAGAAAGAAATTGGCAAAACACGATACTGGTACATTGAAATTGTCGCTCCTCCAGAATCGGAATTTGTCGGCTGTACGCAGCGGGGAGACCAGTGAAAACTGAAAACGGACACATACGTACCTTACCCATTATGGCCTTTTGGCCTGAGAAAGAAGAAGAAGAAGAAGAAGAAGAAGAAATTGTCGATTTTTACATTATTTCGTTAGTTTTATTTGTTACATTAATAATCAAATTCATCTCAGCGTATCTGTGTCCTTGTAAGTTATGAATTCTTCAAGTTATTTCATGAACAAATAAATAGTTTCCATTTTTAAGTTAAAAGGGACACAGTTCAAGTCAAATCGACTTATTACCTATTTACTTAGAGAGAGAGAGAGAGAGAGAGAGAGAGAGAGAGAGAGAGAGAGAGAGAAAGAAGGGGGGGGGGGGGGGTGAGTGAATGAGAGAGAGAGAGAGAGAAAGGGGGGTGGGTGAGTGAGTGAGAGAGAGAGAGAGAATTCATTGTACTGGCAAAAACTGACAGATTCATAATTGCTTTGCCTTACAAGTCTTGAATATGTTTCACAAAAAGGTCATACATACAACTCAGAAAAATGCAGATTGCATTAAAAAAAAAAAAGGTCTTTATCAAATCAAGACTGCTCATCTCCACTAAAATCGCACAACTGTACGATACGATTCGATCATGTGATCTCGATGCGCCAATCACATTTATTATTTGAGACCATGTGATCGAATCGTATCGTACAGTCGTGTGATTTTAGCGGACGTGTGGCTGGCCTGCAAGCCCTTTCCACTATTCGGCAGGAGTAGGTCGTGTTGTGCCGGTGGGATGGTTGACACGAAACTCACATAGCACACGACAATGGGTGACGCTGTACTAGAGCGACGCGCTCTCCTGGTGGGAGCGACCTGAATTTCACAGAGACAAGATTCTGTGACTAGAAATGGCACCAAAACTAAAAGTAAAAAAATATACATTTTTGATTTATCTTTACAAGATTCGTTCATCAGTTATCTATCTGTTTAGGAGTCTGGTACCGTAACCTTGAGTGGCGTCTTAAACAGTCAACACGGGTAGTAGTATGCAAATTAGACTAAACTGCCAATCATAATAATAATAAATAATACATAATGCATACTGTAATTTACGGCCTATAAGGCGACACAGCGCATAAGGCGCACCCCCTGCTTTTTTTTTTTTTTTTTGTAATTTGAACAAAGATAGGGCGCATACACCCGATAAGGCGCAAAGAAACCAAAGAAATTAAAAAAAGGAAGAACGAAGCGATCAGCGAAAGTAACATCATTACAGGGCCAGTGACGGAAGTGGAAGCCTAACAAACAACAATACAATGGAAATGCCATTCGTTTTGTCTTGGGCATGATGAGGGTTGTTTGATCCGATCAGTGCTAGGTCTATTGCTGTGTCCGATTGTGATCACGGAAGAGATACGATCGTGAAGCGAAAGTGCAATGTGAGTGAACTGTTGTCGGTTTGTTGTGGAAGCTACCAGAGCATGGTGAGTGGTTCATTTCAACTCTTGACCCCCTTACTTTTGTCTGTTTAGAGTATAGAAAGGGCGCATGCGCCGGATTGGGCGCAGGGGTCAAAGTCCTGTAAAAAAGTTGCGCCTAATAGGCCGTAAATTACGGTAGTATTTATATAGCGCCTTTCTTTAGAATTAAACTCAAGGCGCTCACATTCAATGATTGACACGCAATTGGGCTAACATGCACATTCATTCGATCATCATCTAATTAATGTGAAAAGTTAGAGAGAGAAAGCTCTTTGAAACAAGTGAGTTTTCATTTGGGTTTTGAAAGCGGGAAGTGCTGAATTGTGACGGAGGTGAACAGGCAAAGAGTTCCAGACAGTGGGGGCGCAAAAACTAAAACTGCATTGTCCAAAAGATTTTAAATTCATTTTAAGAACTTTCAACAGTTTGTGGCATGGGAAGATCGGAGTGAGCGAGAAAGAGTAAGTTTGGAGAGCACTTGAGAGGTAGGATGGTAGGGTCTGTTCAAAGTGGCGGAATGCAAGGACTGCCAGGTTGTACTCTAAACGAAACTGCACTGGCAGCCAGTGCAGCTCCCTGAGGAGTGGTGTGACATGGTCACGCCTTCGCTTTCGGAGTGTGAACAAAATCGGGGAGTTTATTCTCATTTACACACTATTTCCCGTGTTGATTGTTTAAGACACCACTCATGGTTGCGGTACCTGATTAAGACTAAAGTCAAACGCCTATGATATTTATTAGGTACTTCATAGTCACAAAGACGTCTCTGTGAAATTTGGGTTGCTCCCACCTGGAGAGCGTGTCGCAGCCAGAGGCGCGCCACCCATTTTTTGTGTGGTTCTTTTTGCATGCGAGTTTTGTGTCACTGATGAGGAAGGAAAGGGAGGGAAAATTTTGACAAAATGACAACTTTTTTGTTGCCACTGGGTTTAACGTGTGCTAAGTGCATGGGCACACAGTTTATCGTCTCATCCGAAAGACTCCACATTCAGACCGTAAGGCCTAGTGCAAAGTAAGAGGAAATATCCCCTGTACCCAGGTTCAAACTCGGGTTTACTTGACCCAAGGTGAACGCGTTACCACTGTGCCCCTCTACACTGGTGTGTGTGTGTGTGTGTGTATCAATAGTACATACTATTTTCCTATTATTTGTGGTAAAATGACTAACATTGGATGCCTGTGTGTGTGTGGTTCTATGGTACAGACCGGCAGGCCAGGAGGCGGAGGACCAACACACAGTTGTAGCAACTGCCAGAGGCACCTTCACCAGTGCTGGCGGAGTACTGAATTCAGAGGAAACAGGTGAGTATGTGGTTCAGTGGTGCATACTGTATGTTTGTGGTTCAGTCCTACATGTTGTACCCTCACCAGTGCTGGAGGAGTACTGAATTTAGAAGAAGCAGGTGAATGTGTGTGCGTGGTTCACTGGTGCATACTGCATTTGTGTGTGAATGTGTGTGCATGGTTCACTGATGCATACTGCATTTGTGTATGTGTGTGTGTGGTTTAGTGGTACATACAGTTGTTGCGCTTTAACCAGTGCTGGAGTAGTGCATGTACTGAATTCAGAGTAAACTCAGGTGAGTAATAGTGTGTGGTTCAGTGATGCATACTGTGTGTGTGTGTGTGTGAGAGAGAGAGAGAGTGTGTGTGTGTGCGTGCGCATGTGTGCGTGCGTGTTTGTGTGTGTGAGAGTGTGTGCATGTGTGTGTGTGTGTGAGAGAGAGAGAGAGAGAGAGAGAGAGTGTGTGTGCGTGTGTGCGCGTGTGTGTGAGTGTGTGTGTGTGTATGTATGTGTGTGTGTGTGTGTGT